>JANUYF010000003.1:325571936-326791311 GCA_026167975.1 Phrynosoma blainvillii
AGAACAAACAAAATGATCTTATTTGGCATATTGCATCCCATTTGTGAAATTGTACTAACCCTGTTCAGTGTAAGAGATTGCCATAAAAAGTTGGTTGGAGTCTTCCACTGCACTTTACAAAGACTGAGAAGTACAAATCCTAATTTTACCACCACAGTAAAGAACATGAGGGTCTTCAAGTCAGAAATAGAGGTTATATTTAACATAGGGCAGGTGCTGAAGATAGCAGCCACTTGTGTTCTTTCCTGCTCACCTCTTTGAACTTAAGGTAGACTTAACTTTTTTGTTTTGATATCATCACATGTGTTTTTTCCTCCCCTTCTCTGTTGGCTATCATGAGTGGTAGTGATAACTAACTTTTCATAGAACTTGAAGTTGCCAGCCTTCTTACATGGTCAATATAATCTGAAGTGATAATATGAAACAATATTTCTCAAGTGGAAACTGAGTAACTAGTATCATTTAAGGCTTCTTTTAAAGCCTCTTCACTGAATGTGTTAGAATGATTATCAGGAAGCTAGATAAAATGTTAGGTTTGCTTTCTATTTGGCACTTTTAGGATATGGCAAGTATTGATTAATTTTAAGTAAAGAGATGTGGGTTGTGAGATAATTTTAAGAACATGATCTCAAACTGGAGAACTGTGCCAGTCACATATGTTAGGTGTGTGATGCATAATATATACAGTAAACAGTCAAGTTACGGTATTAGTGTATACTATGCAGATACGGAATATCATTTGTTTCTGTAGCGGCAGGAGTAGAAGATGGTGGGTTAAGTTGGCTGAGGAAATCTTACCAAAGAATGAAGGAACAATCTGAGAGGGAGAAACGGGATTTGGATGAAATAGTAGCTGAAAGATATGGGGTAAGTACTGAAAGGGAAATATCTGTCCCTGGTAAAAAGATTTGTACAGTGGGAAAATATTGCTTCCCATATATTTCACTCATGCATATAAATGCACTTATTTAAAAGGAAGTACATACCTGGGTTTATTTTTCATATTTTATTTTTGTTACGTGTACAGTTTAGACTGGAGAAAGTGTACTTAATGGTCAAAATCCCAGTGTGTGTATATTAGCTGGAGTTTCACAAACATAGTCCTATCATAAAATGATCAGTCACACCATCAGCTACGTAGTGGTGGTGGTGGTGGTGGTGAGGGGGTGCAGACTGAAGGAATAAATCTAACCTTCCCGCCTCACCCCCGAAAAATCCTTAAAGAGTGAATTGACACACATGTTGACTTTTCCAGCAGAAACCTAGAGAATTATTAGATGAAAGAGAAAAGGCATGTGCCAAACAGTGTAACTTGAAAAATCAGGTGACACATTTTGACTATTGTCAGTAAATTTCTTTCTGTATCTCATGTCATATAAGACAATGAGGTATAGTGGTTTGAGCATTAGACTATGGCTTTGAAATCCAGAATTTGTATCCCTTTTCAGCCATGGAATCTCACTGGGTGATCTTGGGCAAGTCACACTCTCTCAGCCTCAGAGGAAAGCAAAGGCAAACTCCCTCTGAACAAATCTTGCCAAGAAAACCCCATGATAGGTATGCCTTAGGGATGCTATAAGTTTGAAATGACTAGAAACACACAACAGCAACAATGTCAAGTCAATATACTGCTTGAAGACCATTACTTACTTTTCCCCCAGTGGATTTCAAAGAAATAGCCAAGTTAGTCTCTTGTAGGAGGAAGAGAGGGGGAAGAAAAAAAAGGAATGTGGCAATGCCTTTAAAACTAACTGTTCTTTTATTTTAGCATGAGCTTTCATGGGATATAAACCTGGTTCAGATGCAGTACAGAGTAAACTCTGTACTACATCTGAAGAACTGGATTTATATCCGTGAGGGCTTATGCTAAAATAAAACCATTTAGTCTTAAATGCTGCCACATTCCTTTTCTTCCTCCCTCCCTTCCTTTTTAAATTTTTTAATGCAGATTCTGCTCATTTGCAAACTTGTATACTCTGAAGCTGATATCCTATAGAGTTCACTTTGGAGAATTTCCTGTTAGAATCAGTGGGATTTCTAAGTAAATATGCTTAAGATTGGAATATATATAGAGAGATGTTAACAGAGAGAGGCAAGAGTTTTTGCTGCTCTGTGCCAGAGTGGTATAATAACTGTATTGTTACCCTTGACTGGGAAATTTTGGGTTCAGATACGGAGCTCACTAGATGGCCTGGGGCAATATTCTTTGCCATATCTTCACAGGACCATTTGAAGATCAATGGAGGGAATGGAATTGTGAGCTCATTGGAAGAACAGTAGTAAAAAATGTAATTAACATCAAGAATTTTTGATGAGATATTATCAGACCTGTGTAACTTCTGGTCTTTACAATGTCAACGTATGTGGATATGTTTTGAAAAGTTGCTTCTTATTAAAGTCCCATGCTTTCCCTTCTTTCTAATAGTCAGTAGAGCTGTTTCATTCAAGGTTAGAAGAAGCAGAGGCATCTGTGATCCAAAAAGAAAATGACTGGAAAAGAAGATGGCAAAAAAGTAAATATCCGGGAAAGGAATGTAGTATGAGACAGAGGGAGGAAAAAGAGAAGCAAGAAGAAAGCAGTGCAGAAAAGCATTCATATAAGGAGCATAATGAAGACTATTCCCAAGAAGAGAGAAGTTCCAGGAGAGACAGACCAACAGAAGATAGAGAACCAAAGCATAGTAATAAAGAATCTACAGTGAAAGGCTTTACTTATAGGACTGCAAGGGATTCTAATCCAATAAAAAATGATAAGAAACCCTTTTTGAAACCTTTAAAAGCTATGTTCTTGAAACCTAATGATGATGGCGACCAAGAAGGCAAGCTGCGGCGTCCTTCATCCCAATTAGTTACACCTAGTTCTATGGGTTATGGTTTTAGAAAACCTGGTGATGATGATGATGATGATGCAATTCCAAGATGGCGTAAAGCACAACCGAAGGAAGACATTGGAAAAGCAACTGTAGATGAAAAAACATCTAGAAATGAGAAGATTGTTATTAGTAGGGAAAAAGACACACGAGAGAAACAGAAAGAGATTCAGAAGGATGCTTTGGAAAAAAAAGAGATGTTGGACAGCAAATTGTCATATTCAGGGTAATAAGAATATTTTCCTTGTATATATGTATACCTTGTTAGGATTATGATCTTTTTTATATAGCTTAATTATCTAATGATGGGTCTCAGGTCATCCTAGAAACAATTTCTCACTTACTTGGAAATATGTTCTAATCCCAAATGAATGGAGATATGGTATTTACTAAAAAGCAAAAGAAATGTACCGGTACATACATTAGGTCAGGGGAGCTTTTATATATCCTTACTCCTTGTTTCAAGCACTGAGAGCTGGCTTTTGATGCTGCTCCATGCATAATCTTGTCATAACACTTGCATACCTAAAGGAACCTAATTACTGTTGTTGTTGATAATGGCCCTCAAGTCAACCCCATCTCATGCATGAGACATCTTCAAGACCCCTTATCTTCCACTGCTCTTCTTAGTTCCTGCAGATCCATGCCTGTAACTTCTCTGATTGAGTCTATCCATCTGGTGTGCAGTCTTTCCTTCTTTTTACTACCCTAGAGACCAGAGACCTATCCTACCATTACTACTTTTTCTAGTGAGTCATGCCTTCTCACAATTTGGCCAAAGTAGGAGATCCTCAGTTTCAGGGAAATTTCAGGCTTGATCTATTCAATGATTCATTTGTTTGTCTTTTTGGCTGTCCATTGTACCCTTAGCACTGTTCTCCAGTACCACATCTCAAATGAATTGTTTTTCTTCTTACCAGCTTTCTTCATTGTTCAGTTCTTGCATCTATACATGATGATGGGGAATACAATCGCTTGGATGATTCTAACTTTAGCATTCAGTTGTATATCTTTACTCTTTAGTGTCTTGTCTAGTTCTTTCATAGCTGTCCTTTCCATTCCTAATATTCTTCTCATTTCTTGACTTCAGTCTTAATTCTAACCAGTCTTTGATCCAAGGTACAGGGACTTTTTAACTACAGTTGTCCCTTCGTTTTTGCGGGGGATCTGTTCCGGACCCCCCCCCCCGTGAAAATGGAAAACCGCAAATGTTCAGGCTTGAATGGGTGCGGGTGCCTGTGGGCGCACCCCCATTTTATCCCCCTCCGGTTCCCGCCCACGAACGGGTGAGGGATGTGGACTTGAAGTCCACAAAAACGGAGGGGCAACTGTATTTCAATTTTCTCATTACTTCAGTAGAAACAAAAGGAGAAAAGGGATATTAGAAAGGTACTGGAAATGACTTACTGAGTTTTTCAAGTCTTGTGATATAATTTTTTTGAGACAATCAGTTTAATCTGAGAAGAGAATTTTTTTCTCTTGTTTTGGCTTTCCTTCAATGTATAGAATAAAAGAGATTATCATTCATAAAAATTATATAAAGTTAGTACTTTCAATGACTGTGCAGAATATAATGCTGTACTTCTAATCTTTTTCCTTTTCTTTGGAAAAGAGCAATGGCCATAAACCACTGTACATCTTACAGAGCTTACTTTCATTTTCTGTATTGCTATTGTTAGTATGCTGACAGATGGTTAGATTTTGAAATTGAAAGACAATGATGTATGGCCTTACACTAATAAATAGTTTTTTTTTTTAAATCTCACCAAAAGGTGAGGCATTTCTGATTCATTACAGTGATGGGCTTTACATAGACATAGAGCTAATGATACCACTTAACTGAAACATTTTGGGATGCTGAAAGACTTCTGTGCTTCTTTATGATGCACACTTTGACAAAGCAGAATTGATGGTCATATTCACCCAATCACTTCCCCTCCCTCAAAGTAACATTTACATTCATATTGTGGTGCATTTCCTAAGGAAATAAAAATCATAAGAACAGGACTTAAGAAAAATTGTTAGCTCTCGTGTGATTGTTCAAAAAGCTTAGATTTGTCCTTGAGAAGCTTTCACAAATAGTGTGTCTCTCTTTGTTAAGTGCTCTGATCTTCTGTACCTTTCCTTTTGTACAGTTCATTTTGAAATACTCTTCAGTAGACACTTTTTACATACAGAAGCATTATTTTGAATCTAGGTCAAGAAGCTTGTTCTAGCATGGTTGAAATAGAATACAAGGACAAAAATACAAGTTAACTTGGTGGACTCTAATGGTGTCATATAGCTAATTCCTACTTCACCCAAAGCTGGGTTTTCTCTGGAACATAAATACCAGCTCAGTTTCAAGAGCAGCAAGATTTGTGAAAAAATCACTAATGATATCCTTGCATTATCTTAGAGCAGAAGAAATCATGTTCACCAAACTTCTATTATTTAATTTGCTAATTAGATTCACCATACTGAGCAAACTACCCTCTCTTTTTATAATGAGAGACAAGTATTGTTTTGGTTTTAATTTTTAATTAAATTATTAAATCAAGTCCAAAACATACTGCAGAAATAATCCTGTTTGAGACCACTTTAATTGCACTGTTTAAATGCTAGGGAACTCTGAGAACTGGAGTTTTGTGAGATATTTAGCCTTTTCTGCCAGAGAGCTCTGGAGCCACAATAAACTACAGTACCCAGGATTTCCTAGCACTGAGCTAAGGCAGTTAAAGGGGGGCTCAAACTGGATTATTTCTGCAGTGTGTTTTGGACCTTAGTTATTTTTCTCTAAGATACTTTCAATTTTATAAAGTCCTAAACTGCCCTCCCCCCCTTAAAAATTTGGCCTGACCAGATCTATGAAAAGAAATGTTAAAATAGATTGATCTCTGCTTCTAACAGGAATGGGAGGGATTTGAATGGGAATCCAAAGCTTTCTCTGGCCTACCTCTGATCTGCAATGTTAACAACAGAGTCCCTTGAAGAGTTACACAGATCCCCAACCTTAGCACAGATCCCCAACCTGCAGTGGGGTCTAGTAGCTCTGGCAGTAGGATGTTTGTGAACCACTGAGAGGCTCACCTGAAGTATTATTGTGGGTCTGTCATAAGTCACTCTCTCCTAGCCACAAGTCCTTTCCATTTTTCAGGTTGGGACAATGAACTGTATTTTCACATTCTGCATGCTACTTTTTTTTTTTTTGCTTTTCACCAGGCCTTTTTCAGAGGATGAGAATCCCCATATTCTTAGTGATGAGGATATGAACAAATTGGGTGCTAGAATTGTGAAAGCAGAATTGATGGGAAACAAGGTATGTGAAGAAGGAGTATTGAATGCATTTAATTTATTGCCATATATCTCAATTTTTAAATTCAAAGAGAAATCATTATTCACATTATCTGGAAGGTCTAAATCCCTCATAAAATTAAGAGCACCTACCAAAATGTGCCTCTAGTTACTTTAAACATCACATTTGAATTTGCTTGAATATTTTAAACTGATTTGACGTTGGCACATAAGCAGTTATAAAGCTTTGGTTATAAAGCTTTGTTTATCTGATAAATTGATTTCATACAGCCACCCCTTCGTTTTCATGGATGAGATCTGCAGTTTTGATTATTCATGGAGGGGCCATCTCTGTTAAGATCAGTGTGGTGCAGCCCCGTGGGCGCATGCCTATATGCGCCTGCAGGAGCACACTCCATTCAAGCCTATGGGGCTTAAATATTGGCGAGTCTCCGTTTTCAATGGAGGAGGGTCCGGAGCGGATCTCCGCAAAAACGGAGGGCCGACTGTACTTCTGTATGGTGATCTTTGAAAAATAAAACCCACAAATATTTTAAGAGGAGATGGATTTGCTGTTGATAGTACAATTAAATTCAGCAACATTTGTTCTCTTTAAAGGATTTAGCTGCGAATCTTCAGGCTCAGCTTGACAATGCACGAAAGCTGAAAAGCAGTGGAGCACAGATACAAGCTAGAGAGTCTTCAAGGGAGGTAAGGAAGCAACATTATCCTATGTTTGTTTTGGATTACTGCTGAAACAAAAGCAGTAGTGACAGATGTGTGTCACGTAGAGCTGAGACACGGTTAAATATAGTTGTTTGGCAGACGGTATCTGCAAAACAATTAGGAGTTGTGTTGCATGCTAAAATATTATCCTGCAGAGGGAAACTGTGAAAAAAATCTTTAAAGACTCAGCTCAGCAAAGTAAATATAGGTATACTTCAGTTAACAAAGTAGATATGTTCCTGCAAATCAGTTCTTTAACAAAAAAATTGGTACCAGAGGCAGAAATAACTTGGAATGAACAGAGACAGGTGCCTACAGTACAGAAAAGAACAGTTTAACATGTTTCAGAAAACTTTGCATCCAAAACTAACAATATGCACATTTGAAATGATACAACTAGGTCTTATAAACATTTTGAATAAGTAAGGAAAAACATTTTGAATACTCTAAAGAACACTAGAAAACCTCTTCCAAAATACAGCCAACAATGATTTTTTCTTTCTTTCATTAGCCTCCACTACTTCTTACGATTTTCATTTTGGTGGCCAAATTTATAGATCTAAGCTTCTTTAATGTGATGAGGGTAATTGGTAAGGTAAGCTTATCTGCTTTCCCCTTTTCTCTGTGTTATATGCTCCATAAGGGATTTTGGAGGCAGCTACTTCTGCCTGTTGCAGGTAGACACACACAGCAAGTACAGTAGAATTAACTAAAGTAGAATTCCATTATTACCTAATTCAAGCTTTTATTGCATTGTTTACTGCGGAGACACTGCTGCAACCTGACAGTAAAAGTCTTTGTTTCTTCAGCCCTCCTTCACTATCCTCCCAATGCTAATGCTCCTAAAAATTTCCACCTAGACAGTGGATAAGGAAGAAAAAGGGGGACAAGAGGACATAAAATTACTTCCTAAAAAGGAGCTTCTTTGTCAGCAGCTTTGTTAACAGAGGTATGCCTGTACATAGAACTATGGCATATCTACAAAATTGCAGATAGTTTTACAGTGGATTATTAATTAACATTTAATTAATTGATAAGGTCCGTAAGGGTGTGCTGTTTTGTTCTTTGTCAAATATGGTAGAGGTCCTGAATCTTCAGAGATTCAGCATAAACAATGTGAGCCAACTGAAATAAATATATGGCCATGGGTATTCAGGAAGTCAGTAACAAAATGCTTTGGAAGCAAATAATATCAAGCCAGTAGGAAAAATAATTGACAATCTAGTACACTTTTATTAATTCCCTGCATTCACACCTCCTAATTATATTGGTATCTAGTGTGTCTGCATCACACCTAAACCTTGGGTAAACTAGGAACCATAAATCACCCTAATTGCTGTATTGTTGACTCTGAGCTTTCAGGTAAGAAATGATTCATTTTGCTCTTAAGGGATGGATCTCTTGTGCTGGAATTCAGTGAAGTTGCCATTGAAATACTAATATTGAAATAAAAATTCAACTATAAGTAACACCAGTGATGGGGTCTACCATTAGAAGCCATTATGAATATGTTTGTATCACTGTCAAAATCTTTAGCCCAAAGGCTTCCTTGCCCTGGTCTCATTATATGGAAGTAACATTTGAGAGTTATAAAGTCTTAGATATCTATGTGGGGAGGGGCAATAATATATGTTTCTGGACGAATCCAGAAGGATAGAATTCCAATGAATTAATAAGAGACTCATGTGTCTGTGCCAGTTACCACATTGAGTCCCAAATTGGGAGAAAAGTGGGGTAAAAGTAAAATGAACAAATAAACAGTACTAGTACTTTTCCTTGACTACTAGCACCCTACCCAGGTGTCTTCTCCTATGTATTTCTATTGTGTGTCATGCTCTTGGGTTCCACATTCATTCACCGCAATTTCTTTATGCAAAAACTCTGGTTTTAAGGTAACAAAGAAACAAAAGTCAGTTAGATCAGTTAACTAAATTCTCTCTTGAAAGCACAGGAAATTTCACATCTTTAATGTAAGTATTCATATGATGAGAACTAGTCATGAAGTGGACTGGTACACATGAAAGTATATGCTACAAGTTTCTCTTTCTGAGTTTGTTTCCAAGATGCTACATGGTTCCTTTATATCTTTTTACTCTGAAACAGATTAACACAACTATGTCTTTAATTTACCATTATCTTGTAAGCTCCTGTCTAAAGAGCTGGAATCTTTAATTCAATAACTACATTTTTAATGTAGTCCCATCTTTCATTACTGTACCAGTGCAAAAGTAACGAAATAAAATCTCTTGACTCCAGCGTGTCGTTTTCATATCGTTCTTTAATGATTATGTATAAGCTGTAAGAATAAGTTAATTTGAATGAAAGCCCCAAAAGAAAGCATTTCTGGAAAAGTTAAATAGGAGTCATGAAGATAATATTTATACGCATTTATGCATGCATATTTGTTTAAAATAGAGAAGTGTGTGTTTGGAAATAAAAAGGCAGAGCGCAGTTAATAGTCATTTTCGAACATAGTCAATTTGGGCTCATAAGAGGATTAGAAAATTTATTGTGCCATTGACAGTACTTTTGTAAAATTATGGTTATGTATCAAAAGATTGGAAGAAAAGAATTTTCTCCCCCTCCTTTTTTGTATTCTATGATGCACAATGGTGTCTGGAAATTTCCTTTGTCTGAAAATGATTTTAGGTACACCAGATGTCTTATGCTGCTCCATGTTGGGACAAAACTTGCGTGATAGGAATTGTAAAATGAAATTAATGCAGATCCTTTTTATCATTTAGCATACTTCTAGCTTTCTTTCTCTTCAAATGAAGCTTGTACAGAAGGGATCACTTCTTTTCAGCTGATATCTTAGTTCAAAGGAGGCTATACAGAATTTCACATCTGACTTCCTCCATAACTGAATTTGAGGCACACTCCTGCAGCCTGGTACGCTCTTGATGTCTTGGTACCAAACCTTCCATTGGTGGTGCTGGATGTGGACATGGGGACTTTTAATCCCCAAATATCTGGAATGGGCAAGAAAGGGGAACCTTAGTAAAAGGATGTTACTGTTAAGTCTAATTAGTTTACTTAGAATACAATGCTTTGCACACTTTCCAAAACATGCCATTGAACTCAGTGGGGCTTAATATGTGTAAGATTGGTCAAATCCAGAAGGAACCTGGCTGGGGGTTGGTTGACATCAGGTATAACCTTTTTGCAATTAAAGGTGGAAGCCTTGCTTTGAGGGAGAACATGGAGTTCTGCAACCTAATCTCAATTTCTTAAACATGCTTAAAGGATTATCTCTGTTGTGTCTAAACGTATCTGTTACACCAAGCAGTTAAACTTATGCCTCTTCTAGTTTTTAAAAGTTATGCAGCAAACATAATAATGAGTATGCTTTTCATTTATGTTCATGTAGACAGAAATAAATTCACCTTGTAAAATAACATGGACATTTAATTTCACAATACAGTAAATGACTTTGTCAGAACTATGGCTGAAATCAGATATGGGAGAGGGAGTGATTGGAGTTAATGGGGCACAGGTGCTCACTTAAATAATACAGTAATTACTGCAATTTATGTTCAGTATCCTCCTTGGAAGGAACTGGAAGGAGCAGTTAAAAAGTTAAGGATCATGCAAGATGACTAATGATCCTATCTGATCTTGGAAGCTAAGCATGGTCAGCCCTGGTTAGTACTTGAATGGGAGACCACTGACGAATGCTAGGTGCTGTAGGCTACGTTTCAGATAGTATATAGGCAAAGCACCTCTGAGTATTCCTTGCTTAAGAAAACCCTATGAAATTGGTGGGGTCGCCATTTATGCACTATAATAGAAACTTATGTTAAATATATATGACAAGTTGAGAAAGTTAAGCAGTGGAATGGATGTATAAGGGGGAAAAACACTACTTAAATGGAAGTAGTAGTAGCAGGTGAGCTATATCTGCAAGTGTAATGAAATGTATAATAAGGCAGGCAAACTATGAAATTTGACAAGTGAGTCATCAAAGAGAGATAGTTAAGAATATAGATTTGGATGCCTGTGAGAGTTTTGAGAGCAGACTTGTTAAATCAACTTTAAAACCTTACTTGCCATTGTCATCATTATTCACCATCTAGATTCCTGGGGCATTATAGAGGGAAGGGGTAACAGGTCCCTACTCACAAGGGGCTTAACAATAAAACTGTCAGGAAACAACTGCGGAAGGGAGGAAATGGAGAGATGAGAAACAAGGAGGAAAAGAGGCAATTATTTCTGTTACACTTTGGCTAACTTACAGTAAGGTATTAGTACGTAGAGATCTTGTAGCACCTTTGAGACTAACTGAAAGAAATAAATTGGTAGCATGAGCTTTTGTAGACTTGAGTCTACTTCCTCAGATGTATGTTCCAAAAGTTTCCTTGAAAACACACGTTTTGAGAAAGGAAGTGATTTCACAGAAGAGTTTTGGAGAGCTGTTTTAGCAACAAAGGAAAATAGGTGAAGTTGTTTTAGGGAACAGAAGACCCAAAAAATAAAAGACATTGACAAGACAAATAAAGAAATGTTATATGCTGCTATTGCAGACTACCATAATGCAGAAATTATACCAGAGGTTTTAATGCCAATGATAACTCTGAATGAATGCTCATGTATTAAGCAGCAAACACAAGGAATACCACAGAGAACAATTTGTCACTAGTTTTAGTAAGTTCATAATAGGGTAGAGACAATTTAGACTGAAAGACTCAGGGATTATTGTTATTATTATTATTATTTTGGTTAAATTGGTGATTTTGAGGTGGTCAGTGTATGAGGAATATTGCAAACTTCTCAGATGGATTTCACATTATTTGTAAATAAAAACATTATATAGTTGGGTGTAAAACCAAGTAAGACATGCTAGTCCAAAAGAAAAATGTCTAAATCTACAGCAAGGCATTATATTGGAAATGACAACATATGCACAAAACTGTGGGCAGGTGAGATCTTTTCATCAGATGGGAGTTACAAAAAACAGATTGGGGGTGTGGAAGGGAAAAGGGAGTGAGGAATCCTGGTTGGATATAAAGGCCATCCAGTCACTGACCTGTATCAAGGGCATAACAAAATCGATAACACCCACCCACCCCCAAATAATTACTGAGCCATTTAAAAACAGATAAAAGAATCCTAGTGGTCCATCAGTTAGAACAGTGGTTCTTAACCTTGTTGGAGGTACTGACCCCCACCAGTTTCATATGCGCATTCACCGAACCCTTCTACTGTCAGGGATGATGGGAGTTGTAGCTCTTCACCTCTGGCTCTAACTCACCACCTTGTTATGCAGCAGAGCTGACCAGCTTTGATCAGTGGTTGATGCTTCTTTCCCAAGCAGCAGAGTTTCAGAGAATAGGCTGAAGACCCTGACAAACTCTCCAAGCCTTCTCTCTCTTCTTCCTGAGATGTCTCCAAACTTCTCCAGGATTCTTCTGGCTCTTGTATCTTCCCTCAAGACACCAGACAACTCAGTAGTCTTATATGAAAGATCTACGTTATTCTACTATATACATAAATACTATATGCCCTACAAATCACAATCTCTACACTTCACAATATCTCCAAAACTACTCCAAACTACACCACAATATGCATTGGCAAACATTGCACTTATAGCCATTGTTAGTCACCACCCACTAGTCAGTTTCCACCCAGTGGGTGTGTACATTCATTTTGATTGGTTTACATGGATCATCCCATACTTAAGACCAACCCAAGTATTTCATCATTTTACCTTGACTACTTAATGAATCTCAGGTGTTTGCAATCTACAACAGGTGTTTTCAATATACACTCTATAACTTTGTCCTTGTCTCTCAAGGCTTCCAAATTACATTATCCTTTTCACCTGTGTAGCTTCATGATTGCTCCTGCTTAATCACTGTGACTTTCACATACACATTTTATTTCTATTACTGTAAGTCCCATGTGGCTTTTTCCTTAACAATCCCCTCCGAAATAAAATATTGTATGTGTCTTATAATGTCATTCCAACCATTTGTGTCAGTCCTTCATGTTTTTCCGCCGTAAATGCTTTTGTGAACAAATCTGCTATGTTGTGTTGTGTTTCTATATATCTCAGTTCTATTTCACCCTTCTGAACCATGTCTCGCACATTTTGATATCTTACTCCAACATATTTTGTTCTGTTCTTCAAATTTTCAGCTTCAGCCATTGCTATGCATGACTGTGAATCTTCCAGAATTTCTACTGGTATCTTGTAACTTTCATTTAAATCATTCAACAATTGCTCAACCCACTGTACCTCATTCACTATCTCATTTAAAGCTGCGAATTCTGCTTCAGTCGTACTTAACGCTACATTAGTTTGTTTTCTACTTCTCCAGACTATTGGACTTTCACTGTACTTAATTATCATTCCTGTAACTGACTTCTTGTCTCCTAATTCTGATGCAAAAGAACTATCCACATAACAATCTAAATCTGAACTACTGTTTCTAATTACCAATTTCTTATCTAAAGTTCCTTTCATATATCTTAATAAGTGTTTTACTCCTGTCCAGTCTTCAATTTTTGGATCATTAACCCTTCTGGACAATACATTTACAGCATATGAAATGTCTGGTCTGGTGTGGCAAGATATGAATTGTAAAGATCCTATTATACTCCTGAATAAAGTCTTGTCTTCAAAATCTCTAGTTGTTTTTTCAGATACGAAACCAATTGTCATTGGAGTTCTTACTATTTTAGCATTTTGTAATTCACACTTTTCAATCAAATTTTCAATTTTCTTTCTCTGGCTTAACAAACAATGTCCTTCTTCTGTCCACTCAACACCAATACCTAAATAAGACTTTAATAAACCTAGATCCTTCAAAACAAACTTTTTAGACAACTCTTTTTTTACTGATTCAATCTCCTGTCTTGACTTTGCTGCCACGCACAAATCATCTACATAGATCACTAACACTATGTCTCCTTTTGTATAGACACATGCATCTGCAACGCTCCTTTTGTATCCTAGCTTAACTAACTCGTCATTAATGCACAAATTCCATGCTCTGGCACTTTGTTTTAACCCATACAATGCTTTCTTTAATTTATAAACTTTCTGACTACCAATTTCTTCAAAACCTTGTGGCTGCGCCATAAATATCTCTTCATCTAAACTAGCATTCAAGTAGGCTGTTTCAAAATCAAAATGTTCTACAACTAAATTCCTTTTTGCTGCTACAGCTAGAACCATTCTCAGACTTTCTGGCTTTGCAGTTGGAGAATATGTCTTATCATAGTTCTCATACTGCTGTTGTGCAAAACCCTTAGCTACTAACCTAGCTTTATACTTAATACTTCCATCTGGCATTTCTTTCTTTTTGTACACCCACTTACAACCAATTACTTTCTTGTCTTTGGGGCTATCAACGACTTCAAAAACATCTTTATTTACCAGACAACCAAACTCATCATCCATTGCATCAATCCATCCTTCCTGTTCTTCTCTAGACAAACTTTCCAACTCTTCAAAACTTTCAGGCTCTTTCACTGCTAAACAAGCTCTTGCATTTGTCACAACAAACCTATCTGGAGGCTTTCTAACTCTGTGACTACGTCTGGGAATAAACTCTGCTGATCTGCCTCTTTCATCCTCACTTTCTGTACTGGGAGTTATAGTTCTATGACTAAATCTCTTGTCTTCAGTCATTCTAGTAGTAATGGGTCTAGATTGTGTCTCATTATCAGAAGAACTATCACTGCTGCTAGTGGATGCTTCTGGCTTAACTGAAACCCCTCTGTTTCCTGAAGTTGGTTCAGTTTGTGTTTCTGGCTTATTTGAATTTCCTAACCTCAAGAAAACTTCTTTATTTGCATGCAGTTTGTCCCAACCGGCATGTCTCTCGAAATTTGCAGACCTAGAATACTGCACTTCTTTTCCACCTAAATGAAACTTGTAGCTATTTCCAGAATAACCCAAAAACCTAAGCCTTCTACTTTTGGGTTCTCCTTTCTTCCTGAAACAAGCTGGTATGTAAACATAAGCAAATTGTCCAAAGACTCTCAAATACTTGTAATTTGGCACTCTCCCATACAATACCCTGTAGGGAATGTCTTCAATTTCTGAATGATACAGTCTGTTACTAATATGTACTGCTGTCAAAGTTGCTTCTGCCCAGAAACTATCTTTTACCTCTGCATCTACCATCAAACAAGCAGTTATTCTTTTTATATCTTGTATTTTTTTCTCTGCTAAACCATCTTCGTTAGGACAAGCGGGATTAGTAGTTTCATGCCTTATTCCCACCTTTTGAAACCAATTAAACAATTGATTACTTAGAAATTCTCCTCCTCGGTCATTAACAATGGTGCCTACTCTAATATCAAATTGTCTTTCCACCATTCTCACCCATGCTTTTAAACTTTGCCTAGCGTCAGATTTGTTTTTCAATATTCTTACAAATGCAAACCTTGTAAACCTATCAACAATTACTAGGTAATATTTGCTTCACCCTAAAGATAAACAATTAGCTTGGGCAACATCTGCATGTACAAACTGAAATGGTCTTTGAGCAATTCTTTTGGTTTTCTTGGCTACTGGAAAAGCTCGGACCTTTACCTGATTACATACAGTACAATCTAAGTGATTTTTGCATTCAGGAATCTGGACACATACTGATTAACTTCTTTAAACATTTGAAACTAGCATGACCAAATTTTCTATGGAGTTCATGTATACAGTCTTTGTGAATTGGACTATTGTCTATGTTATTAGCATTTTCAACCCTGTAGCTATCAATATTGTCCTCCAAAAAATAAAGTTTATCCTTTTTCAAGCCTATGCCTCGCAATTCCCCATTCAGTTTTATCTTACACATGTTCTTTTCAAAAATGACTGTGTAGTCTCTGTCTGTTAATCTACTCACTGATAACAAATTATTTTCTAACTCCTTTACATGTAACACATCATTAAAGTTTTCCTTTAGCCCTGGAATGTAAACTGTACCCATTTGATTTACAGTACTGAGCTCTTTCCCATCAGCTAAAACTACAGCATTTACATTAGCTGATTTTCTATTACTTATCAAATTAATATTTTTACACATTGAAGATGATGCTCCTGAGTCAATTAACCATTTACAATTAGTATTTTGTTTTTCCTTAATCATGGTTGCAAACCCCTTTTTGTTACCACTGTCCTTCAAAAATGGAGGTTTGGACTGCTTTTGATGCTGCCGCGGCTGCCATCTGCTCTCCTTTTGCTTGCTTCTCTCAGCAGCGAATTGTTTACATTGTCTCTGTAGATGACCAATCTTTTTACAATAAAAAGACCTCCGTTGCTCCCTTGTAGAAGCTGCTTCTTCCTGCTTTCGTAGTTCAGGCGTTGTTTGTTGTTTTGGCACAGTCCTTAAACTTGCTGAGTCACCCTGCTCAGACTTTCTTCTCAAGTTTTCTTCCAATATCCTGGCAACAATTAAGTCTCTGTTCAGCTCAGCTTCTGGCAAATTTTGCAAGCTATTTGTTATGTTGTCCCAAGAAGAGTCTAGCGATTCCAGTAAAATGTAACACTGCTGCTCTTTGCTAATTTCCACTCCTCTCAGTTCAGCTTGCACAAATAAATCTTGCATTGTTTTTAAGTGTTCTATCACACACTGTCCTTTCGTCATCTTTTGTCTGTAAATTCTTTTAGACCAAAGCATTTTTGCAAACGCAGTTGAAGGAGTGTGTAATCTCTGCAAAGTATCCCACACATCCTTGGCGGACACTTTATCTCTTACGTCGTTAATCAAGTCTTCTTCTAGCATGAGATAAAGACATGCTTTTGCTTTAGCGTCTCTTTCTCGAGTGGCTGCATTAGCATCAGCTGCCAGCCCTGTTTCAACTGTCGACCACAGAGACTCCTTTATTAGTAGAGATTGGGCATATATTTTCCAGGTAGAGTAGTTGTTTCTATTTAATTTACTAAACTTTAGGATCTCCATCTTAATTTGTGCAGTGACTCAATTTGACACAGTCCTTCTGAGTATGCACAGCAGACAAAATACAAAATGATTTACTCACAATGCTCCACAAAACTTTCTTCCACTCTCTGGAATTTTCAGCTTCTGTGGATGCTGGTTGCTCTAATATCTGGGCCCATAACCCTTGTCAGGGATGATGGGAGTTGTAGCTCTTCACCTCTGGCTCTAACTCACCACCTTGTTATGCAGCAGAGCTGACCAGCTTTGATCAGTGGTTGATGCTTCTTTCCCAAGCAGCAGAGTTTCAGAGAATAGGCTGAAGACCCTGACAAACTCTCCAAGCCTTCTCTCTCTTCTTCCTGAGATGTCTCCAAACTTCTCCAGGATTCTTCTGGCTCTTGTATCTTCCCTCAAGACACCAGACAACTCAGTAGTCTTATATGAAAGATCTACTTTATTCTACTATATACATAAATACTATATGCCCTACAAATCACAATCTCTACACTTCACAATATCTCCAAAACTACTTCACACTACACCACAATATGCATTGGCAAACATTGCACTTATAGCCATTGTTAGTCACCACCCACTAGTCAGTTTCCACCCAGTGGGTGTGTGCATTCATTTTGATTGGTTTACATGGATCATCCCATACTTAAGACCAACCCAAGTATTTCATCATTTTACCTTGACTACTTAATGAATCTCAGGTGTTTGCAATCTACAACAGGTGTTTTCAATATACACTCTATAACTTTGTCCTTGTCTCTCAAGGCTTCCAAATTACATTATCCTTTTCACCTGTGTAGCTTCATGATTGCTCCTGCTTAATCACTGTGACTTTCACATACACATTTTATTTCTATTACTGTAAGTCCCATGTTGCTTTTTCCTTAACATCTACTGCCAAGACAGACGGACCGTCAGCGCCATCCGGTGAGGGGAGTGGACCGTCGCACTGTCAATCATGCCACACGGCCAATCAGAGGGCCACTTCTATCGGTGGAGGCGGGGCAAGCTGGTTTGGTTGGATGGGGCATATAAATATAAAACGTATACAGGTTATCACCTGCAGCCAATGATGGACGAGCGGGGCGTGTCATCATGAATCATATGAATCGGATGTGTGTCTTGACTTCCGCTGAACCCACGAGACTGACTCACCAAACCCCTGGTGTTCGATCGAACCCAGGTTAAGAACCACTGAGTTAGAAGCATCCCTATATACTTGCATGAACTAATCTTTCATCAGTCTTTAATTTGAGTTGGGGTAGTCTGGAGATTGCCATTGATCTTTAAGAAAGGCAAAACAGACTGACAGTTTTTTTCTTCAATTCTCTTTTCCACCTCAGCATTAAAAACAGGTATCTTGTAAAGTTTGACTTCCAGTGTTGCCAACTCTGGTTCTCATCTTTTTGCTTTGCAGAGCAGGCAATTTACCTAGCATTGGTTAATGCCAGCAAAACCATTTACACTGAGACACACTTACCTGGAAATGAGCCCACTGAACTCAGTGGGACTTCCATCTGAGTAAAGGAAATATGCATAATATTGGGCAATAGTATTGAGACATGAAAGGAAACTGTAAATGAATCCAATATTGAATTAAAAATTAAATTAATTGAAGACATAATTTCACAAAATAATACGTAACAGTGGAAGAATTGGAAAGTCACTGATGAAGGCTCAACCTTTCTCTTCTCTTTCTTCTGTTCCTTCCCTCTCTATCCAGATATTAATTTTCTACAGTTCATCATGGCCCCTTCTGTAAAAGGACGGGGAACTTCAGGCAAAAACAATTCCTTCTGTGGTCTGACTCTGACTTCCTGAGCTTCCCTAGAGGGCTGTTCCCCTTTTATCATAATTGGGTGGTTTCTCGGTTTTTGTATGGGTTTTTTCTCTTTTCTAAAAGGCTGAAAAGCGACTCATCAAGCTTATCTACTAGCAGTAAGAAATGCAAGCTCAAATGTGCTGGGGTAATGGTTTCCATCCTCTTCCTTTGCTTTCAGTGGTGGGGACTGCCAGTGTGATAGCATCTGTGAAGTTGAATTTGGCCTTCAGGCTGAAAGACTTTCTCATTCTGATTTTATATCTAAGTTCTTATCTGATAACCCAATAGGCAGGATTCTGCAGTCAGCTGCTAGCTCCCTAAGAACAGGTTACTGCCATTCTCTCTTTTCTTTTTTCCCAGTTGGCACCAACCACATTGGTAGTCTTTTGTTCATTTTAACTCTGATTGTTACTGTCATCTCAAGAGGCATGCCCCATGTGAAGAGGGGGTGGGTTATAAAATCAACATTTGTGCCCCATTTTCAAAACCTACACTATATATTAATTAAACTTGAATTGGTACATTCTTGATTCATTGTAGTACAATTAGGAATGCTTTAAATTTTTGAAAAGTCATTATAAAAGAGGCTCATCAGTATAACAGTATGTGTAATTGGTGTTCTAAGGTTCATTAGTCAATGGTCTCCAGAATGTAAAGAAAACATTTTCATGAAAGTAATTACACAGTTTAAGATGAGTAATTAAGCTAAATTCCTTAGATGGAGACATCTGGCTTCCATCCAATGCATCTGTGGTGTGTGGATGATCTTTCAATTAACTGCACAGTTTGTAATATGTGCATATTTAAGTACGTCTAGCTGATGGCAGTCTGACAGCTGAGGCCAGTGAAATTCATTTTTGTGCTTTATCTGCTTAGGGCAAAGCATGAAGGGGCCAAGTCTTGTTTGCACTCCACAGAGTTGTAATAACTTGGTTGCTCAGATTCACATTCTTCTTGGGAAGAAATCAGTCTTTCTACCTGAGACTTTCAATAAAATTAATTGCTGAAATTTGTGGTGTCCATCCTCTCTTTCATTTATAGTTGCTACTGTCAGATATGTCTAAGGCAGTTTTAGCCTCTGGCCCCTTAGACTTTACTTCAACTGGGAATTGGTACAGATGTCCCAAACTCAAGGCTGTCCAGAATTGTACTGAACGGACATTCCCTCTGGCTAAAGAACCCAAATAGTGTAAGTGTCAGGTTGAATTGGTATCAAAGGAACAGGAGAAACCTCCAGATGATCTAACTCAATGGTTCCTAACCTTTTCTATGCCCCAGACCTCTATAAAATGTTTAATGTTTTCACTCCCTACAAAAGCTATATCACATTTGAAGATGAAGAGGTCTAATTTCTTATTTTTGAACCACACATTAAACCACATACAGTACTGCGGGTGAACAAATTGAGTTTTAAAAAATAAGCTTTTAACTTGGTGCATAAAATGCAAATCTAAACTGAGCAATTACATTCTAATTTATTCAGAAAAAGAATGAGTGGTGGCTTGTGACACAAGCCACCTTTTGTATTGCACTCTCTGAAATTCCATCCTGGATCCCCTGGGAGAGTGAGCATCCTAGGTTGAGAACCTCTGATCTAACTTAAACTTGCATTAGGTACTGAGGGAGACAATGAGGAACATTTGAGTACTGAATAAAGGCCTTCAATATTGCTTTTATCAGAACTTCCAATCCTTTCCTTCTGAACACTACTTAGGTCTGTACTGCCACCTGGAACTGCTCTGTTGCTAGCAAGGCATCCCAAGGCAAGCATAGACAGTCCCTTCCAAAGAACATATTTGCTGGTTAAACAGTTCAGATTCCATAGATCAGCCTTCATTTTGAGTTCTTACGGTATATTGGATTGGCTTATGTTACTATACTGTTTGTTGGCATTGTTATAGAAAATGGTAGTACATGCTGGTTAGTCTAATTAGAACAATTAACAAACCGTAAGCAAAAAGAGCAGAATGTTGGATTAATTTCTGTATAGTTGGTAGTTAGTGGAGGGTAATGAGAAGATGAGACTCAAATAGAATTAGGGCTTTTTATGGGTATTTTTTTCTTGTATCTTTTACAGGTTGATATATGTCAACATAGCCAAAGAGCCCTCTGTGGAGGGACCTTGTTTTTGACTCTTCCTATTTTACTACCAAACTGATTTTATCCAGGTTTGATCAGTAGTGGGTGAGATAGTTATATTTATATAAAACATTTATCTTTTGCTTCTCAGCCCAACAAGGCCCTTGTGGCAATGTACAACAAATAAAAACATTAAACATGCCAATAAAACATTGTAAACAGACTAAAATAACCACTTAAAATAGATTTAAAAGCACAGGCAAAATAGTTGCAGCAGCCAACCCTAGTTGTAAAGATAGAAGGCTATGTGAAACAATATGCAGTAGTTTTAAACTGCTCACCAGAAACTCCAAAAGAATGGAGTTTGCCTGACTTCCCTTGGGAGACAGTTCCACATTCATGCTGCTTGAAAAAGTCCTGTCACATCAACCTAGTCTTGCAGGCTAGTGAGACATGCAATAGTCTGTCTGCTTAGGATCTCAGATTTCAAGCAGGCTTGTATGAGAGAAGGTAGTCTTTCAGTTATGCAATATAATTAAGTGTGTAAATGGAAATTGTGTATTTTATTTTGGATGATCTAGCTATTAGGAGTATCAAACTTGAGGTGAAACAGACTAGCAGTTAGAGCTGGCTTCCCAGTGGCCTGGTGGCATAGCAGTCAGATAGCAGCATGCCCCCAGGCTGCCGAGAAGCCGTACAGCTGACTTCACATGCGGCGGCTTCATGGCATTTCTGCAGCATGGCATTTGCATGCACTGTGCCGCAGAAACGCTGAAAAGCAGTGGTGGCAGCATATGCACCTTTTTCCCAGCGCAAAAATGAGTGGCTTTCTGACGCTTCTTTTTGTACTGGGAAAATGCCAGGTTGGGGTGTGGCATGCGGTTGCCGCAGCCCCAACCTGGTGATCGAAGGGGTGGTGGCAAGCTGCTCCGTCGGGGCCCTCTGTTTCGCCCCTTAGTTTCTTTTTCTACCTGCTGATATATCACTTATTATGGATTATTTTTGGATTAATTTGTTTACTTCTTGGTAGCGAACTGCAGTTATCCTTGCATCATGTGGAACTCATGCAATATTTATCTGCTCATTAACTTTAAACTTTTTTAAGCACCAATATTTTCCCCTTCCAGTCCTGTGATAATAAAGGACTGCTGGCATGTTTTATCATTTACTTTGCCCATTTAATATTGAGAAGCAGTTCCATTTTAATAGTTGGCAGTCACAAGTTATCAGGCTATTGTAAACTCCCTTTGGTCAGCTGTTCAGTGTCAACTGGCTGCTCTTCTAATTAAATGGTGTGCGTTTTAGGTCCTTTCATTTTCTACTATTAAATTATGGATCAGTCCTCTTTTATTGGAGCTGCACAGATAACACACCATCCTTTGAGATTCTAGTTTTGGTTTTCCAGAGTTGAAATGCATTAATTGATGAGTGTCTTTACTATACAATCTCAACAATTCAAGTTGACTTGAGGGATATACCCAGCACTTGAATAACCAGCTATTTTTGTAATCAAATACTTAATTTGCATGTATTTCCACTGGTATTGGCAAGATATGATGAATGCAGATAGCACTTGGAAACTCTATTGCAGTGCTTTTGAAAGGAAGACTTAGATCAGCATATTATTTACAATAATTTTAAATGTTATATCTATTTTAATCCTAGTTACAAATGTTTGCATTTGAATAAGTTCAGTTGTAAATGCTGGATCTCTGTAAACCTTGACTTGCAAATTAGGTTCAGGCCTTGTGGGGTAAACATGGTTCTTACCTAGGGTTGTCATAGGGAACAAGGCAGGAATAGTTGACTGAGCTGCTTGGCTTTGCCTCCTTCTCAGGTGGCGCACGGTCAGCTGGCTAATATGGCGGCTACTGTTGCCCCCGAGCACTCCACTGCACTCTGTGCAGAGTCAGGCCACAAGGAAGAGGCCCGCTTCCAGGTACAGCCCAGCAGGCAGGGAAGCACAGGGAGGGAGGGAGGGAGGTGCGGCTACATGGGACTTTGGCCAGACGCTCGAGCCTCAAGGAAATCCAGGGTGGCTGTGGCATGGCCTCACTTACTGGTGCGACCATACGGGGCCTTGGCTTCCCTCGTCTTCCCTCTGGTCAGCGGTTTCTCCGAGGGACCTCCATTGGCAGAGGCAGCTGGTGATGCTCCAAGGGAGCTGGGCAGAGCCTCCGCATCAGAAGCGCTGGCTGAAGCTGGTCCTTGAGCCATCCCCTTTTTATTTATTTTCCCTCGATGGTCGAGGCGCTTTTCTTTCTCCCCCACCGAGGTATGTGGTGGAGGCTTTGGCTGCTCTTGCTCCTGTGGTGGTTGTTGTGGTGCGTAGTGCCGTGCTCCCCGAGAGCCTGGCTGGATAGCAGAGGCACCAGGTTCAGGTAAGGCAGGTGAGCGCCAAGGAGATCCGGCATGGTCGGCAAGACCTCCCTCCAGCTCCACCTAGGGGCTGGCGCATGAATTTGTATTAATTTTTTAATGTTAGTAATGTTTTTGGTTTTTAGTTGGTCACGTCCTCCATTTTTCTTGAGCACCCTACATTTCCCTCTTAAGTTTTGTCCTGGTTTTGTGGAATTATGGCAATCCTGTTCTTACCCTGCTCTCTTCCTTTTGATGTATTAACAATGGATTCATGCTATGTGTACACAGTAGCACACTACAATGAAACCAATATTCCTGGTAACTGTGGTTTCAGTTTCTGGCTTACAAGAGATCCTATTTGTATCAGTGCACATGCAACCTGGCAAAGATGGTGGGGGAGGATTGCATAGCAGGGAAAACAATGCACATCCTTTAGCTCTGTCTCTTGGTGTGACTGTGTGTGTGTGTTTCCCCACCTCTTTATCCATTATTTCTGTGTTAGTTTTCATGAAAAATATAATCAAATCCTTAAGAGCTCTGCTTTCATAATTATAGAACTTTCTTATTCTTTTAGACCTTTCAGGGACAAGCTGTCATTACTGGTATAGCAGATGTAAGGTAGACACATTGTTTATTTGGCTGAAAATGGCTTGGATAGAGATTGATATCAGTGTTTATCAAATCTGACAAAGTCAGTTTTAATGTACCCAATTTTGATAACATTCCCCTTATTACAGCTAATTTAATCAATTAACAAACAATGAGTTTCTGTTTTCTAATTACTGCGTGGGAGGCTTATGCTATGTTCTCTAATTCTTTATTTATATTTGTTTTTGTTTTGTTTTGTTCTATACATCTGCAAATACTTTCCCTGATGTCTAATACTGCACTATTTAGGGCTGATTCAGATATAATGCTTGGCCCTTGCTAGCTGTGTTTTGAAAACAAATAAACCAGCTATAGGAGCTTTCTCTTGGCAGCCATAAAGCAAATTCTGTTTCTTCCCCCTCCAGATGTTGTCCATTGTAAGTACAATTTGCCCTAGGTAGCTGTTCAGGAATCCTGGGAGCTGCAGTACAGTAGTAGCTAGGTGCTACAAATTCCCCATTCCCCATTTAGAGAACATATTTGCAGTATTAAGGTCATTTTAACCATGACACAAACCAGCTGAATACATGGCTTCAGTGTTGGCCGCATGATTAGTATTACTCTATTTTCTTTCATATTTCCATGAAAGACTAGGGAATACTTTTTAAAAAGATATATGTATTATCAGTCAGTCAGTCTGTCAGTCACTTTATTTGTTGCTTAGTGCCATCAGGTTGACTTTGACTTATGGCAGTCCTATGAATGAGAGATCTCCAAGTCACTCTATCATCAACTGCCCTGCTCAGGTCTTTCAGACTCAGGCTGTGGCTTCCTTGATTCAGTCTCTCCATTTGGAGTGCAGTCTTCCTCTTTTCCTGATGCCTTCAACATTACCAACATTATTAACACTTCTAGTGAGCCTTGACTTCACATGATATGGCCAAAGTACCTTTTATATGTATACATCCCAGCTTTTTTCCAAGGGTGGGACCCAAGGCAGATAGTGGGACTCATACTGTTTAAAGACATTCCTTTCTACTCCCACCGCTTGAATTAGGATAAAGGTTTTTTTTCCCCTCATTAAGCTTCAAATATTGATTAGCTTATCTAGTGCCAAGATATTTGTGTTACCAGCAGTAACCATTATGTGAATGGCCACTATTATTTATGTCATTGTCACAGCTTATATTTTTTGCATTTCATTTCCCATACCGCGCCGCCATGTGTATAGACCTGCAGCTGAGGATAATACATCTGATGTGTCTAAAGGTCTCTTAGTTTGTAAAAGCTTCCATCATAACATTTGTTAGTTTTTAAAGTTGCCACAAGATTTGTTGCTTATCATTTGTTATTTATGCAAATATAAAGAGCAACAGAATCATACCAAGAGAGCATACCAGAAGGTATATCTTTGTTCAATGAAAGGATCTTGATTCTGGAAAGAAATCAACAGAGATAGGAAAAAATGGTTGAAACTGAATTTATCATTGTTAGGAAGAATAGCGGCAATTAAAATGAACTTTTTGTTTCAGAGCTTGCCAATAATAAAGAACCATTTAAAGCTTGGCAAAGAAATACACTGAAATTTGTATAGGCAGGGGAAAAACCCATGGTGAAATGGAAGATATTAACACGCACAAAAGAAAGAGGGGGATGTGGACTCCCAGACATTAAATTATATTATTATGCAAGTGGACTAACATGAATTACAGACTGGATGTATTTAAAAAATGAAAGAGTGCTAAAATTAGAGGGCTTCAAGAAGATTTGGTTGGCATACCTATGTGGGGTATGACAGAAAAAAAATAACAAAGAATTTGAAGATCACTACATTAGAAGAACATTATTGAAGATCTGGAAGGTGTGTGTATACACACACACAGAGAGAGAGAGAGAGAGAGAGAAGAATATCACTGTGGATCTCCCCTCAAGAAGCTTTTTTTGGAAGATGGCAAATAAAAAACAAAAAGTGAAAAAGTTCAAGATGAAATCAAGAGAAGAATTGAAATTAGAAGAAATAAGACATAGAGAAAATCTTATTGAAAAAGAAAAACATAAAAGGCAAACTTCAATAAATACCTACTAGATCAAGAACTGAAGGAAGAAATGATTAATTATACAATGATAAAATGAACAAAAAACATTGGACATGAAAACTGGAGCATTGGGAGAAATCCTGGAGAAAAACTAACAGATTCACACTTTTTCAAGATTTAAAAGTGAACTACTTTAAAATGTTACAGTGTTGGTATCACACACCTGTAAAATTAGATAAGATGTATAAAAACAGAAAACAAAATTATTGGAAATGTTAAGGAGCCCAGCAACCTTCTACCATATGTGATGGAACCATACAAGAGCAAGGAAGTACTGAGCAGGAATTCATAAGATGATGGTCAAGTTCTTGGAAAAGAACTTCCCAATGTATCCAGAACTTTCTTTTTACTGAATATGGCACATGGAATGGAAGAAAAGTTTGAAAAGGAAAATTGAAGATTGATTCTATATATGATAATGACAGCTAGGGTGTTGTATGTATAAAAATGGAAAAGTAAAGAAACACCAACAAGTGAAGACTGGCTAATCAAACTGACAAATATGATGGAGATAGGCAAACTGGCAGATATGATGGCTTAGAGACAGATCTGCAAAAAAAGTAAACAATGAATGTAGACCAGTAATGAGATATTGAAAACTCATGATGGACAAATACAAATTTGTGGTAACAAACCACAAACTGATAGATGAGAAATATATCATGGAATGTTAAATTAAATGAAATTAAATTGTGGAGACTTAAATATAGATAATGAAATTAAAAATAGGGTATTTATACTCTTGAATGTACAGGACATAAGAAATAGAAGAAAAATATAAGGAGAGGTAGAAGGAATAATTATTGTAATCAAGAATAATTTAACATAAATAGTAAATTATAAGTAAATTGAAAAGTTATTTTTTGTTATATGAAGATCTTGGAAAATTAAGTGAGCAAACTTAAGACTAGAAGAGAAGAAGGATATAATTTTAAATATAAATTAACGAAATTGGTATGTAAAGATACATAGACAAACTCATGTAGGATATGTGTAATATTTAAGAATGACTGTTTAAAATATTTTTATGTAACCAGAATTTGTTTTTTCTATTGAATTTGTACAAATGTTGCATTATTAAAAGTATTTTTTTAAAAAGAAGGGCACTTGCTTGTAAAATTGTTTCACTAGGAAACATAATTCTGAATAATTTGTGTGCACTGGTTCTATCTTGCCATGTTTAGAAGATGTGTTCATTCTTTAAATCAAAATATGGCACATATTTTATTTCCTTTTGAAAAAACAAACCAAAACCCTTATGTTATCTGACCTCTTTTCATACTTTGATACAGACTGCAGCATTTCAAGAAGACCATGAAGTTGTCCTAGTTAGAACTGATAAAACTGGGAGAGCTTGGCCTGTTAATACTCCACATGGCTCATTCGAGTCTACAGGCAAAAGAAGGAAAAAGCAGAAGGTATGTGAGTGTAATAATTTTTAAAAATGTCACTTCTTAGAATATATAAATGTATTTGAGCAGAATTGACCTTGAACACCAACATCCATGTAAGAGAGTGTTTAAACTATTTTAGAGTGCTATAAAATAGAGGGAAGATGACCGTTCTCTTCCACTCTCCACCCCAGTTCTTTTCTCATGGCCATTATGGCTAGCTGATCCTATTGCAGGAATGTGTATAATATCAGATTTTCCTCTCCTTTTATCTCCTATGGGAAATTTTGATCTGTTTTTAATGTGCTGACCAGTGCATTTCTCTTAGGTGCAACAGTACATTATCTATTATAATAATTTCAGTTAACCTTTTACAAAAGTTCATTGTGGTGATGGTTTTGATGTAAAATTGCCATGAATTCTTTCTTATATCAGTTTGTAGTCACTTTGCTGAAGTTGGGACATTTTATGAAATTTAGTGCTGATTTTGGAATATCCTATACAGTTTTTAGTAATAATCATTTTGCAATAGCTAGTAAATCATACCAAATCTTAATTTCTTGGTATTCATTTTCAGATCACTACTCATGTTGACAAGGAAAGGGTTCGCTATTTTCAAGATGATGATAATCTGAGCCTGAAGGATTTGGTCAGAAATGAAAAGATGGGAACAGCAGAGGATCAAAATAAGGTTTTCATGAGAATGGCATCAAAGGTAAGACTAATATGTTCAAATTTATGTTAATACTGAAATAATATTTCCAATATTTTTTAAACAATTGTTTTCAATTTCCTTATTTTTTTTGGGGGGGGGGGAGCCTTTAAAAGGCCTCTGTCCTGTTAGGTAAATGGATGCACTGTAGTTTGGGCTTGGCTAAAATACAGTTGTCTCTCCCAATTTGTGGGGGATCCGTTCTGCCCCCCCCCCCCCCCCCCCGAATCGGAAAAACTTCAAATAACCAAGCCCATAGGATATAATGGCCACACGCTGCTGTGAGCATTCACAATTTTGTCCCTCCTGGCTTCCCGTCCATGGAAATTCAAGAATGGGAACTAGGAGGGATGACTGTATCTTCATGCCTGTAAGTGAATATTGTAACATTCAGGTTAGCACTATGATTCATTCAACTACGTATATTTAACAAATATGTAAGGAATTTTATTTTTATGAATGAGCATTTGAATCACTGCCTCCATCTTGTGGTATTCATGATTGATAACAAAATTAAAGAATACTTGATCATGTTCATTAATAATCATGTGTGTATTAGAAGCAGATCCTGTTCTCTTTAAAGTAATTTACATGCAAGTAGGAGTGTATAGTGTTGTAGCCCTGGTTTTATGTATAGTGGTGATTTCCATGAAACTTGGTGTTCCATGAAACCTAGGCTGAATCCTCACTGCAGAAATAATCCAGTTTCACATCACTGTCATGGCTCAGTGATATGGAATTCTGGAAATTGTAGTTTGTTGTGGCACCAGAGCTCTCAGACAGAGAAGGCTAAATGTCTCACAAAACTACTGTTCCCAGAATTCTATAGCATTAAGCCATGGCATTTAAAGTGGTATCAAACTGGAATATTTCTGCAGTGTGGATGCAGCCCCTAGTGTGAGACATATGTTAATCTTAAAAGCTTGTTCTAGTGGAGGCCTGATTTTTCCTTCTAGAAACCTGGAAGATGGTTTCAAGTAATGGCTCACATTACTTGAAGGCCTCCGGAAGAATAATGTGCTGTGTTAGAGTGCTATGAAACTCATTGTCAAATGTAAACCAAATGGCAGTTGAGACTAAGGTCCTGTTGCTCTAAAGCAGGGGTAGGCAGCCTTTCCCCTTTAAGGGCCGAGGGACTTCAGCTCCCAGAAGCCTCAGCCATGTTGGCCAATAGTCCCATGTTGGCCAATAGCTCCTGGGATTCTGGGAGCTGAAGTCCCTCCGCCCTTAAAGGGGAAAGGTTGCCTACCCCTGCTCTAAAGCACAGTCCTTGTGAAGAATGGGCTCCTACATTCATCAGAGGACTTCAGAGGGTTAAAGCTGGAGGAGGTCAATGCTAATGAGGGTTTTACATCACATTCAAATGCGGTTACATCACAGCTGATGAAATGCCAACTGACCAATCAGTTGGGCAGAACTGGGAACTTCAAGAGACTTCTATGCAGAGGTTTTAAAAAGCCTCTTTGGACCATGCAGTCTCGAGGCTGTCCTTTGTTTTGCCTCAGGGTTGTGGCCTGAGGTAGATGGCCCAGATGCTGGTCGGAGCTGGGCAATGGAGTCCAGGCTCCCAGCATCTAGAGACATCAAGGACTACACATCCCATCTGACTGCAAGTAAGGTCTAGGATTATGTGTTCGCTAGTGGTGATTAGGTCTTCTTCTTCTTCTTCTTTTGGGTTTGGCTGAAATGACTGCATTTTGTAACTTGAATTCTGTGCCTACAAGAATTCCATAGTTAGAATAAAACTTTTCTTTAAATGTACCTTGTTTCTTCTACACTCCTACACGTGCCTTGACTCGGTCAGAGGGCTTGCCTAAGGTGGGCAAGTGGAAAAAGGAATGCTATAAATCACGTGGCAAAGTTCTAGTGTGTTACTGAGGGGGAGGATCATTTAATTCACTAGTTGGTGGCAGCTTGGATAGGTGGTCTCAGTAGGTCCCATTCAGCTCTGCAGGAGTGGGAAGGCGGATCTGGGAGACTGGGGACTAATGATCTTCTGGTGCCAAGAGTCAGGGTTGCAGTGTTAGCTCTGAGCCCAGAAGATCATCACATGATGGCAAGTGGTGTTTGGACCTGGGAGTTATAGTTTTAGCTTGGTACGGATAAAGAAAAGAGGCTGTTTTCTCTGAGGAGCGTGTGCTGGTTTGTCTTGCCTCGTAGCCTGGGGTGGCTTTAGAGCAGGGGTAGGCAACCTTTCCCCTTTAAGGGCCGAGGGACTTCAGCTCCCAGAAGCCTCAGCCATGTTGGCCAATAGCTCCTGGGATTCTGGGAGCTGAAGTCCCTCGGCTCTTAAAGGGGAAAGGTTGCCTACCCCTGCTTTAGAGGATTGTTTCCTTTCTTGGGCTGTTTAGCAAGAGGGAGGTGAGCGCCTTTGAAACTAAGGGCAGGTTTTTCTTCTGACTCCTGGGGGAGAAGAGGAGGGGCAAGGCAGAGGCTGGTAGGTCATAGCAGAAGCACTGGAGTTTTTTTCTCTTGCCCTGTGTGTGTTTTGCTTGACTACAATTCCCAATATCTGTTACCAAAAAAAACAAAGAGCAGGGAAAATGTTGACCACTTTCTTGTCCTTGCCACTTTTCTGCTCCAGATCACTTTGTCCTAGCTCACCTTTTCTCTTTTAAAGCAAGATGTATTTGCATGTGATCAAGTCTTCATGGGAAACAGAGGCGGTTTATAAATTGAAATCTGGGCAAGATTAGGAAACCTAAGCCTTAAGTCAGATGTGGACAGACTTGTGGGCTTCTGCCATCTATTTTGTTTACTAAAACCTTGACATGTATTAATCAGAAGGAGTTGCTAAACAGTGAAGACTACATCCCAACTTTCATACACCATGTTTCAAATGTTAACCTAAATCTAAGGTATTCTGACAACAGAAAGCAGAGTGGCCAGTACAGCTGCGTATGACAACCAAGTAATACTCATATTTTGCAGGTTTGCAGTCAATATTTCACAGATGAGCAGTTAGCATAAGGGTCATTATCTCCCCCCCCCTTTTTAATTTTCTGTAGAATGGTTGGAAACAATAGCTCTTGCCTGACTCTTGCAAATCACCCCGAGATTACCAGTAGCCTCTGGTCCATCTTGTCTTAGGTCAGTATGAAATAGCATCATATAGAGGCTATCATATTTAGTTGGGCGGGGGCAGTGTTTCAGGATTTGGGAACAGATAAAAAGGGATTTATTCTTGGCTTTCTAGTGTTCCTTGCCAGGTAAAAGCTTTGAAATGTTGACCCCTCTAAAACCCCTTAAAAGGCCCCAATGTTATCTTTACAGTTGCCTAGAGAGAGAAGATGGCTGGACCAAAGTCCTGCAGTAAGCATTACCACTGGCTGGGAATTTCAATTCAGGTTTTCTTAGGCTGACTCCAGTGCACCATTTTACTTAGCTTTCAGCGTGTATGTAATTGTAATATATTTTTTATAATACTGCTTCTTAAAATATTAATGTTTGAACTCTGAAGTCAAACTTTAAAATGAAAAGGTAGTGATTTGATTTTTTTCTCCAGTTAGGGCTAGCCTCTGAACCATTTTGTCATTTTTATTAATGAAGTGCAGATAATTGACACCCAAATAATGACTTTCTGTTCCATGCTTTCATTTGGGAGAGAAATGAAAAATATATCAATTGAAATGAATGTCATGTTTAAATTGCTAAAAGACTAAAAATGATATTCGTCCTGGAATATGAGGAAAGTGGCCCTTCAGCATTATACAGGACTTTTATTCATCTTTTTGACTGAATTGCTGGCTTTGGCATGCCTGTATCAAAAGTAGAAAAGTTAGTTTAAAAGTGCAACTGTGTTTCATTTATATTAGGCTAAAAAAACCCTTATGTTAATTGTGTTTAAGTTTCTCATCCACCCACCTGCTGTGGGGGAATGGTAAGATTATAAATCATAGGGGACAGTATTGACCCCTGTGGAACCCCACAGGCTGATCATCAAAAGACTGAACCACCCTCTGGAAACATTCAGCCTCTTCACTGAATACATGAAGTTGCTGGGAGAGGTCATCTGGAGCTTTGTGGTTGGGTATCATCAGCATGCTGATGATACCCAACATCTCCTCTACAACTTATGTCAAGGAAGCAGTGGCGTCACTAGGGTTGGTGTCATCTGGTGTGGTAACTCATGGTGCCACCTTCCCCCCATTTACCTCCTCCCATTTCACACCACATAGAATCCTTAGTAATTTTTTTTGCACTAATGTTACTTGTAAATGTACTGTATATATTTGACTATAAGTCAACCTCATGTATAAATCGAGGACAGGTTTTGGGGCTAAAATTATGGATTTTGATATGACCCATTTGTAAGTCAAAGGTAACATTTAGGGGCATGTGACAAAGGATCTGTAGGATGAAGCAAAGGAAAATAATGCCAAAGAACTTAACAAAATTCCAGCAAGCATAATTGTTTATGCTCCCACTAAAGGCTGGATGGATAAGAGAGCAGGGCAGGAGGGGTGGAGGGGTCAGTACTTTCAGAACAGATTACACTTTTGCCTTTCACCAGGGGATGGTTCTCTTTATATAAGAATTAAAGTACAGTACAGTCGGCCCTCCACATTTGCAGGAGTTAGGGGTACAAGACCCCCGCAAATATGGAAAATTTGTGAATAAAGTGATGCCTGGGACAGCTGTGGCATTGGAGGAGGAGGTGGGAGGTACTCATGTGCAGATCGCGAATAACTAAAATCGTGAATGTCAAGTCCACGAATGTGAAGGGCTGACTGTACTTACACTGACCCGTGGATAAGTAGATTCAAGTTTTGGGGTCAATTTTTTGACTAAAATTTCTGGACTTACCATGAGTATATAGAGTAATTCCCATATACCACTGAATGTCATGCTAACAGTTGTGATCAAAACAACTAGCAAAATTAAAAGTATGCCTTCAAATTACAATATCATATGCACAACCTAACTGTATTTATGTATACATAGTGAAGTTTTGGTTAAAATGTGATGTTTTTTTAAAATCATTTTTTAAAAAATATTTTTCAATTTCAATTTTTTATTTTTTTAAAAAATGTCAAATATTGAAATTTGAAATTTTAATTAAAAAAAATCTGGGGCCTCTCCTTTCTCCTCCCACTGAGCTTCACACTACTCCCACCACCTCTTAAAGTATTTTAAAGGGAAGCAGATGAATGCCACAGTCTGTTTCTGCCAAAAGGTAGGTGTTTGAGGAGCAGTGGTGTCACCTGGGGCAGTCTGCACCCCCTCCACACACACACCCCACACCCCACATGACACCACTGCAAGGAATGTCTTGTAGTACTGAATTGTTGTCTGGATGTAGTAGTAAAGGACTGGATGGGAGTGAATACACTGAAGCTTAATCTGAAATGGCAAAACCCCTTGTATTTTTTGAACACATATTTGCCTGATCGGAAATACAGAACAAACACTCATAAACAAACACAAAGGTCAGTTTAGCCTGAAGAATATTTAGCCAAGCTAGTCTCATGGATCACTCAGTAGGTGCTCCAGTTTCTTATTTAAAGAGCAAACATTTTGTTCTGGCAAAAGCTGAAGGCCAGTGCGTAGTAGATTTTATTTCCTGTTTCTGTATTTGGTTTACTATATTGCAGTTCTTTTTAAAAGAGTTTATTTTATTTTTTAAAAACTTTTTGGCTGAATAAAAAACTTTTTAATGAAATCATACTGTTGGTCATTCTCAGTGTTTTTACATTCAGTGCAGAAGTCTGTTAGATTTCACTTGTATGGAAACCTGTCCAAACAAATTATTTTCAATCTGTATTATGCTCTATAGAAATTACTGGTGAATGTTCAGAGCATGTTGGAATAAAACAATCTTGAAATAATTGGTTGGAAAGTAAGGGGAAAAGTAAGGATAACAAAACAAGAGGTGCTCAATTTTAGAAAATCTGCTTTTGACACACTTGTAAATTAAAAAGCATGTAGTATTGTTGGGAAAAGAAAAAGAAAATGGGTAGCAGTGGCCAATTTCAGGAAATACAGTTTGCCATCACACATATTTTTGAGAGCTTCTCATAAGGTTTTGACTGCAGCACTGGATTTTTTGAATAAATATGTTTTTAAAGAAAAATGAAAATATTTTCAAAGTTAGGAAATGAAACCCTCTTGGTATTGTACCAGTCTCCCTCCATTGCATAGTCCTTCTTTTTCTTGATCTGCACTTCTGGGGAGATCATATCTTGCCTACCTGATGTGTTTAAAATCTTCCTTGGCGTGTTTTTTAAAAATGAAGAAATATTACCTATAACTTTTCTTTAGCAGTATCTCTAGCAGCAAGATTAACTCTTTACCATACATTGTATGGAAATAGAAGATTCTACCACTGCATAGATATATACTTCCTAGCCCTATTTGAATGCCTTAGAGCCGATGCAGATGGCCCGTTTGGGGTGGCTCTGGGGTGCCCCTGGGAGCAGCGGATTGGGACCATGGCAACGTCACTCTGCGGCCCAATCCTCCTTTTTGCCACCCCTAAAAGAATGGCAAAATGCCACTCCTTTTGGGGGCGGCAAAAAGCCGCCCTTTGAGCCACTGCCGCTGCAGCTCTTTTGCAACCTTTTGGAGCAGCGTGTATGCAGGCTCACCAGGACAGCGTCCTGATGCCACATGCTGTGTGGATGGGCACGCAGAGTTGGGGTGGAGTCGGGGCAGCCAGCGTGTGGTTTCCCTGCCCCAACTCCACCCCCAGGCCGGCCTATAGTGCCAATCTGCATTGGCCCATAGTTACCCTCTTGTAGATGTCTGCAATGGAACTGTGTACTGTTTCTGTTACCTGATTATTGGAAACATATGTCCAAAACACACTGCAGAAAAAAATCTAGTTTGAGACTACTTTAACTGCTCTGGCTCAGTGCTAGGGAATCCTGGGAATTGTAGGTTATTGTGGCACCAGTGCTCTCTGACAGAGAAGGCTAAATGTCTCAGAAAACTACAGGTCCCAGAATTCCCTAGCACTAAGCCAGAGCAGTTAAAGTGGTCTCAAACTGGATTATTTCCGCAGTGTGTTTTGGACCATAGGGTATATGCCAATATTCAGACTTGCACCTTGCTGAAATCAATTAGATTTAGCATGAAGTCTGTATTCCGTTAGCTTCCAAAATGGTTGGCGGTTTTAAATTTTGTAATACATTCAGAACTACTTTTTATTGGTTTGTCAGAACTACTTTTTATTGGTTTGGATCGTGGAATTATATTTACTATATAAGTCCATATTGAAAACAGCAGCCTACTACTATGAATTCCATCTCTGTACCCTTCTGTGTACTAAAAGTATCTTCTCCTTGTGTTGCATGAAAGTTGAGATAGTAAGATCATCTTCTGCTTGTATATGAAGTGCTCTAGATTTGAACCTGCCTGATACAGTGCTGTGTAAATTCTTGCAAAAATACTTGCGGAACAGCAGTAGCAGCTCTTTTCCTTATGCTATTGGTTACTTTGGACCTAAATCTACATAAGTGGTAAAATCATAGTGGAGTATGATTATTTAATAGAACAGCTATTTTATTTCGATAGAAAGAAACTATTGGCAGACATTCTATTAATACATGAATTAATAAGCAAATTCAGATGTCAGTTATAGTGGGGATTAAACTACTAATAAGGAAATTTACATAATGAAACCTTATCATTACAGTGTTTAATTAAGACTAGAATAAAACCTGTCATTTTTAAAAATTAGTTTTCATTTAAGGTGAACATCAAGAAATGTTGCATTATTGATAACACAAAATATTCTTTTCATTTTCCTAGTTTATTTGGCTGAAACCTTTTGTTATTCACAGATACCCCTTGTATTCTAGTTTATCAGTTTCCTGTAATATATTTGGAGTATTACATTCTTGAAATATGAATGCAGCCACCTAAAATGGATGATGTTAATGTTGCCATGGCAATTTAAAATCGCACTGATCCAGTTTATACAATCTATATACTTTTTCCCCCCTCTCTGGCAATTTTTCAGAGCAGCAAGCATCTCCTCTTACATTCATGTATAAGATGTATCTTGAATTATGATTGTGTTAGTGTTATTACTGGAAGAAATGAAAGTTCAGTGGGTGAATGCAAGGAATAATTACATCAGCTGCCGAAAGATGATGGATAGAAAACTACTGTATTTTCCGGCATATAGGATGACTGGGCGTGTAAGATGACCCCCAACTTTTCCAGTTAAAATATAGAGTTTGGGATATACTTGTTGTATAAGACTACCCCTCTTCCAACGCACACTAAATAAAAATTAAAAAAAGCATCAGATTTGATTTCAATATGGTAATTTTAATTCAAATGCTTATGGCATGCAGGTACTTAGCAGGAAAACTGTCACTTATAAACACAATAAACTACAGCAAAGCAAAGCAGCTTCATTTATATACCGCTTCATACTGCGCTACAGCTCCCATGTTCCCTAGCATTTATTTCTGCAGTGCATTTTGGACCTTATTATTTTTGTAGTGTGTTTTGGACCTTACTTTTTAAAAAATAGTTCAGATTTAAATACTGCTTTAAAAATTATTTCCATCTCCCAGCTATGAGATGGTTGGGGGGAAATGAGAAAGTGTTGGGAGGAAGGACTGCCAATATACTAGGCGATGCATTCTAGGGTATGTACAATTTGCGGCCAAGTAAGTGACCCTGGGCATGTCACACACTCTCAGCCTCAGAGGATGGTAATGGCAACCCCCATTTGAAGAAACATGCCAAGAAAACACCATGATAAGGTTGCCTTAGGGTCACCATAAGTCGGAAAGGACTTGAAGACACACAAGAACAACAAAAAAGTCTGCAATTGTTTCATAGGTAGTACATGGGAATAGGAGCCAGCATGTTGTAGTGGTCTGAGTGTTGGACTACCACTCTGGAGACCTGGGTTTGATTCCCCACTCTGCCATGAAACCCACTGGATGAAATTGGACAAGTTACACACTCTCAGCCTCAGGGGAAGGCAATGACAAATCTCTGAGCGAATCTTGTCAAGAAACCCCCATGATCACCATAAGTCAGGAACAATAACAACAACAACAACATTCTTGGAAGTCACACTTTCTCAGCCTTGGGAAAGCAATGGCAAACTCTTTCTGAACAAACCTTGCCAAGGAAACCCCAGGATAAGCTCGTCTTTGAGTTGCCAGAAGTCAACCCCATCTTCCTCCTCTTCTTCTTCTTTTTCTTCCTCCTCCTCCCCCTCCCCCCCTACAAAGGCTCCAGGAGAGAAGGAGGGAGCCCAGCCTAGCCCCCCCCCCCCGGAGATGCTTCCTCCACTGCCGGGAAGAAGAGGAGGAAGGCTGGCAAGTGCCAGGGCCCCGGGGGGTGGGACTCCCTGGGAGAGGAGGAGGAGGAGGAGGAGGAGGAGGAGGAGGAGGGCATCCCCACCTGCAAGGGGGCTTCCCTGACCCTCTCCTTCTTCTTCTTCCTCTTCCTCCTCCTTCTCCAGTGGGGGAGCTTTTCCTGAGGGGAGAGAAGGAAGGGAGGGAGGGAGGGAGGAAGGGAGGAAAGGAATGAGGGAGGGAGGGAAGGAAGGAAGGAAGGAAAGAAAGAAGGAAGGAAGGAAGGGGGAAAGAAGGGAGGGAAGGAAGCTGAGGCCTTCCCCTAAGGCTGAGAGAGTGTGACTTGCCCAAGGCCACCCAGTGGGTTTTTTCAGGGCCTTCCCTGTAGAGAGGCGGGATGGCCAGGGCAGAGGACGGCAGACCAGCCCAGGGCAGCGAGGGAGGAAGGGAGGCCCTCCCAGAAACACCACGCCTCAGCCTGCTTCCTCCTCCTCTTCCCTCAGACCAAGCCACTGCTGCCGCTTCCTCCTACCTGATCTTCCTGAGGGTCTTGCCCAGTGTGGTGAATGTGTTGAGGGGGAGGAGAAGGGAGACAGAATGGAGGCCAGGCAGGGGGGGGGGGGGCTCTTGCCTGGCCTTCCTCTCTTCCCGGCGTATAAGACGACCCCTGACTTTTGAGAAGATTTTCTGGGGTTAAAAAGTCATCTTATATGCTGGAAAATATGGTAGTTACAAAACTGTAGTAATAAATAGAATCAAATACACAAGTATGTGTTGTTGCAGAATTTTATATAATTTTTGTCCTTTTCTCCACTATTTTTTTAATTCAAAGATATAGCCGTGTTATCTGTAGAATCAGAACGTATAGAGATCTTTTAGCACCTTTGAAACTAACTGAAAGAATTTTTTTTTGAGATAGCATTTCTGTCCAAAAGCAGGCATTTTAGTATTGGTTGCTGTTTCCTCATCTGTGTGTATCGATGATTTCTTCTAGTGTCGTACACTTTTGTATGAGAACAAATTACAGCAGTTATGTAATTATTGTTTTACTACTTTCTCAAAAGCTATAATCACATTTGCAAATTGGAAGAAGATATGAAAGTCTCAGTAAATGTTGCACTTCAGAATGCTACCCAGTAGTAGTACAGTGGATCCTTCTTCTACGCAGGCGATCTTTTCCGGACCCCCCCACACACATAAAGCAAAAAACGTGGGACCTCAAGTCCTGTTTGTTTGAATGAGGCACACATTGCAGCGCATGCCATGGGCTCACACACCAATCATTCTGCCAGTGCTCGCCGTCCACTTGGCTTGAGCCCGCATACGGCACGGGCATGCTGTACCTCTATGCATTTGTTGTAGTGGTACCCCTAGATAATCTGATGAAATACAGTGTAGTAGTCTAGAAAGATTATGTTGTTGTTTTGTCACAGGGTTTTCTCATCTTCAAGAAAAACGAGGTTTTATAGTCCAACATTCAAACCACTACACCATGCTGGCTCTTACAAAACTGATACCTTAAATTAATATGAGCTGTTTTTAAGGCATTTCTATACTTGCAGTGAAGTGAAGACATCTGAAAACACAAATGAAAGGAATTCATTCATTTGAAATCTTATTTTCCTTCATTTGTCATTTAGATATCCAGCTGCTTCCTTGACTAGCTTCCTAATGTATTTATTCCTAGTCTTTCTGCATCTGTTTCAGTTAAACAGTATGTTTTTTGAGTTATTGGGGCCAGATCTGTACACTAATTCCACATGTGTTCACACCTTACTACTTGGACATTACTTTTCCACTGGCCTCAGAAGCTCTGCTGTTTCCTCTTTTGTGTTGAAGGAGAAGCTCTCTAATTTTTTCTCTCTTCTATTATATTTTTTCAAAAATAATAAATTAATGAATAAGGAAGACACTAAAAAAAAAAAAAAAATCTCCTGTTTTCCTTTCTGTACTTCAGAGTAACTTTTCTCACCAGAACGGAGAAAGTTGTTTGACCTAAAATTCTTTTACCTGTATATTGTTGTTTTCAAAGCCTAATACTTGTAGAAGAGAATACAGCACCAGTTGAATCTTTGGAGCTGTGGTTTTATACATGGATGAGCGGTTAGGAATTGTTAAAAGATTCAGGAAAGACAAATGGAAACACGTCATTAAATGCATAGCTCAAATGATGGAATTTGCTACAGTGGTGATGGTCACCAATTTGACTGATATTAACTATCATCAAGCCAAGTCTACTTCAATTTATGCCATCCCTATGAATGAGAGACCCCCCCAAGTCACCCTGTCATTAACAGCCCTACTCAGGTCTTGCAAACTCAGGGCTGTGGCTTCCTTGATTGAGTCTTCTTCCTGCTTCCTTCTACGTTGCCAAGAATGATTATCTTTTCTAGTGAATCATGACTTCTCATGATATGTCCTAATTATGACAGTCCCAGCTTAGTCATCTTGGCTTCTGGGGAAAGTTCAGGCTTGATTTGCTCTATAACCCATTCATTCGTTGGTTTTTTTTGGCAGTCCATGGTATTCACAATACTCTCCTCCATCACCACATTTTATAGAATCATAGAATCATAGAGTTGGAAGAGACTACAAGGGCCATCCAGTCCAACCCTCTGTCATGCAGGAAACCAAAATCAAAGCATCCCCGCAGATGGCCATCCAGCCTCTGTTTAAAGACTTCCAAAGAAGGAGACTCCACCACTCTCCGAGGGAGTTTGTTCCACCGTCGAACAGCTCTCAGTCAGGAAGCTCCTCCTAATGTTGTGATGGAATCTCTTTTCCTGTAGCTTGCATCCATTGTTCCGGGTCCTATTCTCTGGAGCAGCAGAAAAAAAGCTAGCTCCCTCCTCAATATGACATCCCTTCAAATATTTAAACAGGGCTGTCATATCACTTCTTAACCGTCTCTTCTCCAGGCTAAACATACCCAGTTCCCTAAGTCGTTCCTCATAGGACATGGTTTCCATGGAGCCATTGCTGGGCACCCTTTGGGTTCAATCAGTCAATCAATTACTAATCCACCTAACAGTTGGATTGTCTAGCCCACATTTTATTATCTTGTTTGCAAGAATATCATGGGGACCTTATCAAAAGCCTTACTGAAATCAAGGTATGCTATGTCTATCGCATTTCCTTCATCTACCAACCTGATAATTTTACCAGAAAAAGAGATCAGATAAGTCTAGCATGACTTGTTTTTGAGGAACCCATATTGACTTTTTGTGATTATGGCATTCCTTTCTAAATGTTCACAGACTCCGTTTAATGATCTGCTCTAGAATCTTTCCCAGTATTGATGTCAGACTAACTGGACGACAGTTGTTGGGATCCTCTTTTTCCTCCCTTTTTGAAGATGGGGACAATGTTTGCCTTCCCCCAGTCTGCTGGGACTTCTCCTATTGTCCAGGAGTTCTCAAAGATTTTTGCCAGTGGCTCTGAGATTACATTTGCCAGTTCTTTTAATATCCTTAGATGTAGTTCATTTGGTCCTGGAGACTTAAATTCATTTAGGTTAACCAGGTGTTTCTGTACTTCCTCTTTACTTATTCTGTGCTGCATTTCCACTATTGTGTTCTCTGCTTCATTTTCCTCAGGTTGAGCACCCTTCTCCTTTTGTGAGAAGATTGAGGCAAAGAAGGTGTTGAGTAGCTCTGCCTTTTCTCTGTCCCCTGTTACAATTTCTCCATCTTCTCTGCACAGTGGCCCTACCATTTCCTCCTCCTTTCTTTTGCTACAGACATACCCAAAAAAGACCTTTTTATTGTCCTTAACCCCTCTAGTAAGCCTGAGCTCATTCTATGCTTTGGCTTTCCTAACTTTACCCCTATATGTGCTCTTTAGTGATTTTTCCCCTTTTCCATTTCTTATACATCTCCCATTTAAAACTTAGTTCAGTTGAAAGTTCTTTTGTCATCCAACCCAGTTTCTGGAGACACCTCCTATTTTTCCTTCTCATTGGAACAGTTTGAGATTGTGCCTTCAGTATCTCCCTTTTGAGAAACTCCCATCCATCCTGAACTCCTTTCTCCTTTAGTATTCCTGACTATGGGATCACTCCCAGTGTTTCCCTAAGTTTGTTGAAATCAGCTTTCCTAAAGTCTAGACTGAGTGTTTGACTATGCCTAGCTTCTCCCTTCCACTGTATAAGAAACTCCAGGAGAACATGATCACTCCCACCTAAGGATCCCACCACTTGCATCCCATTTACCAGGTCATCCCTGTTGGTTAGGATCAGATCTAAAATAGCTGATTCTCTTGTAGCCTCTTCCAGCTTTTGGACAAGAAATTGTCTTTGAGGCAAGTGAGGAATTTGCTAGACCTTGAAGTATTGGCTGAGTTTGACTTCCAGCAAGTATCACGATAGTTGAAGTCACCCATCACTACATTTCTAATGAGACAATTCCCTTTTTTTTTTCATTGCCCAGCTTTCACAATCATACATAGAAACCAGAAATGCAGTGGCATGGAAAATCCTGGCTTTAAACTTGATGATCTTAGCTGCCTCCTCACTTCTTCTTATTTCTTGACTACAGTCTCCATTTTGATGGATGACAGAGCAAAGGTATAGGAAATCTTTTAACTATCTCAGTATGATGAATAGAATGTCCAGCTGGCCAATCAGGAGGCAGCTGAGGGAAAACCAATAGAATTCAGGCTGGGAGCACTTAAAAAATCCAAGCTGACAGTTGGAGTGGAGAGTTTGGAATTTGACAGTTGAAGAGAGTTGTCAGGGAGTGAAGCCAGAGAGAGGGCTGTGTTTTGGGGAGTTCTTAAGGGAACTGTAATCTTGTTAGTTACAGTCCAGACGGGAGGGACTCAAAACACATATAGAACTCTAAAGAAGGGAGTTGTTGGTGTGTTATCTCCTGAGAGATATTGTTAGCCAGTATTAGAAGTATTAGAAGTGAAGTGGAAACAAACGTTGTTATATGTAACCAAGCAAGCCTACAGTAACAAGCTTTGATACAAGTTATAGTTATTCCATGCTGTTTTAAAATAAACTTTTCTTCTTATTTAACATCATTTGGCCTATGTTTTCTAAACAAACCATGCTACTAACAGTTTAGAGCAGGGGTAGGCAACCTTTTTGAGCTGGGGGCCGGGTTGCTGTCCCTCAAACAATTGGGGGTGGGGTGGGGGTGGCGAAGCACCATAAATAAATAAATAAATAAATATTAAATAAAAAATATATGCATGCACACTTTCTCAGCCCCAGAAAAGCCATGGCAAAACCCCTGTGGAGATTTTGCCAAGAAAACCCTAAGAACAAGTAATAACAACAATAATTAATATCATCATGGCAGGCGGCGGTGACGACAGCAGCAGGAAAGGCGTGGGGCCAGTCCAAAGGCCTCAGGGGGCTGCATCCAGCCCCCCAGGCCTTAGGTTGCCTACCCCTGGTTTAGAGTTTGGTGTGGGACATCATACAAATAATAGTGAATGAGTTCCCAAAGGACTGCCATCCAAATAGTCAGTGCTAAAGGTGAATGGTGGCCGGAGTGACCGCCACACTCAGTGTCTTCATTTTTAGGGCTCCAACTAGGAACACTTTACAGGAGACATAAATGGTGGAGAAACTTTGACTGCTGGTTGTTAATTAGATGTTGGGCTAGTCCGGTGATTTGTCTGCTCCAGCAGGGCTGGAGAATTGTCTCCCACAATAACAGTTGTGTGGAACACTTATGTTTGTGGGCTGTGGGCATCATATTTGCCATCACAATGGCTTAATTTTGCTAGGTTCATATTACTTTCAGAAGCAAGCAGCGGAATGTGACAGAACCTTTAAAGGTGCAAACTGAAACTGACAAGGCTGTTTGAAAATGCATAGAGAAAGGAGCTGGCGAACACAACTTTTGCATTGCATCTTTGGGTGGCATAATATAGGAGGCAAAACATGATACCAACATATCATTAAATAAAAAGAATGCAGGGATGGAGTAATTTTGCTTTTGCTCTCCTGCTTCTAAATAAGGCTAGATGAGGATTCATGTAGGGATGATAAGTCAGTACACAGTTAGGACAAGAGCCAGTGACCTTTTCAATTATACTTTGAAATGTATTAATTGAATTTTTGAATTAATTGAATTAATATCACAATTAAAAATCAAATGCTAACCTCTGTTGGCATAAGTAAACAGTACTTGATTATGAGAAATATTTTGACCCCATTTTTACAGCCAAAATTTTAAAATGATCTTTCTAAATTAATTTTTGATACCATTTTTGTAATGTTTCTAAGATAAAATTAAGTATTATGTTTTCAGTATAATGATGAAAATGAGGTATATCTTGTTTTATCTAAAGCAAATGACACCTAGATTAACCTCTTTTGATACTGTTCCCAGAATTTACAAGTCTTTTGCTATAATTGTTTAATCTAAAGCAGTATTTTCATCAGCAATGCAACTTATTGCATGGTAACAAAGATGATGTGAATTCTCACACTTTGTATGGATTACACTGTACATTTTAAAAAGCTTTCTGGGAAGCATTTCTGTGGTTTCTATAGAAACTTCATGAAAATGTTTTAAAGACATGAATTGTATTGCAGATTGGAATACATCACTCTTCTCCAATACATTATGGACAGTTTTCCTCTGAGAAATAGTAATGTAATATCCTCTTAATTTTGGTGAAGATTTTCAAGAGTGAGGATACACATTGAACTTTCCAGGCTATTAATGGTTAGAACAAAAAAGTGAAGCAAGTGAAAATGGGAATATTCTCTCAGGTTTCTTTCTTCTGATACTGATTTTCCTGAAGTAAGATCCGGAAGAGTTTTACATAAAGGGGTGACCCCCTTTCCATTACTTTCCTCCTCCAAATCATCATTCCTAAGCTACTGTAATTCCTCTTCCTCCTCCTAGCCTCCGTTCCATCTGCCTGAAGTCTGACTTAGATATTCAGTATCTTCTTCATGCAGACTGTCCTGATTATTCCTTAGCATATTATAATGAAGAACTTAACATGATCCAGGTTATTTACAGATAAAAGTTGGAAGGGACCACAAGGACCATGTAATCCAACCACTCCCAAAAGATGCCCAACCAACCTTGGTTTAAAGACCTTAAGATGATGATGATGATGATGATGATGATGATGATAAATTATTTATTTATAGCCCACCCAATCACAAAGAATCCAGGCGGGTTACAACAATAAAAATACATAGAGTGCAATAGAATTAAAAAAAAATATTAATCCCTTCCCAACCCCCAACCCCAGTACAATAGAATTCAAAAAAATTAATCCCTCAAGCCTTAGATGTGATACCATGGAGCACATAGGAGATGCACATTGCACGTGCACAACAAAAGCAATGCACAGTTCACCATATGCAATTGCAGATACAGGTTATTCTGCCCTGCAGTACACACTGCCTTTAAACCCACTGAATCAGGAGTAGCTGGCGGTCCTCTTTCCAACTGTCTTGCAAAGATTATAGATAGGCAGAAGCAATAGCCCTATAAGGATAAAATTGTAAGGACAAAACCAGCAGCCAATCAGGCCAGCATGCCCTTCTGCTAGTCCAGACTGCTATGAGGTACAACAGTTCTACAGATTTAAACCCACCCCCCCACACACACACCACCCACTATACAGAACTATAACCTATACACACACACACACACACACACATTATATATATATATATATATATATATTCCAATATCTGCACAAACTATAACAACAATATTATAGTTAATAATGTCATTCCTAAGATGGAGATTCCACCACACATGGAAGCAGTCTATCCCATTCTTGAACAAATTTTAGCTGTACAGGTATACCTCAGTTAATGAAGTTGATGTGTTCCTGGACATATCTACTTTAATTGAAAATTTGTACCAGAGGCAGAAATATGCACGTGTGAAATGAAATAACCAGATTAGATAAACCCTGTTTTAAGTAAACAAAAACATTTTAAACTGTCTAGAGAGAGCACTTGAAATCTTCTTCCAAAATTTATCCAGCAGTGATTTTTCTTTCTTTCACCAGCCTCCACTTTTCATATGCTTTCTGTTTTAGTGGCCAAAGGTATAGATTGATGCTTCTTTCACATGCTGGAGACATCTGCTGTTTACCTGTCCTGTAGGCAAGGATACACAGATACAGTAGGATTGGCTTGAATAGATTTTCACTTTTTCCCAGCTCAAGCTTTATTGCATTCTTTACTTCAGACACACTGCTGAAACCTAACACCAAAAGTCTGTGCTTTTACTGCTGTTCTTTACCATCCTCCCAAATGCCAGTGCTGCTTAAAAAAACCAACACTAGCTAGACAGAGAACAAGAAGAAGGCTGGGTGGGTGTAAAAAGATTTTGTAAAAGGTAGCTTTTTTGTGTGTCAGAGTCTTTATTAACTGAGATATGCCTGTACTTTGTTTACTCTGCTCTCAGACAAGTTCCTGCATGGCAGGGGGTTGGACTGGATGGCCCTTGTGGTCTCTTCCAACTCTATGATTCTATGATTCTAAGTTTTAGCTATACTTTATTTTAATTTCTCATACAATGCCTTGGGCCCTGTACTGGGAGAGAGACAAGAAATAAATAAATGGCTCTTGGAGTTAAGAAGTTCTTTTTAATGCTTAGGTTGAATCTCTTTTCTTGTGATTTTACTCTGTTGGTATGTGTCCTAGGACCTTTGCAGACTGCCAGAAAGAGTGCAAATTGAGTCCACTTTAACTGCCCTGACTCAGTGCTAGGGAATCATGGGAACTGTAATTTATTGTAGCACCAGAGCTCTCTGACAGAGAAGGCTCAATGTCTCAGAAAAAAATACAATTCCCATGATTCCCTAGCACTGAGCCAGGGCAGTTAAAGTGGACTCAATTTGCACTATTTCCAGCAGTCTGCAAAGGCCCCTAGTCTCTGGAGCAACAGAGACAAGCTTACTCCATCTTCTACATTACATCCCTTCAGGAATTTCAATATGGCTATCATATTATCTCTCAGTTTTTTTCTGCTCCAGGTTAAATATATCCAGCTTCCGAAACCATTTATGATAGGGCTTGGTTTCTAGTCCTTTGGCCATCTTAGTGGCCCTCCTCTGAACATACTCCAGCTTGTCAATATTCTTCCTGAAGTGTGAAACCCAGATCTGAACACAGTATTCTGGGTGACATTATCTGACCAAAGCAGAATCAAGTGATACCGTTACTTCTCTTGAGCTGAATGACCACTGCACTGCTGTTGATGAAGCTTACAATTGCACTGGCTTTTTTGGCCATGGCATCACACTGTTGTCTCATGTTTAGCTCCTGGTCAGCTAAGACCCCTGTATCATTTCCACATGTTATCAAGCCATATGTCTTCCCATGTCTGTTCATTTCAGTTTTCCTGCCTAGATGTAGTACTTTACACTTATTCCTATTGACATTAATCTTGTTACTTTTGGACCAAATCCCCAACCTGTTCTGGTCATTCTGAATCTTCATTCTGTCCTCTACTACCCCTCATAATTTGCACATTTCCTCTGTTGATTCCTATGGTTCCATCTTCTGCATGTTCCATTTTGTTTCTATATTTTCTCCCCTTGTCACCCTAGCTTCTTGTTCTGTTATGTCATAAATCCTGAACTCTCCCTGGGGGCCAGTATGACTAAACTGAGGCTGTCATACTTTGGCCACATCATGAGAAAGCAGGACTCACTAGAAAAGACAATAATGCTAGGAAAGGTGGAGGGTGGTAGAAAGAGAAGAAGACTGCATACTAAATGGATAGACTCAATCACAGCCCTGAGTCAGCAGCACTTGAGCAGAGCAATTGAGGACGGGGGACTTGAAGATGTCTCATACACAGGGCCGCCATGAGTTAAAGTTGGCTTGAGGGCAGCTAACAATGACAACAAACCTGTATTGCAGAGATAGGCAAGCAGGCTTGGGGACCAGTTTTCTGCCCCTGGATCCTTTGGGGCTATAGTTGCTTCCAAAAATGTCCTCCTTATGGGGAAAAAGCTGGAAGTAAATGGAAACTTTGGTTTTGAAAAATAGGTTTTTTAATGTAAAGCAGTGTGGGGGCTATATTCAATTTAAAAGGTGAATTACTGTTGTTGGAGGATTTCAAGACAGACAGTCTGGGATTTCCCCCCCAGAAAAGGTGATCCAAGGGAGTCTGAGTTGGGTTCAGGGCCCAGAGAAAATAGCCTCGGGGGCTGCATATGTCTCCAGGTTTTCGCTTTGCTCATGCCACACATGCTGGTCAGTGGTCAGAGTTTTAAGAATATGGGTGCCAGATGTGCCTATCTAATGTAGAATATAATAACTCAGATTAGGATCTGTTCTGTGTTATACAGCAGTTCTCATACTACCCTACTTGGCTAAATCTTTCTTTTGCTTAGTTTTCAGATAAAACTGATAGAGACTACTACACCCTGGATGACATGTTTGTTTCTAAAGCAGCAAAGGGTGAGCAGAGTGAAGTGGAGGAGGGAAGGCAGAGGAGCCAAGCCATCCGTGAGCATCAGCAACTTGCTGCACGTATGGAAAAGTGCCCTCACTGCTTTGGTAGCCTTGAGCTTCCAAAACATCTCATCATTGCGATTGGTAATAAGGTAAGAAAGCAACATAGCTAATTTTGATGCACACATGGGTAGAAATGAAAGAGGACTATTTTCTCTGCCATGACTTTATGAGATTAAAAGTGAGATTGCTTCTTGTGACATGAGTTATTGTCTTTGAATGTTCCTGGTCTTTCCAATTAAGGGGAAAGAGTCACTTCTTCAAGAATGTGGCAAAAATGATATGACTCTGTCTTGAATGATCAAGTTAATCTTCTTCAGTCCTTCAGATTTGCAGATGACCTTGCACTAGTGATATACAAGAACTGAATATTTAGGTTGTGTAAAGGGGATAAAATAATTGGAAAGCCAAAGCAGAGTTCAGTACTAAGAGGAAAAGGGTCATTCAGAGGAAATTGAAATTAGAAGCTGTAAAGAAAATAAGGCCCACAAAGGCAAAGCAAAGTCATTCCGATATTAAGAAATCATATGGAAAGTTTTCTCTTCTCTTTTTAAAACCATTTTTGATTTGTTGTAAAGAAAATATGGAACTGTTTATTTCAACTTTTTTATGTTCCCTTTCCTGTCCAAAATATTCAGTCCAAAGTGTATGTTAACTATGATAGCATAATACACAGAAAGAATATGATTCTGTTTGATTGTCAAAGTGACCCAACAACTAAACCAATATATATATATAAAAGTTTCAACAAAACACTTAAAAAAACAGATAGCAACAGCAACAAGAATACTTCACCAGAATGAAGAGCACATGCTTAATGTTAACCTCAGTAAAGTTTGAGGAGGACAAGCAGCCAAAATGTACAGTAGCAGAAAATGAGGAACAATCAACTGTTACTTGCTAGCTGTCTCTTTCATTTCATCCATCACCTCCAGTATTTTCTACTATACACACCATACATTTTCCATCACTCTTCCCTACTCCTTTGGTTCTCCAGTTATTTGATGCAGTATAAAAGCACCATGCTTTATAATTATGTCCATGTTTCAAAATGTAATGAAAACATTGTATGTGATATAGTTAGCCAGACACTTCTGTAAACAAATGGCCATATGATCTTCTGGAGACAGTTCAGTGGCAGAGTCTTTATTTAGCAGAAAAGGTCCTGCTGCTGGGTAATTCCATTAGCCTTCCTTCTGAAGCCTTCAGACTATCGAAATCTAAGAAAGGATGTAAGAGGGAAGAGATTCTTAGAGGAAACTGGTCTAAGGCTCTAAGATGGAAGAAGTCATTTTCGAAAACCATGCCGTTTGTTTGGAAGGAAATGCTTTTGTAACTTCCTAGTTTAGAGCAGCAATATTTCTGTTTTTGTAAACTGCATGAGGCTTATCTAGCCATAGTTCTCTTGCTCTTGAGGCTCACCAAATGTGCAACCGGAGAATCTTTCAATTAGCCCACATGTGAGAATCTCTCACCCCATAGAGGTTGGTTGATGGATGAAGAAACAAGCACTTTTTGAGATCTGTGACAACACTGGAATTCCGGAGGTTCCCAAGGACCTTAGTTCCAAATAGTGATGTGAGTGGTGGGGAATTGAGATGTAGAGATGTGTTCGCAAAAAATACCAGCAGGTGACTGAATGGTGACTGCACATTGCAAAAATTTATCAACTGGATCAAATGTTTCTGTTATGAATGTTTTACCATAGTGAGGAACTAGCACCTGTCTCCAAGAATATATAAAGCATAATAAGTTTGATTTTTATATAATTTAAACTTGTTATCTAGAAAAGTTGGGTTATGAGGCATCTAAGAAACAAACTACCGTAGGTCTTTTAATGAGAATGGACAAGCAGACAAACAAAACACTTGCCAGTTGTGTGCATGATCCAGAAGGACAGATTTCTATTAGCAGACTGATATTCTCAATAGAGGTATTAAAAGACCAAAAATGCAATTCTTATTATATTTTTATTCTGGTAGTGTTTTTAAATTCAGTTAGAGTTTCACATTGATCTGTGAGGCGGATGTTGGCAAGAGGCACATCTTTCTGGTCTCCTATTTTTGTGCAGCACAGATACCTGGCTATCCTCCGAGTGTTTGAGACATCACATAGTAATGTGCACAAGCTAAAAACGGTGGTTCAGGGCATTAAACTGAATAACTCTGAAAATCTGCTCAGTGCTATTTTTTTCTTCTATAGCACAATTTAGCGAATCATGTGAATCTTAAAATAATTTTGGTACATAATGCCATGTACCTGAAAATGATTTGTTTACTTAAATATAATGAAGATATTAGTTTCCAAACCAAAAAATAAAAAAAAAATCGCCACAAGACTGGAAAGATATGACACATGTAAGAGTATGGATCTGTTGTGTTATACAAAAAGGATTTATTCATTTAGTGGCATTTAAGAGTATTATGAAGTCAGGGAAAGTATACTAGACACTAAAAAAGAGTTGATATTTTGTATTGTTATATATTGTTTTGTTTTCAAGAGCCTTAATGGAGAAAGGTTTCAGAAATGTGGTTCTGAGCTTCCAGGCTTTCTAAAATAGATAACTAATTTTTAGGGTATAATTGTTCAGACTTCCTATTAAGATCCAGCTAAGAGGGAGGGGGGGAGAGAGAGAGAGAGAGAGAGAGAGAGAGAGAGACTTCATAAATCAAACCCCTTTTATAGCAAAATGTTAACTAACTGAAACCCAAACTAGATGTGATTGTTGCATATCTACCTTTTTAAGTATAGGTTTCTCCAACTTTATGGAGCTGGATGATAAAATACTTTGCCCATGTTAAAGAGCAACAAGGGCAAACAGGTGAGAAATGCTAGATACTCCGTGAATTCTCTGCCTTTCCTTACTGTGCCACCCCTTCTCAATACAACCTTGCTTCTGATATGGATCCCACTTGAAAGAAAAAAATAAGGGGAGATAAGGTTTGGGTGAGAGAATTCTTTTGCAGCCCCTCACAGCTTTCATTTCTACACCAGACTTATGGCTGAACTACATCCAGAGTCAGAGAGAGATCTGCAACCATCAAGCTTAGTTTGACCATAATTTCCTTTTTAGGATATGTGTGTGTGTGTGTGTGTGTCAGGGACTACCTGGTTGGGGACTACCTTCAATTATTAAAATATAAGTGATCTTGAGTATACATTGAAATAGTTGCTTAAACTGTCTTGTGTTATTATTTTTACTGCTGCAGGTATACTTATCATTGCCAAACTACCAATCCCTTACTGAAGGCCATTGCCTAATAGCTCCTATGCAACACTTCACAGCAGCCACTCTTCTAGATGAAGATATCTGGGAGGAAATTCAGGTGAGTAAAACCTTGGGTTTGATGTAGCTTGCTATGTGACTTTCTCATACATTCGTTAAATTTCTGGTGTTTAACACTGAGAGGACACCCCAAACAAAATTAAGCTATTATTACATTTCAGTGGTAGACCTGTCATCATATACTTAAGTCTACTACTCAAACCAGACTGCCACAGTGGGAAGGGGACTGTCGTATTCAGAAAGGTTTTTGCATTCCTGTTATGGAAGTTGTGTTCAGAGATAAGCAGTTCTCTCCCCACAAGATGGGAATAGTGTACAAAAGGATAACTAAAGTGATGAATAAAAAAAAGTATAGGCAAGAGAATAAGAGTGGTAATAGTATGGGAGGGAGGAATAGAAACTTCAAATAGTTTGCAGTTAAATCTTCACTTTCACTTGGGATTATGCTGCAAGTCAACATTCTGAATAAGTGCTTTGAAGTATAAAAATATCAGTAAGTGGGTGTATAAAGGTTAACAACATTTAAAATGCCACTTTATTTTATCCTGGTAACTTCATCAGAAAACAGAAGAATGTGAATGGTATTTGTTCAGGAGGGTAGAGCACCTGCATACCTATTTCAAATAACATTAAAGGGCTGTCATTTTATACAGGTTGAGTCTCCCTTATCTTGAATTCCAAAATCCAAAATTGTTCACATGGGTGGCTGAAATAGTGACACCTTTTCATACAGGAAATAACATTATCTATTTGTTTATTGTTGTTAACTGCCCTCGAGTCGATATCACCCCATGGCGACCCTGTGGATGAGACATCTCCAAGACCCCCTAACCTCTACTGCTCTGCTTAAGTCCTGCAAACTCATACCCGTGACCTCCTCAGTAGATCCATCTGGCATGTGGCTTCCTCTCTTCCTACTTCCTTCCACCTTATTCTAACATTATTGTCTTTTCCAATAGTCCTCTCTTCTCATGATGTGTCCGAAGTACAACAGCCTCACTTTGGTCATCTTGGCTTCCAGGGAGGTTTACGGCTTGATCTGCTTTAGGACCCATTTCTTTGTCCTTTTGGCTGTCTATGGGATCCTCAGCACTCTTCTCCAGCACCACATCTCAAATTAATTGATTCTCTTCCTATCTCTTTCTTAACTGTCTGGCTCTCACATCCATACAGGGTAATAGGGAATACTATTACCACCCTGAGTCCCAGTCCATAATAAAAAATATGGCTTGCATGATTCTAACTTTTGTGCTCAGTTGTATATCTTTGCATTTTAGAATCTTTTCTAGTTCTTTCATGGCTGCCCTCCCCATTTTTAATCTTTTTCTGATTTGCTGACTACAGTCCCCATTTCTATCAATGTTTGATCCCAGGTATGAGAATTTTTTTTACAATTTCTATTTATTCATTGTCTAGGTTGAATTTGTGAAGGTCCTTGGTGGTCATTATTTTTGTTTTCTTTATATTCAGCATTAAACCTGCTATTGCACTTTCTTCTTTGATCTTCCTTAGTAGGTGTTCCAAGTGTATGAGGTTTTCTGCTAGTACTATGGTGTCATCTGCATATCTTAGATTGTTGATATTCCTACTCCTATTTTCACTCCTTCTTCTTTGTGTCCAAGCCTGCTTTTCTTATAATATGTTCTGCATACAAGTTGAACAGATAGGGTGAAAGGATACAGCCTTGTCTGACTCCTTTGCCAATTGGGAACCATTCGGTTTCTCCATTTTCTGTTCTGACAGTAGCCTCTTGTCCTGAGTACAGATTCCTCATTGGGACAATCAGATGTGTTGGCACTCCAATGTCTTTAAGGGCATTCCATAGCTTTTCATGATCTATGCAGTCAAAGGCTTTGCTGTAGTCGAGTCCATACGCTGAAGACTGCCAGCTAGGAAACGGACACCACTGCCCAATCTGGAAAGTGACTCATGACTGCTGGGTTCTTCTGAAGAGGCTTTTTAATCTTATTTGCAGCAAAGTATTTACAATCATGATACAGCAATATTTATATCAACTGACATAATGCTCCGCCATCAACCAACATCGACACCACCACATGGTACACTGGAGCATTTCTCCTTACATACACAAACACAGTTAGGATTCTGATCCAATCCTCTGTTAGTGTTTCATCAGCTTCCTATCATGTGTCCACAGCAGTTTGGACCCATTATGATTCATCTCCATGCTCAAGTTGCATCAGCTTCCTCTGAATCAGCATTTCCTCTTTAACCCATTGCATACACTTGAGACATTTTACACAGCCTGGGGCAAAAATACACTGACACATTAGCCATTGTATGTTTGTGATGTTATCCCTAGTGCCTCTTGCTTTCCTGAACCCCACTTGGACCTCTGGGATTTCTCTCTCCATGTATGGTTGGAGTCTATGTTGTGAATTTTGAGCATAATTCAAGATCAGTGCTGTGGTCCTATAGTTGCTGCAGTCTTTTGTATCTCCTTTGTTGTGGATGGGGATGTATATTGATCGCTTCCAATCTGTTGTACATTGTTTTGTTTTCCATATCTGTTGACATACGTTGGTTAGCACTAGAGTTGACTCTGTCAATATGGATTGCAGCAGTTCAATTGGAATATCGTCTATCCTTGGTGATTAGTTTTTCGCTATTTCTCTTACTGCAGTCTCTACCTTGCTTTTTAGAATTTAGGGTTCATCTTCATGTGGCTCTTTGTTCCATGTGTCCTTCATTTTGTCATCTCTTTCGTATAATTCTTCTGTGTATTGCATCCAACTTTTTTTATTCCTTCCTGGTCTTGAATTACGTTATTTTTGTTATAGAGCGTCCTGGTCCTTGGTTTGAATTTTCCTTTGGTTTCCTAGATCTTGTGAAATACATCTGTTCTTCCCTTTTTGTTGTTGTCTTCTATTTCTCTGCATTGGTTGTTGTAGTAATTTTCTTTGTCTTTTGGCACAAGCTGTTGTAGTGTTGCATTCATAATTCTTAGTTTGTTCCTATCTCCCTTTTGTTTTTCTTCTCTTCTTTATTGCTTGTAGTGTTTTTTCTGTCATCCATGTTTTTTCTCTTTATGCTTAGTAATGCAAATCTTTTTCTTATATTGTCAGTAAATTCTGTAGAGATATTATTTTGCTCATATTTTGGTATAATCACTGGTTTTGTTTTCTTCTTGAATCTTACTCTTATTTTTGATATGAGTAATTCATGATCTATGCCGCAGTCGGCACCTAGTGTAGTCTTGGCCACCAGTATAGAGTTCCGCCATCTTTTACTTCCAATTATATAATTATTTGATTTTTGTTTTGACCATCTGGTGATGCCCATGTATATAGCCTTCTTTCTGGTTGTATGAAAAATGAATAGGTTGTTCACTTCACAAAAACCTATCAAATGCTCACCTGCTTCATTCCTTTTGTCTAATCCAAATCTGCCTACTGTTTTTGATTCTTCTTTGCTTTCAATTTTTGCCTTCTAATCTTCAGTGATCAGCTTGACATCCTGTGTTGATGTGCTGTCAATTTCTTCCCGTACTGCTTCATAGAATCTTTCAATTTCTTCCTGTTCTGCCTCTATGGTTGGTGCATATACTTGAATTATGGTGATATTCATAGGTTTTCTATGTAGCCTTATTGAAATGATTTGATCTGATTTTGCATTGTATGCTCTGACTGCTTTTGCCACATCTTTTCTCAATATGAAAGCCACCTCATTTCTTTGTGTCTTTTCATTCCCTTAGTAAAACACTTTGTAGTTGTCTGAATCAAAGTGGCCCATTCCTGTCCATTTTAATTCACTCACCCCCAGTACTGCTAAGTTCATGCGTTACATTTCCATTTTTACTATGTCTAGCTTCTCTTGGCTCATGCTTCTCACATTCTATATCCTTATTTTATGTGTGGTGCTGCTTTGGATAGCATCTACCCTCTGTTATATGTATATTATTAATCCTATTATTTTGATAACATCTTAATTTGAAACGATCTTCAGTTTGCCCTTCATATAGTCACGTTGTGATGTTTCTTTTGGCATGCTGTTTTACATGAGCTCCAAAAGTTCTAGAAGAATTATATTTGCTATCTATATGTGTGTAATATGCAATTGGACTTTAGTGATTTCATGGTGGGATATTTCCTTATGTTTTAACAGCATCTTAGAAAGCAGTTCACTAATGTTCGCTACAGCATGAGCATAAAGGTAAAGGTAGTCCCTTGACATTAATATCTAGCCGTAATCGAATGTAGGAGGCAGTGCTCATCTCCGTATCTAAGCCAAAAAGCCAGTGTTGTCCGAGGACTGCTCTGGTGGTCATGTGGCTAACATGACTACACCAAACGGTGTAACCTTCCCACTGAGAAATGGTATCTATCTGTCTACTTGCATTTGCATGCTTTGGAACTGCTAGGTTGGCAGAAGGTGGGAATTATGACAGGAGCTCACCCCATCATGCAGCACTCGGGCCTTGAACTGCCAAACATCCGATCTGATCATCAGAATTGGCGTCTTAACTACTAATGTGCCTAACTCTCCCAAAACTGGGTTTGGAAGACATCTGCGTTTAGTCTTGCAAGACATGGTGTTGCTAAAACTGATTTAAATTAGTGCTAACAGAATATGCTTTCTTACTGACATCCTACACATTCTTGTGACATCCTACAAATTCTAGTCATGTGGTTTACTTGTACAGTAACTGGGTGGTGCTATTTTCCAGTTTCCCCCCAAATACCTGTGGCTTGCCATCTCAGTGATCCATATATTGTAACACTGTTTGGTTTTAATATGCAAGTCTTGCCAAGAAAATCCCGTGATAGGTTCGCCTTAGGGTTGCTATAAATTGAAAACGATTTGAAGGGACACAGCACACATCTAGTAAGAAAAGTATAGTCAACACTTCTCTAGGATTGAAGCATGGTTTTTAGATAAGTTAGACAATTCTGTTTTAGAAGTTCATACCCAAAGGTCCTCTATGGTTCAAAACAAATTGCAGAAATTATCCAGTTTGAAACCACTTTAACTGCCCTGCCTCAATCTAGGGAATTCTGGGAAGTGTAGTTTTGTGAGACACTTAGCCTTCTTTGTCAGAGAGTCTGGTGCCACAGTAAACTACAATTTTCAGGATTCCCTAGCACTGAGCCAGGGAAGCTAAAGCGGTCTCAAACTGTATTTTTGAGATACAGTTTGGACCTATGCTGCACAAATGTAACACAATCAGGGAATCATCCATCTATTCATCTATCTATTCTTTATACCACTTTTCTTCCAGGCTGGGACTCAAGGCAACTAACAAAAAAGACAGAATACAATAAAAATACATATAGTTACAAACATACAAAATCAAGATTAAAACATTATTAAATAACAACAAAATTAAAATGAATTAAAATCTTAACTATAAAACATTAAAAAGAGTACAGCACCATAAAAGTTAAAACCAGTTCCCAAAAGCTTGCTAGAAAAGCTTGCAGGGAAAGAAAGGTCTTAACCTGTCACTGAAAGAAAAGCAGAGAAGGGGCCAGCCTAACTTCCCTAGGGAGGGCGTTCCAAAGTGTGGGAACAGCCACAGAGAAAACCTCATCCTGTGTTCCCTCCAGCCATGTCTGTGAAGGCATTGGGATAGAGAGAAGTGCCTCTCCTGTAGATCTTCATCAAATATATGAAGATACGGTCCTTCAAATGCTATTTTGGATCTTCTCAAAGAAAGTGAAGTGAAAGTGCAAGACATAAAAACTGAACATAGTTTATTTTGTTTATATCGTCTTTCCTCCAAGGAGGTCAAGATGGTATATGTGGCCCCAATTCACTGATCCAAAGTTACAATACTTCGGTTCCCTAAAACTTCCTTTACTGGAATTTTTCAGACCAACAGCAAGACTAAATCCTTAATAAAATGTGTGATTCATTTGAAGGTGATGTTGGCATCACTGGATATTGAACTTTCCAGAACATGAATTCTTTTGCTTGAAGCTTTACCTCATTCCCCCCCCTCCACCAGTAGAACAGTGATAATTCTATTAAGATTTGTAATAGTAATGATTGCCTATAAATGATTAATTACATTTAAAATACAGGAATAATTTACCTTTAAGGAATAATGTTTATTTATGAGGATTAGTGGAGCCAACTAGAGGTCATTCAAGTCAAGAACTTTCAAGGATTTGATCTCAGTGAACAGCTAAAAATAAACACTGAGAAACAAGAGGGAAAATACTTTTTTATAATGGGAAAGTGTAAGTAAATATGCCTGGGAAATTCTGCAAAAATACTTAGAAGAAGTAGCTTAGCCAATTGTACATCTGCAAAATAAATAAGGGTTGAATAGAGCATTTATAATTGAGAAGAGTCAAAGCTCTTTTAAATTTGTTTCCTATAATCATAGAATCAGAGAGTTGTAACAGACCACAAGGACAATCCAGTCCAACTCCCTGCCATGAAGAATAACACAATCAAAGCAGTCCCAACAGATGGCCATCCAGCCTCTCTCTCTTTAAAAATCTTAAAATACTAGCATGTTCCACTGTTGAACAGCTCTTACTAGCCAGCAAGTTTATTCTAATGTTTAGGTGTAACCTCTTTTCCTGTAGCTGGAATCCATTGTTCTGTGTCCTAGTCTCTGGAGCAGCAGAAAACAAGCTTGCTCCATCCTCAACATGACATCCCTTCAAATATTTAAACAAAACTTCTCTTCTCCAGGCTAAACATACCCAGCTCCCTAAATCGCTCCTCATAGGGCATGGTTTGCAGGCCTTTCACCCTTTTGGTTGCTCTCCTCTGAACACGCTCCAGCATCCTATTTGAATTGTGGTGTTCAGAACTGGACACAGTAGTTTCCGGTGTAAATATTCTCTTGCATGCTCACTTCAAGTTTTGTGGAGATACCTTATTACTCTTTCATTCATGTGCAGCAAAGATTCACAATTCTCATACTTCTTTGTCTGAATTTGGTCTAAGAGAATGTAGAAAAGTTAGCTTGAAAAGTAAATAGCCCCTAACAATGCATTAAAGATAAGTCTCTTCCTCCTCTCCTCTACTTTAGTAATGGATAATAACACACAAATAAGCTCTTGGAGGTTTACTTGACCACAGAAACTACTGGCAGTCTACCTGCATACACATCAGTTAGCTATGGTATAAAAAGGCTATTTACAAACCTGCTTTACTGAAGTTCCCTTTAGACAGTTTAACCACAAAATATATTAGGCTTCGTTTGACTTACCCAGATTTTTAAATTAATGTAGAGATGGTGGAACTCTTTTTAATGGAAAGAATTAAGATATGTTTTAAAGTGGGCCTTGGTATTTTACCAGAAATTCAAGTGCTTTATAGACAAGCATTTTTTTTTTTTAAAAAAAGGCAACATGAAAACATGGTTTGTCAGCTACTGCCTTTGGAACATTGCCATTATTGATTTTAGGCTGAAAACTGTGAAGATACATGACTTGGCTATATTTTATTGCTATCTGGTCACAACTGTGGGATTAAAAATTATGGATCAGGTTAAGATGGAGTTTATCACCAATCAAAACATAATCTCTTATTTCACAGCTGAACTACCACCTCTGTAGTTAGGTCAAAATTTCCATTCTCTTGTTGCCTTTTTCAAAAGGCACTTCATCTCTGATAAATATGAAATCTCTTCCTAAGAAAATCAGTTTTGTCAATTGTATTTACTTTATACTAGCATTATGCAGCATTTGGGCAGAATTTTGCTAATTTAATGTTCATGTTTGCTTTTTCTGGACAGGATAATCTAGCAGTTCATGCAGTAGTAACCTCCAGATTAGACTGCTACAGTGCACTGTATGTAGGGTTGCCTTGAAAATACAGAAACTGCAGATAATTGAAAACAGAGCAGCTACATTGCTGATTATACAGACATCATATAACATGCACATGGTTTTAATGTAAAAGGTTTTTATGCTTTCAAATATATATTATTTTTATTTTAAATTTTAAATTGGTTTAAATTGCTTAAATTGATTTCCTGGTGTGCCTTCCTGAAATTCTGTGCTATAGGGCATGATATAAATATTTCACTGGGCAGTCTACTGGATCAAAGGTACCTCAGCGAGCAGAAGCAGTCCTTTGTGGAAGAGCAATTCAGATTATTGGGAAGGATTGCATGTAATAAAAAGTCAGATTTTCAGAGGATCCTTTAATCTACTGTGTTCCGGTGGAATCCTTAATGTGTTAGTGAATACTATTGATCACTCCTTTATACTGAGTCATACCATTAATCCAACTAGCTCAGTATTGCTTGTACTAAGTGGAATGGATCTTCAGGATTTCAGACAGATGTCTTCCCAAATCCAATCTGGAAATGCCAAGTATTGGACCTGGGACTTTTAGATATCTAAAACAAGTGGTCCAGTGCTATGCCGATACAGCCTTTTATTAAAAAAAAACAAAACAAAACAAAAAACTTTAACATTGTCCTAGTGACAGTAGTGGTAAAAGAGTATTCTCTGTTTAATTTGGTTTGAGATTTTCCAAAATACCTTTGGCACAATGGTTGTTAGTGCAATTGACAGACAGTAATGCACTAGCTCTTGAATTAATTCTTATAGTGCTGCTGTTCCACTTTTACTGCTCTGGCTGCCTCCAGTTGCATTCTAGGGTTTGTAGTTCAGTGAGGCCTAAGAGCTCACTGCCAAATATTCTAAATGCGCCTCCCTCAACTGCAAATCCCAGATTGCAACAGGAGGCAGCCAGAGCATTTAAAGTGGAATAGCAGGGCTATAAGAGTGTAGCGTGATAATCTCCAGAGTCTCAGACACTAGAACAGGATAATTAATAGTTCTGCTTATTGGTGTATGGTCCCTGAAGATGCTGGCTCTGGGGTTATTTCAATTTAATTTGCATTTGAATATCATTGCTTCTTGGACATCCTTATGTCAGTGTATTTGGTTGGCAGCACTTAACTTGTGTTCACAGCTTTTGCGTGCCTTAGAAACATTCTTTAGACAGGTGCCCTTTTTCAAGAGAAGCAGGAACTGTAAAGAATCATGATGGTGCAAGTTGATTATCCCTTATCTGGAATTCTGAAATTCAAAATACAGTCAGCCCTCCACATTTATAGTTTTGACTTTTGCGGATTTGATTATTTATGGATTTGATTAATATGTTCTCTCTAGGAATCTCTAGGTTCTTCAGTGTGACTCTATTGTCAGTTTCTGCCAAAAGTCATGCTGGAGGACCCAGAGATTCCTAGAGAGAACGCTTCTCTGGGCATTTGTAGGTCCTCCAGCACAATTTCATGGTCAACGTCTGGCAGCTCATGACCAGAGAAGTGTTCTGGAGAACCTAGAGATTCCTGGAGAAATATTTTCTGAGATAAAAAATAGTATTTTTTATTTGCAGTTTGCCCACTTTCACAGGCGTCCTGTGCCCCTAACCTTAGTGAATATGGAGGTTCCTCTGTAGTCCAAAATTGCCCACATGGCTGGCTGAGATAGTGGCACTTTTGCTTAGGTGGGTGAGTGTACACAAACCTTGTTTCATGCAGAAAATTATTTTAATATATTATGTACAAAATTACCTTTAGTTTATGTGTATAAAGTGTATACAAAACATAAATGAATTTCATGTTTAGACTTGATTCCCAGCTTCAACATATCTTATTGTATATATGCAAGTATTCCAAAATCTAGTCCAAAATACTTCTGCTCCCAAGCATTTTGGATAAAGGAGACTCAACCTGTAATAGACTATCTCTGGAGATCATGGGTTTTCCTTTGTATGCAGAAGTTGAATGGCAGTGTTTGGTGATAACTTTAGTTGTGGCTTCCTACATTGGAGAGGATTTGGATTGGATAATACTTATTATCCTTTCCGACTCTATGAAATGTGTGATTTAGGCAAATATTTGGGTATTTGTTTAGGGAAATAAGAAAACATTGCTTTACAGTGATGTGATGGCCTGAGAAGTTGGTGGTTTGCATTGTATGTTTTGAAAAACAAAATATAGTTTTTCAGTGTTAAAAACTTATATGCAGTTTTGTTTGGCAATGTAATTGTTGAAACAATGGTAATGAAAAGGCCAAAAGCACAAGGCTCGATAAGTAACCTTTATATCTGCTTAAAAGGTAACAAAACAATGCATATAACAAAAGCATTCAAAACCAATATATATAGAAAAGATACAAAATGGACCATAGTAGTAGTAGTAGTAGTAGTAATAATAATAATAATACTAATATGAAGTCGTAGGCTTTCATGGCCGGCATCCATAGTTTTTTTGTGGGTTTTTTCGGGCTGTGTGGCCATGTTCTAGAAGAGTTTCTTTCTGACGTTTCGCCAGCATCTGTGGCTAACATCTTCAGAGAAAAATTTTTTCTCTGAAGATGCTAGCCACAGATGCTGGCGAAACGTCAGAAAGAAACTCTTCTAGAACATGGCCACACAGCCCGAAAAAAACCACAAAAAACTAATAATAATAATAATAATAATAATAATAATAATAATAATAATTTGTATCTCACCTCTCCCTGTTGAGGATCGAGGTGAGTAACAGCAAAGATTAAAACAATTACAGAAATAATAATAAGAAAATAATCCCCGAACCCCTCCACCCCTTTGACCCACCCTCCCTTCAATAACAGTGGCAATGTCTAGGGGAGCTAGATCAAATTGGCAGTTAGTTCAGATCAGGACAGAGTTCAGTCTGGGAAGGCCTGCCGAAAGAGAATCGTTTTTATCGTTTTTTTAAAAACGTCAAGGGATGTAATCTGGCGAGTCTCCTCCGGCAGGTCATTACAAATTTTAGGAGCGGCAGCTGAAAAGGTCCTCTGGGAAGTCACCACCAGTCTAGTCTTCATTGACTGTAGTAAGTTTCTCCCAGAGGACCTGAGTGTGTGGGAAGGATTATATGGGAGGAAGCATTCCTTCAAGTAAGCTGGACCCAAGCCATGAAGGCCTTTATAGGTAATAACCAACACCTTGTACTGTGCCCTGAAGCTAACAGGTAGCCAGTGTGAGGATTTCAAAATGGGTGTTATCCGGTCGAACCTAGATTTACCTGCAACCAGTCTGGCTGCGATGTTTTGTACCAGTTGAAGCTTCTGAACGTGGCACAAGGGTTCCCCCATAGAGCGTGTTACAGAAGTTGAGACGAGAGGTTACCAGTGCATGTACAATGGGGTTTCTAGGTCCCGTGGCTCCAAGTAGGGTCGCAGCTGACGTATCAGCCAAAGCTGATAACAGGCACTCTTAGCTGTCACATCAATCTGAGGTGACAGTTGGAGCGATGAGTCCAAAGGCACCTCCAAACTACGAATGCAGTGCTTTAGGCCCATCCAGTGAATTTATCTCCATACCCGGGTTAGGGTTACCTATCACGAGTACTTCGGTTTTGTTTGGATCCAGCTTAAGTCTATTTTCCCTCATCCAATCCATTACTGACCTCAAGCAGTCATTCATAGGGGAGATGCCCTCCTTGGTCACTGAAACAGTCCGAGACATAGAGAAGTAAATTTGGGTTCATCAGTGTACTGATAACACCCTGCTCCAGTCTCCGGATCATCTCACCCAGCAGCTTCATGTAAATGTTAAACAGAATGGGAGACAGAATGGCACCCTGAGGGATGCCAGATGTCAGCTCTTTTTTAGAGGAGCAGCTGTCCCCCAGCATCACCATCTGGAATCTACCCAAAAGGTAGGAACAGAGCCACTGCAAAGCAGAGCCTCTAATTCCTAACTCTCCCAGGTGTTCCAGAAGGATATCATGGTCTATGGTATTGAAGGCCCGCCAAGAGGTCCAAGAGCACCAACAGGGCCACACTTTCCCTGGCGATGCACAGACGAAGATTATCGACCAAGGAGACCAAAGCAGTCTCCACTCCGTACCCTGACTTGAAGCCAGTTTGAAATGGATCAAGATAATCGGTTTCATCCAAGACTGCTTGGAGTTGGTTTGCAACTGCCCTCTCAATCACCTTGCCCAAAAAAGAAAGAAGAGATACTGGCCGGTAGTTATTTTTATCCAGGAGGTCAAAGGAAGGCTTCTTTAATATAGGTGTTACTACTGCTAGTTTTAAACTAGCTGGAAAACGGCCTTCCCTTAAGGAGGCATTGATTATAGATTTTAACAGATTTATTGTTGCCTCACCTCCCTGGATGGCCAGCAGGGATTGAGAGGGCTAGTGGTCTTTTTTACCTTGCCAAGCAGCTTGTCTACTTCATCGGTACTCATAGACTGAAATTTGTAATAATGTAGTAATGGCAAACAGAATAGCACAAAATAGCAAATACATAATATAAACTGCATAGAAGCAAGTAACACAAAATATAATGCAACAAAAAAGAGTCTAAGAGAAAAGAATGAGTGAGAAAGGGAGAGAAAGATTGCAAACTAAAGCTAGCCTTATGAAGGCTCAACAGCTGATTAGGGCAATACACACAGGATTTTAACACACAGGGAAAATCCCATGCAGAAACGGGGTTTTAAATAGGAAAAACTCCGCAAAAGCGGGTAGATTTTCAGACGAGGTCATTTTAAAACTGTGCTTAACCCAAACGGAAAGTAGTCAAAAGCCACTTCTTTTTACTTTGGGAAAATCCCGAAAGTAAAAAGAAGCAGATTTTGACTATTTTCCATTCAGATTAAGCACAGTTTAAAAGCAATGTGTGTGAAAATCTACACGCTTTTGCGGGTTTTCCCCACCTTTTAAATTCCATTTCTGTATGGGATTTCCCCCGTGGGATAAGTTCCACAGCTGAAAATCATCTGTATCTCAGTAGCTCACCATTAATCCTCTAATGGTCATTAACCTTATAATGACTCGTTGTAGATCTTGTTTCTATTCCAACAGTAATTAACTTCCAGTCATGTTAAACTTACTAGGATAGTTTATGAGGTGTACAATGAAACACTAATTCTCTGCACTGTGAACTTAAGACTTTACAAATAAAAATGTAAGGTGCCTCAGAGTTATTTCTAGCTTATTACTTTTTTCAAGGAGCTCAGTTTGATGGAGTCTTTTAGCACCTGCCTTCTGTCCATTAGACACCATTTCACATTTGGTTGTCTTTGACTTACTGGAAATCTAGACTGTGATTTCCACCTTATTTGTTCTTTAAAAAATGTTGATTGCAGGCACCACTTCAGATGCAAATCAATCCACTTCATAATCGTTTGTGACATTCAATCCTATAAGTAAAATGAGTAAGTATGAACACAGGTCAATTCTGTTGCGATAACAGATCAGGATAGTTTCTGTGCAATGTAGATGAAAGATCTCAAAACTGCTTTTTTTAAAAAAAAGGGAATCTAAGTATCTTACTAAAAGGTCAATCATGCCTGATGAAAATGTCACTTTTTGATAAGGTGTGTAATTGAAGACAGAGTCAAGGTATGGTGGCATTTTGAATCAATACAAGAGGAGGCATTAACTTTTGGGCAAATGACACCCTGAAACCTCCTGTTGTTTCTGTCTCCATTTACAATGCCAAATTTTCTCAAGTTCAGAGTGATTTTCATCTGACAAGTAAGATGACACCTGACACTACAAACACAATACAGATATTTAAAATAACTCATGTTCCTGTGATGACCATATTATAATCTCACTTTGAATACTATATGACATTTGTCTGTGAAAATAGGCCTCTTAGTTCATATAAGAATTGCATTATTTAATTTTTTGTGACTTTTTTGTCTTGATCTTCTTCTCCCCCACCTTATAGGTATTCAGAAAAACTTTGGTAAAGATGTTTGAAGCTGAGGAGCTGGACTGTGTCTTTCTTGAGACAAACTTAAGCATGAAGAAGCGATATCACATGGTATATGAATGTATCCCACTTCCAAAGGAGGTTGGAGACATGGCCCCTATCTACTTCAAGGTAATTTAGTTTTGATCTACACATTTTGTGCTTTTTTCCACTTTTGCTTTTGTTTTAAAAGTGAGCTTCACGGGGTTTCATTTAGTTCATATTATTTTTATAGTCCATACAAAATTTTGCATCAATTTATTTCCCTTCTCCCAGCTGAAGGTATGAAAATCCAGGAATACCTAAAGCTGGACAAAATATTGGAAGTATACAAGTTGGGTCAAAATGGTCCTTTTAAAAAATTCAAGAGGCCGCTTTGCAGACAGCACTCTGCAGCGCACTATTATCCCACAGTTTCTTCACCTGAGTTTACAGTATGGTCAAGCAAGATTGGTATAGGTCCATGTTGGTGAACCTATGGCACACGTACCATCTCTGGAACACAAAGCTATTTTGAAGGGCACGTGGAAAGATGGGAGGGTGGGGGAAGACGAGGAACAGGCACACCCCTCCTCCTCTTCTTTTCCTGCCCTCCCGTCACTTCAACTGCCCCTCCACAGACAGTTAAAGGCACAGGAGAGTCAAGAGGAGGAACAGGCACGCGCCTGTTCCTCCTCTTCCTCCCCGCCCTCCTGTGCCTTCAGCTGTCTCCCCAGAGACAGCTGAACATCCATAATGGTGGGAAAGAGGAGGAACAGGCTGTCTTCTTCCCCGCCATCCTGAGCCTTCAGCTGTCATCAGGGAAGCAGCTGAGGGCTTGAGAGAGTAGGAGGAAGAGGAGGAACAGGCACACCCCTGTTCCTCTTCATCCCTGTTGTCCCAGGTCTTCAGTTGTCTCCAGAGAAGCAGCTGAGGGCCCAGGAGGGGGGAAAAGGAGGTCCCGTCCTAGAAGGTGGAAGTCCAGCCCCAGAAGGCAGAGGTCCCGCCCCCAGAAGTCCATCCTCCCCTTCCCAGAAGTCCTGCTCCCCAGCACTGGGTAACACCCGGTGCCGGAACACCTTTAATTTTGGGTCTCTAAAAGTTTCGCTGTCACTGGTATAGGTGAACTGTGGTGTTGGATGTGTCCCTGCCCTTTTTCAAATGTTAGAGCAAGTGTTTTCTACGAGAAAAGGGAACAAGTCAAAGGTGCAATAGTGTGTGTGTGTATTTATGGGGCTTTTTTGGATTCAGTTTGTTCCTCCTATTCATCCTTGTATGCTGTGATTATGAGAGTTGGGCTACATCTGTCTTATGTTTTCTTTTTGTTCTTTGGGCATTAAAAAGAACACTCACCCCCGGAAGTCTCATTAAAATTGAGGTTTTAGCCTTTGAGCCTTTGTTGTGCTTGTGGTTTGTTGTGTTTTAATGTATTTTGTGGATTTTTAACAATATTTTTTAATTGTTGTAAGAGTCTTGGTGGCACAGTGGTTAAATGCCTGTGCTGCAGCCACTCACTCACAAGCTATAAGGTTGCGGGTTCAATACCACCAAGGGAGCTGAGGCTCGACTCAGGGTTGCATGCTTCCAAGGATGCTAAAATGAGTATCCAACTTGTTGGGGGCAATTAGCTTACACATTGGAAATGGCTTAGGGAGTGCTTAAATGCACTGATAAGCAGTATAGAAATGTACTTGCTATTGCTGGCTATTTGAGTCCCAGTTTGGAAAAAAGAAGGGCTGAAAATGGTGATAATGATGATAGTGATACTACAAAATTATTCAGAGCCATTTAAAAGTGGAACTAATTTATAGGTACTGTTGATTTTAATGACAACAGAAGAATAATATTTTGAGTCTTTATTTTGATTCCTTACCCTTTATATATAAAAAGGGATAATGGAACTTAGGGCTGAAGATGGACTAGGCCACAGCAACCACACACCACAATCCCAATCTGCCTTGAAGTTGGCCCAAAAAGGAGTGGAAAAGATCCACTCCTTTTTGGGCTGGAAAAAAGCCAGCTTTGCGGCTCTGCCACAGCCCAACACTGGCTTCAAGATGCTATGGCAGCATGCGGCATGTTAACGCCATGCCATCAGAGCGCCTTGAAGCCATCCACGTCTGGGCAGCTGGCTTCACACCGGCTTCAGGGTGTTATTGGAGCATGCGACCTGTAGACACCATGCTCCGATGATGCCTGGAAATGGGCTTATTTTGCCCATCTGTTGGGGCCCTCAATTCACAGAACTGTTAAAGACTTGTGCCATTTTTAATTATATAACCTAAATGTTCTCATTTTGAGGTAATTTGTGTCAGGCTAAAGTTAGAATACATCTACAAACATAAAAAGTGAAAGGTACTGAATGAAATTAGAATGAAATCGGTCTTCATTATACTTTAATCTATGCAAATTAAATTCTACAAATTACAGAAATGTCTTCAAGTAAATTTCTTACATTATAAAATTAATATGCATTATTTAAATTCCATGATCTTGCTTTTCATCTTTTTTTTTTTAAAGTTACAAATGAAAGAACTTCATTTGTGGCATATAATGCCATTCCACAAATGTTTCATAATTCTTGCAATATTTCTTCAGAAAGCTATAATGGAGTCTGATGAAGAATGGTCCATGAATAAAAAACTGATTGATTTGTCTTCAAAAGATGTCCGCAAGTCGGTATGTATTGAACTGTTTTAATAGTAATGCAAAGCGATTTTTGCACAAAAGAGCAATTCTTTCTGCCCAAGCTATATTTCATAACAACAGAACTGTGAATGGAGAAAATACTTTTAAATACAGTTCATGGGGAAAAGATTTGAATTCCAAGAGCCAGTTTGGTCACAGTGATGTTCATACAAAGATCTTCTATTGGAGATCCAAACGTTTAACTGCCTTAAGTTGCTGCAGGTACAACAACACTTTTAAATTAATCCCAGGTTTTTGTAAGCACTAGCCATAGTGGTGAAGCTGGCAAATAACTTGGTCTTTCATCTCATCTATCAAAATATCTAAGGCTGCAGCCCTAAACAACAACTGCTCATTGAGTAGGGCTCACTTCAGATTAAGCATATTTAAAACTGCACTGTTAAAACTGTTAACTGCTTAAGGTGGAGCCTTTGCTTGGAGTCATTTCCCTCTTTTTCAACCACAAAGATGTTGGTTTGAACCCTTCATAGGGAACCAGGGAATGTAGAGCAGCATCCTGAAATCTAGAGTCATCCTGTCATATACATGGCAGCTGAATAATGTCCACTGAATAGTGTCCACTGTGCAAAATATCTGCTTGGAAATGAAGTTACTGTTTATCTTTCCCTCATTCTTGGTTTCTGCTATGTCAGGATTTTAAATTAAGGCTAGCTGACTGCTTACTGTCTTTCAAAGTTAGTCTCCCTATATCTTCCTTGCATTCTTATTTCAGTAAGAGTTGATCTTATTCTGGTTTAAGACTAAATAAAAAGACTAGATCAATTTGAGGTTCCACAGAAGAGACTTTCTAGCATATAGATTCAAATTTACTGCTATCCTTTAAAAGACACTTTCACTTTATTCAAACTTAAAAGAAACACCAACCACCTCTACTCTCTTAGTGCTTTTTTGAGGGAAAGTGTCAAAGAGCCACTGCTGCTGAGGCTGCCCAGGCATTCAAAAAGGCCAGAAATTGCACCATTCATATAAAAAGCTAGAAATTTTAGTAAAATAAATTGACTCAGAAAACTGGGTCAACTTATCTGTGGGTCAGTGTAAGTAGTGTACTTTAAATCTTATCAAGAAAAGGAGCCATCTGCTTCTCTGAGTATAGTGACAAAGGGTGAGAACTTAATGCATCCTGGGAGATCCTTTAAAAAGTACTGAGCCCCTCTACTGTCTCTGCCCTTCTACTGACTCTGCCACAGGTGGCCTTTTTGAATACCTGGGCAGGAAAATGGCAGCAGCGGTGACTCTTTGACACTTCCCCTCAAAAAAGCACCAAGAGAGTAGAGAACATTGGTGTTTCTTTTAGGTTCTCAAAGGACAGGCATCTGAAAATGTGATGATTCCATTTTTGACTGTACCTTAACATCCTTTTTGACATGTGCACATTTTCTCAGCCTCACCTATGCCTGGTTACCTCCCCCACATCATACAGTCATCATTTACCATAGTTCCCTCCTCATCCCTCAAGCCTTTAGTGCAGGGGTAGGCAACCTTTCCCCTTTAAGGGCCAAGGGACTTCAGCTCCCAGAATCCCAGGAGCTATTGGCCAACATGGGACTACTGGCCAACATGGCTGAGGCTTCTGGGAGCTGAAGTCCCTCGGCCCTTAAAGGGGAAAGGTTGCCTACCCCTGATTTAGTGTGAGCACAAACAGTTATGCCTGCTGGAATTTTGTAAGTTCTTTGGCATTGTTTTCTTTTGCTTCATCCTTTGTTACATGTTCCTAGGTTTTACCCTCAGCTTAGCCACAGGTCTTATCAAATTCCTTAATTTAACCCCAAAACCTACCCTCAACTTATACATGAGGTAAGCTTATATGCAAGTATATATGGTACATTTTATTTTATTTGGTTTTCAGCAGGAGAAGAAAATAGTTGTCTTATATATGATATATTTAACATTGTTTCCATATACTTGTTTCATAAAAACACAATCCAAACTAACATATCAAAGGATACAGAGACATAGCTGTGTTAGTCTGAGCTATCAGTATACAAAGGGATCTTGTAGCACCTTTGAGGCTAAGAGCCAAAACAGACTGGCTCAAAGGGGCGGCTTGGCACTGCTCCTTTGAACGTCAAGTTGGAGCCACGGCAACTGCATGCTGCGGCCCCAGTCTGCAGCTTTGCTTACACAAAAAGAAGCGGCAGAAAGCCACTCTTTTTTGCGCCAGCAAAATGCTGGCTTTTCTGCTGCTGCAGTGGCTTTTCAGCGCTCCTACAGCGTGCGGCATCTAAACACCAGAGCGCTAAAAAGCTGCTCCCTGTGTGGGCGGGTGAGCAGCTTCCCGGTGGCTTCCCCGCAGCTTGGAGGCATGTGTCATCTAAATGACACGCCCCCAAGCCACCGCAAAGGGGCCGTCTGTTTCACCTCTGAGTGAAAGAAATTGTAGTATAAGCTTTTGTAGACTTGGTTTACTTCCTCAGATGCATGAAGTGCATAATGATACTTTTTATAATTTTATAGGTGCAAAAGTAAATTTCAGGACTGAGTGCTTCAAACATCCAATATTTCTGCTTAGTATTTTCATTTCCTTCTTCTGATTACTCCCTTCTCTTGAGTCTGCTGCACTAAATTGGTTATGGGAGTATAATGCCAAAATGAATTTTGCAAAGCAAATTTAAACTCATGGTTTGGGGAAGAAACATCAAGGAAGGATGGTTGACATATCCTTCTAACATAGCAGAGGCAATACATTCCTTAAAACTATTAAACTCTGCTGCATAAACACATGGTCCTTATTTGCACATCAGCAGGGAAAGAATGCTTAAGAGTTCTTTTTGGACCATCTACCAGGCATTACAAATTAATATGCAGTTGTGATGTTTGTCCCACTTGAGGCCACAGCAAGGCTTCTTGTATTCCTGCAGGTAAAGGTTTTGGTATCAGGGAGCTTGAACCTTGATGGGCTCTTATCTTTTTATCTTTCTTGGTGGGTCCTCAGATTACTAATGACAATAAATGTTCATTTAACCAGGCTATCACTTTTTCACATTTCAATAACTGCAAAGAAAATGCAGGTACCAGGCCATTTTACATTTCACTAACTTTTTGGAGCTTCTTCCCAGTGTTACTCAAAAGAGGTAATCCGTGGACTACAAGTCATCACCTGCCAGTCCCTGGAGAATTTCAGGGAAATAAAGAGTTGTAGCTAATGGACATAAATATGGTATCACTTCCTGGTGCATGGGGGGGGGAGACACTCTCTCACATTGGATAGCATATGAAACACTGCTTTAAACCACCTAAAAGAAATCCAAACATATGTCAGCTGTGTATTGTTTTGCATGATGTATATCAAAACGCTCTGTGTGAAATCCAGACATCGCTTTTTTCTAAATGGAAGGCTTTTGATTCAGTGATGGGATCCTGCTCATGGAAGTTACCAGTCTCCTCCTCCAACCTTGCAGCCTTCAGTTCCTTCTCCCACACATTTCTCCAGGCTCCAAATCTTCCAGAATAGAGTTTTGGGACACACAATGAGGCAACAGGAAGTACTAGGAAATGCTTCCATCCATGCCCAGGGTGTTGGTGGTGATGATATTTTTTGTTGTTGTTAGACTTCAAATTGAAAAGCTTTCTGCACTATTTAAATTTTTTAGAATATACTCCTTCATGAATGTTAGTAGTTCTTATGATGGCTGATTTGATATAAAGACCCACTTTGGGACTCTGTCATAGCCCTGGGCTGGGAGAAGCCTTTACTGCTATGAACTCAAAGCATGCACATCACATAGGCATCCCTAAAAAGGGTCACATTTGCATTTACAACAATTTGCAGATGAAAAAGGCCAGGCTTAGGAGCTGCAAAGCAGGACATTCACACCTAGAGGATTTATGAGTGCCAGCCAGCATGTGTCCGGCTGAAGATGAGATAACATTAACATCCCATCTCCTCCTTTTGAAAATTGTCTACTTCAAAGAGTAGTAATTGGAATCCCTTTGATATACAATAGCAACTCTTCGTCTCAGGCTAGGATTAAGTTTATAAATGCTTCCCAAAATCTCAGGCACATTGGGGGTCTAGCTAGATTTCATGGTGACACTGACTAGACTAGAGTCCTGTCTCTGTCTGTTGTCCTTTCCTTTCATAATGGTTGAGTCTATCCATCTTCATTTATCATTGGAGCAGCCTCCTTCAGGTAATTATTACCATTAGAAAGCCTTGTGTTTCCTATCCTTTACTCCTGAGTTCTCGTGTGTATGCGTGTATGTTAGGGTGTCTTTGTATGTTTGATCCTCTGTGTATGTGTGTACTTGTTTATTGATAATTGATTTTTCCCTCTCTTAATAAGAGTACCATTCTTTTGGGAAAATGCTATCTTTGCAAAAACTGTTCCCTCTCCCTCCCCTGCATACAATGGGTTCAGATCTGATTTATTATTTTAAGCTAATTATAAATTCCCCAAGGTCAAGTTCTTACATAGTCATACCATATTAAGACCATAACAAATAAAGAACCTCAAACAAATGATAGAAACAATTCATAATATTATAAAGATGTATTAAACATTAATGTACCACTGCCCATTCAGATAACAAATGAACAAAGATAAATAGCCATAGAAATGCAAACCTGAATAAAACTCCCAACAATTCATAACATAGACTATAAATATAGACTATTGTGGTCTTACTTGTTTTGAGTTCTTGTGTTTGAGAGTCTTCCCTCTTGTGTTTGTTATGTTAGTGCTTCATTAAATAAGCACTTGGCTTCCCTGGGTGCTCCTTATATTATCTGGGCATGCATCCCTCAGTCTCTCCATCCTTCTAGTCTTTCCCCAGCATGACAGGGTTTTTTTGGGAGGGGGGGAATTGCACTTTCTTGACATTGTACAATTCTGGCTGCTGTGTTTTCAGCACAAAATTCTCAAGTGGCATAAAACATTGAAATAGTACAGTTAAATACACAAACACACCAAAAAGTTGTCTGCCAGTGGGAACAGAAATTTGTCTCCTGGTTGATCCTACCCCAATTAGAATTTCTGCTTATTTTGGATTTGCAAGGAAGTAGAGTGCTTTTAAAGTTGTTGTAATACCCTTTTTTGTACATTGTTATACCTTTTGGTTTGAACTTTGAGGGTCGAGTTAGTTGTTTTTGTGTTTCTTTGATTTTTTCTTTGCCTTAAAAATATACATTTATATCCCACCCTTCATCATTAAATACTCCCAGGATGGGTTATATTCGAAGGCTGGGGACACCACTGGAAAGACCATATCCAGACTTTGTTAGGTGATAGCACTGCCTGAGACCTCATTTTTTTTTCTGCTCCAGGTTTCCTAGATAAATAGTAGCACTGAGTATTTTCAAAAATGTACTTTTGATTTCTTTTGTTTAGGTTCCAAAAGGGTTGCCCTACTTTTCTGTGGACTTTGGCCTCCAAGGGGGCTTTGCTCATGTCATTGAAGATCAACAAAAGTTCCCTCATTATTTTGGAAAGGTATTGATATGTACAGCTTCTTTTCTGTGATGTGGGCACAAGACATACTGAGAAATGTAATATATGTATTAGCAAGACTGAATAGACATGGCAGTTTTATTACATGCTTTAAAACACAAACAGTGTTATATTAGTGATTGAGCTGTACAAACTAATCCAGTCTACATGGCACTAGCAAATGAAAAGCAGAAGTATAGATTTGCTTGAAGGTACAGGACTAATTTTTTTTTTTAGTAGAATCAATAATGTGTGTGTAAAAGTCTCGGATTTATGGGATAACTTAATTGTCTTTCTTTGCCAAATAGAATAGTGGATGGATTTTCAGGGGAGGAAGGGTTGTTTTTATTCAAATCTCATGTTCCCACTCCACCCACATATTCTTTGTGGGAAGTAGTTTGCATGGTACATTTTCAAGTTGTGCCCAATTGTGTGAATCACCTGTAAAATGCAAAGCTTAGAATGTTTCTTCCCCTCCCGCTTTGCAGTCCTTGTTTTGAATAGCTGTGAGGTTTCCAGGTTAATTAAGAGTAGAGAGCAGTAATCTTGTGTTTGGTTTGCCCTACTTTGCAAGGAAATAATTGGTGGCATGCTGGATTTGGAGCCGAGGCTATGGAGAAGAGGACTGCGAGAGAACTTTGAGGACCAGAGGAAGAAGGTGCTGCAGTTTGCTCAGAGATGGAAACAGTTTGACTTCACCAAAAACAAAGCATGAAGATAAAGAAACCATACTCTGACATTTACACTATCTGGATTTGCCAGTAAACCATCAAAAGAAACTCATGTTAAAGAGAAGCTCATATTAAAGACGATGTGGATGTTTTTTTTATTTTTTGGAACACTTTTAGAGGCAATAAATAATAAGGGAGATAGTTCTTTGAAACAACAGTAAGAAACCTAACTATGAATTATGTTAATTTTAGTACTGCAATGTTGAAATGAGTGCTTGATGGAAAATCAGGTCCTTAATGAGATTGATTAGAAATATCTTTTGTAATCTGTTCCCCCTGCCCTCTATACTTAAGTGTTTGCCAGTTACATTCTATTAAATGCTAGTCTGTTTTATAGATGATAGTGCTGTGAGTTTTTCATTCAGTAGGTTGTAGTTTATTGTTAAGTAGTATCCAGTTTGGCAAGGGCTAGAAACAGCATAATCTCCATCTAGCCTGGTACTTTTTCTTTCCATCACCCCCTCACTGCAACCTTCAAATGTTTTCTCTCTTGCTAGTCTTTCCCTTTCTCTGTCTGGATTCTAGGTGGTAATGCTCTCTCTCTCTCTCTCTCTCCTTCTCCCTCTCCCTCTCTATCTCTCTCAATTCTTTCTTTCTTTCTTGGGTTGAAGAGCTTGGAGGCTCTGCAGAAGGAAGCACCACATGGAGCTGCCTAGAAACTCTCTAGAGAAGTTAATATCCCAGGCCCGACTGTGACTTCATCTCTTGGGAAAATTAGGGGGAAATTGTACAGCAGTCTACAGAGGCAAAAAATAAGTTTCTTAAGTTGGAGTCAATTTGAAGATAAATAACAGGAAACTCCTACAAACAACTCTCTTTTACATAAAAAAAATAATTAACTTCTAGAGCATACATATCTGATTGATTTAAGGATTGTTTACTTTTGAGTACAGTTCACACTATAAAGCTGTGGAAGCCATAAAAATACAATCTGTTTTTCTTCCTCTGAATATTTGCATTCATGGGTGTGTGCTTTTGGTGGTGGATTGCAGGAAAGGAAGGTTGTTTATAAACAAAACCATGCCATCTAGCAGTATTTCAACTTTTTTTCAGTTCTTGTTTCCAAGAGTTTTTTTTTAAACTTTAGCCTTTTATGTGGATCTCAAGAGAGCCATATTTTGTACAGTACTCAAGTGATAGTTCACTAGGTTGTCACCCGACACCTGTGTGAATAAACAGTCGTTGACCCTGGGTGCAAATGGCTGCTGAATTGTATATGAAAACCGAATGCTTTTTTCCCATTAAAAAAAGTGAAATGCTAAGAATAGATCTTAATATTTATAGGGGTTGAAAATGGAGGGGTATGCTTAAATCAGCAGTATTTTTATAGGCATTAAAGTGATGGACATGGTTGGCATTTGTTGGCTTGACCTAGGTCAACTCTTTGGCTACATCTGCTTATGTCTAAACTTGATGATAATAGGGGGCAGATTTCATTTCTGTTGGAGCTAAAGAACATTTTGGAACAAGCCAGGCCAATATGAAAGGGACATGCTCCACCTGAATGCAAATGGCATCAAATTAGTGATACTTCAGAGAGAGAGAAAGAGAGAGGCAGACTAGACAGAAAAGACAGACAGAGACAGAACTATAGCAGTGGCTAGGTGATTTAAAAACTAAAACAGAAATAGTACTGCTGACAAGTTTGTTCTGGATCCTAGAAGAATGCAGTTAATTACTAAAAATCTATGGCTGGTATTCAGCATTGCAACTATTGATCCATAACTGATTGGTATTCAGTAATACTATGTAGTCTTCCTGTTAACGGAGGTCCAGTGGACACTTCATAGTAGCAGTCTGGCATTCTCTGTACTTGACTGCCCATGGATTGCCACACCTCATATTACTCTATGGCAGTATGTGGATGCAGATGACATATCCACATGCATATTGCCGCATGTGAGGCATGACCATGTTTTTTGCCATCTGTGTGGGGCCTAGAACCAAATTCCCATAGATGGGAAGGGTCCACTGTAAATGCCACCCCAGCCCACTTTAGGAGTCAACCACCAAATCAAGCAAAAGAAGTCTGTTCATTTTCCATTTGGGGTGCTAAGAGGATGATGTTTCCACTCTTCCTACCAGTGAATGAGTTTGCAACAATCAGATGAAGGACCCCTATCGCAAGTCCTTGTCTCAGCCTCATTCAGCTGCTCCTGCCCTGATCGGAAGCTGAATAGGCTTCCTTTGCCCAGTCCAGTGGCTGGCTCTGAAGACAGGCTTGGGGGTTGGACCAGGGTATGTTACTTTTTCAATTCAATTTATTCGGTCTTTGACCAGTATAAATTATAAAAATATATGAAATATATACATTAACAAATTAATATACAGATTAATATACAGACTGAAAATAATCTGTCCGATATACATTATCAGCCAAATCTATCTAAACTGTAGCAAAATATCCATTTGTCAATTGAGGTCGCAATTTGCAAACAATATAACAGAATTTGGCCACCACATGAGATATTGTATGGTCTTTGTTATCTAACAGGAGGCGTAAATAAAAGGAATCAGATTTACCTGGGAATTTACTTACTAATGGGCTAATCAGTTGGTGACGAGTATCCCTGTAGAATTGACAATAAAGTAGAACATGCTCATTGGTCTCAACGGCGCCCAAACCACAAGGACAAAGACGGAATTCAAAAGGTATTTTTTTATATCTGCCGTCCAACATGGCCGTGGGCAGTACATTAAAACGTGCCAAGGTTAAAGCCCTTCTAAACTTCGGAAGAGTAACATGAAATAAATATGGGGCTGTGACGGGGACCAAGTTCTGTGAGCTAAAAAAACCATATTTAGAAAGGGAGGCAGAATCCATAAGTCTTTCTGCTTCTATAATTTTTTGTTTGATAATAGATTTAGCTCTATCAACGTCAAGATTCAGAAATTCATTTTTATCAAATCTTAGCTCATTTAGTTTCTTATGAATAGAAGTTTCCCATGTAGATTTAAAAGAATCCAAAAAGATTAAATTTATCAGCCTTCCAGGAATTTTATGCAGTTTTTGCCAGTAGGTGAGTATACTGATCCACAAACTGGACTCTATTTTGATAGACCCAGTCTCCCTCCTAAGAAGAGCATTTGGAACACAGTGAGAAACCTGTAGATTTCTCCTAAGAAACTTAGTTTGGAGACGTTCGAATACCTTGATGTTACTATATGGACCCAATTGGGCTCCGTAAAGAAGTTGTGGGCGAACCTTGGCATTAAACAATTTAATTGCGGCCGGAATGAACTGAGCGCCTTTAGTAAAAAAGAATCTTAAGATTGCTGTTATGGTTCTTTGGGCACTACTGATGACAAGTTCAGAATGGGCAGTTCTCCTACCAGAGTGATGAAAAACAATTCCTAAATATTTAAAGGTCTTAACCTGCTCAATATGTTGTCTATCAAGTGTCCATTGTAGCAATTTAGGTCGATGAGCAAAAGTAAGAATCTTAGTCTTAGAAGAGTTAACTGTCAGTTTTTCGTCTTTGCAGTACAGAGCGAGAGAATTTAGAGATCTTTTTAGGCCAATGGGGGATAATGAAAGAATAACGACATCATCCGCATAAAGCAATAGGTTGATATGCCTGTTGGCCAGCTTTGGAGGATGAAAAGAAAGATTATTCAAAGCAGTAACTAAGGAGTTAATATAAAAATTAAAAAGAGTGGGAGCCAGGACACATCCTTGTCTCACACCCGTCTTAACAGGGACTGCCTTGGAGACATGTCCTAAGGGACTGCATCTAACCTTGATACTAGAATTCTCGTGAATCTTGATAAGAAGCAGAAGGAGTCGTTTATCTATATTAGTACACAATAATTTTTCCCACAACCTAGATCTGTTAACTGAATCAAAAGCGGACTTGAAATCTATAAATGCCGCATATAGAGGTTGGCCATGGTGGAGATATTTTTCGACAAGGTAATGCAATATCGTTGCTTGGTCAATAGTAGAACATCCGGGCCGAAAGCCTGCCTGTTCGGCCATCAAAATATCCTCAGATTCAAGCCAGTCTAAGAACTTATTTAACAAATGTTTTGTATATAGCTTGCTCACCACACTCAAGAGACTAATTGGACGAAAATTAGAGGGATCGGTTCTGTTACCTTTTTTATAGATCGGAATAACAATGGCCATGCCCCAGTTTTCGGGAATGGAAGCAGATCTATCAATGGCCGTGAATAATTTGGAAAGTACCGGAACCCACCATTCCAGATTATTTTTAAGTACTTCGCCAGTTATAAAATCGGCACCAGGAGCACGAGCCGGTTTAAGTTGGGTAATGAGACTCTTTACCTCGGAATGCGACACTGGTGGCCAGGGGGGGAGAGACGAAACCTGTGTCATAAGTTCCAATACTAATGAGCTTGAGTTATTTCCAGGAGAGTCATAAAGATTGGCAAAATGGCTTTCCCATGTATATGCTGGAATCTGAGCTGTAAGATTACCTGCAGTTTTAATAAACGAAGGAGCAACCTCTTTCCAAAACAAATTGGGGTTATTTGTACTGGCTGTCATAATTAATTTATTCCAAGAGTCTATCATGGCTCCCTTTTTCTTTTGTCTTACTAGAATTTGTATCTTTTCTTCTGTTCCAGAAGCTCAGATACAGGAAATTGTATTGGATCTAATTTATGTTGTTTGAACAAATATTTAAGATGTACCCATAGTTCTTTACATTCTGAATCAAACCAGCTCTGATGACGAAATGATTTATATCTGGCAGAGTTGCTTTTAGATACAGTGAGTAGTGGTTGTAAGGAGCTAACTAAAGTATTATAGTTTGACAATATCACAGAGTCCAAATTAGCATCCACTATTTTGGAAGAAAGCAGCTTGGTTGATTCACTAGAGAGAAACTTAGTAAGGGTATCAGACAGTTGGGGGGACCATTTGACTCGGGTTAGACTAACATCATTGGTAAAGATTGAAATCTTATCAAGAGACAAAGTAAGACAGTCCTTAAATTTTAAACACAAAAAAACTGGAAAATGATCACTATCGGGTCTGCTAACAATGGCAAACTTAGAAATGTGAGAAATTAGATTTGGAGAAACCCCCCATATAGTCAAGAACCGATGGATTAGCACCTGCCCAGTGTGTATATTCGGCTGGATAGTCATCCTTAAAACTACCGTTCAAAATAATTAAATTTAGTTCATCAAAGGAGCGAGCTAAACAAAAACCCTTAAAATCACAAGCCATATCTTTTGATTTACGGCACATTATTGGTGGGATAACTATAGGAGACGGAGGTTGACAATTGTATTTAGCATACAGAGACACATCATCGGCTCCAATTCTAGCATTAAGATCCCCAGCAGCAATAAAGTTAGCTGTTGGCGTCTCAGACATCAATTCTTTGATAAAGGAATTAAGTTTGTTCCATACACTTAATATCTTAGCCTGGCCTTGAAGTGGGGGGATATAGATATTAATCAGATATAGTAAATTGTTGTTGAACTTCAAAAGAACAGCTAGGGCATACTGCTCTAGTACCGAGACCTTAGCTATTTGAACCTTTAGTGCCAAAGATATCAATACCCCTAAGCCGCCACATAGTCTCCCGTTACCTTTGCCAGGGATAGCATTTAAACCCATGAATTTATATCCCTCTATGGATATCTCTTCAGCAAGCCACGTTTCTTGTAAGAGAATAATATTATGTCTACATACAAAGGGCATAAAGGTAGGGTCCCTGCATCTAGGTTTCCAACCAGCTACATTCCATGAGATGATAGACAACGAGAACCGGTCAGTTAGATGTCAATTGCCTAAGACTACAGACTGTTCTTGAGGTTTGGAAGCTTGTAGTTCATTAACAGTTGTATTTCCATTAGATATATTTCCCCTTTCTGGTACTGAACTATTTGAACTGTCAAATACACTCTGCTTAGATGTTTTTGCTGCAGGGGAATTATACTTAAGACATCTCCTCTTCTTAATCTTAGATGATTGTATATTCATGGTGGACTTAGGAGAAGGAGTGTTTAGTGTTATTAGTTGGATAGACTCACTGTGATGTCCAATCTTATGTTTAGGAGAAATTTGAGTTAATGGAATGAGCGGATCCGCCAGACTGTCCGTTGGACGTTTGGGAGACATATACATTAAAGGAATCATTTCATCTTCCTCCTCTCCAATACATCGTTTAAGTCCATTTTTGGATTGTAACAAAGGGTCCAGTAAGGGACAACTAGTGGGTAATAAGTCCTTAATTGACTTAGTTGCCATAGTTACTGACATTAACATGGATTTGACAGCATCAAACCTGTTTAATACTTGCTTTTGTTCCTCATTAGAGAGGGAGCCAAACATCTCGGCCAATTTTCCATCATCTTCTAGGAGACTCTCAGAGATTGGTGTTATCCCCCTGGCATCCTCATTAAGGTTCACTTTTTGATGGAAATCTTTCTGTCTAGAGAAAGATTTGAGCAGGAGCTGGCTATTTGAATTACAAAAGACACGTACTGGCGTGATTGAAAATTCCTTGAATGAACTCCAATTTTTCAATATCAGAGAGGGTATTGTTGCGTTATTAAACCTCAAAACAATTCTCTTGGAGTTGTTATAGGAAGGCAGCCAATTGATTCCAAGCAGCTCGTTATAATGCAAATGACGATGTAAGAGAAGAGATAGTGAATGCAATATAACGAGCTTGTTATGCCATCTGGCATAGTTGTAATGATTATTGGCTACTAATAATGCTATGCTATATGGCATTAGTACAATCTTATCATTAGTCCTAGCTTTAACATTATTTTGGGTTTGTTCAGAGTCTTTTTTACTAGGTGATGCTCCTGAATTTGATGGACATTTGGGCTTAGTCATAAGTTCTTTCAGCCTATCAAGTTTCTGGTCTATGCTTGTTAGTTTATCAAAAATAGCAATTGTTCTGTTCTGGCGGTAAGTAAGCAATTTCTTGCTACAGTGTCTAAATCAGTCATATGATTAATACCAGTATCTGGGTCAGTATCTGGAACAAGCTCTTCTTGTAAGGAAAGAAAAGATGTTTCAGAAGTAGGCTTATCGTTGTCATTAAACACAAATAGCTCTTCCATTTTCAATTGTTTCAAGGTAGTAGCAGCCTCCAATAGTTTTGAATTCTTTGAGCTCACACCTGAACTCTTGGTGAGTTTCTTGATCCTTTTAACATTAGTACAAGCTTCTTTATTAGCTGACCTCCTTTTCCGCTTAATGCTATTCTTAGCTACCATATTTTAATGAATTATCTCAGTGAGTGATCAAACTAAACTAATTGACCTCAATCAAAATGTTAAAATATTTAAAATTATACCAAATATGTAACATGTATAAAATATGTGAAAATAATGGTAATATCAATAACAATAAGCAACAATAATAATGATAATACTGAATAAAATTCCTAATTAATCCGTAATTAGAGAAACATTTAATGTACTTAAGGCACTTCAAACCAGCTGCGAAGCCACAGGATAAATATCCCTTTTATGGCAAAAAGAGGTTTGGTGCTAGTTATGAAGGGAGGGGCTCGCCCAAACCCAGGTATGTTGGCTTCCCTCCTTTCTTCAGCTGACGCCCGAAGAAGAGGAGGGGCGGGTGTAGCCCTGGAGCGCAGCTTCTCTCTCTCTTGCCGCCGCGCCGCTTGGAGGGAGGGAGGAGGAGCGGGTGTGGCCCTGGTGCACGGCTTCCCTCTCTTGCCGCCGCCGTCGCCAAAGGAGGGCTCGTTGGGGCCTTTTTAAGGGCCCGGTTCTTCCGGCCGCTCAGCCGCCGCCGCCCGCGCCGCTTGGAGGGAGGGAGGAGGAGCGGGTGTGGCCCTGGTGCGCGGCTTCCCTCTCTTGCCGCCGCCGCCACCGCCCGGGTATGTTACTTAATTATGCAGACATAGCTAAGTAGCCAACCTGTCCTCCCAGAGTATATTTAATATAGTGAGTAAGAACTTAATAGATGAGTTAGCAAAGCAAAGCAAAATATTGCAGCTTCTGCCTTCAGTTGCTCAAAGGTGAATAAAGAATGACCCAACTAAAGAAGGAAGAAAGAGGACTGTTCTGCTAACACATGTATTAAGTTCTCTGTGCTAATTGTTCATGATATATATGGGGGGGCGGGAGGGAGACAGAGCAACTTTTAAACTGAACTCTGGGGAAGTTGACAGAAACTAAGAAGCATAAGTTTTTAAGGTGACTCATTCCTAGATGATACGAAGGAATATTATTCTCCAAATGTAGAAATGGGGACACAAAAATTGAGCAGAACATGAAATGAGATAAATAATAAAACCAGTCTTAGCAGATCCAAATGCTATTGAGGAAAATGCAACACCAGATAGACATTGGGAAGACACTATATATGGGTGCTTCTAGGTTAATTCTGAAACGAAGGAGAAATGGGAAATTTTGGTTTTCGTAAATCTAGTGGAGATACTGGAACTCTCTGGATACACACTCTTACACAGGAAGGACATACTGAGGCAGAATAAATGATTTTTTTTTCAAAAGGATCAAATTTTGGCATCCATTGTGTGTTGTGATAAATTTATTAGGCAAGCCATAGGAGCTCAAAATTCATTGTTCTAGCCAAAACAAACACAAACAAACAAACACAAGAAAGATGATGGTATTTGTCATGCATCATAGAAGTTGCTTTGAGCTAGTATAGAGGAAGGGTCTGTGCAGAGTGTAAAATTTGCCCACATCTCCAACAGGCTTGAACTGGCTAGAGACAACAACAAAAAAACAAAACACAACAACAATAAAGTGTACTTCTCCATTTGAAAATATAAAGTACCCCTCTTGAAAACTCAGGTCTGTCTTTATCCACTGTGAGGCTCAACATTCCTTTTTCAAGAGTGTAAGACTCCTCCAAAGAATCACTGTTGGTGACAATTGTTGTAAACTGCCCTTGAGTCCACCTCAACTCATGGTGATCCTGTGGATGAGACATCTCCAAGTCTCCTTGTCCTTCAGTGATGTCCTCCATCTCTATAAGAGTTTTGTCAGGTATGTTCAGGAGGTTGCTCTTTGTTCCACCTGAGATCTGTTCACTTCCCCACTGGATAAATAGATTCATTGCTGTATTAACTGTCCTCTCTTCCCTATTACACTATATCTTGGGGGAGATTCGTAGGTTACACAACGCTCAAAGTGATGAGATCTTGCTGAGGTTTTGCAAACTTTTATTCTGGAGTTGCTTTGTAGAACCAATTCTTCATGCCAGTGGACTGAAGATCTTGTTGTTAACTACCTTTGAGTTGACCGCAACTCATGGCAAACCTGTGGAGAGTAGTAGTCTAAGACCTCCTGACCTCCACTGCTCCGTTTTGGCCTGAAGACTCACACTTTTGACCTCCCTGATTGAGTCCAGCCATCTGCTGTGTGGTCTCTTTTTACTACTCTCCACCTTTCTGAGGATTATTATGTTTTCCAATGATTCATTCCATCTCATAATGTGGCCAAAGCATGACAGCCTCAATTTCATCATCTTGACTGCAAGGGTGAATTCAAGTTTGATCTGTTCAAGGACTCAGTTATTTGTCTTCTATAATATTCTCAGCACTCTTCAACACCACATTCCAAATGAGTCGATTTTCTTCTTGTCCGCTTTCTTCACTGTCCAGCTCTCACATCTGTATATGATGATGGGGGATACAATAGCTTGGACTATTCTAACTTTAGTGCTCAGTTGTATGTCTGTACTCTTTAGGATCTTGTCTAGTTCTTTCATGGCTGCCCTTCCCATTCCTTGTCATCTTCTGATTTCTTGATTGCAGTTTCCATTCTGATCAATATTTGACACAAGGTATTGGAAATCTTTAATTGTGTTAATATCCTCATTATCTAGGTTGTATGTGTGCAGTTCTTGTGTGGTCATTACTTTTCTTTATGTTCAGCGTGCTTTTGTACTTTCATCTTTAACTTTCCTTAGTAATTGTCCCAAGTCTATGATGTTTTTCACTAGTAGTATGGTTTCATCTGCATATCTTAGATTGTTAATGTTCCTTCCTCCTGTCTTCACACCTCCTCCTAAGTCTAAACCTGCCCTTCTTATGATATTTTAGAAGTTGAACAATTAGGGTGATAGAATGCAGTCTTGCCTGACCCCTTTGCCAACTGGGAACGATCCATATTCTGTTCTAACAGTAGCCTCTTGTCTTAAATACAGATTCCTCATCAAACTATCAAATGTAGTGGCACTCCCATTTTTTAAAGAACATTCTCTGAAGATTTTAGCATTCATTATATTCCTCCCTGAGTACACAGTGCGAGCAAGGTTCTTAATAGAAAAGGGTACTAGTCCTTCTTTCTCTCTATGTGGGATGCTTCACATCTGGACAATGGACATCCTTGCCAGTGGTGATGGCTGTCAAGGCCATTCTGGCTATAAACAGAAAACATTCTCAAAGGAGTTGACGGCAGAAAGACTGAGATTTAGTTAGATGCCACACTGTTTATTGCCACTTCTGAAAATTACTTCTCATTCAGACTACTTACTTTGTGCAGCTCTCATGGTCATGACAAAATAACCAATTATTCCTTTGGCATATATCTTCCATTTGTTTTCCTGTAGACAACTGGATCTTTTGGAGCCACAGGTTTGATAACCTTGTGCTAATTCTCTTATCTCTAGTCTGATACCTTTCCAACTTTGGAAAAATAGAAAAAGAATGAGGGAAATATCTAGTAGTATGCAAAAGTGTATTCTTGGAACAGACCAATTGCTGATCCTGGTGAATCGCATTTGGCACTTTGCCTGTCTGGGGAAAATTTCCACTGCTATTTTGCACCTAAATTTAAAAAACAGTGCTGTCATTCTGTTGAGCAGCTATGAATATGAAAGCTAGACTTAAGTATTCGTAACTGCTTCGTATTCAAGTTTACAATTGTGGCACTATTGGTATAATAGTAAATGTCTCCTTCTAAGCCTACCTTAATAGCCAGCAGGTGCACTGAGTGAAGAAAGTCTGTTCTGCTGATGATCAGGACACAACAAGATAGTGTTTCCAACCCCCTACTCCCACTGAACAAGACAGCAAGGAGCACAAGTAGGGCCCTTGTCACAATTCCTTGTCACACCACAGATCACTGGAAATGTCACACCACAAATCACCACAATTGCCACAGATCACTTCACACTTTATGACATAGCAGTGATTTGTCTTTAACTAGGGTCTGTTGAAAGCAGTCAGCTTCATAACTCATGATTTGACATTTGTTTCAAACAAACCGCAGTTAAAACGTCATTCCATGGTGCCTGATCTCCAGCAGAACTTCAAAGCTTTTGGGGTCAGGCCAAGAGATGATGCGTAGTTGTGTGTTCATAATTACATCAGTGGTATGTTTTAAATTAATAAGCATAATACATCTGAAAGGCTCTGAATAGGTAATAGCAGTTAAAAAAATGAATATGCAATGAATATGAAAATATAAAAATGCATGCCAAGATATTTGATCTATTGACAGCAAGAAATGGTTCAACAAAGCTAGTACAACAGGAGCTTACATAACTTCAACAAGTTACTCTGTCTTACTCAGACCCACAAGACAGGGATTCCAAACTCAAGGAATTACAACAAGCATTCCTCAAACTACAGTATCCACCACATGAAGTAAAAAAACCACAAAACAAATAAACAAGGCAAGACTTGTACCCAGGACTGATCTATTACAGAACAGACTGAAGAGGCAAATGACAGAACCCCACTAGTGGTCACATACAGCTCCCAGCTGGGACTTCTCAGGCGCATCATCAATGAACTACAACCCATTCTGGACAATAATGCTGGGGAAGGTGGTGGCAGACCTCTACTCACCTACAGACAGCCTCCAAACCTCAAACAGGTACTCACCCACAGGGAGACACATGACACAGATGGGGACACATGTACTAAGCCTTGCCACAAACCAAGATGCCAACTCTGCCCACACATTTATCCAGGAAATGTCATCACAAGACCTAATGGCATCATCCACAATATTAGGGGGAACTTCACGTGTTCATCCTCCAATGTGATTTATTCCATACTATGTCATCAATTCCCATCAGCAATCTACATCAGGCAAACAGGCCAGTCCCTGCGCCAGAGGATAAATGGACATAAATCAGACATTAGGAATGGGAATACACAAAAACCGGTGGCAGAACACTTCAATGTCCCTGGGCATTCCATCTCAGGCCTCTTAATAAGGGTATAAAAACTTCAGTTGTATGGGATACGAGTAAAGCTGTTCTTAGGGGTTTCTTCATACAACAGAACTCAATTATCCAAAGGAAAAAAAGCAGACTAAGGAGATACTACACTCATCTATTTTCTTCATCTACAGGCTAGTTTCCAAAGCCAAACTAGACTTGCAACTTCATTTCCATACACAAAGGATTTTGAATTTAAATTGTCATTATCACATACCAATGGCATATACAGTGCACCTGTGCCATACACAGGTGCGCCATACACAGCTTTAACCTTATGTGGAAGGCAAGTTGCAGGAGAAACAATGGCTTGTGCACCCATGGTGCACACCCCCATTGAAAGAAATGGGGTTTGAGCATACGCGTTTTCCCCCATACGCTGAGGAGGGGGGTCTGGAATGGATCCCCCCCATATGGGAAGGGCCCCCAGTATATGTCTGTCCCTGGTTTCCACTTCACTATATGCATCTGAGGAAGTAGACTGAAGTCTTTGAAAGCTCATGCTGCCAACTTCTTTATTTCAGTTAGTGTCATATTTAGTGGACTCAGACCTGAGCAACCAAGACAACATGGTAGTGTTTAAATACTACAGCTTTATTTTGGATTACTGGACAGAATTTCACCACAGACTTGGCAGTGTCAACTCTGAGTTTCCTTTAAGACAGGGGTAGGCAACCTTTTTGAGCTGGGGGCCGGGTTGCTGTCCCTCAGACAATTGGGGGGGCCGAAGCACCACAAATAAATAAATAAATAAATAAATATTTTTTTAAAAAATTAAAAAAATTAAAAAATATGCATGCACACTTTCTCAGCCCCAGAAAAGCCATGGCAAAACCCCTGTGGAGATTTTGCCAAGAAAACCCCAAGAACAAGTAAAATAACAACAATAATCAATATCATCATGGCAGGCGGTGGCAGCGGCGGTGGCGGCAGTGGCAGGACCAGCCTGGGCCGGTCCAAAGGCCTAAGGGGGCCGCATCCGGCCCCTGGGTCTTAGGTTGCCTACCCCTGCTTTAAGAGTTCCCTCTTCCCAACCCCTCCTTCACAGCTCACTGTTGCTATAAATCCCAGGATTCCACTGGGTGGAGTCATAGCTGTTAAAGTGGTATTGAAGTACTATGATTGTGTATTGTGGATGCACCTGAAAGGTGTTTTTTTTAAAATGTTAATATAATAATGTTTTCTTTCCCTTTACAATTTCAGGCTTTCATAGGCAGGTTTAATATAGACATAAATAAAGCAAAAATAATGACCACTGAGGGCCTTCACAAGTTCAACCTAGACAATGAAGAAATAGAAATAGTAAAAGAATTCCCATACCTGGGATCAAACATTGATAGAAATGGGGACTGCAGTTAGGAAATCAGAAGAGGATTAAGAATGGGGAGGGCAGCCATGAAAAAACTAGAAAAGATTCCAAAATGCAAAGGTACACAACTGAGCACAAAAGTTAAAATCATACAAGCCATTGTATTCCCTATTACCATGGATGGATGTGAGAGCTGGACAGTCAAGAAAGATGATAGGAAGAAAATCAATGCATTTGAGATAATGTGGTGCTGGAGAAGAGTACTGAGGATCCCATGGACAGCCAAAAGGACAAACAAATGGGTCCTAGAGCAGATCAAGCCGGAAACCTCCCTGAAGCCAAGATGACCAAACAGAGACTGTTGTATTTTGGACACATCGTGAGAAGAGAGGATTCATTAGAAAAGACAATAATGCTGGGGAAGGTGGAGGGAAGTAGGAGGAGGGACTCTATTAAGGAGGTCACAGGGATTAAGGGGATGCAGGATTTAAGCAGAGCAATGGAGGGGTCTAGGAGATGTCTCATCCATAGGGTTGCCATGAATCAAGATCGACTTGAGGGCAGTTAACAACAACAACAAAACAATTTCTTTTAAAGGACATTATTGGCATTTTACAGGCATTTGGGGCACTTCTACCCAAATCTATGCCATTCTCACATTTTTCTCACAACCATCTCACTTTTTTTTTGAAGCAAAAGAATGATGAAAATATCAGAAACTAGTAAAATCATGAATAACTGAATGAGTTATATTTTAAATACTGTAAGCAATGATGCCATATTAGTTTTCAAGCAATGCAACAAGCAAGATTTGCACCAACCCCTTCGTCAAAAAGGGCGGCTTCTGCTTTGTGAAGTGTTAATTTATTTGCTAAAGGGTTAGATAAGACTGTGAATTAATTACTTTACTGTAGTAATTATATGAAGGCAGCCTGAGTTTTGTCTTTATCCATCTTTCTTAGACAAAAGCCTTTGTTAGACAAAAGAGAACACTATATGTCATCTCTGTACCCTTGATTTATGAATGTTGTTTAGTATTTGTTTTACCTGGTATTTCTTTTGTGATGGTTAAATGACTATGCAAATTCTGATCCTAGGTTAATTATCTTAAGTGTTTGGAAAACAAATAGCATTGACCTGTAGGGAACTAAGGTGGTTTTGCTCACTAAAAGTATCAAGTGCATGTTAAAGATCTTGCAGTGTGTGTGTTTCTACCAGGGCTAACGTCAGCTTAGTGACTGTGACAGGGTGACCACACATCCTCCTTTTCTAGGACATGTCCTATGTTTCAACCTTCTCTCCAGAAGAAATTCCAAAACATCCTCCATGTTGAGCATGTCTAAGAAACATAAATTTATATTTAGATCAATATTTTTATCTTTTGTTTCTGCACTGGAGAAATAATCCAGTTTGACCCCACTTTAACTGCCATGGCTCAATGCTGTGGAATTCTGGGAACTGTAGTTTTGGGAGAAATTTAGCCTTTTCTGTCAGAGAGCCCTGGTGCCACAGCAAACTACAGGATTCCATGACATTGAGCCAGGGCAGTCAAAGTGGCATCAAGCTGGATTACTCTATTTCATGCAGCTGGAATGCCCTTCATTTTTCTTGAATGCCCTACATTTTGTGTTGCTTTGTCCTCCTTTGCAGTTATGACATCTGGTTACCCTGACTCTGATGAACTTGTGTTCTACCATTTGGCCACAGATTTGCTCTGCGTGGTACTAGAAGGTTGGGTCAGGTCTACATTTTGTTTTCCTGTAGCAAGTCTAGCAATATTGTAGCATTTGCTTTAGAACATTTTGGTAAAGTAAAATGGGGACTAAGTCCAGACACCTGTCTTTGTTCAATGTACTCATCCAGAAAGAGCTGAGACCTCAGCAACTCCTTGAAGCTTCTAGGCACTGGAAGATGCTGACACCATACCTATTTGTAGAGCTCTGGATCGCCAGTGGAGCTGTTGGCCCTGAAACAGTTCTACTGGTTTAGTATTTTGGGATATTTTACAGAAGTCTAACCTGCATTACAGAATCAATGCAATTTGACACCGCTTCAACTCCCATGGCTCAATGCTATGCAGTTCTGGGACTGGTAGTTTTCTGAAATATTTAGCCTTCTCTGTCAGAGAGTGCTGGGACCACAAAAAATTACACTGGGCCTTTGTTATCTACTGGGATTTGGTTGCAGGATCCCCTGTGAATATCAAAATCAGTGGATGCTCAAATACAATGGCATAATAAATGTCCTTTAAATAAAATGGCAAAATCAAGGTTTGATTTTTGGAATTTTTTACATTTTTGGAATATTTTCATCCTGTGGATGGTTTAATTCATGGATAAAAGGTCTGTGGATATGGAAGTCCAACTGTAGAAATCCCAGATTTTCATAGCATTGAGCCATGGCAGTTAAAGTGGTGTCAAACTGCATTATTTCTGTAGTGCAGATGAGACCAAAGTGGCAGTTCACACTTTAAGAGAAGGAGGAACTTATAGGAAAGCCTATATTATAGGAGTCACTGTTAGGGGTTTGTTCAGTACTGTTGTGTTGTTTCATGGTCACATAACCTCCAAACATTTCACAGATGAAGACTGGGACATATATGATCAAACAAGATCAGGGCATGGCTGATGGTTAAAAAGTTATTAATGAGGCTCAATTTGGAGCATTGCCCAAAGCATCCAATATTAAACAAAAGAATTATACTATCGAATTTTCCACGTATGGCGATATTAGAGGAAGTTGCTTGCCCAAGTCAGCCAAGTTTCCAAAATCATAGAAAAATAGCAAAATACTTACATTTAATCCTTTGTAAGCACACACACACACAAAAAAAAAAAAAGACAAAAGGTAATGGAAAAAAAAAAGTTGGAGGCGTCCCGATCTTCTAAAAAGCAGGGCTTTGCAGTGCGGTCGCGTTCCGAGACCCAATGCTTTGGCTTCCTCCCCCTACGGATCCAAATCCATCTGGGTTATGGAAGCTTCCAAGCATAAATCTGGTCTTCTAGCCGGATTGTCCGGATTCCCAATACTATGGGAGCACTATTAAGATCAATTACTGGCATCTTCTTTCGATCTAAGACCGCATTGCCAGAGAAGCCTGTACCGAGGAGAAATGGAAGGCTTCTCAAAGGGACGCCTTCCCAACCGGAAGGTGACAGAGAAGGCCATGGATACTGTGACATGTCTCTGCAGGTGCTCAGACCAGCACTGATACTGCACTGGGGAAGACTGATATTCTGGCCTAGCTATTCAGTTGATGTTCCAGATTTTAGCACATGAGTAATTGTCACTGAAAACAGTTATTTGAATTCCTGTGAAGTTACTTGGGTTTAGATCCTATCAAAATTAATGGGACTAAAATTAGTTGTGACTTTCTATATTGATTCCAGTGAGATCTAGTTTATCCAGCTAGGCATGGAACCAACCTGTCTTTTTGTTGCTGTTAATTGCCATCAAGTCGACTTCGACTTATGACAACCTCACAAATGAGAGGCTTCCAAATCACCTTGTCATCAACAGTCCTGCTCAGGTCTTGCAGACTCAGGGCTTCCTTAGTTGAGACTCTCCATCTGGAATATGGTCTTTCCCTTTTCGTACTGCTCTCTATCAACCTCTGTTTAAAGACCTCTAATGAAAGAGAGGCTGCCAGTGTCTGAGGCAGTCCATTACCATATTGAACAACTCTTACTGTCAGGAGGTTTTCCTAATGTTGAGGTGAAATCTTTTTTTCTTGCCATTTGAATCCATGGGTTCCTGCTTCAGTCTGTGGAGTAGCAGAAAACAAGCTTGCTGCATTTTCTTCAAGACATTGAAGAAGGCTTCAAGGCTTCAAATTTTAAAGATGGCTATTATGTCACCTCTCAGTCTTCACTTCACTTCACCAAACTAAAAATAGTCAGCCCCCTAAGCTATTCTTAATAAGGTTTGGTTACCATACTTTTAATCATCTTTAGTAACCCTTCTCTGGACATATATCAGTTTGTCAGTATCCTTCTTGAACTCTGGTGCCCAGAACTGGACACAGTGTTCCATGTTGGGTCTGACCAAACCAAAACAATGCAGTACTGTTATGTACTTATGTTGATATTGCTTAGAATACAACTAACGTTTTGACCACTGTTGACTCATGTGTAGCTTGTGGCCTACTAAAATTTAGACTTACTTATTTTTCCCCCCACATGTATTGTCAAACCAGGCATTGCCATTCTTATATTTGCACATTTGATTTGTTTCCTGCTTAAATGTAGTACCTTATACTTTTGGGCAAATTCTGGAACCACAGAATTCTACCAGGTTCCTCTTTAGGTGAACCCTGAACCAGCCAAGGAAGGGAGTTACTTACAAACAAATATTATTGTTGATCAAGGGAGGGGAGCTCCTAAGAGAAGCATAGACACACTGGAGCTTGTCATTTGCAAGGTGTACCACTTTATTGATTACAGCAAAGGTTTTATAACTTCAGGTCAATGTGAGCCCATGGGAATCATCCACACATGAGCAAAAACAAGTTTAATTGACAGTCAACGTGGATACAAGCAGTATTTTGGCCAGCAAAAAGGTACAGAGGGACAAGTAAGAAAGGTTGCATTTTGAAAACAATAAGGGTCTGAAGAACTAGTCTCTGGGAAATCAGCCAGATAAGAAGTATTTGCAACATCAAAGTATACTGGATTCCTTCCCATAGCTGCCTTCTGCTTAACACACTTCCATTGCATGAGGACTTGCCAAGGAAAAAGGGGGAGAATTGCTTCAAAGATGGCAGTGCATTAGCTCAGTGGATTCTCTCTGGATCTAAAGATAAACTCTATAAATCGGATTTAAGCAAAGCAACCCTTTTCTGTTTCCAGATTCTCTGTCCAGGGTCCTGATTCTTGGCCATAGACTAACATGGAAGAGACCCAGCTTAAATCCAGTTCTTCTCTTCATTTTCTACATTTCTTTCTGTTGAAATTTATTTTGTTAGCTTTGTCTCAGCAATCCTATCTGTTAAATTCATTTTGAATCCCAATCCTGTCATCTGAGGTATTAGCTACCACTCCTAATGTAGTGTTATCTGCTAATTTGAGAAATATGCATTCTATTCCATCAACCAAATCATGTTTAAAGATGTTGGTGATCATAACATTTATGCAGGTGTATGTGAAGTAGGAACTCTTAATGAGAGGAGCCTCCTGCTGCCAAGAGAAGATCCTTGCTTGGCGACACAAAGGATCAGTAATTTAGGTTTACTATATGTGTAACAGCTTACAGCAAGCAGCTGCAAAGAGAAGAAGTTGCAGGCTCTTTATATAGCCATATATAGAACTTTCCAGAACATTTTATTAGAGCTTTCCTATTTCTATCAGCCACAAAATACCTACATTAAAAGCAAGGGGTTCTACAGTTCTGCATCGAATCAACAGTTATAACACTAGTTTAGGCTTACATATCCCACCATTTTCCAGCAATAATCAACTGACTTTAACTATCTCAGGTTTCTACCCCTTCGTATGCCCATGTAAGAATTTTTCAGAGATCAGAATTTTCTATCAACTGTTCACAATGACAAACCTAACTCCAAACTAATCTTTTAGTCGTTGCAGCCCTCTCCAAATGCCAACGTATTTCCCCATGGAGGATGGAGGTCACATGGTAAATGCCATGGCCAAGCCACCTTGGATCCCATGTTGAGGAAAGGCAGTATAGTATATTTTCTCTCTCTCTGTGTATGTAAGTAGGGATTTGAATTTGAATTTATATTTATTCTCTTTGATCAGTGGTTGCTATACAAATGGTACAAAACCGAAAACATAGGCTGCATCTGCACTGCAGTTTGACACCACTTGAACAGCCATGGATCAATGTTATGGAATTCTGGGAACTGTACTTTGTTGTGGCACTAGAGAAGGCAAAATGTCTCACAAAACTACAACACCGAGAGTACCGTTGCATGGAGCCATGGCAGTTAAAGTGGTGTCAAACTGGATTATCTCTGCATTGCAGATGCAGCCATAGTGGTAGAAATAATACAACAATGTACAACTTGCATAATTAGAAAGCAAATGAGAACTTGTTCAGCTACAGTAATATATGCATATTATCAATGTGCAGATTTGACTGACTGGAATATGGCAACCTTAATATATCAGAATCATCCCAATCTTATGATGAGACTCTCTCTTCACTAGTCATTTCAGGAATTATCTCATAAGTATTCTGGAAAACAGGTATCTACAAAGAACAGCTTCTAACAGAGAGAATGCTGTGATAATGGCATCAATTTAGGGAAAGGATCAGATGCACCTCTGCAAAAGCGATGAGATGTCACACAAGTAATTTTAAGACCTATTACTTTATTACAAATGACAGTGCTGCATTGAGGCAAATCTTGTACAAAACAGGCAAGCAATGTTTAGAATCAAATAATCTAGACAGGAGGGGTGTTGTTTTTCCTCCAGGTTTTCATGAAGAACTTTGGTGGAGAGAGGTATAAGTAAATAAATATGCATATAATAGGATTGAAATGATGAGAAATGAGATCTGTTAGTACTAAAATACACCTCTTTAACTACAGCCTTCCCCGATGAGCATAGCCAGCCAAATAATTATGGTGCCTGAGGCAGATCAACAAATTCCCCTTTGCAAATCTTACTGCTCAATTCTGCTTTGAAAACTGCACCTGGAATCCTGTATCCATTTTTGGCATCACAATGCAAAAAATATATTGAAAAGCTTGAACATGGTCAGAGGAAGGAGACCAAGATGGGTCAAAGGTCTGGAAATGAATCAATATGTGGAATTGCTTGGGGGGGTGGGGGTGTTTAGCTTGGAGATTGAGATATGATAGTCATGTTTAAATACCTGAAATGACATCTCGTAGAAGATGTAGTAAGATTATTTTTTGTTAGTCCAGAATCTGGAATACAAACCAATGAATTCAAATTCTGTGATAAGACATTCCACTTAAACAATAGGAAGAACTTCTTTCCTGCTGAATCTGTTTGAGAGTGGAATAAACTGCTTCAGAGGGTAGTGGACTCTTCTTCTTTGGAGGCCTTTAAGAAGAAAGTGGATAGTCACTCTTCAGCACTGCTTTAGTTGTGAATTTTGCATGGAATGGGATTGGATCAGATGGTCATTGCAGTTTTTTCTAGTTCCAGTATAGCACCAAAAGCAAATCTATTTATTGTGATGTGTGAGGCTACTAATCCCATCAGCACCTTCTCTCTTCTCTAGTAGTAAGAAACACAACAGTAATTTAAAAAGTTAACAATTTGCTGCCTTTTCATGAATATGTAGACCCCGCTGCCTGAGGTAATTTCTTCCCTTTGTCAAATGCAGAGGCTGGCATTGGAAGATGGAGAATGTGAAGAAAGTCCATAGTAGAGTTTTTGCCAGTTTAATGTAATCTGGAGTCTTGGACTCCATACCCCATCCTATCAGAAGATGATGAGAGTTGGAATTCCCATCCTGCTGACCTGCCCTGTGCTCCCTGCCTCAAAAGGAAACACAGTGTGAGGGAAGGGAAGGGAGAGCAAGGTGGGCAGTGGTGTGCTAGTCATCTGGGAAATATGGTGTTGTTGCCACCCAGCAGCTGCTTCTTGGTCTTGGTCTGTCAGGGCTGCTAGACAGGCCAGAAAGGGAGGCAATACTAAAAGGAAGAAGAGGAGTCTGTGGCTGCTGCTGCCACCACCATCACCATCATGTCCCTTTCGTGGCCTGGCCAGCAGCTCTTCTAGAACTGGAAGGGACTGCTGGGTGGCAGCAGCACCCCTCCCACATCAGCGGTTGCAGTGGCAGGAGAGCAGATGTGTAGTGGTCAGTGGAGGAGGGTGGTTGGTGGAGCCTAAAGACGGGTGGTGAGCTACAACTCCACCAGGTGTTCACCCCTCTCTGAAGTGTTTCCTGGTATGGTCCTCACCTGCTATTGGCACCTCTGTTTCTTCTAATTTCTTGACTGCAATCCCCATTCTGATCAATGATTGTTCCAAGGTATGGGAAATCTTTAACTATTTCAATTTTCTCATCATATAGACTGAATTTATGTAATTCCTTTGTGTCATAATTTTTGTTTTCTTAATGTTCAGCAGTAAGCCTTCTTTTGCACTTTCTTTTTTAACTTTCTTTAGTAATTGTTCCAAGTCTTTGTTGTTTTTTTACTAGTAGTATGGTGTTGTCTTAGGGCCTTTACAGATGGCCAGAAATAGTGCAAATTGAGGCCACTTTAACTGCCCTGACTCAGTGCTACTGAATCATGGGAACTGTAGTTTATTGTGGCACCAGAGCTCTCTGACAGAGAAGTCTCAATGTCTCAGAAAAAAATACAATTCCCATGATTCCCTAGCACTGAGCCAGGGCAGTTAAAGTGGACTCAATTTGCACTATTTCTGGCAGTCTGCAAAGGCCCTTAGACTGTTAACATTCCTTCCTGCAATCTTCCTTCCTCCTTCCTCCACACTGCCCTAGATACAGATGGTTTCCTGAAATACCCCTACCCCAACCCATTCCATCTCCATTTTGCTCAGATCCCTATCCTGGCTGCAAGACAAAACAGTAAAAAAGGGGAAAATAATTGGTTCTCCCCCCAAAAATAAACAACAACAACAACAGTTGGCTAAAACAGAGGTTTTTAAAACTGAATTAAAACTGGATTGGGAAGAATGTCATCTGGCATGCCAGGACTGAGACTGAGATAGGGTTGCATTATTTTACCTGTGTAGACTGAGACTTAAACTGGGAAAGCAGTATTACTTTTCAGTATAAAAAGAAGGATGATAGAAAAATGAAGGGAGGTGTTTTGTGTATGAATTGCAAATGTACTATTATACAGTTTGCTCAGATCCACAAACTTCCATGCATATATTATAAGACAGACGAATACATTTCAAGGAAGGGAATGATTGGATATGTAGAATGTTGGCTAAATGTAAAGGTATTCCCCATTGACAAGGTTGTCAAGTCATGTCCAGCCATAGGGGGCGGTGCTCATCTCCGTTACTAAGCCAAAGAGTCAGTGTTGTCAGAGACTACTCTGTGATTATGTGGCCAGCATGATTGCACATAACACTGTTTACCTTCCCACTGAAGTGGTACTTATTTATCTATTTGCATTTGCATGCTTTTGAACTGCTAGGCTGGCAGAAGCTGAGACTGGTGACAGGAGTTCATCCCGTCATGCGGCAGCTGGGCCTCGAACTGCCAACCTGCCGATTTTTCAATCAACAAAGTCAGCGTCTTAACCACTGGAGCCACTGCATCCTTCAGAAGTCTCAGCAGGAGGAAGAGGAGAGGAGGAGGGCAGACTGTTTCCCTTTCCTGCAAGCTCAACCCAATGCAAACTGCTGTTGCTTCTCCTAGGTTATGTGCCATCTTGACCACATTCTAATCACATGCATCCCTGTTTCCATCTGTGGTATTTTGGAAGGTATGTTGCTCCACTTAGAGGTTATGCCCAAATCCAGAAGAAAGAGCTACATAGATCTAATCTAAAAGAGAGCTTGAAGAATTATTATGAAGAAGTGAACCCCCCCTCCCCTGTGGAATCTAGATACAGGAGTTTATCACACTGCCCTTTTGCATCCTTCCCTCCCAATCTAGGATGAAAACTTTTAAGCACGGATTTTATCGCATGCCTCTGTGCCCAGATGGAAAGCTCCCACCTTGGAAAATGGCCTCCAAAATGTGCCTGGGACCCGGGATGCAGCCAGGTTGCAATTGCCCAGTCGCATCGGTGGCAAATTAGGTATGATAGAACCTGCGAGCATCCTGCAACCCGGTTGTATCCCTTTGGGAAGCAGCTGTTTTTTTTTTTGACAGTATGATAATCTCCTCAGTCTTCCTTATCTGGAATTCTCAAATGTGAAATATCTGAATAACCAAAACTTTTTTCATGAGTGGCTGAGATAGTGTTATCTTTGCTTTCTGATGTACATAAATTCTGTTTCATGCACAAAATTATTAAAAATATTGTAAAAGCTACCTTCAGGCTACAGGTATAAGGTGTATACGAAAAATAAATGAACTTTGTGTTCAGATGTAGTCCCATTTCTGAGATATCTCATTTTATATGTATATGCAAATACAGTATTCAAAAATCCCAAATCCAAAACACTTCTGGTCTTATGTATTTCAGATAAGGGAGACCCAACCTGCATTAGACAATCAATAAACCACAACCTAATAATAAGTCAAATTATATCCCAACACTTGTGGGTTCCACCAGTTACAAACTATTCTAGGACAGCTGGCTTTAAAAAACTATCTGTTTTGGTAGTATCTATTATCTGAAAATTAATTCTCTTTCCCTTCTTTCCTTCTAGCTATGGGAGTCAAGGAAGGAGGAGAGCTGGGACTGACAGGCAGGATGTCATTAGCTTTACTAGACCAGCTGGATTTCCAGGCTGCTTGCTCTGTGTGTGAGTATAGATCCTACTGAAGCAGACAGGATCTGAGTTTACCAGGAAGAGACGCAAACAGCCAGCTCACACAACAGTGTGTTGTGCAGCCAAGCTGAGAATGAGTGAGTGACGATGATACAGAACAAGACACATTTTCTTTTCTTTTAAAAATGCTTCTGAAAGAAGCAAAAAATAGATTTTTCAAGTTCAGGAATTACAGTAGGCCTGCTAACTACAGTAGAAAGCTCATTTCAGAAAGTCAGATTCTTCCCATTCTACAGTAGCCTCTTTAGGTAAAAGATTATAGGCAAGAATACAACTTCCCCTTCTGAAATGGCTGGACATTGAAGTGGGGCTGATGTAGGCTTAGGTCCTGCATTTGCTTTTATTGCTGTGATATGAACCTAGGAAACACAAAACAAAATGGTTTATGTGTTATTTATTAAAATACTTCCAGCCCACCTTTTATCATAGGGTTTTAGGATGGCATATAATATAAGCAATTTAAAATCATTCCAGGTTAATAGCAGAAATAATTTGAACAAGATAAAATATGTTAAACATGGCAAAAGATAAAACACTTTATCTTTTGACAACAGTTTGAAACCATATACATGGGTACATTGAAATAAATTAGGCCTCGGAGGCTTTAGTGAAAATCCATGTTTTGGCTTGGCATTGGAAAGAAACCAACGTAATATTACAAAGCCCTTGCCAAATTCAACATTTCCCAACTATATTCCAACTCAGTGTAGTTATTGTACTATTTGGGGATGAAATGTTTCCATGTTTTGATATAGCTTGTTGATGGATTTTATTTCTCAGCACTTGACTATATTGGATGCTTGTCTTTAGACTGTGTTAATGTCTCTTGGATCAGGTCTCTTGTGTGCAGTTGGGTGAAATCTATGCATCTGCCTATCCACTCCATTGCCCCCATGCACTCTTTTTTTCCACTACAATAGCAATAGCTGAAAGAAAGGTTTTAAGAAATCATTTGGGAGTGAAAAGTGAAAAGCAAACCTATTTAAAAACAGAGCAATAACAGATGGTGGCTGCATCCACAGTGCAGAATTAATGCAGTTTCAGACTACAGTTATGGCCATGGCTTAGTGCTATAGAAGTTTGGGATTTGCAGTTTTGGAAAATATTTATCCTTCTCTGTTTGAGAGCTCTGGTGCCACCACAAACTACAAATCCCAGGATTCCATAGGATGGAGCCATGACAGTTAAAATGGTTGGAGTGGTAAGAGGATGATATTTCCACTCCTCCCACCAGTGAAAGAGGTTGATATATATATAGGGGGAGGGAGACAAAACAACTTTTAAACTGAACTCTGGGGAAGTTGACAGAAGCTAGGAAGCACCAGTTTTTAAGGTGAATCATTCCTAGATGATATGAAGGAATATTTTTTCCAAATATGGATCGGATAGAAATTGGGACATAAAAATAGAGCAGAACATGAAATGAAATAAATAATACAACCAGTCATAGCAGATCCAAAGGCTGTCGAGGAAAGTATAAACCAGGGGTAGGCAACCTTTCCCCTTTAAGGGCCGAGGGACTTCAACTCCCAGAAGCCTCAGCCATGTTGGCCAATAGTCCCATGTTGGCCAATAGCTCCTGGGATTCTGGGAGCTGAAGTCCCTCGGCCCTTAAAGGGGAAAGGTTGCCTACCCCTGGTATAAACACTAGATAGACATTGGGAGAGGGACACTATATATAGTTTTTAAAAGATCACAGATATGATGGAGATTCTGAAAGTCTCTGGATACACACTCGTGCACAGAAAGGACATACTGGGGTGGCATAAATGAGAAATTTCAAATGGATCAAAATTTGACATCTATAGTGTGGTGATAAATTTATTATGCCAACCAAAAGGGCTCAAAATTCATTGTTCAAACAAAATTCATTTGTTTGTCACACAAACAAAAAGCATGCATGAGAAAGATTATGGTATTTGTCTTGCATCATATAAGTTGCTTTGAGGTAGTATAGAAGAAGGGTCTGTGCAGAGTGTAAAATTTGCCCACATCTCCAATGGTCTTGAACTGGCTAGAGACCAAGAAAAGCAATAAAGTGTGCTTCTCCATTTGAAAATATAAAGTACCCCCTCTTGAAAACTCAGGTCTGTCTCTATCTACTGTGAAGCTCAACATTCCTTTTTCAAGATTCCTCCAAAGAATCACTGTTGGTGACAATTGTTGTAAACTGCCCTTGAGTCCACCTTGACCCATGGTGATCCTGTGGATAAGACATCTCCAAGTCTCTCTGTCCTTCAGTGATGTCCTCCATCATTGTTGTATAAGAGTCTTGGCAGGTATGTTCAGGAGGTTGCTCTTTGTTCCACCTGAAATCTGTTAACTTCCCCACTTGATAAACAGATTCATTGCTCTATTAACTGTCCTCTCTTCCCTATTACACTACTTGGGGGAGATTCGTAGGTTACACAACACTCAAAGTGATGAGATCTTGCTGAGGTTTTGCAAACTCTTTTATTCTGGAGTTCTTTGTAGAACCAATTCGTCTTGCTAGTGGACTGAAGATCTTGTTGTTGTTAACTGCCTTTGAGTTTAACCCAACTCTTGGCAAGCCTGTGGATGAGATATCTCAAAGACCCCCTGACCTCCACTGCTTGCTTTGGCCTACAGACTCACATTTGTGACCTCCCTGATTGAGTCCAGCATCTAGTGTGTGGTCTTCAGGCTTGATCTGTTCAAGGACCCAATTATTTATCTTACATAATATTCTCAGCACTCTTCAACACCACATTTCAAATGAGTTGATTTTCTTCTTAGCCACTTTCTTCACTATCCGGCTCTCACATCTGTATATGGTGATGGGGAATGCAATGTCTTAGACAATTCCAACTTTAGTGCTCAATTGAATGTCTTTACTCTTTAGGATCTTGTCTAGTTCTTTTATAGCTGCCCTTCCTATTATTTGTCTTATTCTGATTTCCTGACTGCAGTTTCCATTCTGATAAATATTTGATCCAAGATATGGGAAATATTTAATTATGTTAATTTCCTCATTATCTAGGTTGAATTTATGTTGTTCCTCTGTGGTCATTATTTTTGTTTTCTTTATGTTCAGCCTGCCTTCTTTAATTTTCCTTAGTAATTGTCCCAAGTTTATGATGTTTTCCACTAGTAGTATGGTGTCATCTGCAGATTGTTAATAGGCTTTTGCAGACTGCCAGAAATAGTGCAAATTGAGTCCACTTTAAGGGTTAGGGTTAGTACTAGGGAATCATGGGAATTTTTTCCCCCCCTGAGACGTTGAGCCTTCTCTGTCAGAGAGCTCTGGTGCCACAATAAAATACAGTTCCCATGATTCCCTAACCCTTAAAGTGGACTCAATTTGCACTATTTCTGGCAGTCTGCAAAGGCCCAATGTTCTTTCCTCCATCTCCACACCTCCTCCTTGTAAGTTTAAATCTGCCCTTCTTATGATACTTTCTGCATAACAGTTGGACAGTTAGGGTGATAGAATGCAGCCTTGCCTGACCCCTTTGCCAACTGGGAACGATCCATATTCTGTTCTAACAATAGCCTCTTGTCTTAAGTACTGATTCCTCATCAGACTATCAAATGTAGTGGCACTCCCATTTCTCTAAGAGCATTCTCTGAAGATCTTAGCATTCATTATATTTCTCCCTGAGTACACAGTGTGAGCAAGGTTCTTAATAGAAAAGGGCCCTAGTCCTTCTCTTTTCTCTCTGTGTGGGATGCTTCACATCTGGACAATGGACATCCTTGCCAGTTGTGATGGCTGTCAAGGCCATTCTGGCTATAAACAGAAAACATTCTCAAAGGAGTTGACGGCAGAAAGACTGAGATTTAGTTAGATGCCGCACTGTTTATTGCCACTTCGGAAAATTACTTCTCATTCAGACTACTTACTTTGTGCAGCTCTCATGGTCATGACAAAATAACCAATTATTCCTTTGGCATATATTGTCCATTTGTTTTCCTGTAGACAACTGGATTTTTTGGAGTCACAGGTTTGATAACCTTGTGCTAATTCTCTTATCTCTAGTCTGATAACTTTCCAACTTTGGAAAAATAGAAAAAGAATGAGGGAAATATCTAGTAGTATGCAAAAGTGTATTCTTGGAACAGACCAATTGCTGATCCTGGTGAATTGCATTTGGCACTTTGCCTGTCTGGGGAAAATTTCCACTGCTATTTATCACCTAAATTTAAAAACAAGGGCTGTCATTCTGTCGAGCAGCTATTAATATGAAAGCTAGACTTAGGTATTTGTAATTGCTTGGTATTCACATTTACAATTGTGTCATTATTGGCATGATAGTAAGTGTCTCCCTCCAAACCTTCCTTAATAGCTAGCATGTGCACTGAGTGGTCTGTTCTGCTGATGATCAGGATACAACAAGATAGTGTTTCCAACCTCCTACTGCCACATAACAAGTCTGTAAGGAGCACAAGTAGGGCCCCTGTCACAATTTTCTGTGTCGCACCACAGATCACTGGTGGGAGGGGGCTAGAAACATCATCCAATTCAGTCTTGGCTGGACACAGACAGACACTCTAGCTGTTTCTTCCTTGACTCCTCCACACAAAGTACCAGCTGCATGCTGAGCCATAATCATCCATTGCATAACCACCCTTGATTTGAGCGTTGTGCCTGAATCCAGTAACGTATCACCCAACCCCCTGAAATCGCTATCCAGCTACCATCTTTTACATCATTAACTCTTGTCTTTATGTGTGAGTGAGTGTCTTTGAGTGAAAGTTGATTTCTCCTTGCTATTATAAAAACTAAGTGATTTAGAATCTTCTGTCTGAGGTTCTGGGATTGGAACTAATATACATAGCCTGAAAGTCCCAGCTTAGAGTTACCCAAGCCCTCTCACTGTTTCCTATTGAGCTACATTAATTTCCCGATTGAAGTCAATAATTGGGTGCCTTCTCCGGGTCCCCTGCAATTTGGGTAACAAAGACATGTGGGACTTTGGAATGCGCTTAGGAATGCGCTTTAGGAAGGGGCAGGAGGAAGCAGGACAACTGTAAGTGAAAAGGGGCCTTCTGTGGAAAAGAGGAAAAAATAACCTAAGAGCTAATGCACATGGCCAAGAAGTGGAGTGGGAGTGGAGAATCGGGAAACTGCATGCTGCGTTCCTGATCCTCCTTTTTGTCGCCCCGAAAAGAGTGGCAAAATGCTGCCCTTTCAGCTACAGCAGCAGCTTTTTAGCGCCCTTTTGGCACAGCGTGTGCACATGCTGCACCAAGAGGCCGTCTTAATGCTGCGTGCCATGCGAATGGGTGCGTGGCATCAGGACCGGGTCGGGGTGGAGTAAGGGTGTCCGGTGTGTGGCTGCCCGCCCCAACTCCATCCCCAGGCCAGCCCTTTAGGCTGGTCTGCAAAGCCCCTAAGGCTTGAAAGAAGACCCCATCACAAATTGGTGCCAAATGGTGGAATCGAATGATCCAGTAGTAGGATAAACTAATCAATGGTGCAATCAACTGATTCAGTGGTGGGATCAAAGGTAAAAGAAAAGCCAAAAAGAGATATTTTGTGTGGATAGTTGGTGAACTGGGTGTTAAGACTGTAAATTGAAAATCTCATGGACTGCCAGAAGTGCAGTTAGAAGGGAAGAGATAAACCTTAATGAGATTCAGACTCCCATGTAAGGAAGAAAGAGGTAAAAGGACAAAGGGAGTCCAGTGAAATTAGTTGAGAGTTTTATGTTCCTTAAAAAGTGAAGAGCCAGTTCAGGGGGGCTCACAACTGCCTTGTTCTGGGGGAATTGTGACTTGTGAATAGAGCTAGACTTCCATAAGATTTATACTCCTAATGAAGGGACTTTAGTAGAACTCGGTTTTAAAGAAATAAAACACAGTTTGAAGTGTAACCAAGTCAGTGAGTGAACTGCAACAAATACAATTTATAACAAGTGAAGTAATGCACACATTGTAACAAGAAGCCTGGAGTACCAACTGCCAAAAATACACGAACTTCAGTTCTGTCTGTAAATAAAAGTTATTTTTCTTCTTGTTTACAAAGGAATGGCTTGAAGTGATTTGTAATCAACAGCATCAAAAGCATGCTACCAAGAATATTAAAACACTTAATAGGAAAGGAACTGATGTCAGTGGGAGAACCAGGGATCAAAGAGATAGTTCTGTGGGAAGAAAAGCCTCAAACTATATAAGACAGGAGAGGAATACTGTGTAACCCGGTGGTTACACTTTCAAATAAAAGATTATCTTAGTACACTCATACCTTGGGTTTTCATCAGTTAGTACAGCTTTCCCACTCTCTCACAAGCCAAAATAACATTTCCCAATATATTAAATGTTAGATTGCTGTTATTAGTGGAGGCTCCCAAGCCTCACACCTTTGTGAGTAACAGGTCCTCAAGGTGGGGCAGAAGGTATACTTGTCCACCAAATCATTTAAAACTCAATAGCCAGGAAAAAAGCTGGTTTTCAAACATGTGGGGCCATTTATGGTTAAGATGGTGTTAATGTGGTGACAGCTGAACTTGATTTACCAAAGAATTACAGACATATGCATCCTGTGTTTCATTTCAGCCTGCAAAAATCTGCTGTGGAACAAGATCAATGATGGTAAGAACCAATGAACTTGAACTCCTAGCACAACAAAGCAAATATGATATAATAGGCATCACTGATGATGGGATGAGTCTCATGATTGGAATGTAGGAATAGAGGGGTATAACCTTTTAAAGAGAAATAGGCCAAACAGGAAAGGAGGAGGAATAGCATTATATGTCAGGGATGTTTACACCTGTGAAGAGATCCAGGACTTAAACTCTGGAAACCAGGTGGAGAGCATCTGGATAAAAATTAAAGGGGAAGGAGACAACAGGGATGTTATAGTGGGAATCTACTACAGACCCCCAAGTCAGACTGAGGAATTGGATGATTCCTTTCTAGAACAGATGACCACACACTCAGAAAGGAGAGATGTAGTAATGATGGGTGACTTCAACTATCCTGTTATTTGCTGGAAGTCAAACTCAGCCAATACTCCAAGGTCTAGCAAATTCCTCACTTGCCTCGAAGACAATTTCTTTGTCCAAAAGGTGGAAGAGGCAACAAGGGGATTAACTATTTTAGATCTGATCCTAACAAACAGGGATGACCTGGTAAATGGGGTGCAAGTGGTAGGATCCTTAGGTGGGAGTGATCATGTTCTCCTGGAGTTTTTTATACAATGGAAAGGAGAAGATAGGCATAGTCAAACACTCATTCTAGACTTTAGGAGAGCTGATTTTAACAAACTTAGGGAAACACTGGGAGTGATCCCATGGTCAGGAATACTAAAGGAGAAGGGAGTTCAGGATGGATGGGAGTTTCTCAAAAGGGAGATACTGAAGGCACAATCTCAGACTGTTCCAATGAGAAGGAAACATGGGAGGTGTCTCAAGAAACTGGGTTGGATGACAAAAGAACTTTCAACTGAACTAAGTTTTAAATGGGAGATGTATAAGAAATGGAAAAGGGGCAAAATCACTAAAGAGGAATTCAAACAAATAGCTAGCACATATAGGGGTAAAGTCATGAAAGCCAAGCACAGAATGAGCTCAAGCTTGCTAGAGGGGTTAAGGACAATAAAAAGGCCTTTTTGGGTATGTCTGTAGCAAAAGAAAGAAGAAAGCAAAGCAAAGCAGCTTCATGTATATACCACTTCATACTGTGCTATGGGGTGTCTAAGCGGTTTACAACTGTAAGCTCATTGCCCTCCAACAGTTGGGTACTCATTTTAGCAACCTCGGAAGGATGCCCTGGTTAGTATTGAACTCTCAACCTTGTGGTCTATGAGTGAGTGGCTGCAGTACAGGCATTTAACCACTGCGCCACCAGGACTCTAGAAAGAAAGAAATGGTAGGGCCACTGTGCAGAGAAGATGGAAAAATTCTAACAGGGGCAGAGAAAAGGCAGAGCTACTCAGCACTTTCAGTCTTCTCACAAAAGGAAAAGGGTGTTCAACCTGAGGAAAATGAAGCAAAGGACACAATAAGGGAAATGCAGCACAGAATAAGTAAAGAGGTAGTACAGGAATACTTGGTTAATCTAAATGAATTTAAGTCTCCAGGACTAGATGAACTACATCCAAGGATATTAAAAGAACTGGCAAATGTAATCTTAGAGCCACTGGCAAAAAAATCTTTGAGAACTCCTGGAGTCCTAGTGGACCACAAGTTGAACATGAGTCAACAGTGTGTTGCCGCAGCTAAAAAGGCCAATGCAATTTTAGGTTGCATTAGTAGAAGTATAGTATCTAGATCAAGGGAAGTAATAGTGCCACTCTATTCTGCTTTGGCCAAACCCCACCTGGAATACTGTGTCCTGTTCTGGGCACCACAATACAAAAAGAATGTTGAAAAACTGGAGCGTGTCCAGAGGAGGGTGACTATAATGATGAAGGGTCTGGAAACCATGCCCTGTCTTTTTAATGAAATTTAAGTATGTTTTAAACTGTGAAGTTGTTTAATACTTTTTAAAGGGTGGGTGGGTTCTGGGGTTCTTTGGGGCAGGACAGGGATTGTATTTTATGATAATTTTAATGTTGTAAGCCACCCTAATTGCTGTGCAGAGGGGCAGGATATAATAATTGAGGAGGGAGCTAGTTTGTTTGCTGCTGCTCCAGAGAATAGGACTTGGAACAAAGGATGCAAGCTCCAGGAAAAGAGATTCCATCTCAACATTAGGAGGAACTTCTTGACAGTGAGAGCTGTTTGATAGTGGAACACACTCCCTTGGAGGATGGTGGAGTCTCCTTTGGAGGACTTTAAACAGAGGCTGGATGGATATCTGTTGAGGCTGCTTTGATTTTGAGTTCCTGCATGGCAGGGGGTTGGACTGGATGGCCCTTGTGGTCTCTTCCAATTCTATGATCCTAATTCCACCACTCCTGAGGGTGAACAACATTTTGAAGTGGCTAAAAATATTAGACATGAAATTTTATAAAACTAAGCTTCAATATTTTATTAATTGGAAACTTTTTTTTTCTAAAAATGGAAGTGAATGGGTGTATGTTGAACATGTACATGCTCCTTTTTTTTTTTTTTTTTTTAAGTATGTTGTATATCCTGATGAACCTGATCCAGGAGGGAAAGTGGGGAGGTTGCAGTTTAGTAAGGCCGAAATCAAGAATTTGGCAGATTCTGCCATAAAAAGTGATTGGCTGCTTTGTTGCTTGCTGGTTTTCTTTTCAATTGCATTTATAAACTTAAATCTTTACTCTATATGAATACAGACATGTTAGCAATATTACACGATAGGGACTTGGTAGTACACCTGATGGGAGTTATAGTGTTTGTCCAAGGGACAAATAATTGCCTGGCTGGAGAATGAACAGATGTGTGGGGGAGGATACTGGTCCTGAATTTCACCAAGGCCAGTCTTTCGGGAAACCTGAAAAGTCCCAAACTGAAAATATGTGAAAGAGGTAGGCAAGTGAGACTTGGTGCAAGTATGTTTTCGGTTATGAACAAATCAAGCCAAAGCCCACAAATAAGCAGGGTGGGGCATTGCTTATTCTATGCATGCAACTATGGTTAATGGTAGCTCTGTGTACAGAAGCCATACTGTCAACTTCTTCAGTTACTGAAATAAGGTTTGCTGTCAAAATACAGAAGAGTGGTTTACTGAACCAAAGGAAGTGGGCAGTTCATGACACTGCCAGAATTTAAACCCTTACCTCACTTCGATTCCCAGCTTCACATAAACAAGCCTTTACCAGAATTTATACCTCTTTGTTTCTATTAGAGTTGTTTCTAAAATGATTGGTGTGGCAAAGTATCTTGATTCCAGAATAAAGCTATAGTGAATTTACGCTTAAAGATGTTTTCCTGGTTCTTCAAGTTTCTGGCTACCAAGCATGACATTGAAACAACTCTAAGGGTCTCCCACCAAACCTGTACTTTAAAGTCCTCTGTCCAAACCCCCTTTCCCCTCTCCCCAGTAGTCCATTTGTCCATATCAAAGGATCTTTGAAGTTTAGTTTTTCAAGGTCCATCTCCTTTCATCTCCTAGGACCGGAAGGCAAACTCTCATCCCAGTTATAAACCTGCCTCGATGTCCCTGCTACTATTTACAATGCCCATCTGCGATTCCCTTTGATTACCCCCTCCCCTATGCGTCACCCTTTGATGGTCAGATTCCTATGAGAAATAGAATCCTGACAGCAACCTGCTAATTTTCTTTAAAAAGTACCATATAGTACCTAAGGGGCAAAAATACTATGAGAGGAGGTTGGAGTGGGAGACCTGCCACTGGAGGGAGAAGCAGGAAAATAACTGGTTGGAGTGGAAAACGTGCATATACACACATCAAAGAGAAGAAAATCAAGAAAGACAAGAATAGATAAATGATCAAATCAACTAGAGACTGACAGAGGGAAATTTTATTGTTATTTATTGCTGCTCATGAATATTTACTGTTATTTAGTAAAAATTCAAAGGAACCCAATTGCTGTATCCAGGTATTTATATGAGTCCTTTACATTTTCCTCAGATGTTTTGTTTTTCTGTGTGCTCCAACTCCAACATTAGCTGGAGATGATAGATGCTGAGTCCATCCTATGGGAGGGAAATACATTGGGGAAGGCACCTATAGAGTCTGAGTCTGTTCCCACAGGGTGAGATAAGAAGACAATGGCGACATGGCTCTCCCCTGTTTCTGGTGCCGAAATTCCACTGCAGGAATTCTTTCAAAACCATAATGGGGAACCACTGCTTCTGCTGAATTTCTAATACTTTGGCAGATATTGAAGGGATAGCCTATTGATCTATGGGGATGGCAACAGTTCTACAAGGTGAACCTGTACACAGACATACAGACTACACTCTTTAAAAATGGATAACTTTCATCGCTTGATGTAGCTTATTATTACCAACTTGCTAAATGACCATCCACCAAATAATGGAAGATTTGTTTCCTAAGCCTCCAAAATTTAATAGCAAGGCATGCATATACCCCTCGGTATTCTTTCTGATTGTCCTTTGCATGTCAGAAATGTAGACAAACAATGGAAGTGCAATCCTTCTGAACTAGATTACTCAGTGTCCTCAACTGCTCTGCTCAGGTCCTAAAGGGCTGTGGCTTCCTTGATGAGTCTATCCATTTAGTATGCAGTCTTCCTCTCTTTCTACTGCACTCATTTTTTCCTAGCATTATTTCTAGGGATGCAGTGGCTCAAGTAATTAAGATGCTGACTCTGTTGATTGCAAGATCGGCAGGTTGGCAGTTCAAGGCCTAGGAGCTGCATGCTGGGGTGAGCTCCTGTCACTAATTCCAGCTTCTGCCAACCTAGCAGTTCGAAAGCATGTAAATGCAAGTAGATAAATAGGTACCACTTCATTGGGAAAGTAAAGAGCATTCTGTGCAATCATGCTGACCACATGATCACAGAGTAGTCTCTGACAACGCTGGCTCTTTGACTTAGTGATGGAGATGAGCACCACCCCCTACGGTTGGACACAACTTGACAACCTTGTCAATGGGGAATACCTTTACCTTTACCTTTTATTCATACCTGAGAGAGTAACTCAGGCTGTATCTGCACTGCTGCAATAATCCAGATTGAATGGAATTATATGGAATTCTGGGGATTGTAGCTTGTTGTGGCACCAGGGGGCTCTGGCAGAGAAGGCTAAATATTTCCAAATTCTCCAGAATTCTATAGCAATGAGCCATGGCAGTTAAAGTGGTGTCAAACTGGATTATCTTTGTAGTGCAGATGCAGCCTCACACTCCTTGAGAGAGCAGGCAATTTCTGAGATTAGAATCATGTGAGGGGAGGCAGAGATAAGAGAACTAGTTCTTCTATTTCCATTGCTGGCCTTGGCTGTCTCTGCACTGTAGAAATAATTCAAATGGAGGTAAATGTTGTTGTTCTTGTGTGCCTTCAAGTCATTTCCAACTTATGGTGAACCTAACATGAACCTATTATGGGTTATTCCAGGGCTGAGAGTGTGTGGGAATGGCTTAAAGCCAATGTTGAGCTTAGACAACAGCATGTCAGGATCTTTCCATCACTTCTCTTGTGCAACCTGCCCTGCCATGTAAAAACTTGATCTGGAGGATTTCCGACCTAGCGGGTGTACAGGAGTTCATGGAAATCATTCCAGTTCTATTCCAATCATAAAAAATTATGTCATCATAATGGCTGTATTAGACCCCCGTCCCACAGAAAAGCTTTGAGGTAATTGTTTATTGTTCCTTTGGAAAGAAGGACTTAATGAATGATATATCCTCACTACAATTATAACAGTCTGCTATGGCTCTCTCCTATGGAATCTGGGGGATTTGTAGTCTGCTGAGGTGCTCAGATTCTTAGCTGGAGAGTTCCAGTTTTTCTTCTGAAGTATTGCACTTGAATACTCTAGGAGAAAATGTGAAGTCCCTCATCAACTATAAATCCCAGGATTCCACTGAGTGTAGTCATAGCTGTTAAACTGGTATTGAAGTACTATTATTGTGTAGTGTTGTGTATCCACCTGAAGCTACATTTCAAAAACTGTGTCACAAGTGGAAATGGTGTAAGGTGATTTTTTAAAAAGCAATGTTAATATAATAATGTTTTCTTACCTTTTACAATTTCTTTTAAAGGACATTATTGGCATTTGAGGGCACTCCCCCACCCCAAATCTATGCCAGTCTAATGTTTTTCTCACAACCTTCTTACATTTTTTTAAAAAAAGAGAATGATGAAAAACTATTAACATAATGAACAACTGAATGGCTTATATTTTAAATACTGCAAGCTGTGATGCCATATTAGGTTTCAAGCGATGCAACAAGCAAGATTTGCACCAACTCTTTCCTCAAAAAGGGTGGCTTCTGCTTCGTGAAGTGTCAATTTATTTGCTAAAGGGTTAGATAAGACTGTGAATTAATTATTTTACTGTAGTAAAGTACCCTGCTGTAATTATGTTCTATGAAGACAGCCTGAATTCTGTCTTTATCCATCTTTATTAGACAGAGAACACTGTAAGTCATCTCTGTACCCTTGATTTATGAATGTTGTTTAGTATTACAGTAATTGAAACAGGATGTAACCAAGGAATGTACCACTGTGGGCAGATCTGACTTCTCCAAGAATGGGCACAGTTGGTGCACAGGTTTTAGCTGTGCAAAAGCACTCCTGGTCACCACTGATACCTGGGGTTCCAGGCTCAGTACTGAATCCAGAAGTACCCCCAAACTATGAACCTGAGTTTTCAGGGGGGGAGCGTAACCCCATTTAATACAGGCTGAATCCCTATACCTGGATCTGTCTTTCGATTGACCAGGAGCACCTCTGTCTTGTCTGGATTAAGCTTCAATTTGTTGGCCCTGATCCAGTCCATTAGAGCAGCCAGACACTAGTTTAGGACAGAAACAGCTTCCTTGGAATTAGATGAAAAGGAGTGATAGAGCTGGGTAGAATTCCAAAATCCAAATTCTTCCAAAAATCAAAATTTATTTCATGAGTAACTGGGATAGTGACCTTTGCTTTCTTATGTTTCAATGTACACAAACTTTGTTTCTTGCATAAAATTATTTAAAATATTGCATAAAATCACCTTCAGGCTATATGTGTAAGGTGCATATGAAACATAAATGAATTTTGTGTTTAGACTTGGGTTCCAACTTGGAGATAGTTCATCATGTGCTTATATGCAAATACCAGTATTCCCAAATCCAAAAAGTCCAAAATCCAAAACACCCCTAGTTCCAAGCATTTTGGATAAAGGAGACCCAACATGTATTGATTAGATGGCACTTTTTAGGCACAGAGTTGATACAGTGTTGGTGGATGTAACCTTGGCTCCTGCTTGTCCAGTATTGATGGATACTTTTCAATTTGTGCAGCCTGATGATATGGAAAGGATCCTTAAAGATGTGAGAGCTACCACGTGTATACTAGACCTTTGCCCTACCTGGCTTATTAAGCAGGCCAGAGAAGGAGTGGTGGAGTGGGGTAAGGGAAGTGATTAATGCCTCTTTACAGCAAGGCAGGGGTCCAACATGACTAAAAGAGGCTATGGTAAGACCTCTTTTGAAAAAAAAACCTTCCCTGGATCCTACTTTACTAGATAATTACATGCCAGTCTCTGATCTTCCATTTTTGGGCAAGGTGCTGGAGCATGTGGTGGCTTCCCAAGTCCAGGTGTTCCAGGATGAGACGGATTATCTAGATCCATATCATTCTGTTTTTAGGCCTGGTTATGGGACAGAAACAGCTTTGGTCACCTTGGTGGATGACCTACGGAGAGAACTAGACAGGGGGAGTGTGTCCCTGTTGGTTTCGCTGGACCTCTCAGCGGCTTTCAATACCATTGACCATGGTATCCTTCTGAGTCGGCTCTCTGGGATGGGGCTTGGAGTGGCTCCGTTCTTTCTTTCTTTCCCCATTCTTCCTTTCTCCATTCTCAGAAGGTGGTGCTGGGGGATACCTGTTTGACTTCTTGCCCATTGGCCTGTGGGGCTCAGTCCTATCCCCTATGCTTTTTAACATCTACATGAAACTTCTGGGAGAAGTCATTCGGAGTTTTGGAGTAAGGTGTCACCTGTATGCTGATGACAAATAAGGGAGATTCAACAGGTATCCTTAAAAAAAAAGTGAAGTGCAGTACCTAAAGCTTGTAAAAATGTTTTATAAAGACAATGTTTACTGTAAAAATAGACAACATTAACGAGAACTTGCAGCATAGTAAAATAACTTGTAAAAATAAAAAGGCTGGATTTACTTTTCATTTTTACAAAGCAAAGCAGTTTCATTTATATACCGCTTCATACCACGCTATGGGGTGCCTAAGCAGTTTACAACTGTGAGCTGATTGCCCCCCAACAGCTGGGTACTCATTTTAGTGACTTCGGAAGGATGCAGGCCTGAGTCGAGCCTCAGCCCTGGCTGGTATTGAACTCGCAACCTTGTGGTTTATGAGTGAGTGGCTGCAGTACAGGCATTTAACCACTGCGCCACCAGGGCTGATGGTTTACAACAGGGGTAGGCAACCTTTTTTACCTTGGGGCTGGTCCCGTGAAGTCCCTCCCGCCGCTGGGCCGAGGGGGGGGGATGGTGGTGTGCACACGCGCGTGTGTGCACGCGCACCCCCATGCACTGCTGCCCGGTGTGCGCTGCCGCTGCCGCTACTGCCGCCCCGCCGCCGCCACCATTTTGGAAATCAAAATGGCAGTCGCGATGCATTTGCGCATGCGCAGTACTCCTGCACATGCGCAAACGAGTTGCGGCCGCCATTTTAAGTTTCAAAATGGCGGCTGCGACTCGTTTGCGCATGCGCAGGAGTATTGTGCATGTGCAAACACGTCACGACTGCCATTTTGATTTCCAAAATGGCAGTTGCGGCACGCGCGGCCGCACGGTGGCCGCATGCGGCAGCAGCGGCAGCACGCGGTGGCGGCGGCGACAACCTTCCACCTGGGCTGGTAAGTCCAGGGACCTGGGCCTTAACCGGCCCCTGGGCCGTAGGTTGCCGGTCCCTGGTTTACAAGGTTTGTTACTATGTTGTACGTATACATTGATGTCATCATGTGTTTTCATGTTGCCTTATTCTTGTAAAATATTTTTACAACCTTGTAGTACATTACACATTTTCATTGATGTTACCAGTATTTTTTAAAATGCCAAACTAATTTTTGACAAATATTTTTGTGAAATGCCACTTTTTTTGATATTATATCCAATAATTTTTTTCCAGTTATATCTCTCAAATGCCTTAATAAGAAAAGTTCTGTCTAACTTTATTTATTGTCCTTAATTCTGTTGTTTTGAATTTGTATTTTGTTAAGGAATGCCTTATCTCTGGTATCCTCTATATAGGATAAATAGGGGCAATAATAATAAAGTGGTGATAGTGGCAGGGGAAATTGTGGTATCAAAATTGCTTTAGAGTAAAAATGTAGAGTGAATATGAGTTACTTCTTCCTAGAAGTAACTGGCAAACATGTTATGGTGGGCAACTGAGGGTTCCTCTGCTGGTTATTCTCTGTGTGATCCTAATATGCTTCTCTCAGACCCAACGTGTTTCTCATCTCTCAGAATATCTCTGTTAGGAGGTATATGGAGGATGGAGTAGTTGAGGCATGTATGACTTTTTTAAATCATCCTCATGGCTGCATAACATGCACCACAAAGTGTTTTGCTAATCATAGTCATAGAATACATAGGACAGTTGCACAGAAGAAAGGTACAAAGTTATACAGTTGGCTCTCCACATTTGTGATTTTGACTTTTGCAGATTTGATTATTTGCTGTTTCGGTTAATATGCTCTCTCTAGGAATCTGACCATAGAGTTGACCATAGAGTTGCACTGGAGAACCTAGAAGTTCCTAGAGAAAAAATTCTTTAGGCATTTGTAGGTCCTCCGGCACAATTTTATGATCAACTTCTGGCAGATGTTGACCATAGAGTTTCATTGAAGGACATGGACATTCCTAGAGAGGTGTTCTCTTAGATAAAAGGAATAGTGTTTTTTTTATTTGCAGTTTTTCCACATTCACAGAGGCCCTTCACTCCTAACCCCGAATGTGGAGGGCCCACTGTATTCTCTATCCCAGGAACAGCAGTATCTGTTGATCCACTGCAAATGGCAGAGAATTTAGTTTCAGTTTTGTCTTTCAAGAAGTTCTCCTAATTTGCACAGGGCATTTAGAAATCTAGCTCCATTGCCAGTTTGGCTTGTCCATTTTCTGCTCATGCTCATCATTGTCTGTTTTTGCCACTTTCTTCCCTGCCTCTCTGTTTCCTACCTTCCCCCATTTTCCCACTCTGTCTCATAGCACTACCCCACTATTCATCGTCCCTCTTGGATCTTTTTAAGGGTCTTATGTGTGGGCCATAAATTGCTCTTATTATGTGCCTCCAAGGAGATTTTCACATGGGCAAAAGTATAAAAAGCTAAAACTCCCCCCCCCATGTATTGTCAAACCAGGCATCACCATTCTTATATTTGTGCATTTGATTTGTTTCCTGCTTATACTTTTGGGCAAATTCTGGAACCACAGAATTCTACCAGGTTCCTCTTTAGGTGAATGTTGAACCAGCCAAGGAAGGAAGTTACTTACAAACAAATATTATTGTTGATCAAAGGGAGGGGGGTGCTCCTAAGAGAAGACAGACACACTGGAGCTTGTCATTTGCAAGGTGTACCACTTTATTGATTACAGCAAAGGTTTTATAACTTCAGGTCAATGTGAGCCCATAGGAATCATCCACATGAGCAAAACCAAGTTTATTTGACAGTCAACGTGGATATAAGCAGTATTTTGGCCAGCAAAAAGGTACAGAGGGACAAGTAAGAAAGGTTGCATTTTGAAAACAATAAGGGTCTGAAGAACTAGTCTCTGGGAAATCAGCCAGATAAGAAGTATTTGCAACATCAGAGTATACTGGATTCCTTCCCATAGCTGCCTTCTGCTTAACACACTTCCATTGCATGAGGACTTGCCAAGGAAAAAGGGGGAGAACTGCTTCAAAGATGGCAGTGCATTAGCTCAGTGGATTCTCTTTGGATCTAAAGATAAACTCTATATATCGGATTTAAGCAAAGCAACCCTTTTTGGTTTCCAGGTTCCCTGTCCAGGGTCATGATTCTTGACCATAGACTAACATGGGACAGAACCAGTTTAAATCCAGTTCTTCTCTTCACTCTTCAACATTTCTTTCTGTTGAAATTCATTTTGTTAGCTTTGTCTCAGCAATTCTATCTGTTAAGTTCATTTTGAATTCCAATCCTGACCTCTGAGGCATTAGCTGTCACTTGAAATGTAGTGTTACCTGCTAATATGTTAAGCATGCCTTCTATTCCATCAACCAAATCATGTTTAAAGATGTTGGCGAACATAACATTTATGGAAGTGGGAACTCCTAATGAGAGAAGCCTCCTCCTGCCAACAGAATATCCTTGCTTGGAGACACGAAGGATCCAGGTTTACTATATGTGTAACAGCTTACAGCAAGCAGCTACAAAGAGAGAGCAGTTGCAGGATCTTTATATAGCCATATATAGAACTGTCTAGAACATTTTATTAGAGCTTTCCTATTTCTATCAGCCACAAAATACCTACATTAAAAGCAAGGGGTTCTACAGTTCTGCATCGAAGCAACAATTATAACATTAGTTTAGGCTTACATATCCCACCATTTTCCAGCAATAATCAACTGATCTTAACTATCTCAGGTCTCTACCCCTTCGTATGCCCATGTAAGAATTTTTCAGAGGTCAGAATTTTCTATCAACTGTTCACAATGACCAAACCTAACTGCAAACTCATCTTTTAGCCCTTGCAGCCCTCTCCAAATGCCGATGTATTTCCCCATGGAGGATGGAGGTCACATGGTAAATGCCATGGCCAAGCCACCTTGGATCCCATGTTGAGGAAAGGCAGTATATTTTCTCTCTCTCTGTGTATGTAAGTAGGGATTTGAATTTGAATTTATACTTATTCTCTTTGATCAGTGGTTGCTATACAAATGGTACAAAACCGAAAACATAGGCTGCATCTGCACTGCAGTTTGACACCACTTTAACTGCCATAGATCAATGCTATGGAATTCTGGGAACTGTACTTTGTTGTGGCACTAGCAGTCTGTCATGGAGAAGACAAAATGTCTCACAAAACTACAACACACAGAGTTCCATTGCATGGAGCCATGGCAGTTAAAGTGGTTTCTAACTGGATTAACTGTAGTGCAGATGCAGCCATAGTGGTAGAAATAAAATAACAATGTGCAACCTGCATAATTAGAAGGCAAATGAGAAGTTGTACAATTAGAGTAATTTACATAATATGCATATTATCAATGTGCAGATTAGACTGACTGGATTATCACACAGGAGAGACAGCAAGCTTTTCCCATCCTTATCCTGTCCTTAAACTCAGCTAATATACCAGAATCATCCGAATTTCATGATAAGACTCACTCTTCACTAGTCATTTCAGGAATTATCTCATAAATATTCTAGAAAACAAGTATCTACAAAGAACAGCTTCTAACAGAGAGAATGCTGTGATAATGGCATCCATTTAGGGAAAGGATCAGATGCACCTCTGCAGAAGCAATGAGATGTCACACAAGTAATTTTAAGACCTATTACTTTATTACAAATGACAGTGCTTCACTGAGGCAGATCTTGTACAAAACTGACAAGCAATGTTTAGAATCAAATAATCTAGACAGGAGGCATATTTTTTCCAGGTTTTCATGAAGAACTTGGGTGGGGGGAGAAGTATAAGTAAATAAATATGCATATAATGGGATTTAAATGATGAAAGATGAGATCTGTTAGTAGAACATACATTTCTGAAAACCAAAATACACCTCTTTAGCTACAGCCTTCTCCGATGAGCATAGCCAGCCAAATAACTTTGGTGCCTGAGGCTGATCAGCAAATGCCCCTTTGCAAATCTTACTGCTCAGTTCTGCTTTGATAAAACTCCACCTGGAATCCTGTATCCATTTTTGGCACCACAATGCAAGAAGGATATTGAAAAACTTGAACGTGGTCAGAGGAGGGAGACCAAGATGGGTCAAAGGTTTGTAAATGAAGCCCTATGGGGAAATGGCTTCGGGAACTGGGAGTATTTGGTATGGAGCAGAGGAGACAGTGGAGATTATCACACGGGAGGGACAGCATCCTTTCCCCATCCTTCTCTTGTCCTTAAACTCGGCTAATCATGCAATTGGGGATCACACCCCCATGCACTTCTTCCATTGGTAAAGTGTCATTTGGTATTAATGGGAACGCCCATTAATACCAAATGATGGCTCCATGACACTTTACTGATGGGAAAAGCATGCGGCAATGGATCCATGACACTTTACCCATGGGAGAAGGATGGGAGAAGTGTGTGAGGATGTGATCCCTTATTGCATGATTAGCTGAGTTTAAGGATGGGAGAAGGATGGGAGAAGGGTGCTGTTCCTCCCATGTGATAATCTCTTGAGAGGTGATATGATAGCCATATTTAAATACCTGAAGTAACATCACATAGAAGATGCAGCAAACTTGTTTTCTGTTGCTGCGGATTCTAGAACACAAACCAACAAATTCAAATTATGAGAAAAGACATTCCACTTAAACAATAGGAAGACTTTCTTTTCTGCTGGATCTTTTTGAGAGTGGAATAGACTGCCTCAGAGGGTAATGGACTCTCCTTCTTTTGAGGTCTTTAAGAAGAGGGTGGATAGTCATTATTCAGGACTACTTTAGTTGTGAATTCTGCATGGAAGTTGATTGGACTAGATTGTTCTTGCAGTTCTTTCCAGTTCTATGATTCTAAGTGCATAGCATCTAAGATGAATCAATTTATTGTGATGCATGAGGCAACTAATCACACCAGCACCTTCTCTCTTCTCTAGCAGTAAGAAAGACAACAATTTAAAAAGTTAACTATTTATTGCCTTTTCATGAATACACAGACCCAGCTGCCTAAGGCATTTGCTTCCCTCTGTGAAATGCAGAGGTTGGCCTTGGAGGATGGAGGGTTTGAAGAAGGGTCCTTAGTAGAGTTTTTGCCAGTTTAATGTAATCTAGAATCTTGGACTCTATCTTCCATCCTATCAGGAGAAGATGGGAGTTGGAAATTTCATCCAGCCACAACCTTTATTGATGGCATATGCTAAGAAGGCTGATGGATCTCTGCCTTTTGCTTCTGGAGGAATGCCTTTATATCAGCTGTGTAACATTCAGGAATTCACTAAGTGTGCACTTTCTGAGCAATAATTGAGAATTTTTATAGCTGTTGAATTTCTTATACTTATAGAGCAGTTAAAGAGATAGCAGCCTGACTGGAGGGGACAGGTATGAAAACAATCCCATAAGGTGAACTGGTCAACAAACAGTCTTTTAAAATCAGTAATTCTTTCTTTTCTTGATGCAGGCTATTATTGTGACCTCCCTCCTCACCACCATCCATTCTAAGAAACAGGAAACTTTACAATTTCTCAAATTTCACAGGCCTCAAAGCATGAATGTTGTGCAATTCACATACATGTTAACATTGTAGTACCTTTTTGTCTTTTTAAAATTGCATTTAATTTTATTACTAGGACTTTGAATTGTTTTGATACTGTGAATAGTTTAATTCTAGTTTATCAGTTGATCTTCAACTGATGGGGGTCAACAGGGGTAATGATGGGGTGGTGGCACTAGAAGTGGAGAGACTAGCTCATTATTCTTGCTTTTCCTGATATAATTCTAATGTTTTCTAAAATGCTTTTACAGGGCCAGTCCTATGATTAGGCAGAGTAGGTAACCAGTTGGCACATGATAGTGGGCAGCACTGGCAGCATCCCAGTTGTTCATCTTAACCTCCATTCACCATTCCTTTTTCCTGTGAAACATAGCCTCTTTTGCATCTTTTAAATTAGTCTGAAGCATTGCCACACCACACACAAAGTGTTCAGGAAGTAACACCCACAGAATTCAATGATACACTGTATAGACCTTATCACACGGGGGTCTAAAGCAGTCCCATCCCCGTGGCATCCCCGTCCCATCGCGCTTCCCTTACCCGTGAGATCAAACGATGTCGCAGGGAAACCCCGCCCATCCCCGTCGCACCCCGGTCGCATCCCCGTTCCATCGCGCTTCCTTACCCCGTGCGATCACACAACGTCGCAGGGAAACCCCACCCAGCCCTGTTGCATCCCTGTCGCATCCCCGTATCATCCCGCAACTTTTGGCTTCCTGGTCAAAATGGGAATTACATTTCCCGCGACCTGAAGGAAGTGCAATGGGACGGGGATGCGACTACTTGGACCCCGTGTGATAAGGTCCTATGTGTGCATTGGTGTATTAGCCTTTAATAGTAGAGCGACTTTTCAAATAATGCTATTCAAGATTGAATTGCCATTTAAATAGCCCTGAGGGTAATTTTAGCACCAACATTACTATTGTTGTTGTTAACTGCCTTCAAGTTGACTCATGGTGACTCCATGAATGAGATACCTCCAAGACCCCATCTTCATCTGCTTTGCTCAGGTCCTGCAAACTCAGGGCTGTGGTCTCCTTGACTGAGTCTGTCCATTGGGAATGCAGTCTTCCTTTCTTCCTACTGCCCTACACTTTGCCAAGCATTTTTGTCTTTTCTAGTGAGTCATGCCTTTTCATGATGTAGGCAAAATACAACTACTGAGTCATCTTGGCTTCCAGGTAGAGTTCAGGCTTGATCTGTTCTAGGAGCCTTTTTTTTTTGTCTTTTTGGGCATCAGTGATATCCTCAGCTCTTTTCTCCAGCACCACTTCTTGTGACTTCCTTTCTATCAACTAAAGGAGTTGACTTCCTTTCTATCAACTTCTTTACCATCCAGCTCTTACATCCATATATGGAGATAGCTACCAAAGTTTGGATGATCCTAACTTTAGTATTCAGTTTTGTATCTTTGCATTTTAGGATCTTGTCTAGCTTGTCCACAGCTGCCCTTCCCTGTCCTAGTCTTCTTAGTGGTATCATTAGGGTTCATATCACCTCAGTGTGGTAACCCATGTTGTCACCCCCCCAGCAGGCAGGCACTCCAGGGGAGACAACATGGGGAGAGAGGGGGAGGGGAGGGGTGGCAGAAAGAGAAGTGGCAGAAAGCAGAGTGGGATGCTGAGTATCAATCCTCCCTTTTGTTAGTGAATGTGCTCCATTTTTCATATATATTTTAGCCATGTGGAGTTCCCTATGACCCCAACCTGACCCTTGGGAGATGGCAGCAATAATCCCCTAGATGTAAGGTCAGGTAAGCAAGCTAAAGTTGCTTAAGGCCACTAAAGATTTCCTGGACAGGCAGGTTTTGGGAGTTGCCCTTGGGAATATCCCATTATACTAGAAATGGTGTTTGTTTGTCACTGATGGGACAGTGATCAGATTTGATTGCACCCCTTTCTCTAGCTTCCTTTCCTTGATAGTTTTGATACCAAATGCATTGTTTAGACCAGGGTTAGGCAACCTTTTTGAGCCGGGGGCCGGGTTGCTGTCCCTCAGACAATTGGGGGGCTGAAGCACCAAAAATAAAAAATAAAATAAAAAAATACATAAAAATAAACATAAAAAAATAAAAAATGCATGCACACTCTCTCAGCCCCAGAAAAGCCATGGCATAACCCCTGTGGAGATTTTGCCAAGAAAAACCCAAGAACAAGTAATAACAACAATAATCAATATCATCATGGCAGGGGGCGGAGGCGGCGGCAGGACCGGCTAGGGGCTGGTCCAAAGGCCTCAGGGGGCCACATCCAGCCCCCGGGCCTTAGGTTGCCTACCCTTGGTTTAGACTATGCCCAGACTTAAGTAAACAATGGTAAATCCATCAAGCCTTTGTCCATCTATTGTTTAACTCATGGCCAGGAGGCAGAAATTCCCTATAAGAACCCCTGCATTTTAGCAGACCTTGTGCTACCTTGGAAGTGCATGCTGAATCTCTGTCAGTCTGCGCTCTGAGATAGTTCCTGCGACCCCCCTCTCTTGCCGGTTGTGCCCCTTCCACGGAACCCATCTGCATTCGCCAGAAGTCCAGAGGAGTATCTCGGGTGTGAGTATATCTCCCTCTATCCTGGTTTCCCTCTTTGCCTCCCCTGCTCTCACTCTTTCCCGCTTGTCTTCTAGTGTGTGTGTGTGTGCCGCATTTGGATGTTTGCTTGCTGTATTAATAAATATTTTCAGACTTTAATTGGAGATTGGTCCATTTCAGTGTCATTCCTTGCCCAAACTCTTACATCTCTGGTATACAATTGGACAAGGTCTCAGAAGCGAAGTTGGGCGCTTCCCTCTCACATTTGAGCTAATTATAAATTTCCCAAAATTAGGTCTTTGTTTCCCAACACTTTCCTGACCATCTCCCTGCCTTCCTCATCCTGGCCAAGCTGCTTGGCCCACACCCCCAGCTCCCCACCTCCATCAGCCAGAGAACATCTACTGTCTGCCCATTGTAGCTGCTGGTGGAGGGGGGGGGCATGCTGCCGCCGCCTTGCAACCCTTTCTGGGTCTGGCAGCTCTGATATCTGGGTGGGAAAGGGGGAGAAGGGAAAGGAGGACAAGGAGGTCCACTGCAGCTGCTGGTAGGATGAGCGGGGAATGCAACAGAGACCACAGAATTCTCCCTTTTTTTCACCATCACCTCCATTTCCTGGCTCAGCCAACAGCCCCACCGGACCCAGAAGGGGCTGCCAAATGCCATCAGTACTCCACCCCACCAGCGGCTGCAGTGGACCACCTTCCCTTCCCTTCCTGCTGACCTGCTCCAGCAGGAAGACAGTGTGAGGGAAGGGAAGGGAGAGCAAGGTGAGCAGTGGTGTGCTAGGCATCTGGGAAATGTGGTGCTGTTGCCACCCAGCAGCTGCTTCTTGGTCTGTCAGGGCTGCTGGTCAGTCCAGAAAGGGAGGCAATACTAAAAGGAAGAAGAGGAGTCTGTGGCTGCTGCCGCCACCACCACCACCACCACCACCACCATCATGTCCCTTTCGTGGCCTGGCCAGCAGCTCTGCTAGAACTGGAAGGGGCTGCTGGGTGGCAGCAGCACCCCTCCCACATCAGCGGTTGCAGTGGCAGGAGAGCAGACGTGTAGTGGTCAGTGGAGGAGAGTGGTTGGTGGAGCCTAAGGACGGGTGGTGAGCTACAACTCCACCAGGTGTTCACCCCTCTCTGAAGTGTTTGGGATCTCCACAAAGACCCCCTGCATATCCTCAACAAGGTGACCAGAACTTTGATCCCCAGCACAGGAACACAGGAGATGAACCATATATATGGTTAACAATTTCTCAGTGTCTTGTATGCAATTTCTGAGTGTGTTTGTATGCAAGAACTCACACACATATGTAATCATATATATATTTGTTTACACATACAGATAAATATGTGTTTTCCTTTTATATATATATATATATATATATATATATATATATATGTGTGTGTGTGTATGCTGTATGATGGGGAGAGCTCCTGTCACTAATCCTAGCTTCTGCCAGCCTAGCAATTTGAAAGCATGCAAATGCAAGTAGATAAATAGGTACCACTTCTCAGTAGAAAGATAAACAGCGTTCTGTGCAATCATGCTGGTCACATGATCAACGCTGGCTCTTTGGCTTAGTAGTGGAGATGAGCACTGTCCCCTACAGTCACACAGAATTTGACAACCTCGTCAATGGGGAATACCTTTACCTTTTTAAAACCTTTTTGTATGCAACAACTCACACACATATGTAATCATTTATATATATATATATATATATATATATATATATATATATATTTGTTTACACATACAGACAAATATGTGTTTTCCTTTTTTAAATATATATATATATATATATGTGTGTGTGTGTGTGTGTGTGTGTGTGTTTATAACTGTAACTATATATATATATATATATATATATATATATATACATACACACACACACACACAACATATATATAAATACCACCTATGTGTGTATGTTTGTATGCAATAACTCACATACAAATGTAACCATATACATTTGCACATGCAGATAAATATGTGTTTTCATATTTAGGCGAGAGACACCTTCTCAGATACTGGTAATACCATTTATTAATGTATCTTTCTTTTTTCCCCCTGTGCTGTGGGGAACCAAGTTCTGGAGAGGCTGGAAAGGCTGGAGTGCAGCCTGCATCAGCTCCCTCGCCCCCCGCCCCCGAAGCCTGATGCTCCACCTCCAGGCTTCTGTAAGTGTGCAGCAAATAACACAAATAACATTGTTTTGGAGGACAGATAAAATGTCTCCATTACCGGCCATACCTTTAATGATTTTTCTTTCATTTTTCTGTGTTACAGGGAACCAAATTCTGGAGCGATTGAACCAGCTGGAGCAGTGGAGGGCATCCTGTGATCAGCCCCAGCAACATGGCCTTTTATTTTGATTATTGTTTTATTTTTCACAAATAATAATAATAAAAAAAACTAAGTTATGTTTTGGATTTTTTTTTACCCTTGTGTTTATTTGCTATTTGCAAAAGAACTTTGATGTACATTAAGAAATTTAAAATAATTCTGCTTTAGAAAATAAAAAGTTTAATATCTAACAAAAGTGTTGTATGCTACTTTTTTCCTACACCCCCCCCCCTTTAAGGCCAGGTAGCCAATACAATATATGATCATGTCACAGGGACAGTGGGGCAGGCTTCTTAATCTTCTTTACAGGTCATGTTAAGGAATTCCCATCAGAACAGGAGCGCTGCGGCTGTGCTACAGCTGCAACATGAGTTTGAGTTTTAGAAGGGACAACCCTAAGAGACGGAGGACTGAGCCATAGAGGCAACAGCCAAGGCTGCAGCTGGGGGGACAACAACAGAAGGCACTGGCAGAGGGATATTGCTGCAGAGGAACTGGTAGAGGGATATTGACCTTTGAGATCCACTGGGGGTGGCCCCATCATTGACAGTGGGCTGGAACCGCCCATCCATCCCTGTCCTCTCTCCCCAACCTATGGAGGTGGCCATAACCCCTCAATAGAGACTGGAGCAGCTGTGTCAAGGAAAAATTCCCAGCATGGAACCAATGGCTCATACAAGTAAATCCATGCAGCTTCAGATAGCTTCTTAGAAGATATATATGCCTATCAGAGAAGTGAAATCTATTGCAAAGGCCCTCTTCTGTGTCTCACCAGTAGGAAAAATACATTTTAGGAGGACAGGGGAGAAGGCATACACTTAAAAAAATTGCTGGCAAAATCCTCCAAATACCTTTAAAGTAACATTTAACTGTATACTTACACAAATAACTACAATATATTACTCATTACAACAAATCCAGTCCCTATTCATTAGCATAGATCTTGTGTGGCATACCATATAGCATAACACTTCTACAGTGGAATTATGCTACATCTCTCCTCTTAGCACTGCCCCCCAACAGACTCACTGTTTAGCTCCTGTTATACCCTACACATCATTAATTTTTAGGGCCTTTGCAGACTGCCAGAAATAGTGCAAATTGAGTCCACTTTAAGGGTTAGTGTTAGTGTTAGGGAATCATGGGAATTGTTTTTTTTTTTCTGAGACATTGAGCCTTCTCTGTCAGAGAGCTCTGGTGCCACAATAAAATACAGTTCCCATGATTCCCTAACTCTAACCCTTAAAGTGGACTCAATTTGCACTATCTCTAGCAGTCTGCAAAGGCCTCTAGTGAATAGTGGGGAGAGGACCAGAGAAGCATCTGGCTTTGTTCCTGTAACCAGATACAGAATTATGACATAACCCCAGATGGGGTCCTCTGGAGATCTTATAGCATGTGACCTATGGGGACATAGCCACATACATCTCCAATCCCCAGTCCTCCACCAGCCACTCATAGGGCATGAAGAGGCTGGCATAGTGGCTAATTGGTGTGTGTGTGTGTGTGTGGGGGGGTTGATCATGGTGGTGGGTGGGAAGAGAATACTAATCTCTCCAATAATCTCCCCCCCCCCCCATCAAGGTGTATGTTAGACTTAAGGTTGTGAATGTCAGTAACAAGATGCCATCCATTATGCTATTTTTGAAATGTAACCTCACCATGTCCTCATTGCTGGAAAAAAAATGAAGTGGGAGAGAAAAGAAAGCAATTTGTTGTAGCTTACTCATTTCCAGTCACTGCAAATATGATTAGGCAGTCCATCTCTATTAATTAAAGAACAGTTTGTTCCCTACATTCAAAGTAATGAAGTTATCTTTTCCCATTTTGGATAAGTGCTTACCAACTTAAGGTTTTTTCCTTGAAAGGTTTAACTTTCAAAAGATTACATTGTTTTTTTTTTTTTTTTAAACTGAATCAAAGACTTCTCCCCGGTCATTTTGGGCATCATCTATTGAGTATGTGCCACTGTTCATCATCATCTTTCTATAGCTTCTGTATTTTGGAACACTAACACCAGTTAACCATCTACAGTTAACCCTTGGAACACCAGTTGACCATCTACAATCACACCCACGCTTGTTTCAAGTTCAACACAAAATGCTGCAGGCTGATTTCAGTTTTGGTATTTTACTAAGAGGTAATAGCACAGACCAAAAACAACCACAACACTCAGCAACTCTTGACTGCATTTTTTTATTTATATTACAATGCATACATATACTTTAAACTTAATAAAACATAACATCAAGATTCAACATATATAGGCTAAAAACACTACACCACACTGACTCTCTTAGGGTGCACCTACACTTTAGAAATAATGTAGTTTGACACCATGGGAAGACTTGGTTCATCTACAGCAGAAGAGCTTCACATCATTAAGTGCTGTGTCATCACCCTTCCCTTGTTGACCCTCCACCCTTGTCTGGATCCCACAGATGGATCCAGATGAGCAGCGGCGGCTCCATGGACCAAAAGAGCCCCAGCCTTGTCCATGACCAGTGAGTGCAGTTCCATCTTCACAGGTGAACTGGATATTGTTGGCTGCTGTATCATCACCTTTCCCTTGTTGTCCTTCCACTCTCAGAGAGAAAGAGACCACGTTGCCTTTTGGGCAATACTGAATCCCTGTCCAATCTCCCCATCTGCCAAAGAAAGCAAATGATGTTAGCTAGTCATCAGCTAGTGCAAAATGCAGCAGCTACTAGACTGCTGGCTATACAGAAACAATATATCAGAAATTTTAAAGGAATTACATGAGTTGCCAATACACTTCCAGTCCAAATTCAAGATGCTGGTGATCAAATTTAAAGCCCTAACCAGTTTGGAACACCAGTACTTGAAGGAGTACCCCTTTCTATGTATAGGGCTGCTTGAGGACTGAAGTCTCTTTGAACCCTCCTCTGTAGGCCTCTCAGTTCAGGATCTTTCAAAGAGCTGAGGTTCCTGAGTTTCAAGACCTGTGATGTAGGGATTGTACCTGGTGATATCATTAAGTTTTATGCATTAAGTACCAACCACAATTGCTTCTAGCTTATCATTCAAACACCAACGAAAGAAAATTTTTCCTGTTTGGAAATTAAGAAAGAAATCTTAGCTAAAGCTACCGATTGCTTCGGTAGAGGAAGAGCTTTTCCCAAAGCAAGGTAAAATGAATATTCCCTCTCATTTACTAGACAGGACGTCATGAGGATGGGAGGGGGGGACCATTTCATTTGGCCCGTGAAGACATGTCGAGACTGGCAGTCCAGAAGCCCTACCAGGTTAGCAATGGAGCTTTATTTCATCCACTCAGGCTATGGAAGAAAAGAGAGTGATGAACTCCCATAGGGCACCAGAATCAGGAGGAGGACAATAGAGATTACTCCAATGCAGCAATGGATGGAAAGGAAAGGAGAGAGTGGTGAGCCCACCCCAGCCCTCTCTGCCATCTCCCAGCAGGGAGTTCATGGGCTAGCTAAGTGAATGAGAAAGAGGGGCAGCTCAGAACAGTATAGGGCAGGGGTAGGCAACCTAAGGCCCGGGGGCCGGATGCGCCCCCCCCGAGGCCTTTGGACCGGCCCCAGGCTGGTCCTGCCACCACCGCCGCCCCCCCCACTGCCACCACCCACCATGACGATATTGATTATTGTTGTTATTACTTGTTCTTGGGGTTTTCTTGGCAAAATCTCCACAGGGGTTTTGCCATGGCTTTTCTGGGGCTGAGAGAGTGTGCATGCATATTTTTTTAATTTTTTATTTTTTAAAAAATATATATTTTAATTTTTATTTATTTATTTATTTATTTATTTTTGGTGCTTTGGCCCCCCAATTGTCTGAGGGACGGCAACCTGGCCCCTGGCTCAAAAAGGTTGCCTACCCCTGGTATAGGGAGTGGAACAAGAACAGCAGCTGCAAGATATTATAGCTGCCACTGTGCTGGATGAAGCAACAAAACTCAGAGCTATTTGTGAGGATGGGAGGGAAGCAGATTGGGCAAGGCATCTGTTTCATCTGGCATCCCTTCTTTTTTGCCACTTTAGGTATGTTTGCCACTTAAGGTCTCCTTGGTAGGCTAGCAAATGGCTGCCAAAAGCAAGATGGTAAGAAGAGGGGAAGCTGCTACTATACCATGGCTCTCCATTTTGTCCTACCACGCCATTCCTTTGACATCACTCCTCTTACTACTGCTCTTGCCACCACCACTACTCATCATCTGAGAGGAGGGTGAGCTTAGCTGACCTCCATGGAGAGCTGAAGCACCTGTACAAAGTAATCAGGATGACACTCCACAGAGCCAATCAGTCATGGCTGAACAGAAGAATACTATGCCCAGTACAAGGTGTTGGTTATTACCTTTAAAGCCCTACATGGCTTGGATCCATCCCATCTTCGGGACCGTCTCCTTCCATACAATCCCACCAGCACACGATGGCCCTCTGGGAGGAATTTTGGTGCTTTGGCCCCCACAATTGTCTGAGAGACAGCAACCCGGCCCCCGGCTCAAAAATCAGCCCTGGTGGCGCAGTGGTTAAATACCTGTACTGCAGCCACTCACTCATAAACCACAAGGTTGCGAGTTCAATACCAGCCAGGGCTGAGGCTCGACTCAGGCCTGCATCCTTCCGAGGTCGCTAAAATGAGTACCCAGATTGTTGGGGGGCAATCAGCTCACAGTTGTAAACCGCTTAGACACCCCATAGCGTGGTATGAAGCGGTATATAAATGAAGCTGCTTTGCTTTGCTTTGCTTCAGCCTGCTAAAACTAGACTGTCGACAACCTCCCAGAGGGCTTTCTCGGAAACAGCTCCTAGATTATGGAATGGCCTGCCAGACGAGATCCGTCAAATTACCAACTTATTTGCAGACTGCCAGAAATAGTGCAAATTGAGTCCTCTTTAAATTGAGGCACTGCCCTGGCTCAGTGCTAGGGAATCATGGGAATTGTATTTTTTTCTAAGACATTGAGCCTTCTCTGTCAGAGAGCTCTGGTGACATAATAAATTACAGTTCCCATAATTCCCTAGCACTGAGCCAGGGCAGTGACTCAATTTAAAGTGGACTCAATTTGCACTATTTCTGGCAGTCTGCAAAGGCCCTTAGACAGCTTTAAAAAGGCTGTCAAGATGGATCTCTTCCGGTAGGCCTTTCCTGATTAAATTCCCGGCCAAAGAGTGAGTTACTCTCTCCCCCCACCCATCACTACATCCAGCCACATTATTTATTGTTTGTGGGCTGCTGGTTAGACTGTTTTATAGTTTATTGTTGTAATTTGTTAAATTATTTAATTGTTTGTTGTAATTGTTTTAATTCTTATTATGTTTAATATTGTTTTAAGGGGAGGGTGGGTTTGGGAGGGTATATTGTGACATTTTATTGATGTAAGCCACCCCAATTGCTTCTTTAGAGCGGCAGGATAATAATAATAATAATAATAATAATAATAATAATAATGCTTGGCTCTGATTAGGCCTTCTTCAGAGCTTGACCTTTGAGGACCAAATGGTTTCAAATAGCTGTTGTGGGAGTAGTACAGTTTGCTACTCCTGTCATTCTGCTGACTAAGGTGACTGCTGCACCACATGTAGTGAAAAGGTTGAGCCTGGTCACTGCTTAGTTACTTAAAGTGATCAGGTAGAGAAGTACTGAAAGCAAGGAAGAGGAGGAAGAGCTAGCCCATTCAGTCCCCATGGGCCCCATATTGGTATGTGGGCTTAGGCATGTGCCCAACATTTGTTCCATGTCAGTGGCTCCATCAACATCACTAGGACCTGTGAGATCATATCAGAGGCCAAGAAAAGCCAAGAAGGTGGTACCCTTTGAAGCTCAGAATGAGCTAGATAAACTTTAGCATTACCTTTGATTGGAGCTAACCTAACCTAAGATAAAGTATTTTAGACTAGCCCCTCCAATCAAAACAAAGAGAAAGAGGAAATGAAGCATAAGCAATTTAATAAATACTTACGGTCCAACCCTAGACTCTATTACTGAACCGTCAGTACAGTACAGGCGGATTCCGTTCATAGCTGTGTCATCTCCCCGACCTTGAGCCCTTTCCACCTGATGGAAGAAGAGATAAAGACATAATGATAAAACTGTGGATAAATCTAAGGTTACAACACTGCTCAGATTTATCCATGAATAGGAGATGCCAGAAATAGTGCAAATTGAATCCACTTTTAGGGTTAGGGTTAGGGTTAGGGAATCATGGGAACTGTATTTTATTGTGGCACCAGAGCTCTCTGACAGAAAAGGCTCAATGTCTCAGAAAAAAAAGTGAGAACTGAGTCATTTTCCTAACATAGGCTGCATCCACACTACAGAAATAATCTAGTTTGACTCCAATTTAACTACCATGGCTTGATGTTATGAAATCCTCAGATTTGTAGTTATTGTGGCACAAGACCTCTCTGACAGAGAAGGCTAAATATCTCACCAAGCTACAGTTTCCATAACTGAGCATTGAGCCATGGCAGTTAAATCAGTGTCAAACTGGATTATTTCTGCAGTGCGGATGCAGCCATAGTACTCTAGATGTTTGGACCATTATGCCTGATCAATGGCCACCTTGGCTGGGGCCGATAGAAACTGTACTCTAAATTAACTGTAAAGCACCTTTATACTGTTTGAAAAAGAAAAGAAACCTACCTTTAATGAGAAGCCATGGGCATAACCATAGGGACAAAACTGAATGTTTCCCCAATCACCCCATGGTCCTCCATTTGACACCATGAGGATGGAATTATAATCTCGGGCTTCTGCATCCCAGAAGCAGCAGGAGAGGATCAAGAGGAATGCAGTGCTGATAGAGAAGTGCATTGTAACCAACAATGCTCTGAGTCTAGATGCAGAAACCTAACTAGAAAAGAACAGCCTTGAGAATTTATAGCCTAGGTATTTGAGCTGACTCACACCTGCAAACCAGGAAATTCCCTGAGAAAAATGTGAAATCTATGTGAAATCAATATACACAGATAGAATTACCCTAAAAACACATTGTGTCTTAATACTGTTGCTAAATTGTTAAGGAAGCTGTATATCACTGTCAAGGAGTTCCTGGAAATTTCGGTTGGAACTGATCCAAACTAAACATACATGGAAACTACTGATTTCCCCCCTCTGTTCTGCTTATATCCTAGAGCTCCTATAGAATGGCTACAGTGAGCCTTCAGCTATCCAAGGAATGGAGAGAAACTTGTTAATCACTGAAGGTAAAATGTATGAACTTTAGATGTTAAACATGGGAGCAATGTGAGAAGCCCTTTGTTGGAGATTGTTTAGCATACACTGGATGGGTCGAGGTGCTTAGTGAATTATAGGATTGGAATAAGACATGCTAAGGCCTTAAGCTTAACATTTTAGAGGTCTCATTATATGAGCCAAAACATTGCATTACTCGAACTGATTTTTGTTTTTTGTTTTTTGTGTTTTTTTAATTTACTTATCTAATTTATACTTTGCTTTTCTTCCAACATGAGACCCAAGGCAGCTCAGACTGTGAGTTAAAACACGATGTATACATATTTTTAAATGGGTAATACAAAAGTTTTTAAAACAATTAAACAACTGTATTAAAAACATTAATTCAAAACAGTTTTAAAATATTAAAATCATTAAAGTATAGTCAAAAGTATATCACATATTAATTAAAAGATCTTCTGCAACTGACAGTTAACATGCAAAGGTCTCAGTAAACAAAAAAGGTATTAATCTGTCAGTGGAGTTTATCACATGGGGAGCCCCGTGCAGAAATGCTGCTTTAAATTGGAAAAAAACCCACAAAAGTGGAAGCAATTTATCAACGGGATTTCGTCGTGTGATAAACTCCAGCGCAGTTAAAAGGAGGTTAATTCAAACGGAAATTAGACAAAAACTGCTTCTTTTTACTTTTGGGATCTTCCCGAAGAAGCAGTTTTTGTCTCATTTCCGTTCAGGTTAACCTCCTTTTAACAGTGACGTTGTCTGAAAAAAAATACCCGCTTTTGCAGGTTTTGTTTAATTTAAAGCCCCATTTCCGCATGGGATTTCCCCTGTGTGATAAACTCCAGTGGAAAGAGAAGGAACCAACCTAGCTTTCCATGACAGGATATTCTAGTCTGGGAGCAGCCACTGAGAAAGCCCTCTTCCCATGTCCCCATCAAACATTCCTGAGAGAAAAGAAAATATCCAGTGTTCATTGCTGCTGAAGTTTTGTTTGAATTTAGAGGTGTCCCATTTATACCCTTCAGCATTTCACAGGGGATAACCAGGACATGTTGGCCAAGTTGGAAGAAGTCTTTAATGAAGACGGACACACAAACTATGAGAGGTTGCAACAGTTTGCTTTTGCCTGTGCCTAATTGGAAGGTAATTGTCCTACCATCTTCTTCTCTCCTTCCCAATGAGTTGAATGCAAACTACGCTTGCACTTTAAACTCTGTTTTCAGCAAGTGAAGGAAGCTGAGGACAAAGGGGGACAGTGGGAGGAAGAGAGAGAGAATGGGACGTTCTTAAAGTAGCTGAAAAAATTGTATGACACTGTCATTAACTGGGCCTGTCCCTGCCAAAATGGGATGGTTGGATAGTCTCAAATCTGAAGCCATCAGCAAGCAAGCTCCCAGGACAGCCCATGCTGTCTTTCCCACAATCCAAAATGGAAGCTACTGTGAATCTAGTTGTAGTGTATATGTTTGCTTGCTCTGTTTCAAACTTGTTTTAAAGCAGAAATTGATGTCTTCAGAACATTTTTGTTCCTTTCCTCCCCTCTTTTTAGTGTGGGGGAGAGGCCACAAAAACATGCTTGGAATTCATTTCGTAGTGGCAAAATTTTGCCCACTCCTTCCCGTAACGGGATAAGTTTGTGTGTTAATCTGGTTTTCCCCTCCCAGATTTAGGCTTTGAAAAAGATCTGCCTTAGACATCCAATAAGAGTGTAAGATAAAATATTGCTGCAGGAAGCAAAAGTAGGATTGGCATATGACCGAATCAGATGGATTTTATCTAGATTCAAGGCATGCTGCCTGGCAGCTGTTTGGTCAGATTTCAAGTTTGCTTGGCCCTTCTGGAAGGCAATATAGATGACAATAAGTGCAATCATATCATTTTATGAGAAATAATCTTGCTGCAACTTGCCAGTGTTCATTGAAGTCTCACAGCCTCTTTGTAGTTTGATGTGACCTTCTCCCTCTCCTAGTATAAATATTGCAACTGTGGGGAAATTCTTATCTGATTTCAGGGAACTGGGGTCTTGGCTGCTAGCAAATGGTGCCTGGAAAATAATAGTATTAAGAATGTAAGAGGAAAATGCAACAGAACAAATTTGCAAGGTAAAGCAAAGTAAAATGCAGTAATAACATTATTCGTTTTTTTTAAATAACTAAGTGTTTTTATTTTTTTTATTACAACAATACAAAACAAGCAAGTAATACATAAGTAACAAATGGCCTTGAAGGATTATATGTGCAATAACAAAGTTCTAAAGATATCACTCAGATTCGTTAATTGATGAAGTCGGGATCAAAGTATCTTTCCAAAGAATAGCTTGATGAGTAGGAGGTCTGATAGCAAATGAGTTGGTGTTGATGTAATCAATAAAAACCAAAAAACCAAGCAGCAGGCTTACACTAAACTCACAACAGCAAAGGAACTTAATTAACTAATTACAACACAGACAATCTAACAAGCAATAATAGCTCACACAACATGTGTATGTGTATTAAAAATAATGACTCCACAGAATAATTCCAGACAAGTTTTGTATGCATCTGCCAAGTCAAGCTTATCCTTCAAGGAATTTAAGTTCAAAAAATGAGTTGTAGCGTCTCCAGCAACCAGTCCTTATGTGGTGATGAATGCTTGGATTATATGTCCATGCCAAAAATTATACATAGGTCAAACTTCTCGACCTTTGAAAACTAGAATTTCCGAACACAAAAGTACCATTCGGAACAATAGTGCAGATACCACATTGGTGACACATTGTTCACAATTCCATCACTCTGCAGACTCTTTAAAATTTTTTGTAATAGAACATATCAAATTTGGGCAATTTTATAGTGGAAGTAGACAAAATAAACTGCTGCAAAGGGAGGCTTTTTGGATTCATAAATTAATATCTTACACCCCTAAGGGTCTAAATGAACGTTTGGATTTGAGTCCTTTCTTGTGATATTATGACATGTAACTAATGGTTTGTATTACTCACATGCTAAAGTTATAGCCTTTAAGTGATGTTATGGGTTGGAGGATATATAGTTTTTTACGTATTAAGGATAATAGTCATCATTTGTGAGATGATTGTATGACACGGATAATTGATTATAATATGCTGTGTATTATTACTGATGGTTATTGTTATGTTAGAAAGTTATAATAATTTCAGCCAATAGATCAGGCTTACTTTTGGGACTTATAGAGTGATATACCTTGAATATACCTTTAAGAATCCACATGTAATAGATGACCACCTGTAGCCTATTGTAAAGGCAGAGTATATCTTGACATACATTTGATGTAGATTTTTGCTGAGCATTTTCCTCCTCAGTCAAGCTAAATTGTGGATGAATTTGGGTGAGTGAGAATACTGTTTTGAAGGACTCATATTATTATGTAACATATATCTGTTAAAATTGTGAGACCAACAGGGATTGTATTAATTGTTTAAATTTTGCACATTTAGAATAATGGAATATCTGAGTATATCAATTCTGATACAACTCACCTATATCTGCTGAGGAAGACATCATCAATGTCGAAACGGCCCTAAAAGGACTCCGGAGGTAGCCGTCCAAGCATTCATCACCACATAAGGACTGGTTGCTGGAGACGCTACAACTCATTTTTTGAACTTAAATTCCTTGAAGGATAAGCTTGACTTGGCAGATGCATACAAAACTTGTCTGGAATTATTCTGTGGAGTCATTATTTTTAATACACATACACATGTTGTGTGAGCTATTATTGCTTGTTAGATTGTCTGTGTTGTAATTAGTTAATTAAGTTCCTTTGCTGTTATCAATAAAAACCAACCAATCATCAAAAAAGGAGTGTGGCTTCTTTTGTCCATTAGGTGTCATGGACTTTGTTGTTTTTGTTGCAACAGGCTGCATCAATAGGTGTATAATGTTTAGATTCAGGGAAGTAATAGTGCCACTCTAGTATGGTCAGACCTTACTTGGAATACTGTGTCCAGTTCTGGGTACCACAATTCAATAGGGATATTGACAAGCTGGAGTGTGTCCAGAAGAGAGTGACCAAAATGGTGAAAAGTCTGGAAATCATGCCCTATAAGGAGTGGCTTAGGGAGCTGGGTATGTTTGACCTGGGAAGAGAAGGTTAAGAGGTGACATGATTGCTATGTTTGAATATTTGTAAGGATGTGCTATTGAAGGTGGAGCAAATTTGTTTTCTGATGCTCCTTAGATTTGAACATGAACCAATGGATTCAAGTTACAAAAAGGAGATTCTATCTAAACATTAAGAAGAACTTTCTGATGGTAAGAACTGTTCCACAATGGAACACGCTCCCTCAGAGGGTTGTGGAGTCTCCTTTGGAGGCTTTTAAACAGAGGCTGGATGGCCATTTGTCAGGGGTGCTTTGATTGTACGTTCCTTCCTGGATGGCCTTGAAGTCTCTTCCAGCTCTATAATTTTATGATTCTATGACTTGGCATGGCAATAGTATGCATCGTAATTTCTGAAAAATGCAAGCTTCATTTTATTTTCCCAAGGCTTCTTGTGGGCTTAGCCTTTGTTATGAGGAGGAATGAGGAAGACAAATATACACTGATGTAGTAGATAGATGTCCTAGATTTATGGTAAATGGTTCCAAGTTATAAAGAAAGTTATTTAGAAGGGTTATTTCCACATTTGTCTTGGTTGTATGGTATAGCCCTTTGAACTATATCCCAATTTAAAATTGTCTTACACCAAAGTAAGCATACACTTCATATGAAATTTTTTAATTTAGATAGATTCTATCCCATTATCTATGGTAATGTAACCCAGAGCTGGGAAGCAAAGTAGTTGCAACAGGATTGGTGGGAGTGTAGAAGGGATTTACAATAAGAAATGTAAATAAAATATTGGAGAAGGGGAAGCACAGATCTGCAAGATTGCACTTGTACTTGCTTTGGAAAATACACATATTCTTACATGGGAAAACCTTTAAAACTGTTCAGGGCGGTAATTATGCTCCTTTATAGCAAAGATGGGCAAAGTGTGACTTGTGGGACACATGCAGCCTTGGGCTACACCTTAGTGGCCCCAAAGCTTCCAATCTATCCCCAATTTTTAAAGCTTTCATCACATTTTTCAGGCCATTTTTGCTCCTCAACCCCACAGATAGCCACCAAAACCTGTGAAAATATCCTCACCCCACAAACATCCCAGAATCCAAACACCTCCATTTTGTTCTGCAATCCCAGTCAAAATGTTGATATGAACTGACAAGATATTGCTTCCTGTTGCCATGTTGAGAGGGCCTGCAAAAGGAAATTGGGAGTAGAATTGACTCCTGGTCTCTTTACACAGTTGCCCATCCCTATTTCCCAAGAAAAAAAGAGGTATCTTAAAGACTGACCTGTATTATTTGGCATAAGCATTTGTAAATAGTTATGGCCCACACCCTCCCACTGCCTGGAATGGGAGAAGCGGTATTGTTGCTTATCTTGCAGATGCTTGGCCACTGACATCCTGTTCTATTAAAAAATAAACCACAAAAATTCCCCACATGTTGGCATGGTCCTATCAGTTCTATGGAAAGAGCAACAGCTGCCACATAAGCAGAAGCAGATGGGAGATGGAAAAGAAAGATAGTGGGACAGCTGATGCCTCTGCTGTGGAACTGAGAGAACAATAGGTAGACATATCTGAAAGGAACAGGAGCAGGAGGAGCTGCCACTGTAGTTGACTGAAGGGGCAGAAAATGGAGATGGCAGGAAATATAGGGCCAGAGCCAGCATGGTGTAGTGGTTTGAGCATTGAACTATGACTCTGGTGATCAGGGCATGATAAATGGGAGTCCCTCAATTTATCAGAGCCTTCTCCACCAATAACAAAGGATTAAATGCGGGAGGAGATACAGTTACATTTTAATGAGGGTCAACGTCACAGGTGCTGAGATAGCAATAGCAATGAGACGAGCAGTTGGGCAGAAGTGGGAACCTTTGAGGTGGTTCTGAGCAGAGGTGATAAAAAGCACCATGGGGCTTTTGTTTCGATTCCCTACTGAGCCATGGAAACCCACTGGGTGACCCCGGGTGAGTCACACACTCTCAGCTACAGAAAACCCTGTGATAGGGTCACCTGAGGGTCACCATAAGTCAGAAACAACTTGAAGGAAACAAAAACAGCAATCAATGGCACATTAACAAGTAGGATGTGCATCCGCACCACTTGAGAAAGCAGGAGACGGAGGGTCAGGAAATGGAGGAATGGTGAGGAGACACAGCAACAGAGTGTACTGAGAAGGTAATGAGATGAGGCAGAATTTTTAGGACCCTTTCCATGTGGAAGGCATATAGTTCATTAGTCTTGGCATCCTCCTTCCTGAGGCAAGCATTTCTCTGTGCCTGATTACAGGGGGCAGCCTTTACATGGACTGCAACCCAGGATCAAATGCATAGCGTGTTGCCTCAATTGGCAGATTATTATACCCGTGTGAGATATCACCAGAAACCCCTGTGCATGGCCCAAAACCCCAGACATAATATTGTCGTCATCATCCTCTGAATTGCAACATAAATTTACCAGATGCGTTTTATGGTTTCCTCTTCCCATTTGCACTCAACCATTTGGTTGAGAGATACTGAAAAATCCAAGCACATAATGTAAATCATGGCCAAAGGGATGCAGTATGTCATCTACATATGGCTTCCTAAGGCCATTATTGATGTTCTGAAGCCTCTGCCCGATTTTGTTTAAAAGGTTTATGCTGAAAAATATCCTCTTCCCCTCGTTTATGATAACCCCATGAAATTCATTTTTCAGTAAAGTGATTCTTTCCCTCTTCATCTACAGGAAAGAAAGAACAAACTGCTCATCCTAGAGCATGACTCTGGTCCTGTATTCCCTGAACTGATAAATTGATTGCGTTCTGACTTCTGAAACCCTCACCCCTCTCTGAATTCAGACCGATTCATGCTTTAATCACCTTGAGCTTAGGTTACTCTGTACATTTGGAAACTATGAATGGTACACTGTAATCAGGCATGTGTTTTACAGACCACAAAGAGCATCACAGTGTTAATGCTTAGTGCTAATGTATTAATGTTAAATCATTAAGAAAATTAAATTTGTTGGCTGTTAATGTTAAAATGTTACAGAAATGTCAAGAAATTAATTTATGTTAATCATTAATTTCATTTTTTAAAAGTCAATGTTAATAAAAATGGCTGACCCAGCCAAAAAATTACTCTCCCTTAATTAATTTGAAACATTAATAGTTACTCTAAACATTTAACATAGTAGACATAAAAAGATGTAAAATAATACATTTTAAAATTATATTTGATGATTTTAATGACTTAGGGGTAATGAAATAATTTCTAACAAATTATTCCGAAACTCTGCAACAACAATCCTGAAACAGTGGTGCTGGCTTCCAGTTTCTTTCCATGGCCTATAAAACCCCCAAAGGCTTGAAACCAAGATATCCGAAAGGCTGCATCCCCCATATGAACCAGTATATGATTCTTCTTTCAGACCTGTGGTATGTTTCTCTCTCTCTAAAAGGTGATGTTCTTGGGCTATGTGAGATAAGGCCATTTTGCATAGCAGTACCCAAGCTGGGAGGTCCTTTCCCTTGTACAGTATGACCAGATGAAGTGGCATCACTAGGGTGGTGCAGGGGATATGGACAACACTGGGTGACACTGAGATGAGTTGGGCCCTCCTCACCCTTTGGGGCAGGAGTGGTGAACAAGCTCCATTGCCAGCTGATCTGGCCCTGGGTTTCCTCTTCAGGGGAGAAAGCTGTGGCAAAGCCTGGAGAGCCTGTGTGCTCTTTTGACCACCATCATTGCTAATACCTGGCATGGGGACACCACTGACCAGACACCCTTTTTTTCCAGGACATGTCCTCATTTCAACCTTCTGTCCAGGAGGAGTTCCAAAATGTCCTCCATTTTGAGCATGACAAAGAAGCCCATTGAGTAACACATTTGCTATTCTGAGAAACACATCTGTTTGGAAGTCTGTCCTTGCTGCAAAAAGAGGGAAAGGATGGATCTTTCTAAGGAGCAGTAGCAGCAGTTGAGACATACCCCCAAAGCTTGGGACACGTTTGTTTCTCGAAGGAGAAAAGGACAGCAAATGTATTAGGCAATGGGCTGCTTGAGGACACAAACAGAACTGTTGAAAGGATTGTTCGGTTAATTTCAGCTCATTAGACAAATGAAAGGAATAATTTAAATGTAGATTCAGTCAAGGGCTCACTGCTAGTAAAGTACCTTTTTAAGCATTTGCCTTGCTCAGAGTTCTATAAGTATATTGCAAGCCAGCAAGGCATTTTAACAAAGACAAGTTCATCAGAAAAAATACCAGTATATGTAAATAGGGCCTCGGCAGACGACTAATAGAGTCGTCTTCCGGGCAGGGAAGAGGAGGGGCAGCCGCACGAGCGGCGCCCCTTCCTCTTCCTGAGGTCGCCCTCGGAGTCGCCGGCCCTCCGCACGGCCGGCGCTCCGAGGATGACCTCACGCCACGGCGACTGCACGCGCCGCGGCGTTTGAGTCAGGGAAAGTGCGCCCGCCGCTTTTAGGGCGCCCTTTCCCTGAAATCTAAAAGGAGCGCCAATTTGGTGCTCCTTTTAGAGTCGCCGACGGTGCACCGCGGTGCGGCTGCCGCGGTCCAGTGGCGCTCCGTCCCGCGGCGCACGGGAAGCTCCCGTCTGCTTATCCCTATAGTTGTACATAAACCAGATGAAATGAATTTATATTATTATGTTTTTAGCTTTGATTTTGCAATGTCCTACATTTTCTTGAATGTCTTACATTTTGCAGTGCCTTGTCCTCCTTTGAGATTATGACATCTGGTCACCCTATCCATAGAGGTTAGGCTAACTGCTCGCCTATTGTCCTTACATAGTCTGGTTAAGACAATATTGTTCAGCTGAGGTTCTAGTAGTTAATGATGCTCTTTGTTTGTTTTAGTAATCCTGGCTGGATTCTGGCTTGAGTTACGCACTTGTAACAATCCGTATGCAACCCCTTGCTTATCAAGAATCATAGAATTATAGAGTTGGAAGAGACCACAAGGGCCATCCAGTCCAACCCCCTGCCATGCAGGAACTCCCAATCAAAGCATCCCCGACAGATGGCCATCCAGCCTCTGCTTAAAGACCTCCAAGGAAGGAGACTCCACTACTCTCCGAGGGAGTGTGTTCCACTGTCGAACAGCCCTCACTGTCAGGAAGTTCCTCCTAATGTTGAGATGGAATCTCTTTTCCTGGAGCTTACATCCATTGTTTCAGGTCCTAGTCTCTGGGGCAGCAGAAAACAAGCTTGTTCCCTCCTCAATATGACATCCCTTCAAATATTTAAACACGGCTATCATATCACCTCTCAGCCTTCTCTTCTCCAGCTAAACATCCCAAGCTCCCTAAGCCGTTCCTCATAGGGCTTGGTTTCCAGACTCTTTACCATTTTAGTTGCCCTCCTTTGGACACACTCCAGTTTCTCCACGTCCTTTTTGAATTGTGGTGCCCAGAACTAGACACAGTATTCCAGGTGAGGCCTGACCAAAGCAGAATAGAGTGGCACTATTACTTCTCTTGATCTAGACACTATACTTTTACTGATGCAGCCTAAAATTGCATTGGCCTTTTTAGCTGCTGCATCACACTGTTGACTCATGTTCAACTTGTGGTCCACCTGGATTCCTAGATCCCTTTCACATGTAGTCTCATTCAGCCAGGTGTCCCCCCATCGTATATCTGTACTTTTCGTTTTTCCGCCCTAAGTGCAGTACCTTACATTTTTCCGTGTTGAATTGGTGTCATCTGCAAATTTGATAAGCATGCCCTCTATTCTTTATGTTGCTTCTTTCCTTGGAGTTTCAAAACTGAAATTAAATAAACAGATCTAAAAGTGGTATGTGAAATAATGAAGTTAAATGCACAGAATTTTGAAGCTCAGAATAGATTTTTCCATTTAAAGAGAAACTGATTAAAGGCACTTGATTTCTATCTTGAACTTGAGGATTAAAGTCTACTGAATATTTTGGCACATATACACTTTACACCATTCTTGCATTGGTTATCATTTTTCCCCATCTGAGGCTATATTATCAAGACCACTAGGTGATATCAAACTGCCCTGCAGCCTATTTTGCTGATATGTCATGCTAGTATGTGGCAGGTTTGAACTTTAGGACTTTATCACATCAGCCAGTTGTCCTGCAGCAATTGCATTGCTGAAATAAACAGGAACATACTGGTTTGAAAACAATCACTATTGCACTTTTTACCTATTCCCCACTTCTGTTTCCCCTCCTATTTTTCATTAAATGCAACAGAATGAGGATGTAGTTCAGCAAAGGGAAATGAAAGGAACAAAAAGAACAAAGAGAAAAAGAGAGAGAGAGACCAAAACTGAAAGAGGAGAGTCAATACCATTATCTTAAAGCAGTAAATACCAGTAAACTCTTTTCTGAAGTAGTGCTCAAGCTTTGAAACAACTACTCTGAGCTAAATGCTTCTCCTCCTCCTCCTTATTTTTTTTTATGCACCACTTCCCATGACACAAGTCCAGGAAGAGCAGCAATTATATTATGATGCATATAAGTTAAAACACATGTAATTAAACACATAACATTAGTTAAAACATAAGGCAGTTAAATCACAGAGTATCAGTTTAGAAAACATAAAACCAATACATATTAAAACAGTCCATCCATCGTTTAAAATGTATAACTTAAAATTCATAATTTAAAAATTATATGGACAGTCCTACTGGAACTCAGACTACTGACTATTGCATCTCCTACTAAAATAGTATCATCAATGACTGTGCCAGAATCTTCAAGGCCACTACTTGAATACTACTTCTAATTGCTCATTTTCAGAAGATAAGAAACAAATTCTCTATGACATTTCACAATTCTCATGTTTTAGATCAAGTCTCAGCAATGTGAATGTGGAGGGATTGAGATTTGTAGCTGACCATGGCCTGAAATGCATGGGCCAAATAAAGAGGCTTCTGGCCACTTTGGGGGTGTGGCGTTTAGATGATGACTGCCCCCAAAGTAGCCAGAAGCTGTGCCAAAGTGGGAAAGACTCCATCTAATCCCCTCCCCATCCTGAAAGAGCCTCAGGAAGCAGCAAGGAGAGCTGAGGAAAGACTCCATCTAATTCCCTCCCAGCCACGTGAGTCCATTTCAGCCCTGGCACAGACCATCTCAGCCCCCCGCCTTCCAGAGAGAGGAGAGGAGAAACAGGAAGGGAAAAGCCATCCACTTGAGTCCATCTCAACTCTGGTACAGACCATCTCAGCCCCCCCCCCCCGCCTTCCAGAGGGAGGAGAGGAGAAATTCAACAATAATGGGAGGAAGGAGAATGACATAGGAAAACAACTACTGGGCAGCAGCAGTAGTTGTGGGTGTCACTAAAGTGAAGAACAGCAGTGACATCATAACTAACACTTGTTAGCACTGCACACAAGGAGGTGTAGGTGGTCCTCCTTGTGTAACCCCCACCTAGAAAACCCTATGAGGAGGCATCAAAAATGTCACACAGGCAGTACAAGAGCACTAACAGAGAGATAGATAGAAACTAAAGGAAAATACAATTGCAAGAGAAGCTAGGGGCAGTTAAAAATGATGAAGCAAGCAGTAAAAATTCTCAGAAAGACAAATTGCATCAGAAGCAGCACCACACATAAAATAGGGATATGGAATGTTAGAAGCATGAGCCAAGGGAATCTAGATATAGTGAAAATGGAAATGCAACACATGGACATAGCAGTACTGGGGGTGAGTGAGTTAAAATGGACAGGATTGGGCCACTTTGAATCAGACAACCACACAGTGTTCTACTCAGGGAATGAAAAGAAAAGAAGAAACAAGGTGGCTTTCATGCTAAGAAAAGATGTTGCAAAAGCAGGCAGAGGATACAATGCAAAATCAGACCAGAAACCTATGAATATCATTATAATTCAAGTATATGCACCAACCATTGAGGCAGAACAAGAAGAAATTGATAGATTTTACGAAGGAGTACAGGCAGAAATTGACAACACACCAACACAGGATGTCAAGCTGATCATTGGAGATTGGAACGCAAAGGTTGGAAGTAAAAAAGAATCAAAAGCAGTAGGCAGATTTGGATTAGACTAAAGGAATGAAGCAGGTGAGCATCTGATAGATTTTTGTGAAGCCAACCATCTATTCATTGCAAACACATTTTTCATACAACCAGAGAAAAGGTTATACACATGAACATCACCAGATGGCCAGCACAAAAACTAAGTAGATTACATAATTGGAAGTAAAAGATGGTGAAGCTCTATATTGATGCACAGATCATGAATTACTCATTTCAAAAATAAAAGAAAAACCAGTCATCATACCAAAATATGATTTAAACAATATTTCCACAGAATTCATTGACAATATAAGAAACAGATTTGCAGTACTAAGAATAATAGATTGTGAACCAGAAGAGCTTTGGTCTGAAGCCAGGGACATAATAAAAAAAGAATGCATAAAGACACTTCCAACCGACAAAAGGAAAGTGAAGAAACCATGGATGCCAGATAAAACACTACAAGCAATAAAGGAAAGAGAAGAGAAACAAAACAAAAAGGAGATAGGATTAAACCAGGGGTAGGCAACCTTTCTCCTTTAAGGGACGAGGGACTTCAGCTCCCAGAATCCCAGGAGCTATTGGCCAACATGGAACTATTGGCCAACATGGGAGCTGAAGTCCCTCGGCCCTTAAAGGGGAAAGGTTGCCTACACCTGGATTAAACTAAGAACCATAAATGCAACATTACAATGGCTAGTACGCAAAGATAAAGAGAATTGCTACAATGATAAATAGAAAACAACAACAAAAAGGGAAGAATGAGAGACTTTCAAGGGAAAGTTCAAACCACAAGATTCGAGAAATCAAGGGAAAGTTCAAACCAAGGACCGGGATGCTCTACGACAATAAAAATAACATAATTCAAGACCAGGAAGGAATGAAAAGACAATGGATGCAATACACAGAAGAGTTATATAAAAGAAATGACAACATGAAGGACACATGGAACGAAGAGTCATATGAAGATGAACCCCAAATTCTAAAAACTGGGGTGGAAGCTGCAATAAAGGGAATGGCAAAAAACAAGACTCCAGGAACAGATGATATTCCAATAGAACTGCTTCAATGCACATTCACAGGGTCAACTCTAATGTTAATCAACATATGTCAACAGATATGGAAAAGAAAAAGATGGCCAACAGATTGGGAGCGATCAATATACATCCCCATCCACAAAAAAGAGACTGCAGCAACTATAGATCCATAGCACTGATCTCTCACGCATGCAAAATCATGCTCAAAATTCTGCAACATAGACTCCAACTATACATGGAGAGAAAAATTCCAAAGATCCAAGAAGCGTTCAGGAAAGGAAGAGGCACTAGGGATCACATTGCAAATATATGATGGCTAATGGAGCACACCAGGGAATTGTAAAAGAAAATCAGCATGAGCTTTATAGACTTTTGACTATATAGCCTTTGACTATATAGATCATGAAAGGTTATGGAACTCCCATGTTTTAGTCACTGCATACTAGATAGGATAAAGGGAACTGGGCTGGATTAATGGTGTTACCTCTTAGTTGCAGAAGCTGCAAAATGGTAATCATGGGGCAACTGGGGGAATAATGTATGTTTCCCTCATATTTACAGTAAACATTTTCAATCTCATCTTGGGATATACACATCCCAAGGAATTATTAATCATTTGTTATTTCTGAAGTCCCCCCCCCCCCCCCCCCGCTGGATGTTCTATGGCATTGTTTTTATAATTTATTGTGGCACGCGAACCAGGAAATAAATGTCAAAACCTCAAATAGATAGGTATGTTAACAGGAATGTATGGCGTAATCTTTATCTTTTAAACATGGTCTTGTTTAAACAGCTGATACACAACTCATCCAACAGTTTAATTATTGCCAATATCTTTGAATTGCAATTTAGTGGAATCTGTGAGGGAGGGGGGAAGACTATAACTTGAAAGAGTGTATGTAAGAATTAAGTGGCTAAGGAGGTATGAGAAAGGGGGGAAAGCAAGAAAAAGCATGCAGGTGAGTGTGTAAGTATGTGTTACAGAGAGAGAGAGAGAGAGAGAGAGAGATAAAGGAATCCTGTGTAGTACCTTAGAAATTCCTCTCAGAAAAATGAGTCAGTGGATCAGAAAATTAGGGAGAATAAACCCCTGCTAGAGTGAACATGTGAAAGAAAAAGAATGAGTGAAACAGTGTGACTGAGTGTGAGAGAGAACAAGTGGACATGTCAGAGTACTTGCAGGAGCAGAGAAACAGGACCTCTTGGACACTGGTTCAACTGGCCCCCAAATCTTCTGTCATCCTGATGTCTCCAACAGCTCCAAAGCAGCTCCAATAACTGTCCAAAGGTCTCTTTGTTCATTTCCATCCTTCACTGGGCTTCATCCAGTCCCATCCCCATGTGCCTTACTAGACCAGAGGAGCAGCTTGTTATGTGCCTGTCTCTCTGAATGGGAGTCCTCAGCTGGCTAACCAGGAGGCTGGTGGTGATGGTGGTACTGGGCAGCAGTGAGCCCAGGCATACACTCTGCTCCACTGGCTCACTGGTACAAAGTGTAATTCTTTCGGTAGCAGAACCACTTCTCCTCTGTCTCTGAGGGGGCCCTGCTGGAACCAGGTGATAGTGGCAGCCACAATTGAGAGGTATCACTGGCTGCCACCACTGCCAGGGACTATCATGGATGCTGGCTCTCCTGAGGCTGAAGCAGCATCTCAGCCCTTGAACCAGGGCAGTGATGGAACAGGTGGGGGGGACAAAGAAGTAACGGCACAGGAAGCTCAGGATCCAGTGAGCTTCCCTACCCTCCTCCGCCTCCTCTTCCCTCAAGCAAAGGCAGCTTCTCCAAGCCCGCTCCTCAGCTTTTTCTTTCCCTCTAGGAAAGAAGCAGAGGAGGAGGAGGAAGGCTCAAGGACTCCAAGTCTCACACCCCTCTTGAATAACTTTTGCACACACACACACACACACACCATAGGTCCTGTCCCACAGTTTGAGAACCACTGCATTAGAGCCTTAGGTGGATGGGCATTCTTTCATTGTACCTTCACAGTTGTGATTGTTGCTTCAATGAAATCATTGGATGTAGGATGTGATGGTAAAATCCATATTCATTTGCAAATCTCTGGAATTCTGATGACTGCAGATTTATTTAACACTGAGATCTAAGATGTAAATGACTTGAAGGCACACAACAACACAATTGTCACTGGATCAGCTTGTGAATGCCATATCTGTTAAATGTATTTTTACAAGGTAGGATGATATTGTTGCTGTTCAGCTTCTTTAATGTCTACCGCTAAGGACTATTTACATCAGATTTTATTGAGGGGTCATGGAAGAGGGTGATGCTAAAAATTCAAATGGTTTTATGGGCTTGCATCCCATTTGTCTACAAATCAAAGCATTCTGCCTTCCCAAGACTCACCTTTCCTCCTTCCCGTGTACCAAGCTTCCCCCAGGAATGATCTTGGTAACTCACAGCACCTGATTCCTACCTACACGTTTGCTCATTATCTGGAGCCATGAACAGCAAACAAACTTTCACTAGTTGTGTTGCACATCCCATCATCCAATATTAAAAAACATATACAGAAACATAACTAACAAGCATGGCAGGATCTAGGATCCTGACAGCTGCTTGAATTGAAAGGTGCTTGTCTGCTACTGGAATGACAACAGAGATGAAGTTCACCTAAATTCATTTGGAAGGACACTCCATAATCTGGGAACAGCCTCAGAGAAGGCCTTCTCTCATTTTTGCACCAAACAAATCTCTGGAGGTGGTGCGACTGAGAGTACAGCCTCTTGTGCAAAGAGTATTTTTTATTTTTTTATTTTTTGAGGATGGTGAGGATGTTGGTATTTACCTTGATAATATAACATGGCACAGTTGTTCACTTTGAAACAATGGTTCTATCCCATTCAGAGCAGCATGGAATCATGTGTTCTGCCAGTTGGGTCACAAAACTGTTGTAGATTAGAATGCGGATGCTCCAGCCATGGCAAGAGGTGACATCTAGTCACTTTTGGTTTGGAAAAAAGTGCCCCTAAACAGAGATGGGAAGAAGCAAATATGTATCACCCTATGCACCCTATGGGAAACTTGGGAGATCATGGATCAGGTGTGACTGTCTGCAATTGTGTGGATTCTGTAGATGTTATCTACCCCTGGTGTGAACGATAGCAGGGGTGGGAATTATGCAGCCCTTGGAAACATCCAGGTTCCCCTTAATCTTTGTGCCCTCAAATCATAAGTTCTCAAAACTTTTGGTCTGAAAATGTAGCCTTTCAGCCTCCAAAAGGACTAGCTGGGGACAGATTAAGTCCTTTCAAGCTCTATTCAGGGACCCCAGTCCCCAAATAGCCTTATTTTTCATTTAAAAAGTACAGGCCTCCTCCTCTTTTTGATGCCTCATTTTTGGGCATTCCGTTGTTTTGACAGATCTAAATCATAATCATATATCAGACTTTCAACCCCTAGTCCACTCTTTCAACTATACACTGCTCCCAACCCCCAGTCAAACTGGCATGCTGTTTTTTTCCTATCAGTCAACATGGCACCCTCTTGTGTTCAGTCTTGCATTTGTAAACTAAGAAAAGACTAGGGGGCAAAATAGACAGCCCTAAAAGGGCGGATTGGGGTCGCCCCAGAGCTGGTTGCTCCAGAGCTGCTGCAAACAGATGCTTGTAGTCCCAATCCATCCTGCTGCCACAGTTCTGGACAGCACCCTGAAAAGAAGCACTTTTCTACCGCTTCTTTTCAAGGCAGCTTTTCTGGGTTGGGGTGGTTTCTGGGCAGCTTTGGAGTGGTTTTGGTGCATGTGTCAAGTGAACCCCCAAGCCACCCAGAAATGGGCTTTTTTTGACTGTCTGTTTCACCCCTAGGTTCTACTTTTCACGCTGATTCTACATTTTGACAGTCCTTTGGTCTCTAACCCAGGGGTAGGCAATCTTTCCCCTTTAAGGGCCGAGGGACTTCAGCTCCCAGAATCCCAGGAGCTATTGGCCAACATGGGACTATTGGCCAACATGGCTGAGGCTTCTGGGAGCTGAAGTCCCTCGGCCCTTAAAGAGGAAAGGTTGCCTACCCCTGATCTAGAACAAGGGAAATAATAGTGCCACTGTATTCTGCTTTGGTCAGGCCCCCACCTGGAATACTGTGTCCAGTTCTGGGCACCACAATTCATAAAGGATGTTGAAAAACTGGAGCGTGTCCAGAGGAGGGCAACTAAAATGGTGAAAGACGTGATTGAATACTATGAAAAGAATAATGACAAAAAATTGGGACTTATATTTTTGGATGCAGAGAAAGCTTTTGATAACGTAAACTGGACTTTTATGATAAAAATATGTGAAAAAATGAAGTTGGGAGAAAAATTCTGTAATTGGATTAAAGAAATATATAGTGAGCAATCAGCAAGCCTGGTGATAAATGGAAACAAATCACAAAAAATTAATATTGGCAAAGGGACGCGTCAGGGATGCCCGTTATCACCTCTTCTTTTTATAATGGTGTTGGAGACATTACTAAATCAGATAAGGGGAAACCCAAACAATAGAGGAGTGAAGATTAAAGGAAAAGAATATAAGTTACGTGCCTTTGCCGATGATGTAGTATTGATATTGGAGGACCCAATAGAAAATATAAAGGAAACGTTCAGAATGATAGAAGATTTTGGGAATAGGGCCGGGTTTAAAATAAATTATGACAAAACAATAATAATTACCAAAAACATGACAAAAAAAGAAGAAACAGAATTAGCTGAAGAAACGCATTGTAAGGTTGTAAATAAAACTAAATATTTGGGGATATGGATATCCAAAAGGAATGTAGATTTATTCGAAAACAATTATAAACCAAAATGGAGAGAAATCAAGAAAGATATGATAAATTGGAGTAAAATTCAGTTATCATTATCAGGAAGAATAGAGACGATAAAAATGATGATTTTACCCAAATTAAATTTTTTATTTCAGAATATCCCGATAATACATAACAGGCAAATATTTCAAGAGTGGCAAAAAGATTTGAAGGAATTTATTTGGAAAAGTAAAAAAGCGAGAATCAATTGGCTAACAATGACAAGACAAAGTAAAGATGGAGGGAGGAATGTACCAGATTTAGAACTCTACCACAAAGCGAATGTTTTAGATTGGCTATCCGAATGGATAACATTAGAAGACCAGGATATATTGAATTTGGAGGGATTCAACAACAGATTCGGATGGCATGGATACTTATGTTATGATAAGGATAGAGTTCACAAAGAATTCCAACACCACGTAATAAGAAGAAGCTTACTTAAAACTTGGAAAGAACTGAAAAAAATAATATACACTAAAATACCTTTATGGACTTCACCACATGAAGCTTTTTTTGGAAGATGGACAGCCCTTTGAATTTGGTTAAAATATAAAGAGATACTGGAGAAGATCGGAAACCAATTGGAACTTAAAGCTATGTCTGAGATTCAACATTTAGATGATAAAATGCACTGGTTATTATATACCCAAATAAAGGAAAGATTTAAAATAGATATTAAGCTGCAAGGGGTGGAAGAAGAATTGAAAGACATAGATAAAATTTGGCTGGGGACAAGAGAGAATAGAATAAGTAAACTATATAAAATATTAATGTGTCAGAGACAGGAAAAAGAAATAATATCAGACAATATGATCAAGTGGGCAACAGACATTGGTAGGACAATAATGGTAGATCACTGGGAGGAAGCAAGGAAAATGACAAGAAAATTTACTCGCTCTCAAGACATAAGAGAAAATCAATGGAAAATGGAACAAAGATGGTATCTCACCCCTGCTAGAATGGCAAAAATTTATAAACTACAAACGAACGAATGTTGGAAATGTAAAAGCAATGTTGGATCTTGGTATCATGTTTGGTGGAGATGTCCCAAAATGAAAAGGTATTGGAAAAAAATACACAGGACGATGGAAGACATACTTAAAAACGGACTTGAATTATATCCAGAATTATATTTATTAAATATGACATACAAACTAGAAGCAGATATAACTAGAAAATATTGGAGACTAATACTTTACATGGTCTCGGCAGCAAGAATACTAATAGCCTCCAAATGGAAACAGGAGACAACTCCAACGGTAGATGAATGGCTATTGAAATTGTTAGAGATGAAGGAAATGGACAAATTGACAAGGTTATTGAATAATGAGAATGTGGAATTGGTTGAGGAAGAGTGGGCTCCAGTGGAAGAATATATAAATAGAAAATGGGAATAAAGCAGCAAAGTAGTTATTAAGATTGTGTAAATGAACTGGATCTGAGATGATGATAGAAGATAGAAGTAATAGACACAGAAATGATGTATGTAAAATGTGAAAAAAATGTACTTACTTTCAAAGAACTATTGAGAAGTTAGAACTATGGGTAAATGTACTGTAAAGATGACTAAGAATATATTTTAAGTGGATTTTTTATGTTTTTTTTAAAAAAATGGTGAAAGGTCTGGAAACCATGCCCCACCAGGAACGACTTAGGGAACTGGGTATGTTTAGCCTAGAGAAGAGACGCTTAAGAGGGGATATGATAGCCCTCTTTAAATATTTGAAGGGATGTCATATTGAGGAGGGTGCTAGCTTGTTTTCTGTTGTTCTAGAGAATAGGACCTGGAACAATGGATGCAAGCTACAGGAAAAGAGATTCCACCTCAACATTAGGGGGAACTTCCTGACAGTAAGGGCGGTTCGACAGTGGAACACACTCCCTCGGAGAGTAGTGGAGTCTCCTTCCTTGGAGGTCTTTAAGCAGAGGCTGGATGGCCATCTGTCGGGGATGCTTTGATTGGGAGTTCCTGCATGGCAGGGGGTTGGACTGGATGGCCCTTGTGGTCTCTTCCAACTCTATGATTCTATGATTCTATGATTAAGAGGAACTTCCTGACATTGAGAGCTGTTTGGCAGTGGAACACACTCCCTCTGAGAATGGTGGAGTCTCCTTCTTTGGAGGTCTTTAAACAGAGGCTGGATGGCCATCTGTTGGGGATGGTTTGATTGAGAGTTCCTGCATGGCAGGGGTTGGATTGGATGGCCCTTGTGGTCTCTTCCAACTCTATGATGCTATGATTCTAAGACACATGGATCACCAGGTCATTGTCTTCTCAACAAGATGTATAAAGTATAATATATGAATGAGCATAAGGAACTTGTAGGATATCAGCAGGACAAAGAAAAGGTTTTCATTTTTATCATGTGTAACTATGCTAAATCAATTCCAGCTGAATTTCCCAGTAACTGTGTGGTTTCATAAGATTCTGCTTATTGCTTAACTGTTTAACCAGCATTGAGACACAATGTGTATTTAGGTAAGCTGGTTTCCAAGCATTTCTCTAGCACTCACAGAGTTTATTTATTTATTCACCTTCCTTTCTACCATAAAAGGATTTTCTGGTTTCCAAGTATGATCCAGCTCAAATTCCTAAACTGTAAATCTTCAGAGCTCTTGTTCTTCAACTGAGTTGCAACATCTAGATTCAGAGCAGTTGGCTTGCAATGGACCTCTCCATTGACATTGGCCTCTTTTTGATCCTCTCCTGCTGGCTCTGGGATACAGAAGCCCGAAATTATAACTCTATTATCACAGTGTCAAATGGAGGACCATGGGGTGCTTGGGGGAACATTGATTTTTGTCCTCAAGGTTATGCTCATGGTTTTTCTCTGAAGGTAAGTGTCTTCTTTCTTTTTGCCCATTGTGGCAATATCTTGATTATGACAGCCAAAAGGTACAAAATAGACACTGTAATGAAGTCATTCAGATATTTTTAACTATTATTTATTTATTTATATCCTGCCTTTCTCCTGGTATAGGGTATAGGGATTCAAGGTGGCCAAACAATTTAAAACTACAAGTTAAAAGCAATACAATTAAAATGTAGATACGACTACACTTTTCATCATGCTTTTCATCATACTCTGTGTTCAGGGAAGGTGGGAGTTGCAGTCTCAAACATCTACTAAGCACTAGGCTGGGGAAGGCTAAGATAATGCCATTCTCCCTTCTGATGTGGTTGGTCTCAGACTGAGATCCTGGGCAAGCTTTTGTAACTATGAACAAAAGTGCACTTAAACAACAACAATAACAAAAATAATTTTAAGCAATACTAGGCAGAGGGGGTGAGTAGGGAAGGGAAATGTGAAGAATTGCTCAAGTTTAGAGAATATAGCATACAAAAGATCTAAGTTTTCATACCCCAGATACCCTTCCCAGGTTCAGTACCAAGGCAAGGAAAGAATGATTGAAACTTTGGTGAGTTCTGAATGGAAAGCTGTGAGGCCCTTCACACCACAGAACTATAGCATGGTAATTCTACCTGAACTGTTATGATTGCATCCTATGAAATCCAGTAATTTGTAATTTGGTGGACTGACAAAGTTCTCTGGCTGAGAATTCTAAATGTACCTCCTTAAAATCCCATGATTCCATAGGATGTTGCCATGTTAGTTAAAGTGGAAACACAGTGTTGTAATTGTGTAGTGTGAATTGGCTCTTGAGCCAGATGAACACATAGCTCTCCTCAGTAAAGGACAATTTCTTATGCTGAAAGCAGTGTGATGGAGTGTCAGAGTAGGTCTGGAAAGATTGTCATGCTTAGCAGATCCAAACCTCAAGAACCGGGACAGCATGGTAGTGGTAAAAGCACTACAGCTTTATTTTGGATTCTTCAGACAGAGATGTGCCAATCTGTGTCAAATCTGATTTCCCCCCAAATGGTTCACCCTTTAAGATTTTCCTTCCAACTTCTCCTCCCCCAGTCCACTGCTAGCGTGCTTTGAAGCACATCAAAGGGTTCTTTAAACTCTCCACTTTTCCCCATCACCCATATCAATCTATCTAACCCAGGAAGGAAAGTATCACCTTGTTGGTCATCAAAGTTTGGTCCTAGGAAGTAAACAGGGTCATAAAGCTACAAACCTCCCCTGCTATTGCCCATATATCTCCCAGTTTGTATTTTATTCAGATTACAGCCCCCTTTTCGATTCTTCTTTATTTCTCTATATCACTATTTCGCCATATCATTTATCCTCATTCTCTCCTGTTCTTTATCATGACAGATCCAAAACCTTTTGGATATGACAGAGATGTAGGTGCAAATCCATATTCAGCCATGCACCACTATGGGTGGCCTTGCACCACTATTGTCTTTCAGACCTGTCTGCCTCTCATGGTTGCTAGGAGGGAAAGGGTGGGGAAATGACACATAATTAATATTAAAGAATTAATAAATCAATTCCCATCTGTTTGACCCATTTTGAGGTTCCTATGAGATCTGAGATCTTATATAGGCTGGCCTCATCTTTGCCTGCCAGGCTTGACTGCATTGCCTCCAAGTGTCTTCATTTGTCAAGGACAGTCCTGATAATCTTTTGTTTTTCAGTTGTTTTTGAAATGTGCCAGTTTCTCACTTCACTCCCCACTTCATTCCTTTGTCCCTGGCCTACATCTATCAGTGCAAACTTAATTTAAAAAGCAGAAGTGGTTTATACTCAATTAGCTAAGTGGGGAGAGGGAAGATGAGAGGATGGGGCAGAATGTGGCATTTCCCAGTACATATAGGCAGAGGGAAACTGCTGTGGTTCCTCCTCACTAGTCTGTTCTACCCCATTAATAACTTTTGCCATCTTGGCCACACTCTAATGTTGCTTGGTCACATGTATTCCAGTTTCATCTGTGAAATGTTATGTGATTGTCTCTTATTGCCAGTTTGAACATCTGGCAGCCCTATAGATCTCTCCCCCCGCCTGATGTCAATATGCATTGGCTGATGTCAATTATTAGGCATGTATTCTGGGTGAACCTAAGAGGTGGTTGATTCCTAATGAAAGGAGTCAAATGGCTCACAGTGGAAAAACCAAACCAAACCCTTGCCATTGGCTTACTTGAGGACAGCAGAGAGGTGATAGGGAAAATGTGATTGGTAGAGGTGACAATACTGAGTGCATAGAGCTGGCAGCCACAGATGGGTGAGCAAAGGCCATGTCTGGAGGACTCTGTCAGTTCTGGCAGGACAGGTTGCCACAGGTGCTGTGACAGGGCTCTGCAGGCACTGTGACAGTGCAACGTTGCAGGATACTGAGATTCCAGCCTACCTATCCAACTGATTTTGCATGCACAACCTCTGTAGTATTTCTAACTGGAAACTGTCAGATCCCTGTCAAGTTAATATTCATTAATTTAATTCCGCCTTGTCTTTCAGCTTACGAGGTCATGGAGATCAAATAAAAATAGATAAAACAAGTAAAAGCATTCTTTAAAAATAACCAAACACCTTTAAAAGAGTCAAAAAATAGTCAAATGGAGAGGTAATGCTCTCCATTACCTGGTAAGCTGAAAGACAAGGAGAAATTAAATTAATAAATACTAACTTGACAGGGATCTGACAGTTTCCAGTGATAATTACCACAGAGGTTATGCATTCAAAATCAGTTGGATAGATAGGCTGGAATCTCAGCATCCCCCAATCTTTCACAGTCACAGTGCCTGCAGAGCCCTGTCACAGCACCTGTGGCAACCTGTCCTGCCAGTAGAACTGACAGAATACAATATCAAATACTATAGTCTTGGTTGCCCACTAGAAGCCCAAGAGGATTGGAACCAACCTGACTTTCCTTGGGGGCAAATTTACAACTGGAGAACAACTACAGGGAAAGCCTTGTGGACCATCTGTCCTATTAAAATTAATGGGGCTTAAATTAGTCATTACTATTTATGTTGATTTCAGTTGCAAACAACATAGTTTCTCTTAACTATGTATAAATGTGAGAAGTATTGGAACTTTTAGCTTTATCCATACCTTTTACATTGTCTCTTTCTCTCTTCTGCCACCAGGTTGAATCATACCTTCCTAACCAGGATGATACAGCCTTAAATGGAATCCGTTTGTACTGTACTGATGGTTCAGTAATTGAGTCTAAAGTTGCACCGTGCGTAGATTTTGAAGGGTTTTCTTCCTCTTCCTCATTGGCTTTGTTGTTTGGAAGATAATGGTTGAAATGTTTTATGCTAGTTTAGCATATCTGCCAAATGTCCTGATCAATCCTCTGTCATCCCACTTTTCCAGCTGCTTTTAAAATATCCTAATTTCTCACTCCTTGTTCCACTGTCCCCCTTTGTCCTCAGCTTACTTCAGATGCAGTAACCTGAGCTCAAAGTGCAAAAAGAGTTTGTGCTCAATTAACTCAGCAGAGAGGAAAAGACAGGAAGAGTTGGAATCTTGCCCTTCTCAATTGGCTCATACAAAAGGAAACTGCTACTGACTCTCCTTGCTTGTGCATTCTTCCTCATTAATAATGTTTGCCATCTTGACCAACAATATAGGAATACCAAGAGCAGCTTCATTTATATGTCGCTTATCAGTGCACTTAAGCACTCCCTAAATGGTTTACAATATGGAAGCTAATTGCCCTCAACAAGCTGGGTACTTATTTTAGCAACCTTGGAAGGATACCAGGCTGAGTCGACCCTGAGCTCCTGGCTAGTATTGAACTCACAACCTTGTGGTTTGTGCGTGAACAGCTGCAGTACGGGCATTTAACCACTGTGCCATCAGGGCTTCTGGTGTTGTTTGGCCACACATATTACACTTTTCATCTGTGAAATGTTAGAGAATGTGGGTCAGATCCAGAATAATTCTAGAGCTCATCTGGTTTATTCTGGCCCATCTAAGGGCCAAAACAGACTGGCAAAAAAATGCCAGCTTTGGGGTGGTGTGGGGGCATGGCATACACACACTGCATGCCCCAATGCTGTCCCCAAACTGGTGTCATGCCTCCCCACTGACCACACAGTGGGCTGCATTATGGCATTCCAGTGGCATGGCATTTACACTTGCCGCACCACGGAAACACAGAAAAACTGCTGCCATGGCAGAAAAGCCACCTTTTTGCGGGCTCAAAAAGGAGCAGTTTTCTGCTGCTTCTTTTTGAGCCAGCAAATAGCCAGATCAGGGCCATGGCATGCAGTTGCTGCAGCCCCCATCCAGCACTCAAAGGGGTGGCAGCAAGCCGCTCCTTTGGGGTGGTCTGTTTCACCCCTAGGTGTACCAACCTTTTGATTTTCTTTCCTGCTGACACAACTTGACAGGATACTAAACATCATTGTAGAGTCTTTGTCAGGTGATGGCTTCATTGGACCCTTCCTTAGGCCCACAATATAGCATTTTGCCTATGGGTTCCATCTGGCCTGCCTACTTATCATCTTCCTTGCTGTCATTCCTTTTTCACCCAACGTATCTGTATAATTGTGCAGTGTCAGAAGCAAAGAGAAGGAACTAGAGCCCCAATACTTGACAAAAATTTGGCCTCAGATGAAAAGTGCAAGAGAAAGGGCTGTGATTACATTTTAGGAGGAGAACAGCTAAGCCTCCTTGCCTACGTCTCCTACCTGCACATGTTAAGCCTCATGGAAATACAAAACAAACCAGAAAACAGACATACAGAGACCTAAATATAAGATGAAAGTTTCCAAGTTTCTAGAGAACCAGAAGAATAGCATATTTAGTGGAATTAAATAAATAAATTAAATTAAAGTATAAACCTCAGGTTTCCATAGGAATCCCAGGATATCATGGCAGTGAAAGTGAGATTCAACCACTATAATTGTGTTGTGTGGTAGAGACCTGATATTTGTGTATCGTTGAGATCTCTTTGTTTTTTCTTTGAAAGTAAACAGTTAATTTTGCTGAATCTTTTCTGGCCTAGGAAGTCTTAGGTCTTGTTGCAGAATATCTATTGAAGATGATATCTCAAAGTGGTACTTAGTAGGTTCATGGACAAACAGCTGGCTTTGGGAAGTCATGATCGCTGTGAGGGAGAGAGAGGAAAGGAGAGGAGCAAAATCCCATCCACTCACACCATTTGATTGCTTGGGAAGTGGATATGCTGTGGAAGGGACCGATTGTACCAACACAGACATAGGATATCAGTGAGATTGAGAGCCCATTGACAGATTCTGCCTGACAATAAAAGGTACACAACAGTAACAGTTGGGATTACACCAGCTACAAAACAGTCACAATGTCATATGATAACATTTGGCCATAGATGCTACTATCCTGCTTTTATTCCACTTTTTAAAGCTTAGTGTAATAATCTCCTTAATTTTGTCTCTGGCAGGGGAACCTAAAGCTTGGAACTTTAGCTCCCACTACTGCCTTCCACCACAGAAGTTTGGGGAAGGGCAGCAATAAATATACTTAAAAAAATTCTTGAAAAAATGAATATGAAATACAATTTGTGAAACAATTTTTTCAATTAACTAATGCCACTGCCAAAACAGCCACATCATGTATTGTATAAAATGGGGATCCAGAGCTAATGTCTATTTCAACTAAATGCATTATGCCATATAGGACTATGAGAGATTGGGACTTGTCTTCTTGGGTCTGTTGATTGATGATGGACTGAATCGAATACATACAAAGTGCTCAGGACTTTGTCAGCATTTTCATCTGGGGCTGTTAGCTTATTTCATACTGACAACATTGGTTTCTTCACCAGGTGGGGAAGCTGGACATCCATTCAGTATTGTCCAAAAGGCAAACTGGTCTCTTACTCTCTGAGAGTAGAAGAACATCAAGGGAATGGTGATGACACAGCCGCCAACAACATCCAGTTTACCTGTAAAGATGGAACTGGACTTATGGGCCAAGGACTTCAGTGGGGTAGTTTTGGCCCATGGAGCCAGCACTGCCCCTATGGATTTGTCTGTGGGATTCAGACAAAGGTGGAGGATCACCAAGGGAAAGGTGATGATACAGCCCTCAATGATGTGCGACTGTTCTGTTGTAGATGAACTGCTGTTTCTACTCCTATCGGTGGTAGTGTCTTCATAAGTTTGCTAAGTATGTATGTTAACCACAAGTTCATAACAACCTGAGAATTGTGTCTCTGTATCTGTGTTTACTTTACTCTGCATGTGTCACTTCAGAGTGAGAGAGAGGAAATAAAAATATTCAAGAAAGACCAATAAATATGCAAGGGGTTGATTAACAAACATGGACATATTTAGCTCAGTCACATTCTGAATCTACCTCTATGCATCTATCTCTTGGTATCTACCTCTATGGATCACTAACACTTCTACCATTGAACACCATTGAACATGGGATATTGAAATAAATTGGGGTGAGGGAGAGAAAATAAAAGTCTATTGGTTTCAAATTTAGAAATTCAGATTTTCTGTAATATTTTGATCATGAAATTTTAGTGTTTTTTTCTGAGGGTAGATTTCCCCACAGACATTGTCATCAGTCAGATGAACATATCATGCTGGCTTATCTTCATGAATTTTTGTCCACGTGTCTTCATGGGAAACAGATTCCTTTCCTCATCAAAACACTGAAATTAAAGTACATGCTTTAGCACAGGGGTAGGCGACCTTTCCCCTTTAAGGGCCAAGGGACTTCAGCTCCCAGGATCCCAGGAGCTATTGGCCAACATGGGACTATTGGCCAACATGGCTGAGACTTCTGGGAGCTGAAGTCCCTCGGCCCTTAAAGGGGAAAGGTTGCCTACCCCTGCTTTAGCAATACATAAAGTTAAAGTTTCCTTTTTGACATGATTGTCAAATGTTGGACTGCAGGGGGCAGTGCTCGTCTTCATTACTAAGCCAAAGGAGCCAGCATTGTCAAAGATGATTCTATGGTCATGTGGCCAGCATGACTGCACTGAGCGTTCTTACCTTGCCACCAAAGTGGTACTTGTTTATCTACTTGCACTTTTACATGCTTTTGAACTGCTAGGTTGGGAGAATCTGGGACTAGTGATGGGAGCTTACTCCATCATGCAGCGCTTGGGTCTTGAATTGCTGACCTACCAGCTTTGTGGTCATCAGAGTTAGTGTCTTAATCACTAAGCTGCTGCATCCTTATATATATATATATATATATATATATAGGCTTAAATAAATTCAAATGATATATTTTCTATATTCTGTATTGTATAGAATACAGAATATAGAAAATATCATCATCATTTGAATTTAATTGATACTTTTTCTAAAAAAGAAGACTCAAATTATCTTGCAGCATTAAAATATAGTTTTAAAAAGTTACAAATAATAACAAAAACAACATACAATAACACAATACTATGCCTCTTCCTCAGAAGAAAAACAGATGATAAGGAAAGCTAATAGATCCATCATCTTGAAGGATCACAACCACAGTCTGACATACTTGGTAAGCATATGTAATGTCATCTGCTGCAGAAATCCATAGCAAAAGCATCCCATGTAGATGACCATCCAATCTCTGTTTAAAAGCCTCTGCTGAAACAGAAGCTTCCCTCTTTCAAGGTAATCTGTTCCACTGTTTAACATAATCTATTAAAAGATTCATAAAGCGATGGCACTGTAATTGTTCCCTCTTTGTTTACACTGGCTCTTTTTGGTGTTGCATTTCCTTTATTCATTGAAGAACATTCATATACACATTTAATTTCTCAGACTGCAATTATTATTATTATTATTATTATTTGTGATGTACTATGATCCTTACATTTTGTGTTGTTTATGAAACACCTCAGGAGCATTGCTGAAAGACAGCAATTAATCTCTTTAAACAAATAAAGGATTTTTTTTAAAAAAATCTAGAAATTCTTTTAGCTTTCTTTGATGCATTGCTTAACCTTTAACAATGGCCAATTTTACAGTTACTGAAAAAAGCTTTCTGTACATATATTCTCATGCTTATTTATTGATACTGTATGAAACAGAAAATGTATTCATAGTGGTATTATTATTGACATTAAAATATTAATATCACCATGAATACATTTTCTGTTTCATACAGTATCAATAAATAAGCATGAGAATATATGCCCCCCCAAAAAAGTTAGAATTACAATTATCTATCTATCATGTATTGTCTATCTATCTATCTATCTATCTATCTATCTATCTATCTCCAAGGGTATTTAAAAAACTGGCAGAAGTAATCTCAGAACTACTGTCAATAATCTTTGAGAATTCCTGGAGAACAGAAGTCCCAGCAGACTGGAGGAGGGAAAATGTTGTCCTCATCTTCAAAAAAAGGAAAAAAAGAAGACTCAAGTAATTATTACCCAATCAGCCTGCCATCACTATCAAGAAAGATTCTAGAGCAGATAATTAAACAGATAGTCTATAAACATTTAGAACAGAATGCCATAACTACTAAAAGTCAGCATGGGTTTCTCAAAAACAAATCATGCCAGACTAATCTTAACTCTCTTTTTTATAGAGTCACAAGTTTTGTAGATTAAGGGAATGCTGTGGATGTAGCATATCTTGATTTCAGTAAGGCCTTTGATAAGGTCCCCGATGATACCTTTGAAAAAAAGTTAGTAAAAAGTGGGCTAGACAATGCGACTGTTAAGTGGATTTGTAATTGGTTAACTGACCAAACCCAAAGGCTACCTAACAATAGTTCTTCCTCATCCTAGAGAGAAGTGATTAGTGGGGAGATATAGGGTTCTGTACTGGGCCCAGTAAGATATCAATGACTTGGACAATGGAATAGAGGGCATACTTATCAAATTTGCAGATGACACTAAATTAGGAGAGGTAGCTAATACCCAAGAAGACAGGATCAGAATTCAAAATGACCTTAATAAATTAGAAAGCTGGGCCAAAATTAACAAAATGAATTTCAACAGGAAGATATGCAGGCTATTACACTATGGCAGTAAAAATGAAATGCACAGATATAGGATGGGTGACACCTTGCTTGATGGTAGTACATGAGAAAAGGATGTAGGCTAGGAGTTTTAGTGGACACAGACTGAACATGCATCAGCAATGTGCTTCAGCAGATAAGAAAGCCAACACAATTCTAGGCTGAATCAATAGGAGTATAGTGACTAGATCGAGGGAAGTAATAGTACCACTCTATTCTTCTTTGGTCAAGCTTCACCTGGAATATTGTGTCCAATTCTGAGCACTACAATTCAAGAAGGATGTGGACAAGTTGGAGCATGTCCAGAGGAGGGTGACCAAAATGGTGAAAGATATGGAAACCATGCCATATTAGGAGTGGCTTAGGGGACTGGGTATGTTTAGCCTGGAGAAAAGAAAGTGAAGGGGGAGACACGATAGCCATGTTTAAATATTTGAAATGATTTCATATTGAGGATGGAGCAAGGTTGTTTTCTGCTGCTCCAGAGACTAGGACACAAAGCAATGGATTCAAGGTAAAGGAAAAGATATTCTACCTAAACATCAGGAGAATCTCCTAACAGAAGTAATCCAGTTTGACACCAGCTTAGGGCCTAAGCAGACTGCCAGAAATAGTGCACATTAAATTGAGGCACTGCCCTGGCTCAGTGCTAGGGAATCATGGGAATTGTATTTTTTTCTGAGACACTGAACCTTCTCTGTCAGAGAGCTCTGGTGAAACAAAAAATTACAGTTCCCATGATTTCCTAGCACTGAGCCAGGGCAGTGCCTCAATTTAATGTGCACTATTTCTGGCAGTCTGCTTAGGCCCTTAATTGCCATGGCTCAAAGCTATGGGATTCTGAGATTTGTAATTTGTTGTGGCACCAGAGCTTTGATAAAGAAGGTGAAGCATCTAGAGCTAAAGAAGAGCTGTTTGTCAGTGGAACACTCTGCCTTAGAGAGTGGTGGAGTCTCCTTCTTTGGAGGTTTTTAAAGAGAGGCTGAATAGCCATCTGTTGGGAGTACATTCCTGTATGGCAAGGGTTTGGACTGGATAACCCTTGAGGTCTCTTCTAACTCTATGATTCCATGATTCTATCATCTACCTGTCTCCTTGGAAGTAAGTCCTACTGAATACTTCCAGGTAATTGGGTACAGGAGTACAGGCTTTATTTAATTTTCTGCCCATTTTTAAATTAAAAAAAAATGGAACTCTAACTTGAATAATTATTTTTCAGAAATATTATGTTCAAATATTTTTCATTTTTGCCAGTTCTACTCTTTGGGCTCAGTAATAATACAATTTAAAAGAATTGTATATTTTCAGGGACCATCATCATTTTTTTGTACATCAACTCTTTTGAGGGGGGAATTTGTTGTCTTTTTTTAAAACAACAACAACAACAACAACAAACCAACACCATTCTGAAGTCTGGTCCCATTTTAAGCATTTTGATTCTAATGCTTTAAATCAGTTCAACACAGTTGTGGTTCTAATTAAGGCAACAACAACAACATAAAAACACATGCTAGTTTTGTAAACTTGTGTAGTGGTTTGAGTGTTGGACCATAACTCTGGAAACCAGGGTTCAAATCCTCACCTTGGCCATGGAAACCCACTGGGTGACCTTGGGCAAGTCAAACACTCTCAGCCTCAGAGGATGGCAATGCCCAGCCCTCTCTGAAAAAACTTGTCAATTATACTGGTATTGCTTCATTCTTCACTTTGAACTCTAAAAGTATTTCCAAGTAGTATGTATTTCTATAAGCTGCATACAAGATCCAGCCCAAAACCTCAGAAATTTCAGCTAGAGAGAATCCAGACGTTAATTTTCGTTAATGTGAGTACAGTTAAAAAGACTTCAAGGGGCTTTGCAGATGGGCAGCCTTGGGCCGCCACAGGAAATGGAGGATTGGGATCAAGGCTGCTCCATGCCTTGGCCCCAATCCACCCTTTTGGCACCTGGGAAAAGAGTGCCAAAATGCCGCTTCTTTCTCAAGCGGCAAAAAGAGTGCTGGAAGAGCTTTTGCATCTCTTCCGGTGCAGCATGTAAAGACGCTGTGCTGGGAGGACATATTCAGGGCATACCCCATGCGTAATGGCATGCACTCTGATGACATCCTCGGGGAGGGGTTGAGATGGCTGCCGTGCAGCTGCCCCTCCCCTTCCATGCCTCAAGACAGTGCTTTGCGCCATCTGCAGAGGCCACCCAAAATCCACCATCTAAAATCATGAGCAAAAGAGTGGTGCAGGAAAATAGACATAGAACTGAGGAGCAAAATGCCTCTGAGCAGTGGCAGTTGATGGCTTTTGTGTTAGTGTGATGGTAAACATGTCCCAGGATTTAGATGGAACTTTAAGTGATCTATCTAAGATGCTGAATCTATTTTGGGATAAGGTTCAGCATCTAGGATAGTTCCTTTAAAGTTCTAACTAAAACCTAGAACAGATCCACTAACCCACTGACATTGAAACCACCAGCTACCATTGCCTCTGCACACTTGCTCAATCCAGGTGCCTTCACCCTAGATAATTATAGTTATATGATATCTATCTATCTATCTATCTATCTATCTATCTATCTATATCTATCTATATATATATCTCATATAATTATAGAGCCCTGGTGTTGCAGTGGTTAAATGCCTGTACTGCAACCACTCACTCACAAACCACAAGGTTGTGAATTCAATACCAGCCAGGGGCTCAGGGTCGACTCAGGCTTGTATTCTTCCAAGGTTATTAAAATGAGTAACCAAATTATTGGGGGCAATTAGTTTACACATTGTAAACTGCTTAGGGAGTGCTTAAGTGCACTGATAAGTGGTATAGAAATGTACTTGCTATTGCTATTATAGCACTATGATTCCACTTCAACTTCCATGGCAGCATCCTATGGACTTGTGTTTTGGCAATGCACTAGAGCTCTCTTGGGAGAATTCTAGATACTCCTCCTGAAATTGCAAATCACAGAATTCCATAAGACAGAATCATGACAGTTAAAGTAGAATCTCAGCCCTATAATCATCTTGTGTGAAAGGGCTCCTGGAATGTGTTTTTAGTTGCAGAATTGTAGCTCATTCACAAAATCATTTCACAAAGAGATCTATTCCTGTCATCCCACAGATGCTCTTTATTTTTTAAAAAAACTTAATTGGGAAGGAGGGAAAATAATAGTTCTGTTTATTTCTGATAGCTCACCTTAAGTCAGAAATATTTGCTAATCTTCTTCAAATCATATAGCAACCTACCTGTAGGTTGTGATCTAACTGCTGTTCATTCCTGAGACTGACAGGTTTAGTTTAGTGCAACATCCAAAGGCTTTGAATCATGGATGAGATCCAAAGCAGATTACCATGAACTCTCAGCTGATTAAACAACCAAAGTTTATTGCTCTGCTAGTTAGGTCAAAGAATGAAAAACAAGATTTAGGAGAAGTTTGACAAAAGGGAGGCCAGTCAATATTCCTGGTATATAAATTGATATAGACCTAATTTTTGTGTTGTGTTTCTTCACCTAGATACAGAGTAGATTACCATCCAAGGTTCCAAATGAAGGAAAAGAAGGTAATTGGGGGACAGTGCAATTTTGTCTTAATAGTCTTGCTAATCGATTTCCCCAAAGGTAAACGAAAGGCCATATCTTACTATTTGAACCTGCCAGAGCTTTGAGATCACCAGGGGAAGGTTTTGTTTTGATGCCAACACCATCAAGATTTGCTTGGTGAGGATACAAAAGAGAATTTTCTCAGTGGCTGCTTCCACACTCTGGAACTCCCACCACAAGAAGCTAGGCTGGCCCACTCTTTGCTTTCCTTTCACCAACAAGCAAAGGCATTTTTGTTCAAGCAGAATTTTAATATGTTCAGAGGGCCCTCCACATTCACTGGGGTTAGGGGTGCAGGACCTCCATGGGACATGGGACAACACATTTTTTTTAGAGAACACCTGTCTAGGAATCTCTAGGTCCTGCAGTGCAACTCTATAGTCAATAACCACTGGAAATTAATCATAGAATTGCATTGGCATCCTTAAAATGCCTAGACAAATGTTTTCTTTAGGAATCTCTAGGTATTCCAGTGTGACTGTGCCAGAAGCTGACATAGTGTCATGATGGAGGACCTAGAAAAAACATATTACTCAAGTCTATGAATAATCAAATCTGCAAAAGCCAAAGCCACAAATGTGGAGGGGTGACTGTATTTACGGAGACTTCTTATTGTGGTCCACAATGTTTATTTATATTTTAACTTGTATTAATTTTAAAAGGTAATTCTATACTGTTTAAATGAAATGATTTTAATGGTTTAAAAAAGTATACTGATAATTTTTTTAACCAATTTGACCTGTGAGCCGCCTTGGGTCCCATTGCATGAGAAAGGCAGCATTACTTGGACTGCACATGGGATCACACAGCACATTGCTTGGACTGATGGGGGACAGAGGAGGGCCCCTCCAGTAGACCTCAACACAGGAAGGTATGTGTCTGGAGAAGTGCTCCTTTAAGTATCAAGGGCCCAAACTGTTTAGGGACTTTCTCCCAAGTATACAAATTTAGGGATTTTAAAATTTAATCTCTTTTCTACCTTTCCTTCAAAGAGCTCTCACCATTTTATCTTCACCAAAGACCTGTCTGGCTCTCCTTGTCAGCACAGGGTTTCCTAATCTTCAGCTTCAGAGCCCGAAAGGTGTGTATGGGCCTCGGCAGACGACTAATAGGGTCGTCTTGGAGGCAGGGAAGAGGAGGGGCAGCCGCACGAGCGGCACCCCTTCCTCCTCCCGAGGTTGCCCTTGGAGCTGCCGGGCCCTCCGCACGGCCGGCGCTCTGAGGGCAACCTCCCGCCGCAGCGTCTGCACACGTTGCGGCGGAAAAGTCAGGGAAAGTGCGCCCGACGCGTTTAGGGCGCACTTTCCCTGACTTCTGAAAGGAGCGCTGATTTAGCGCTCCTTTCAGAGGTGCCGACGGTGCGCTGCGGTGTGGCTGCGTCGCTCTGGCGGCGCACCATCCCGCGGCGCCCCCGACGCCATCGTCTGCTTCCCCCCAAAGTGTGCTTTTTTGTTCCAAGACCTGCATTTTTGTGTGAAGACCAGATTTTCTTGAGCTCCTGGTTTATGTGCACATTTGTAAATATTAAAAATACTGAAACAAACCTTAATGGTGGTGACAACAAAAACAATCAGAAAGAGGGGGAAACCCCCACCATGGATCTGTATAGTTTGTCAGGATTAATCCCCACTGAAAGGAATACCACATTTCTAAATGTCATGCACATTCCTGGAAAAAACAAAACAAGTTAAAGGCCATTATTAGGATAACTTTAAAGGTAGCTTTCACAAAACTGCTAGACTTTACTGGTCTGCAACTTAGGTTAATCCCCTCTCGGGGGGATACCATTTTTCCAAATGTGATGGATTTGCCTGAACAAAAAATGCAAATCATTGGATAGAACAAAAATTTGGATTTCTAAATTTTGATTCAGATTTGGGCCTGAATAGGATTTAACTGATTCAGACTGAATCAGGGTTGAATCTAAATGATCAAACTGCACTTAAACTAATTGAGGAAGCATTGCACAGGCTTAACAGAAAACAATTCCTACTCTCTCAATACAGAAGGTACCTTTCATACAAACAGATCACTTTCTTTTTAAAATATCAATCAATGGTATAATCCTATAGCTGTCTGCTCAGAAGCAAGTAACATTTCCTCCTAGGTAAATGGAAACAGAATGGAGTGCAGTCAGTCATTGTGTCAGAAAGGGACTCTTCTATCTACTGATACCAATAGAAAGGTTTTTGCAGAGAAAGCTCTGGAGCTCCATGTGCAAAATGACTAATGAGTCAAAACTCATTAGCCAGTCTGCAGAAAACTTAACAATGGTGCCCCTTGTTATCTCAGAATCACATCCTTTACATCTTCTTACAAAACCCCTGCAATGAATTATCAGCTAACATATTCTTTAACTTACAGTTTCAAAGCTCTGCTGAAATGACACCTCTATCAAGTTCTGGCCCAGCTTGACAGTCTCCTTTGTAGCCAAAAGCAATGGTATCATTGTGCAAAAAACATACACGTGGCAACTATGGCAGGTTGTGTAAGATCCAGCATGAGAAGTATTAATCATTTGGCAACAATGGGGGGCAGAGTTCCAATACAGCAAGGTTGAGTTATCCCAAACAGAAAAAAAATCCCCCATAATGCACAGCAGCAGGAATAGGATTATTCTGACTGATGGTGATGTTGAATAACTCTTTCCTACTGCTTTGATTTGTGAACCAGAAGAATATCTCAATTGTCCTGGATGCCACTGAAGTGGATAGATGCATTTTTTATACAGATGGAAAATGCAAATCTGCTCAATGGCCTGTAGTGGCTGCATACAATTGGTTATGTTTGACTAGAGCTAGTACTATTCACTGTCAATCTAGCTTGGTCTTTGCAGAACTGATAGGTTGCCAGAGTGAAAACTGGACAACACTTCTATATCTTTAATGGTTATATAGAATAGGGCATTCCAACAGGTGCTGCTTGTTAACTGGTTGCTCAGCTAGCAGCATGTGCCAAAATGTCCTTTTCTACACAGCCATTAAAGTCATTTACAGTTTTCCATCTGGCAATCTTAGCCTGTGAGTATAATCCAGTAGGTCTCACAGATGACCTGGGAAATTGAAGGCCTGAAAATATGACAGTCTAATGAAAGTGCATGCAAACACATGAGGATAGGGACCAATTTTCATCCTTCACTCCCTCTTCACCCCAAATGCTGCATGGATTCACTGTAGGCAGAGAAATGATGTCACATTGATTCTGCTTCCTGCTTTAGTCATTTTAGAGGGGTCATCATCATCATCATCATCATCATCATCTATATTAATTTTCAAACATTTTCACAGGTCACTGTGATTTTTTTTGTTGGGGAAGAGGTGAATAATTGTTTTTATGGCATGTTAGGCAGTTTTCAGCAATTTGGAGACAATTTTTCACCCAAACTTAACATTTGGGGAAGTTTTTGGTGATTTGGGGAGACCAGGAAAGGGGTTGGGGCTCTACGTGGCCAGCAAGGCAATTTCATTTACTTTACAAATACGTATATGAAATAAATCCATTAATGGCTTGGATAATACCTTTATAATTCCTTTTAATGGAATTATTTTAATATACAAATAAAACTAATCTGAGTCCTAATCCATTTTTTAAACATTATACTTTGTATTTAATCTCTTATAGTCTATTAGTCTATAGGCTTCTGATCTGAAACTTAAATAAAATCATGCCATATTTAATAAAATTTTTAAAAGTTTTACTTATAACTAATCCAGATTAGGATGCCTGTTTTTCTGCTCTGGCTCTTTGTCACAGCTCTGGATACCAAGAAGTAAATGTCAAAAATTTCCAGAATTTGCAACTGCACACTTCCATCAGTCTAAATACTATTGATTCTTAGATGTCACTTCATCCCACCACCTCAAGTTGTTAACAAAGCTAACCCTGGTGTGGAATGTATGGTGCAATGTTTATAATCATTTTATAAGATTCCAAGCCATAAGGAAACAGACAAGTGGAGATAAACCTGGTTCTGATGCAACATTGTCTGCCTGTTAAACTGATTAAACTGTTCTGCTTCATGCCACTGGGTTTTCTTTCTAGTCTCACCTGATCCTGATTTGACATACTGTTTTTTGGGGAGCCTTTAAACCACAATTCCTCATTTCAGAAATTATGACAAAATTAATTCTTTCCATAAAGGAAGAGATCTGATGTTTGGATACTTTCAAACACAAAATTTACAATGATATTTATTTTATTAATTTTTTATTTTATTCATATACCACACTTTTCTAAATATAGAACTCAAGGTGACTTTTGGTTTATGAATTTTTTAGGTACACAGATCTTTTATTAGGGTAAACACAGTTAACAATGGGGAAATAAACTCTGCTTTTACTTCAGTCTTAAAAACCGTGGAAGTATATTCTCCCATACAATTCTATGGACGTTATCACACGTGGGCCAGAAAGCGATAATAAAGTGGAAATGAGGCATTCCGAGATCACAAAAATAGCCCTGGGGGCCACACTCTCCTCAGCCCTGTGTTGTACTAATGAAATTTCTTTTCACAAACAGCCAGTTTTGTTGAATCCCTCCAGTCCCCAAAAATTGGAGGCGGTGTTATGTGATTTACATTTCAAATTATATGCCAAAGTTAACATTTTTAAACATTTCAAGGCTCACATACTTTCTGTTCAAGAGTCTTATCCTTCTAGGATCTGGTTTAGCTGTGGAGAAAACAAACTACTCCATTCTCCTTCAGGATCAACTCTTCAGACAGAAAAAACAGAGGGGGAACCAACCACTTTTAATATACTTCTGCTTCTATAACCACACTTGTCTTCTTTGGAGTTTATCACACGGGACAGATCCTGTGCAGAAACTGGTTTTAAAGTGAAAACAATTCACAAAAGTGGGTTGTTTTCCCCATGACACTTGGGGTTAATCCGAACATAGGGGGGTTGCAGACTGCCAGAAATAGTGTGAATTCAGTCCACTTTTAGGGTTAGGGTTAGAGTTAGGGAACCATGGGAACTGTATTTTATTGTGGCATCAGAGTTGTCTGACAGAGAAGGCTCAATGTCTCAGAAAAATAACAGTTCCCATGATTCCCTAGCACTAACCCTAACCCTAAAAGTGGACTGAATTCACACTATTTCTGGCAGTCTGCAACCCCCCATAAAGTAGAACTAACCCACAAAAGTGGGCTGTTTTTCAGACGACGTTGGCATCAAGGAGCAATAATGAGACATTAATCCAAATGAAAAGTTACCAAAACCCACTCCTTTTTACTTTTGGAACTTCCTGAAGGTAAAAAGGAGCAGGTTTTGGTGACTTTCTATTCAGATTAATGTCTCAGTATTTCTTCTTTACATAAACACATCTGAAAAACAACCAGCTTTTGTTTGTGCATGGGATTTAAGCAACTTGCCTCTGTGTGATAAGATCCTAAGTCAGATGGGACACTTGGATGAGATAGACCATTGCATTAATTAGAAACAGATCATTTTGTCACTGAGAGTGGAAACCTCTCAAGGGGCAAGTGATGACACAGCTACCAACAGCATCTAATTTGAGTACAAACCTAGCATTGTTCTGTCAGAGCAAGTACTTAATCAAGGTTCTGATGGTTCAAGATTCCAGGGGCCATATTAAAGATGACACAATCCTTGATGTAAGGCTGTTTTGCTGTGACTATGAGTGAGTCACTTGCGAATGCGGTGTTCCACTCTCCTGAGTGTACAGTGGTGTCACTAGGGTTGGCATCATTTGGTATGGTAACTCATGGTGTCACCCCCTGACCTCCTCCCATACCACACACCATACAGAATCCTTAATAATGTTTTTATACTAATGTTACTCATAAATCATAATTCCCATACATCACTGAATGTAATGGCAATAGTTGTGACATAAACAACTAGCAAAATTACAATTATATCTTTAAATTACAATATCATGGGCACCGCCAAAGTGTATTAACATTTACATAGTTTCATGTGATTCAAGTTAAAAGTTGCGGGGGGGGGGAATGAAAATTTGGTAAGATGTGATCTTTTAAAAGAAAATTTAAAAATATTAAAATTAAGAAACAAACAAATCTGAGGCCTCTTCTTTTCCTGCCCACTGATCCTCCCCCTACTCACAGCTTCTCTTCCACTGAGCTCCAGTGTTTTAAAGGGGCAAGGATGAATGCCATAGCCCATTTTTACCCAAAGGCAGACATTTGGGAAGCAGTGGTGTCATCACCCCTTAGGGTGTCTCCCATCGGGTCTGCACTCCCCATACACCCAGTGAGACCCCTGTGAATATATGCTGATATTCCTCAGACACAATTAAATCTTTAATATAGAGTTGTATGTGCATGTTTTTATGTTGACTTCGAGTGTTGTGCAAAAATCTAATTTCCAACTGGTCAAACACTTTCTTTTCCTCTAAATAAGGCTTCTGGATTTTCATCTCCTGTTTCAGGACACTGATTTTTTTTCTGGTGATGTTCACAAGCATATCTAGGTCCTTTCCCCCATGATACAATTGTTGTGCTTTGATTCTACTTTAACTGCCATGGCTCCATCATGTGGAATCTTGGAATTTGCAGTTTAGGGAGGAGTATTTAGCATTCTCTGCCAAACAGCTCCTCTAGTAACTTACTAAACTACAATCCCTAGCATTCCATAGGATGTTGCTATGACAATTAAAGCAGAATCATAGTGGTATAACTGTGTAGTGTGAAAGGGGGGCTTGTCATTGTTAGATGGCCAAAGGTCATATGTTGTGCCCTCCATTCTCTGTTACACAGTTTGTATTACTCTGCAGCTTCCCTGGTTGACTATTCTTCATGAACTAAACAAAGACCCATTGCAAAGTGACTGCTGGTCCTCTTTCCCTTTGAGGTTTAATAAAAGTGCAGGAAGTCAGGGAGGGCTGCAGTCCACTGGAGAGATGACTGTACACTAAAAAGCAGGACGTTGGCACAACCATACCCTCCAACATTTTACAGATGAAAACTAGGATGTGTGTGACCAAGCAAAATCAGAGTGTGGTCAAGATGGCCAAAGTTATTAATGAGAAAGAATTAACAAGTGAGGAAAGGTTATAATAATCTACTTTTTCCTGAGCCTACTAGGAAGGGCAAGACTCTAGCCTCTCCTTTCCTCTTCCCCCTGCTGAATTAATTGAGTAAACTACTTTTGCCCTTTGGACTCTGATTGCAACAGTTGAAATAAGATGAAGACAAAGGAGGAAAGGAGGAGGAGGAGGGTAAACTGGGATATTTTAAAAGCAGCTGTAAAAGTGGGACAGCAGTGGATTAACCGGTACTGTCCTTGCCAAGTTGATAGAAGTGGTAGGTATGTACAATTTAACTACCTTATAATTAAGGTATGTGCAAGGATACCTCATTTCACTCACATTTTTTTGTCACAAGAACTACAGCCATAAAACCCACAACCTGCTGAAATATTTGTCCTGTCTAATAGAGAGTTCACCTACTGACTGGTAGCCCATTGATTGGAACAGCCATTGCACTGAAGCCATAGGAAACATCTTCAATGGTGGGGAATTCTGGGAGAAAAATGTACAATAATGAATGGTTTTAATGTTCATAATTAGAATGAAAATCATGGTAATTTGCATAATTAGAATAATTTGCAAAATATGCAGATTAGTTGCCTGGGTATAGGCTTCAAATAAAGGTTAAAATGAAGTTCACCAGAAGACTGGTAGTCCTCTTACTGGAGCTGAGGTGAGAAATGTGCAGCTCAATCCAACATCACTGATGGTGAGGAATGCTGGGAGATGAATTCTAACACCATTTGGAGAGCCACAGCATTCCCACTCCTTATTAGTAAGATGAACAGAGCCAATTGTTTCCACATTCTCTGAGATGGAACCTGATACCAACACATGCCAAGCAGCTTCTTCAAGTGGATTGCAGACTTCATCTTGAGACTTATCTAACTACACAGCTAGATCTAACATGTGTTTTATGGATTAATATGCCTTCAAGTTGATTCTGATAACCCTTTCATTGGGGTTTCTGGAATGATTCATTCTTAGGAGATTTGCCATTGTCTTCCTCTAAGGCTAAGAGAGTGTGACTTGCCTAAGCTCTCACAGTGAGTTTGAGTGTCTGAGTGGAAATTCAAACCCTGGTCTCAGACAGTTGTAGTCTGACACTCAAGCTACTATGCCAAACTGCTTCTCCTTTTCACATCTAGTGACAATGATTTTTGAGCTTTCTAGGTTCTCTCTCACCATCTCAGTCTGATGAAGTCATTGGGGACTTGAATTCTTCAAGTAATTTTCTATGATATTTTAGGAGTCTAATAACGGTATTATCCAACTGTGGTCTGAGGGTTTTAATTTTTGGTTGGATTCATAAAGTATGGTTACAAAGAAAAGGAAAAAAGAACAGACAAAACAAAAACAGAAAGGGAAAATACATAGAGTTTGAAGATGGATGCAGTTTTATGTATAAAGAGATTCTAGATATTGAAGGTGGGGCAAGACAGATTAAGTTTCCTTTGTCTGGAATTCTGAAATCCAAAATATTTCAAAATCCAACATTGTCCACAGAGATGGCTGAGGTAGTGACACCTTTGCTTTCTGATGGATCAATATACAATATTCCTAGAGATCAATATTTCTAGAGAGGTGTTCTCTCAGATAAAAACATAGTGTCTACTCTGAACAAATCTTGCCAAGAAATCCTTAGGGTCACTATAAGTCAGAACTGACAAGAAGACACCCCAAAACAATACACCTTATTGTGGAGACCCCCAGGTTACACAGGATTCCTCACCTGTTTTCCCTAAAGTAGTTTGAGGCTTTTCTTCCCTCAGAAACTATGTATTGTTCAGAGTAGATTTGCCATTGCCTTCCCCTGAAGCTGAGATCATGTGACTTGCCCCAAGACACTCAGTGGGTTTCGAGGCTGAGTTGGGAATCAAACCCTTATCCCTAGAATCATGTTCCAATACTCAATACTCAATCCTCCAGAGTCATGGCCCAATACTCAAACCATTATGCAATGTATAAAGTGTATACAAAACATAAATAAATTTCATGTTTAGACTTGGATCATATCTCCAAGAGATCTCACTATGTATATGCAAATATTCCAAAATCCAAAAAAAACCCCTCTGAAATCTAAAACACTTCTGGTCCCAAGCATTTTGCATAAGGGAAATTGGTTACCTTAGTTTTAAGATAAAGAAACGCATACAGAAAAAAAAAATCATAATATAAGATTTAATAGTGTTTAGGATTGATGACAAGAAACCAATAGCACATAGAGAGTTGTGATTTAGCACAATGATGGAGTGACAATTCAGTTACAGCAGAAGAATTTCACATCATTAAGCGCTGTTTCCTCAAGACCTACCAACTTAGATTCCACCTTTGTTTGCATTCCACATATGGAGCCAGAAGGGCAACGCTTGCTCCATGGGCCAAAAAGGTGACGCCAGCTAGATGACTTGCCTGACAGTTTAGTCCCATCTTTACAGTTGAACTTAATGTTGGTGGTTGCTGTATCATCACCTAACCCATAGCTTTCTTTCACCTGCAGAGAAAAGGAAACCAGGTAACCTCTGTGGCATTTCATAGGTTTCGTCCAAATTCCTGACCTGATAAAGAAGAAATGATGCAGTCATTAGTAAGGGTGTAAGATGATGGCTTCAGGGGGACAATGGGGAGGGGGCAGCAATGCTGTTCTTCAGAGACTCTCCAGTTGTTTTCTTCTGTTGGAGGACGGAGTTGTCTAGATTACAAACCTCATCCTGTATTTTCTAAACTGATGTCTCTGATGTGGTAGGGTGTACCATGCAACTGATCACCAGCATTGAAGCAATATTCAAGCATTCCAGTCAGCTTCTCTATGTGGAATTTTGTGAATTTATCACAAACAAAACATCTTGTGGCTATTGACAATTTCTTCAACAGAGCATTTTGATTCGATATGGATGAGAAAATTTGTGAACATACTTTACTCCTCTACTGAGGTATATTTAATATGGCAAATACATGAACTGTCATATTGCATAAAGAGTAAAGTAACATTTAGTTCAGCTCAGTTTTTTCTAATGTTGATGGCCAACTTCAAAGAGGTTATACATGTTGGACAACACAGAGATAGGAAGTAGAATCAATGTTGGTGATCCTGATGAAATGGTCTACTGTCAGAGTTGGCAGCAGCACCTTGGACAATCAACCAGTCAGTTTGATTGAAGAACCAACAGAACTTTATTGATAGATCCAAAAGTCAGACATGCCTCACCCAGCGTTTTAGCTGAGACTAACTACCCCCCCTCCTTACAGCCAAAGAAAAAGAATGTCCAAAAGCCCGCGCATACAGCCCCTCCCATTTCCCACAAAACAGAAACTGCATTCCCAGCTCTCTGAGCTAGACACCCAAGGCCATTTGATAAGACACCTGCTCTACCCTAAATCTCACAGCCTAAGTTCCAAAAATACCAAACCATCTCCCATCATCCCCAATATAAACTCTATATCTGGTAGAACACTAACAGGATTCTAACATCTACCTCCTCAAAAATTCATGAAAATGAAACTTGAGTCTTTCAGGTTCCATAACCAAACTCTGTTGGCTTTTCTGCAACATGGCAGCTCCCTCAAACTATCTGAATATGTGTGGTATTTCCTTCCTTTTATTCATGCACTGTAATGTATAGGTGATGCAGCTCCTCCCTTATATGTTCTGGAAATGAATTTCAATTAAAATAAAACATAAACATTATCTTTTATCATTTGTGAACTTTCTCTAAGAACTAGCATGGTACATTGATTTCCCCCTCCTCTCCTTCAACCTTTTTTTTGTGTTGTGTCTTTTAGATCAAAAGCCTGAGGACAGGCACTTTCTTATTATTACTCTTGGTTAACTATTCTGGAGCCCTACTTCAATTTGTAATTTGCTAAAACTGGGAATAAAAATGTCTTTAAATAAGTGAGGGACAAGGCTGGGAGATTTTGAGTCCTACAAAATCATGGAGGGAGTATTGGAGAATAAGAGTGGGTTAGAGAGGTTGGTAAGGTGCTCCAAGATTCAGCTGTGTAAATGTACCCCTAGGACACTACTATTTGCCAACCACTCTTTACATTAACAAACAAATCCAATGTTTGTCTCTCTGTAGATACAATCCAAATTAGAAGAAAAAAAGAGTTTGCACTCCCATAGACAGATCAATTCCTTTGATACTCCCATGCATTGCATTACTGGTCCTCTAGAAAAAGAAAATTTGAGTTGCTAAGCCAAAGAGTTAAATATAAACATAAAACTGGAAAAGCTGAATTTCAAGTGTTGTTTCCTCCCTGCATGGGCCTTTTTTAAAATCCTAGTCTTCTTAAACTTTGTACCTGTGGTTTTTTGGTCTCTTTGTTTTATGAGGCTTGGGGTCCTGTACAGTTTAAGTATGTTCTAATGTTAATTTTTACATATGTTAGCTGCATTGTATTTGTTTTCATTTGTAAGCCACCTTGAGTCCTCTTTCTTGGTCTGTTTTTGTCTCCCACCCCCATGGGACTTTGGGCCCTGGCATAAACATGGTGTCACATGAAATCTGTACCTTAAGACTGTAAACATATTGGCTTCACTTTACTAGAAAGAAGTTCCATTGAACTCAGTGAGACTTAAATTTGAGCAGACATGTGCAGAGTTTGAAGCTGCTCAAGAATTCTTACCCAATCAGGGATAGTCCCCTTGCTTTCATCCAGCATAAAAGATTTCAATCTATTTCTCTCCATCACCACTTTACAAGCCTCAAAGTCATAGATGAAGAGAAAAGTTTTTTTTAGAAAGTGACTCACTGTCCAGCTTTAGACTGTATTGTGTAACCATTTGAGCAATGAAAATGGATGGAATTCAGAAAGGTATCATCATTTGCCAACAACGTATTTACATATGGTTGTACCTAGTGGGGGGGGGGGAAGGAAAAACAGCATTTAATTATGCTATTTTTAACTTATGTTTTAATATTAGTAATATTTAATTATTATTTTTAACTTTTGTAACCAGTGTTTTAGTTCTATCTTTTTGAATTATTGTAAGCCACCTTGAATCCCATTTTGGGGGAAAGGTGGGATACAAATCTCCTAAATAAATAAATATGTCATAAGCTGCAACACTGTTAATGATTAAAGTACCATTTTTAGTGGTAAATTCCTGTCACAAAGCCTGGATTATAATATACTGTACTGTATTGATCAGACTAGATCAGTAATGAGCAATGTTAGTGCAAGTCATGTAAATTCCAAACTGTGTGCAACATCTACTGGAGAAAGATGTGAATATAAAATAGGCTTTTGGTATCCACTGGGGGTTGGTTCCAGTTTTCCTCCATGGATACCAAAATCTGTGGATGGTGAAATACCATTATATACAGTGGTGTAATAAAAAGTAATTCCTTTTATACAAGGATTTTGGGATGTAAATATTTCAAACTGTGGTTGGTCGAATCTGTGGATGCAGAATCCATAGATAAAGAAGGCTGACTCTTTATAATATACTATGCTGTTACAGATTGACTGGTCCTAGTCTTCAATTTCTTCTCTTTTCTTTATTTGACTCTTCCTAGTGGCTGACATTAGTAGCTCCTTCCCTTGTCCAGAATGCCCCTAATAAAGATATCATGTATTTCAGGGGTAGGCAACCTAAGGCCCGGGGGCTGGATGCAGCCCCCCAAGGCCTTTGGACCGCCCCCAGGCTGGTCCTGCTGCCACTACCGCCGCCGCCCACCATGATGATATTGATTATTGTTGTTATTACTTGTTCTTGGGGTTTTCTTGGCAAAATCTCCATAGGGGTTTTGCCATGGCTTTTCTGGGGCTGAGAGAGTGTGCATGCATATATTTAAAAAAATTATTTTTAATTTTATTTATTTATTTATTTATTTATTTATTTTTGGTGCTTCGGCCCCCCAATTGTCTGAGGAAAAGCATCCCGGGGCCCGGCTCAAAAAGGTTGCCTACCCCTGATGTATTTCATGTCACATAGTGAAATTCTTAGGGGATGCTTTGGGAAGAACGACATGACATCTGATAGATTAGCAGCTGCTGCCATTGTTGCTACAGAGAAGAAATAAATTAAATATACTAAATGGAGATGGGGGAAATGAGCCATTACTATAAAATCCCTATGTAAAATGCTGCTTTCTTTGGGAATTATTTACTTCATCCGGTTTCTATTTAAAGTTGCTGCTGTAGCCCTCAAATTGCCCCCAATCTCCGTGCCATTTCCCCTCTGAAACAAATGGTAAATACTAGAGTTGTCAGATTTCAAAGGATGGCCCTAAGTCTCTAGTTTTCAGAGGTCATCTCCAGGTGGGAGATGAAGGTGCAAATGCTCCTGGCTTAATGAGACTATGTGCGAAAGGGATCTAGGAGTCCTAGTAGACCACAAGTTGAACATGAGTCAACAGTGTGATGCGGCAGCTAAAAAAGCCAATGTAATTTTAGGCTGCATCAATAGAAGTATAGTATCTAGTTCAAGGGAAGTAATAGGGCCACTGTATTCTGCTTTGGTCAGGTTCCACCTGGAATACTGTGTCCAGTTTGGGCACCACAATTCAAAAAGGATGTGGAGAAACTGGAGCGTGTCCAAAGGAGGGTGACTAAAATGATGAAGGGTCTGGAAACCAAGCCTTATGAGGAACGACTTAGGGAGCTGGGAATGTTTAGCCTGGAGAAGCGAAGGTTAAGAGGTGATATGATAGCCTTGTTTAAATATTTGAAGGAATGTCATATTGAGGAGGGAACAAGCTTGTTTTCTGCTTCTCCAGAGACTAGGACCCGGAACAATGTAAGCTCCAAGAAAAGAGATTCCACCTTAACATTAGGAGGAATTTCCTGACAGTAAGGGCTGTTTGACAATGGAAAACACTCCCTTGGAGTGTGGTGCAGTCTCCTTCTTTAGACAAATGGCCATCTGTCGGGGATGGTTTGATTTTGAGTTCCTGCATGGCAAGGGGTTGGACTGGATGGCCCATGTGGTCTCGTCCAACTCTATGATTCTATGATTCCAGATTTGGTGTGCCAGCTCCAGGCAAGAGGCCAGGGCTATGAGCAGATCTCCGGATTATAGTACAGCAGCAGGTTCCTACAATTTGCAAAGTTTAATTGATTCTTTGCTACAACTTGCAAAAGCTCTCCCTGGGGTCTATTTATTTACTTAGGGCCTTTGCAGACTGCCAGCAATAGTGCAAATTGAGTCCACATTAAGGGTTAGGGTTAGTACTAGGGAATCATGGGCATTTTTTTTCCTTAGGACGTTATCACACGGGGGAAATCTGCTGGTTAATCCACACAAATCCCAAACAGAAACTGGATTTGTGCCTCATGATTTCACACGACGTCGCACAGAAACTAGACAGAAACTGGACAGAAATTGGTGTTATCCGAGATCTTTTGAAATTCGGTAGTTTTGAGGAAATGCATTTGCGAAATTACAGTAATTTCACATTTACTGTAATGTGAAAAGCAAATGCGCATTTGGGAGCATTTCCCTGCTTTTCCCATGGTTCCACGGCGAGCATTCCTCTATCTGCACATGTGCAAGAAGATCATTTCTAGTACATTTATGGGCTTTTCTCACTTGTGTGTGAACGTTAAATGAGCTTACTGTAATTTCACAATTAAGGTAATTATGTGTGAAAGCCATTTGCGGAATCAAGGTTTATTTTCGGAATGCCTCATTTCCACTTTATTATCGCTTTCTGGCCCACGTGTGATAACGTCCTTAGACATTGAGCCTTCTCTGTCAGAGAGCTCTGGTGCCACAATAAAATACAGTTCTCATGATTCCCTAACCCTAACCATAATCCTTAAAGTGGACTCAATTTGCACTATTTCTAGCAGTCTGCAAAGGCCCTTAGTTAGAGTCTTCCTCCCCACTGGTGTGGTGCCAGAGCTTACCCACCACTCTGTGCTGCACTCACTTTCTGGCTAGAAGAAGAAAGACTGGGTTAAATGTACCCTATCCCATTTCCTTAAATAGGTGGGAAGGAATAATCCTCTTTTCCACCTTGAGATGATGATGAATATCCCGCCCCTCTGCCAAGCAATCGGGGCGGCTTATAACATTAAAATTCCAGACAGATGTCATATAAAAACCTCAGAATCCCAAAACCCACACGACCCTTAAAATTATTAAACAAGTTATACATTAAAACATATTAAAACAAATTCCCAAGAACAGAACTATAATAGACAGTAGTGGTGACTATAACCGGAAGTGGGAGAGGAAGAGATAGGCAAGCTCCTAAAGCCGGGAAATCTAGTCAGGAAAGGCCTTCTGGAAGAGATCCGTCTTGACAGCTTTTTAAAAGCTGCTTAAGGTCATAATATGATGGATCTCATCTGGCAGGCCATTCCATCTGGAATCAACCATTTCAGCTAAGGTTACCTACTATGTGATAATTTCATTTCCAAACATAAAAATATGTTTTCTCTGTGTTTGTGGATATGTGAGTTTGAATGAAAAGTGGTGAGCAGCTGTGGTTAATGTTTAATGCATAACACTTAATGGTATCACCAGAGGCTGTCCCTTGGTCTTAAGGTTTGGCTTAGAAATCTTAGAGTTGAGACAAGCTTAAAATGACAACCCTAGTAAACAATACCCTCAAAAACCTTGGTAGTGCAATTTGTCATTTAAAGTTTATTGCAGGGTTCCATGGCCTTGTTCATGCCTCAAATAGACTCGCTCTCACTCTCCCTTTAAGAAAGTGGAGGTGAGCTAAAATGGACTTTATCTGGCTCCAAATGGATCTAGAGAGTAGAGTTTTCCTATGTCTTGGTGTGTGTGTGTGTGTGTGTGTGTGTGTGTGTGAAAATGGTCCCCAGGGCCTCAGAGGTTGCCGAACAAAACAAACAAATGGACAGTGCAAAGAAAACACCTTCAACGAGAAGCCATTAGCAAATGGCTTTGGGATATAATGCTATGTCCCCCCAAGTACCCCACTTTCCTCCATTTGGCACAGTGAGGACGGTATGATACTTTCGGCCTTCAGAATCCCAGAGGCAGAAGGAGAGGATCAAGAAGGGCACAGCACTGACAGAGAGGTCCATTGAAGGTAGCCTGTTCCAATCCAGCAGCAAGAAGCATTGGGGAGAAAAATGGCAGCCATGAGAGAATGTGCTAGATGTGTAACTAACCTTAAACTGAGAGAACTGTCATTGTGTCCCTGCCTCACTAGACAAACTGTTTTTCAGAGTCAAACACTTAACTTTACACTGGGGTTTATTTGTACATATCTATATTATGCATGCATTTGGAGAAGTAGAATTCACCACTGAAACATGAAACTATATTCAGATAGTTTACTGTTTTTTCCAATTTCAATTTGATTTTTTTAATAAATAACTTGGGAGTTTTTAGAAATTTCACTTGGATTGATTCCAAAATCCACAGCCCAGCATATCTGACAACTCGAATGTAATGGCAGTAATGCCTGTAATAGAAAAAGGCACCAGATCCTGTCTGATCTTTGAAGCTAAGAAGGGTCAGCTTTAGTTTGCATTTGGATGGGAGACTGCCAAGGCATACCAGGTGGTATAGCCTATATTTCAAAGGAAAGAACTGGCAAAACCACCTCTGAGTATTCCTTGACTAAGAAAACCCTATGAACATCAGGGGGTCACTATAAGTCAATGGTTGACTTGAGGGCACATAAACACACTCTACCTTCTTTCTAGCATAAAGATGGCATTGTAATGGCTTAACAATGGACTTTATCACATGGGAGGCAAGCGTCATCCTCCTGTCATTAAATCGCTATTAAATCGCAGGAATATTGTGCAATAATGGGTAGATTTTAGACAGTGTCCCACGATGTTCTCATTATCCTGACATTATCCCATGAATAAAGCGGCAAAATGTGCCACTTTTTATTCGCAGGATTTTCCCATGAAAAAAAGCAGCACAATTTTTCTGCTTTATTCATGGGATAATGGTGCGATAATGGCAACATTGCTGGACGTCGTCTGAAATCTACCCGTTATTGTGCAATATTCCTGCGATTTAATAGCAAATTAATGATGGGAGGAGGATGCTTACCTCCCATGTGATAAAATCCAATGTGTCAAATGGGTTTGCTTGTGACAATAGCTCAGACTAGCTGGAAAGTGAAAATCTGCCAAAAACTTGATCTTCTTTGTGTTTTAGAAACTCTAATTTCCTTATAATCAAAAGGAAATCCTCAGTTTTTTTGTATTCCTTTAGAATTACTTTTATAATCATGGCATTTATAAGAGGGGTTACAATACTTACCTCCCTTCTCCCCTTGCTGAACTACTGAGAACGGTGCTAGTCTACTTATGGTCTCACAGCAATTGGTTTTCCTCCAGCCAGAATGAAAGACTTCCTGTTCAGCAGTGGAATATGAATATGGGCAAGGCTGAAGGAGAGCTCAGGTGAAGGACACATGATTTGTTACACATGGCATTGTTTGACATCTTGCGTTCCTTTATTCCTGAAGAATTCTTATCAGATGGAAAGTGACAGATTTTCTTTTGTTCTGTGTCTGACAGTCACTTCATCCAACATCACAATTGCTGGCTGCTTTTCAGAAGTGAAATCAACACCCATTAGATTGGTATTAGGGATTTACTATGGAACACTTTGGACACATAGCCCAAGTTCACAGGTTCCAACTCTGGCATCCATGTGGGATCTTTTGTTCAGCAACCTTTGCTGAAGGACTTGCCCAAGGCATTTTTCTTCCTGAGACAAAGGGCAAGATGGCACTCAAACTTTCCAGATTGAGAAAAATCATCAAGAATTTGTGAGGGAAGCATGCCCTCCATTTCACCTATAATGGAGGTGAGAAGGAAGCATGGCAGTATATTAATTGACCCAACCATCTCTGTTGTCACATTCCTTATCCCTGCACCATCCTGACATGGTTTAGAGTACATACACACATACATATAAGATCTCCTTTTATTTAGATATTTCTCTATTCTTAACATATTTCAGTTCAGATGCATCTGAGCAAATAGGCTCAAGTCTACGAAAGCTCGTGCTACTAGCTTTTTTCTTTCAGTTAGTCTCAAAGGTGCTTCAAGATCCCTTTGCATACAGACTTTTCAGATTAACACTGCTATATCTTTGAATTCTACCAGCTAAAACCTACAAATATATATTAAAATAGGTAAATATGTGCAACTAATATGTGCATTTGAAATATATGCATTTCTCTTTCATCTATATTTGTTATTTTTTATAATTACTGCCAACTCAGCTTAACTTCTGGTGACCATATGAATTGGAGATATGAAAGACACCTTGTCATCCATAGCCTTTCTCAGGTCCTGCAAACTCATTGCTGTGGGTTAGTTGATTGCATCTATCTATCTGAAATGCAGTTTTCTTATTTTCCTTCTTCTACAGAACTTTATTTATCTATCTGACTGTAAATCAGCAATGAGCCTCCAAGATATTGATGATTCAGGGACAAAGCAATGGTCAGCTGAGTTCTCATCATTCCAGTCTCATGAGGGTCTGTATGCTTGAGTGGAACTAATGCTTACAGAAATCCAAAAGAGTCCAGAACAGCTCAATATGTCTTTGAACTTTACATAAATCTTCTATGGTACTTAGTAAGATGCTTGCAAGTGTATGACTTCCCCTACTTACATATTGTGATAGCACAGTGCTGGCAAATGGTTGTGCAGTTTTAGATGGCAAAAGAAGGACTGATGTTGGTGGCAAGCACAGTTTAGCAAAGTCTTGGCTGCTCTGAGGTCCTGTTGTGACTAGCAAAATCCATTGTGGCTAGGGATAAACAAATCTCTTGTTTTTCCTTTATTCCATATCCAACTTTAAAAATTTCAGGGGCTCCCCCCCATTCTGTATAGTATAGATTTTGAGAAGGTTTTATGAAAAAATAGGGAAAAATGCTGCCCAATGGTACTGCCCCGATACACTAGTTGCAACTCTTCCTACTGAGATGGTGGTTGCTGTCTTGTACCTACTTGCCATACAATTGTTAGGGATAAAACTATCAGAAAAATGGGTGGGAACACTAATTTTGCATCACAAATATGACACCCCCCCAAGCTTTAAATATCGAAGAATTGGTCAGTTTGATTTTCTCACACATACATTCTTTTTCACTCACATTTATTGTTTTTTTCTTTCACATTCATGTTCATTTCCCCCCTCTTTTGCCTATGAAGAAATGAACCATACTTTAATTTAAAAAAACAAACCATCAGCAATCATAGAATAATAGAGCTGGATGAGATCCCAAAGGCCATCCAGTCCAACCCCCTGCCATGCAGGAACACACCATCAAAGCACCCCCAACAGATGGCTATCAAGCCTCTTTTTGAAAATCTCCAAAGAAGGAGACTTCATCATTCTCCAAGGCAGCATATTCCACTATCAAACAGCTCTTATCACCAGGACGTTCTCCCTAATGTTTAGGTAGAATCTCTTTTCTTGTAGTTTGAATCCATTGCTCTGTGTTTAGTTTCTGGAGGAGCAGAAAACAAGCTTGTTCCATCCAGACTGAGCAAAAACTGGCCAAACTGAGCAAAATTCACAACCATTCTTACTTTCATCCTTTTGTATACAATTATTCAATGATATGCATGGCACAGCCAAGACTGAAATATTAGATAAGCTAGAAAGCTGGTTACATCCTGACTGACTGAAAAGTCCCATATTTCATTTCTGTTCCTTCAGATTTCATACCAGATTAAAATAAACTAACCTGGAGAGCTGGTATAGAAAATCTCTGATCATACTGGGAGCTGACAGAAAATATTCTGTGATAAACAAAATTTATATGGATCTCAAAATAAAATTGGAAAGAACAGGAACAAAATCTGGGACTTCCGCATGTTTTTAATAAGTCTTGATGTACTCTGAATTGAATCTAATATTATTCAGAGGAATTGACTGTATACCACTATTCAGAGTCAAATGCAGGCAAAATAAAGGAAAGCTGGTGGATAAGTTCTCATACCTTCCATGCTCCAGTTGCTTCAATGATTTAGAAGTCCTGCTGTATTTTATGATCTTAGATGTCTAGCAAGATGAACCTTCAGAAATTCCAAGGTGTTCCTTCCTTACTAATTCTTTCCTTCAAAGCAAAGCAATTACAAAGGGAGAAGGTGTACCCTTTAGAGTACATAGAAAGCCATAATTGTCTTGAAGGGAAAAACGGGCATGAAATCAGTGGTCAGCAGAAGGTAGATGAAGCCTCCATTAGTAAATCTTTGAGTGATTTGCAGTTCTTGTTCTTGTTCTTGTGTGCCTTCAAGTCTTTTCCTTGTTATGGCAGCCATAAGGCAGATCTGTCATGGGGTTTACTATGAAATGTGGGTGTAAGTGAACTTACTGGGGCTGGCTCTAACATTCATAAGGGGGAGATGTCCATCTCAGGTAATATATCCTGTGGAAGAGAACAGGAGTAGGGAGGCACTAGTGGAGAGAAGTGTGCATATGTGCCAGTACAGCCTTCCCTGCATCCTCTAAGCTGCCCTCAGGTATGGTAGAAATCTGTCCTCTCTTATGAATGTTAAATTAAGATCCTTTGACACATAGATTATGGAGGGATGACAACATTTTCTTTATACAGGGCAACAAAAATGTCTTGAGACAACCTCAGAGTTAACTGTCAACCAAGCCTTAGAATAGAATAGAATTATTAATATTATTATTATTTGGCTTTTCACTTATTTCTTTATGAGTTTCTGTGCCATTAATAAAATATCCCATGGGATGGTCCATTGTAATCTATGGGTTTGGAATGACTTTTCAAAATATTCCAAAGTAAATCTCTAAAGATACTGAGTTTTGGAGACACTTCTTAACAGTGGCCAGTAATGTCAGTGGTGGGTGGATGGCTAGACACTGAACCAAAGAGAGCCCATTGCTTTCTATCAGCCTGGCAGTGCTGAAGGCCAGAGCAGCAGAGCATATAAAATGTTTGCTATACATGAGAAGCAACAGCCACATGTCTCTCTCCTGCACCCGCTTACAGCTCAGCCCACCTTCGTATGATCATCAGGAAATATCTCTCTCATTCTGGCTGCAGGAAAACCAATTGCTGTGAGTTTGTAAGTAGATGAGCACAGTTCTTCTCTTACTACTTCAGCAAAGGGTGAAGACAGGAGAAGGACTGTAACCCTGCCAGAATTGGATATGCTTCACTAGTGAGAAGTATAGGAAGTTGCTTTATAGTGATTCAGACAGTTGACCCATTTAGATCAGTTCTGTCAATTCTGATGGGCAGAACTGGCTTTTCAGGTTTCCAGAAAGGATTTTCCCTCCTAACCCTTTCCTATGGACAAGGAAACCAATAAATGAAAAAAAACGGAGTTTCCCTTCTGAAAAGAAAACAGTCCCCTTCTACCCTAGGAAAGTCCATTATTATATTTAATTATTTCTTCTTCTTCTTCTTCTTCTTCTTCTTCTTCTTCTTCTTCTTCTTCTTCCTCCTCCTCCTCCTCCTCCCCCTCCAGTGGCATACAGCTTATAAATTATATAGAAAGGTATATAGAAATGATGAGGGTTTCTTTCTGATGGGCAATTGTGCTTATTTCTGGAGTCATTTCCCAATTAGTCTGAGCTGTTTTCAGGACCAAACTATTTCAGCAATTACTATACTATCTTTACTGTAGACAAGAAGTACAATAAACCTATGACTGTCTCCCTACCTCTCACACTGAAAACCAAAATACACAGTTTCCAGGTAGGCTTGGTTTTTGGATGTTGGAATTGACCCAACTGATCTGGGTGACACATCTGAGCTATTTGTAACAGTCAAATTGTGGTTGGAAAAGTCAGCAAATCCATTTTATTTTTTTTTTCAGCCAAAAGTAATTGGATGTCTCTCAAGGACAATTTCTGAAAGGTAGGATTCATTGGGAGTTTGACTAGATTGAAGGTAACCCAGCCAAATGTCTCAGAATATAAAGTAAAGGAATATATATATGGTTATTGTTTGTCAGAACTTTTCTATACCATCCTTCATAAACTCAAAATTGTTATATTAAAAACTTATTTTAAAAAAATGAAACATTTAGCATATTCTCAAGGCTTTTCTTCTTCATAAATGTTCTTGCTTCTAGATCCAAAACAGACAACTTACAATGGATCTCTCTGTCACTGCCATTCTCTTCTTCATTCTCTCTTGCTGCCTCTGGGATTCCGAAGCACGAAATCATGAAGCTGAACTCTCAGTGCCAAATGGAGGAGAGTGGGGCACCTGGGGAAATATAGTGTTATGCCCTGAAGGATATGCTACTGGCTTTGACCTGAAGGTGTTTTTATTTTGGTGTCCATTTGTTTGTCTTGTTGATCTGTAGCAGGGTTAAAGAACCTCTGAAGATCCATTTTAATCTTTCCCCAGACCATAGCATAGTATGCCAGTCTACTCCCAGGCTGCATCTATACTGTAGAAATAATGTAGTTTGAAACCACCTTAACTGTCATGGCTCCATCCCACAGAATCCTGGGATTTGTAGTTTTGTTAGGTATCAGCATTCTTTGACAGAGAAGGCTTAAAGTGGGATCAAACTGTATTATTTCTACAGTGTGGATACATTCTAGCTAGTCTTGTTTCAAGCCAGAAAAACAAATAAACACAAATCTATCACTTCTGTTTTCCAAAGAAAGGGCTATACCTTGCTAAAGACCAAGCCTAGTTCCCCCAAGGCCTCTGAGGGTATTTGACATTTAGGACCATAGAACTGGGATACACAACAAAAACACTTCTGAGAGAAGACAAACCACCTCTGTTTAAAGAATTTCAAAGAAGGAAAGTTCTCCACTCTCAGAAGTAACAGTGTTGAACAGATCTTACCATGGGTTTTTTCACCCATTTTCATTGTGTGTGTGTATGTGTGTGTAGATTTGAAGGCAATCCAAGGATACTGGGGTGATACAATGGGTGATCTCTGGGTCACACTTTGGCCTCTCTGATGTATAAACATATATTTGTATGGAACAGGTTAAAATTCATGCAAAGATCTTTACAAAACTGTCACAAACATGCTAATTGTCTCTATTTGGCAGGGACAGTCCCAATTAATCCTCTGTCATCTCACTTTTTCAGCTGCTTCTAAAATGTCATTTTCTCTTTCCTCCCCTAACTTCCCCCCTTTGTCTTCAATTTATTTCAGTTGCTGCACACTGGATTCAAAGTGCAAAAGCAGTTTGGACTTAATGAGCTCAGCTGAAAGGATTGGTGGGGTGGAGGAAGAGTGTTGCATTTCTCAGTAGACTGAGGCAAAAGCAAACTGCTGTAGCTTCTCCTGCCTTGTGTGTTTTGCCTCGTTTAAAACTTTTGCCATTCTTACCACACTCTGATGTTACTTGGTCAGATGTGTTCCTGTTTTAATTTGTGAAATGATGGAGGGTATTCATGGGGAAACAGAAAGGAAAAGGTGCTCTTTTTGATGCAGAACATCTCATATTGGCCTGTTGTTTGTTCAGTTGGGTGCTATGGAACTGGGTTGGTCGCCTGTTGAGGTGGATACAAATCTACATCTGTGTACAAGAGATGTGTGCAATTCTGGGTATAATGACCAGCACTAATTTTCTTATACACTCATTCCTCCACATTCACTGGGGTTAGGGGCACAGGACCCCTGTGAATATGGAAAAATCACAAATAACAAAAACACTATGTTTTTATCTGAGAGAACAACTCTGTGGGAATCTCTAGGTCCTCCAGTGCAACTCTGTGATCAACATCTGCCAGACATTGACCATAGAGTTGTGATGGAGAAGCTACAGATGCCTAGTGGAGTGTTCTCTCTAGGAATCTCTGGTCCTTCAGTGCAACCAGCTTTTGGTTAAAGCTGACCATAGAGTTGTGCCAGAGAACCTAGATATTCCTAGAGAGAACATATTAATAAAATCCGTGAATAATTAAATCCACAAAAATCAAAGCCACAATTATGGAGGGTCAAGTGTAATCGAAAAAAATCTGGTCATTAAAATACAGTTTGATTCAAAGTGCAAATTTAAGTACCAAGGAAATCCCCACTGAAAATATAGTAGGACTCATTCATTAAGATAAGCAATATTGTAACCCATGATTCAAGGATCAGCATTAACACAGGCACTTTTCTCATTCTCCTCCAGGTACAACCATACCAAGGTGCATTTTTGTGGAATGATGACACATCTCTGAATTCCATTCGCCTCCATTGCTCAAACGGTGCTGCAGTAGAGTCTAAAGCTGGGCCGTGAGTCACTTTTTGCTCTCTCTACTTTGTGTCCTTGACTTTGTTGCTGGAAAGTGCAAAATAGGGAGTGATAGACTGAATTCTTGGATGGTGGCTGAGAAACTGATGGACTCTATCTAATTAATTCCAAATCCCTAGAGCAGTGGTTCCCAAATGTTTCTATGTCCCAAACCTATAGGAAATGTTTAATTAATGTTCACACCACCTACAAAAGTAATATTGCATTTGAAGATGAAGAAGTCTAATTTCCAGTTTTTGAAACACAGATTGAGCCACATATAATACTGTGGGTGAACAAACTGAATTTTTTTAAAAATAAGCTTTTAACTCAGTCCATAGAATGCAAATCTATATTGAGTAATTAGATTCTAATTTATTCAGAAAAAAATGAGCAATGACTCATGATTCATCACTGAAGGACACAGGCCACTCTTTGTCACCCCCCCCCCCGAAATTGCAGCTTCTTCTTCATACATTAAAGACGTCACTTAGAAATAACTGAATTACTACCTTTTAATTTTTTATTTTATTTCAGGACCTCTTTTCTGAAAAATACATAAAAGATTTTTTTCTTTAAGATCTATTATATAGTATTTTAATGAAAGGCTAGGTTTTTGCCTTACAAAAAGCAATTCTTTTTGCACAAAAACACTGTGGGTTCATTTTGGGGAGAAAAATTCTTTGTGATATTCTTGCAAAAATTAAATCAATCTCCAAATGCAAACAGTCACAAAAACTACATTTAAAAAAACCTCAGTTGGAAGTCAACCTTTTAAGAAAGAATGAAAGAATGAAACTGGCAAAGATGCTAAAGTGCGTTTTCTATGACCAAGGTTAACCCAAGGCATTTTACTGCTTAGTGTAGAGGGGAATTGGGTGGTGGCCAGTTTATATTCTTTAAAAGAAAACTGTCTAGAATGTTTTAATCCTATTCAGTGCTGACAGTGGGATGTTCTTCTCCACCATATCTGAGACAACACGTGGTTTAGGAGGGCCAGGACAGATCAGTGGCATATGCAGGTCCGTCATCCAAAAGAAAGAAAGAACACAGGAGAGTCCAGAACAGCTGAAAGGCAGCTGTTGTTGATCAGTTTACTCATCCTTATGGTAGAACCAGGCCTGACTATGTCTACAGTTTGCACTTTTTGGACATTGTATATACTTGACTAATGTACAGTTTGCACTTTTTTTTTGTACACTGTATATATTCGACTATGGGATGTGGTGGCTTAGTGGTTAAGAGCCCAGTTCTGACTATTGTAAGATCGGAAGACTGGCAGTTTAAGGTCCAAGCACTGCATGGCGGGGTGAGCTCCCATCACTAGTCCCAGCTTCTGTCAACCTAGCAGTTTGAAAACATGCAAATTCAAGTAGATAGATAGGTACCACTTCTCATTGGGAAGGTTACAGCGTTTGGTGCAGTTATGCTGGCCACATGACCACTGGAGTCAACACTGGCTCTTTGACTTAAGGGCCTTTACAGACTACCAGAAATAAGACAGCTTGAGGCCACTTTAATTGCCCTGACTCAATGCTAGAGAATCATGGGAATTGTTTGTTTTTCTGAGGCATTGAGCCTTCTCTGTCAAGGAGCTCTGTTGCCATAATAAACCAGAGTTCCCATGATTCCCTAACACTGAGCCAGGGCAGTTAAAGTGGCCTCAAGCTGCATTATTTCTGGCAGCCTGTAAAGGCCCATAGTAAAGGAGCATCACCCCTTACAGTCAGTTATGACTAGACATTCATGTCACAGGTCCACCTTTACCTTTACCTTTATATACTTGACTATAAGTCAACCTCATGTGTAAGTCAAGGGCAGGTTTTGGGGTAAAATTATGGGTTTTTATATTATCCAGGATAAGATGTGGATAAAACTTAAGGACATGAAACAAAGGATCTAAAGGGTGAAGCAAAGTAAAACAATGTGAAAGAGCATACAAAATTCCAGCAGGCATAACTCTTTGTACTCATACTAAAGGCCGGATGGATAAGAGAATGGGGGGGGGGGGGGAAGTCAATGTTTTCAGAACAGATTACACACTTGTCTTTCACCAGGGGATGGTTCCTTTTTAAAATAGGATTTAAAATACAGTACCTATGGATAAGTTGACTTAGGTATTTTGGGTCAATTTTTGACTAAAATTTCTGGACTTATACATGAGTATATACAGTATTTCTCAGGACTGTTTTGCTACCACTTTCTTCTGTGTCAGGTGGGGAAAATGGACAGACACTATAACATGCCCCAGAGGCTACTTAGTTTCTTTCTCTCTGCAAGTGGACGCATACCAGGGACTTGGTGATGACGTAGCAGCCAACAACGTACAATTCACCTGTGAAGATGGGACTGTATTGGTGGGCAAGTCACATAACTGGGGCTCTTTTGGTTCGTGGAGCAAGCGTTGCCCTGTGGGCGCCATATGTGGGCTCCAGACAAAGGTGGAAGATAAGGGAGGAAGCGGTGATGAGACAGCACTTAATGATGTGAAGTTCTTCTGCTGTAAGTGAAACACTGATCTATCACTGTGCTGAAGCACAGCTCTCTGTGTTCCACTGGATTTTCTGACATAAATGCTAAACAAAATTAAATCTTAAATCACAAAGTGTTTGTCTTTCTTTATTTCCAAACCAGGGTGAATTAATACCTTTATTGGTCAGCTAAAATATTATTGAAAGGATATTTTTTCAGGTTACCAGGTCTCTTCATCAGTCTGGACAGGCACAGGGTTGAGAGTGGACAGACATAAAAAAAAGTCCAAATATCTTCCTGACTACTTTGTTGTGATGTTTTAAAATCCTGTACGCCGCCCTGATTGTGTGGCAGAGGGCTGGGATATAAATAATAATAATAATAATAATAATAATAATAAATTTGTTAGAACCAAAGAATTTCTAGTTAAAATCCCAAGGTGGGCACCGCAATCAGCTTGAAAAATCATCTTTGCCTTTGCTAGTATTGAGTTCCAGTTCAGGAAGTTTGGAAACAGGTGGCTTCGTTCATCTCTCTAGAATAGGGTGGAATTGTGTGACCCTCTAGATGTTGTTGGACTGTAACACCCAACATTAATAGATGGCAATTGCAGCCCAACAACAGCTGGAAGGCAACACAATTCCTATCCCATCTCTAGTTAAAGGGCTACCGGTTACTGTTGCCTTTATTTGAAGCCCATTGTTCCTGTGCTTGCTAGGAACAGAAGAGACATGGCAATCCCTAGGATCAGAAGAGAGATGGCTTGCTAGGATCAGAAGAGACATGGAAATCCCTATCAGAAAAGAGACTGACCTTCCTTCCTTCCTTCCTTCCTTCCTTCCTTCCTTCCTTCCTTCCTCAAAGTACTGCTTCATACTGGAGACCCATAGAAGATTTAAAAAATGAGGAAAACCATTGTAATAATAAATGAATTGACATGTGACACATTGTCACTTTTTACCATACATCAAAGAAGTCACAGACAGAAAAGGGAAAGTGGTGAGGAAACACAACCTCCAAATGGTTTATAAACCGACCAAGAAAATCCAACAAATGCTGCGGTCAGCGAAGGACAGGAGAGACCCTCTCACAGTTGCAGGAGTTTACCGCATACCATGCAGCTGCGAACAAGTTTACATAGGGACCACCAAACACAGTGTCCAAATCAAGGAACATGAGAGACACTGCAGACTGGGCCAGCCAGAAAAAAATCAGCAATAGCAGAACACAATATAAACCATCCTGGGCATAAAATGCTGTTTGAAAATACTGAAATTCTGGACCATGCCAACAACTATCAGGTCAGAATGCACAGGGAAGCCATCAAAATCCACAAATGCTTGGACAACAGGAAAGAAGAAACTCTGAAAGTAAACATAAGGCCTTTACAGACTGTCAGAAATAGTGCAACTTGAGTCCACTTTAACTGCCCTGGTTCAGTGCTAGGGAATCATGGGAACTGTAGTTTATTGTGGCACCAGAGCTCTCTGACAGAGAAGGCTCAATGTCTCAGAAAAAACTACAATTTCCATGATTCCCTAGCATTGAGCCATGGTAGTTAAAGTGGACTCAAGTTGCATTCTTTCTGGCAGTCTGTAAAGGCCCAAAGTTTGGCTACCAGTCATGCAAAATAGGAAAATCAGCACTCAGCAAATGCAAATGGAAAACCACTCAGGGGTAGGGGCTTTCCCAGCAGACAATGAACATCAATCACCAGACGATAATCCTCATTTGCATATCCTCCTACTCTGAGGCTCTGCCATCAACATAGAACAATACACAATCAACAACAGAACAATACACAGTTTACATGGGAATCACTCCTCCCTACCCAGGGTCTCACAGTATATATATGCCCACTCTCTTCCATTCCAGCATTCTCTGAAGATGCCAGCCACAGATGCTAGCGAAATGTCAGAAAGAAAGTCTTCTATAACATGGCCACACAGCCCGAAAAAAACACAAAAAACTAGAGGTGAGATTAATTTTAGGAGATTATCACATGCTTTAAATAATACTCCCTACCTCTCCCAAATTTAACTTTGTGTTGCAGCTGTGTTTTATCACATGGCTTTTGCAGTGGAATACGACTTCAGAGTAGATACCCGCTCCAACATGCATTTAAGAATGCACTCCAGCAGCTATTTTTCAAAGTCAGAAGGTTCTTGCTTTAGCACTATTTGTTGCTGACTGGATGGCAGAAGACCACTGGGATACCCAACCACCAGTTGATTGAAAAATGACTCCTAAATACTTGAAGTGTTTAACTTGTTTTAACTTGCGTCCATTTATGATCCAATTAGACCTACATTGGTTCTTAGAAAAAAAAACCATCACTTTAGCCCAGTTTTCTTCACAATAACCGCAAAAAGCTCTCAGCATTTGTTTCAGACCTATTTTAGTAAAAGAAAGGAGAACTGCATTGTCTGCATACAGCAATAGGGGAATTCTGACCGGGCCCAATTTGGGCAGATGATGGGGTTCTGAGATGATAGTGGTGAGAAGATCATTAAGATGATAATAATAATAAATAATAAATAATAAATAATTTATATCCTGCCCCTCTGCTAATGCAATTGGGGCAGCTTACAGCAATAAAACAGCATAAATATGCAATCCCAAAACCCACCAACCCCTTAAAATAATATTAAAACAATGACAAAACAATAACAATTAAACAACTAAGATAAGTCGTAGTGGCAGAGCAGACAATGACAAATGTGGTAGAGAGTAGGAGAAGGGATGGACTAGCTCTTAAGGCCTGCCAGATCTAATCAGGAAAGGCCTGCCAGAAGAGATCCATCTTCACAGCTTTTTAAAAGCTATTTAAGCTGGTAATGTGACGAATCTCGTCCAGGAGGCTGTTCCATAATCTGGGAGCAGTTGCTGAAAAGACCCTCTGAGAGGTTGCCAACAGCCTAGTTTTTATAGGCTGAAGCAAATTCCTCCCAAAGGGCCCGAGTGCATGGGGTGGATTATATGGAAGGAGACAGTCCTGAAGATAGGTTGGACCCAACCATGTAGGACTTTAAAGGTGATAAAAAACACCTCGTACTGTGCCTGGAAACAAGAGGCAGCCAGTGAAGTGACTTTAAAACAGGTGTTATATGGTCTCTCCTCGTTGTTCCCGAGACCAACCTGGCTGCCATATTCTGTACTAATTGGAATTTCTGGACCAAGCACGAGGGTAGCCTCATGTAGAGTGCATTGCAGAAATCAAGGCAGAAGGTTACCAGCACGTGCACCACAGTTCTGAGGTCCCCTAGTTCCAGGAAAGGGTGCAGCTGGCGTATCAGCCAAAGCTAATAACAGGCGCTCCTAACCATCACATTTACCTGATTAGTCATTTGAAGCGACGAGTCTAGGAGCACCTCCAGACTGCGAACACAGTCCTTCACAGAGAGTGTGACCCCATCCAGGACTGGAGGTTGTATCCCAATACCTGGTTTTGGGGCCACTACTATAAGTACCTCCATTTTGTCTGGATTCAGTCTCAATCTGTTTTGCCTCATCCAGTCCATTACTGCCTTAAGACAGTCATTGAGAGGAGAGACACCATCTGAAGTCAAAGCCGAAGACTGAGACATGGAGAAATATATCTGGGTGTCATCAGCATACCGATTACACCCCACCCCATGTCTCTGAATGATCTCTCCCAGCGGCTTCATATATATGTTGAATAGCATCGGGGACAGGATGGCACCTTGAGGGATGCCACAATTCTGTACTGAAGACTGCACCGAGAGTATGACCGGCAAAATGAGTGGGCCCGGTGACCAATTGGGATAGGCCCATGTTTGTCATGGATTCCATGAACTCCTGAGTCACACCTGTTAGATATAGGTTAAATAGTAAAGGTGCCAGGAGGCAGCCTTGATGCACACCCTTATCAACAAGAATGGAATTTGTTGATAATATCACATCTCACTTGAACAGTGGTGTTTCTGTACAGATTCATAATCAACCATAATAAGCTCCTGGCAATAGAGAAGGCAAAGAGTTTGGACCATAATCTCTCTCTCGGAATTAGATCAAAAGCTGATTTCAGATCAATGAATATGGTGTACAAACTGTTACTTTGAGAATTAGAATATTTCTCATCCAGGTGGTTCAAGACCAGGCAATGATTATAGGTTGACCTACTTTTTCTGAAGCTAATTTGCTCATCATCAATAATATTCCCATTCTCTATCCATTCAGAAAGGTGATTATTAAGGAATTGGCCTTAAAGTTTGCCCACAACTGAAAGTAAGCTTATGGATTGGTAGTTGGAAGGATCATTCCTATTTCCCTTCTTATAAATAGGGTTATAATCACTTGTGACCAGCCAATAGGTAATTTGGCTGTCTGATTAATGAGGGTGAAAAGGGGGGCAAGTAAATGTGCCCAACATGATACATTTGTTTTCAGAAGTTTGGGCAAGATTAGATCAGGCCCTGGCACTTTTCCAGATTTAAGCTGGGAAATTAATGTTTTTAATTCTTCTTGGGATGCAGGGAGGGCACTGGGGGATATCGGGACCATTCAGAGACAATGGGCTTAATTCATCAGGGATCGCAAGGACCTGATCCCCACTGTTTCTATACAATGTGGAAAAATAATCTTCCCATACATTTATAGGAATATTGCAAGGGGGAGAGCCATCTATGTTCCCTATCATACCTGTGACCAAAACAGTTTAGCATTTTTTGTATCAATGATGTCCATTGCCTTTGAGTTGCCTCTCTCTTCTTCCTTGCCAAGAGTGATTTATAATGTCTTCTGAAGGTGTAATAGAATTGAAGTAATGTCTGACTGTTATCTCTCCTATATTGATTGTACATATTCCTTAAGTGGGTTTTGGCTTCAGCACCGGCTTTATGAAACCAAGGAGCCATACTTTTATGCCTGAAATTTCTGGGCCTCCTCTCTGTGCACCTTAGTGGTGTTGCCAGTATCATAAGGAGCTGAGAATAATTTTCTAAGGTATCTTGTATTTCGTGTGATTCAGTGATCTGGTTTTTGAGCCCTGAACTGAATTGAGAAGAGCTGAAATCTCACTATGGAGATTCTCTGTCTACCATAGCCTTTTCTGTCTAAGCACCAAGGCTGAATCAGTAAGATGGGATTGTATCTGAGAGTGAGTCTTGGTAGAAATCACCATAAGTCAGAAAGCACACAACAACAAATCAAAATCAAAATCAAACAAAATGTGAAGTGGAGCAGGGCAGAAGGCTGCCAAATATGTGTATAACCAGCACCCTGAGTTGTCCTTCAGTGGACCAGGAACACCCCCTGCCTTATATGGATTAAGTTTAAATTTGTTCCAGCCTATTTCTGACAAAAAAGCATCAGTTGAGAACCAAAAAACCCACTTCCTTGGATTGACTATTTGGTGCCATTTGGTCCTAACTGGACAGCTGGTTCCAGAAGACAGTGCAACAGGACTGTCTGTGAAAACACACTTTTGAAATGGAAGTGTTTTAGTTCAGAGGACATTTTCAGCCAGAGATTCAAGTATCAATTCAGACAACGTCACCAAGTTCTACTGTTTCCTATAATATTTAACCAAAATGTTTTCCTTGGGGGAACATTATACACTCGTCCCTTCACATTCACTGGGGTTAGGGGCACAGGATGCCTGTGAATGTGGAAAAACCACAAATAACAAAAACACTATGTTTTTACCTGAGAGAACATCTCTCTAGGAATGTCTAGGTCGTCCAGTGCCAGATATTGACCATAGAATTGCACTGGAGGAACTACAAATGCCTAGTGAGGTGTTCTTTCTAGGAATCTCTAGGTCCTTCCGTGCGACTTTTGGTTAAAGTTGACCATAGTGTTGTGCTGGAAGACCTAGATATTCCTAAAGTGAACATATTAATCAAATCTGTTAATAATCAAATCTGCAAAAGTCAAAGTGTTAGTACAGAAATGTAAAAAAGAAAGAAGAAACTTTGGGGTGGGCCTGACAATTGGTAATAATAATAATAATAATAATAATAATAGAACTCAGACACATGCCATTATGAAAGATATTTTACAATTCAAATTGAGATCTAAAACCTGAAACCTGCTTGGATTGCTGAATGAGAATTTGTAGAAAGAGCATGGAAGAATAATGAATTATATGATAGCAGTGAAACTGGTGTATGCACAGAAATGGAAAGAACTGATAATCCCAGGACAGGAAAATTAGTTATTAACTTGCAGAAATGGGTAAATTGACTATTTTAATTAAGGAAAAAAATATAGATTTATTTAAACATGACTGGGAAGTGTAGCCACATTGAATCCCACTTTGGGAGAAAAGATGGATATAAATCAAATAAATAAAAAAATAAACCTTGGAGTTTATGATGAATAGTCAGAGTAATGTAGTAGTTTTAGTATCTGAAATATAATAATGTATTATTAAGTAGAATAACAATCTGCCCATTGTTCTTTGTGGGTTCTTCGGGCTGTGTGGCCATGTTCTAGAAGAGTTTATTTCTGACGTTTCGCCAGCATCTGTGGCTGGCATCTTCAGAGAATACTGGAATGGAAGAGAGTGGGTCTATATATACTGTGAGACCCTGGGTAGGGAGGGGTGATCCCCATGTAAACTGTGTATTGTTCTGTGTTGAATAGGTTTTGTTCTGTTGTTAATGGCATGGCTTCCAGGTGAGGATATGCAATCAAGGATATTGTCTGCTATTGTCTGTTGGGAAAGCCACTGACCCTGGTTGGTTTCCCATTTGCATTTGCTGAGTGTTGATTTTCTTATTTTGTAGGACTGGTAGCCAAACCTTGTTTACTTTAAGGGTTTCTTCTTTCCTGTTGAAGTTGTCCAAGTGTTTGTGGATTTCGATGGCCTCCCTGTGCATTATGACTTGATAGTAGTTGGCATCGTCCAGAATTTCAGTGTTTTCAAACAGCATTTTATGCTCAGAGTGGTTTATAATGTGTTCTGCTACTGCTGATTTTTCTGGCTGGCCCAGTCTACAGTGTCTCTCATGTTCCTTGACTTGTGTTTGGACACTGCGTTTGGTGGTCCCTATGTAGACTTGTCTGCAGCTGTATGATATGTGGTAAACTCCTGCAGCTATAAGAGGGTCTCTCCTGTCCTTCGTTGAGCACAGCATTTGTTGGATTTTCTTGGCTGGTTTGTAAACCATTTGAAGGTTGTCTTTCCTCATCACTTTCCCTATTCTGTCCGTGACTCCTTTGATATATGGTAAAAATACCTTCCCTTTGGGTGGTTGCTCGTCTTCACTCCTCTGGGTTTTCCTGGGTCTGGCAGCCCTTCTGATGTCTGAGTTGGAGTAACCATTTGCCTGTAGAGCCCGGTCTAGGTGTTGTTGACCCGGGTTGTGCAAAACACCACCTTGACCAGAGGACTGTGCTCCCTCCTCTCCTCCCCATGGTGCCACTTCCCGGGCAGCCCCAAAAGAGGCAGCTGCCCACTTAGAAGGTGGACCCAAGGATAAAGACATTGACCGGGCTGGGGAGGGGTCACCAGTCATCCCTCAGGCCTACCAAGATTTAAAAGGGGTTTTTGAAGAGCGAGAATGTGATGTGTTGCCTCCACACCGGGAAACGGATTGTGCAATTGAAATATTGCCAGGAGCACCCCTGCCTAAACCTAAATTGTACTCAATGACCCCAAAGGAACTGGCCACTTTAAAAGACTACATTGAGAAAAACTTGGCCTGGGGGTTTATCAGACCATCCACTTCTACCTTTGCTGCCCCGGTATTTTTCAGAGAGAAAAAAGATGGTTCCCTTCATTTGGTGGTGGACTATCGCAATTTGAATGGGATTTGTAACACCAATAAATACCCTTTGCCCCTAATGAAAGACATGTTGGGAAGATTAGTCACGGGCAAGGTATTTACTAAACTGGACTTACGGGATGCTTACCACCGGGTTCGAATCAAAGAGGGGGATGAATATAAGACTGCTTTCAATTGCCCCTTGGGGGCATTTGAATATCTTGTTCTCCCTTTTGGGCTGTCGGGGCCCCCCAGAATTTTTATGAGACACATCAACGAGGTGCTACATGATTTGCTTTTTGAGGGTGTCTTGGTATATTTGGATGATGTGCTCATCTACTCTAAAGACTTGGACAGTCACATCAAGTTGGTGAGGGAAGTTCTCCGGAGACTGTGGGAGAACCAGCTATATGTTAAGTTATCAAAATGTCACTTTCACACAGAGAGGTTGGACTTTTTGGGTTACAGAGTCTCTAACTAGGGCATAGAAATGGACCCTGCCAAAGTACAAACAGTATTAGATTGGGCGCCCCCTAAATGTCGTAAAGATGTACAAAAGTTTCTGGGCTTTGCTAATTTTTATAGACAATTCATTCCTGATTTTGCCAAGATTGCCTTGCCCATTACAGACTTACTCAAAACCAAAGGAATACACAAAAGTGGGGGAGAAGGAACACAAAAGGGGGGGAGGCCTCCCAAACCTTCCACCCCAATTCATTGGTCTGAAAAGTGCCAGCGTGCTTTTGACCAATTAAAGTTATTGTTCAGCACTGAACCTGTCCTACTTCATCCAGATCCGGATAAGCTTTTTGGAGTCCAAGTAGATGCTAGTGATTTTGCTATGGGAGCGGTCTTGTTACAAAGGGATGATAAAGATCAACTCAGGCCATGTGCTTATCTGTCTAAGAGGTTCCAGGGGGCAGAGATTTCCTGGCCTTGCTGGGAGCAAGAGGCTTATGCAGTTAAACAAGCCCTGGAAAGTTGGAGACAGTTCCTTGAGGGGGCTGCACACCCCTTCAAGGTGTGGACTGATCATAGAAACTTAGAGGCCTTACAGACCCCCCATAAGCTTAGCCCCAAACAGAGGAGGTGGGCCAAGGACTTTTACAAATACAACTTCAAACTAAAGTTTTTTTCTGGTTGCCAAAACATCTTGGCTGATGCACTGTCCAGACTGCCACAACATGTTGGGAAGGAGACAATTCCTCTTGAGACCATTTTTTCCCGCGAGCAGTTAGGCCTGGCAGTGATCACCCGCAGCAAAGCCAAGACCTTGGCTCAGCCCCCTCTACAGGCCGACCCACCTACTTCATTGGATGGCATTCTGCTCAAGATCCAGCAGGGGGCAGAAACGGATGATTGGCTACAGCAGCATAAAGACCAGCTGTCTAAAAATGCACAAAACTTGTGGGTGTGGAAGTCAAAGATTTATGTTCCTGCTTCCTTGGGGAAAGATATCTTCAAGTTATACCATGATTCTAAGGCAGCAGGACATTGAGGATACTTAAAGACTTGGCACAAGATACGCAACACCTACTGGTGGGATGGGATACGTGCAGACGTGGAGGCTTATGTGAAAAGCTGCCCAGTTTGTGCTAGGGCCAAGCCAGTTGTAGGCAAGCCCAGAGGGCTGCTTCACCCCTTGCCCACACCTGAAGTACCTTGAAAACACATTGCTATGGACATCATAACTGATCTGCCCCCTAGCAAGGGTCGTGACACCATTTGGGTGATTGTAGACTTGTTTTCTAAACAAGCACACTATGTGGCTTGCAAAGGGTTGCCCTCGGCTCCTAAATTGGCTGATTTGTTCATTGCTCATGTTTATAAATATCATGGACTGCCTGACCGAATTATCTCAGATCGCGGAAGCACCTTCACTTCTAAATTCTGGAGGGTGCTACAAGACAAATTGGGGGTTCAATTGGTGCTTAGCACGGCTTTTCACCTGGAAAGTGATGATCAGAGTGAAAAAACGAACCAGGCCCTGGAAAGATACTGTCATGGACAGACAGCAGCACCTTGGACAATCAACCAGTCAGTTTGATTGAAGAATCAACAGAACTTTATTGATAGATCCAAAAGTCAGACATGTCTCACCAAGCGTCTTAGCTGAGACTGAAACCCCCCCTCCTACAGCCAAAGAAAAAGAATGCCCAAAAGCCCTCACATACAGCCCCTCCCTTCTTTCTCAAAACATAGCCTACATTCCCAGCTCTCTGAACCAGACACCCAAGGTCATTAGATAAGGCACCTGGCCTGCACTATTTCTCTCAGCTTTAACTGCTAACCTAACAACCACTCTCCCATCATCCCCATATTAAACTCTATATCTGGTAGAACACTAACAGGATTCTAACAGTCAATTGGTGCTTAGCACGGCTTTTCACCCGGAAAGTGGTGGTCAGAGTGAAAAAACGAACCAGGCCCTGGAAAGATACCTGCGCTCCTATACAAATTATCTACAAGACGATTGGTTTGATCTTCTTCCACATGCTGAAGTAGCTTTCAACAGTGCCGTGCACAGCAGTACTGGGCAATCTCCCTTTTTGATTAATTATGGATTTGAACCTAAGTTGCTCCCTGCCTTGCCTACTGACAAGACTGACCCAGTTCCAGTGGCCCAGTGGACTGAAAAAGTGAGGGGGGCCTGGCCTACTATTACAAAGGCTTTACAGGAGGCTAAGTGTCAATACAAAAAGTATGCTGACAGAAAGCAGGCCAAGGGTTGGGACATTAAGCTTGGGGACATGGTGTACCTGTCTACAAAAAAATCTAAAATCCAGGCTTCCTTCCAAGAAACTAGGCCCCAAATTTATCGGTCCTTTTCAGGTTAAAAGACTGGTCAATGATGTCACTGCTGAACTTCTTCTTCCCAAGTCTTATCGTCATCTTCACCCAGTTTTTCATTTCAGGTTGCTGAAGCCAGATCGAGCCACGGGTCCTTGGAAGACCTCTGACCCACCACCTCTTCCTTTGATGATTGATGGACAACAACATTTTGAAATTTCTAAGATTCTGGACTCTAGGGTTCACAGAGGCAAACTTCAATATCTTGTCCGTTGGAAACATTTTCCCATTGACCATGCTGAATGGGTTTCTGCTGCTCATGTCAATGCGCCTGATTTGGTGGCACGTTTTCATGCACAGTACCCTGACAAGCCCTTTTGCCTTCTGTGACCTGATGCTTTCCTTTCTCTCTGTTTCTTTGTGGGGGGAGGGGTTCATTTTCAGGGGGGCCGACTGTTAGAATCCTGTTAGTGTTCTACCAGATATAGAGTTTAATATGGGGATGATGGGAGAGTGGTTGTTAGGTTAGCAGTTAAAGCTGAGAGAAATAGTGCAGGCCAGGTGCCTTATCTAATGACCTTGGGTGTCTGGTTCAGAGAGCTGGGAATGTAGGCTATGTTTTGAGAAAGAAGGGAGGGGCTGTATGTGAGGGCTTTTGGGCATTCTTTTTCTTTGGCTGTAGGAGGGGGGGTTTCAGTCTCAGCTAAGACGCTTGGTGAGACATGTCTGACTTTTGGATCTATCAATAAAGTTCTGTTGATTCTTCAATCAAACTGACTGGTTGATTGTCCAAGGTGCTGCTGTCTGTCCATGACAGTATCTTTCCAGGGCCTGGTTCGTTTTTTCACTCTGATCATCACTTTCCAGGTGAAAAGCCGTGCTAAGCACCAATTGAACCCCCAATTTGTCTTGTAGCACCCTCCAGAATTTAGAAGTGAAGGTGCTTCCGCGATCTGAGATAATTCGGTCAGGCAGTCCATGATATTTATAAACATGAGCAATGAACAAATCAGCCAATTTAGGAGCCGAGGGCAACCCTTTGCAAGCCACATAGTGTGCTTGTTTAGAAAACAAGTCTACAATCACCCAAATGGTGTCACGACCCTTGCTAGGGGGCAGATCAGTTATGATGTCCATAGCAATGTGTTTTCAAGGTACTTCAGGTGTGGGCAAGGGGTGAAGCAGCCCTCTGGGCTTGCCTACAACTGGCTTGGCCCTAGCACAAACTGGGCAGCTTTTCACATAAGCCTCCACGTCTGCACGTATCCCATCCCACCAGTAGGTGTTGCGTATCTTGTGCCAAGTCTTTAAGTATCCTCAATGTCCTGCTGCCTTAGAATCATGGTATAACTTGAAGATATCTTTCCCCAAGGAAGCAGGAACATAAATCTTTGACTTCCACATCCACAAGTTTTGTGCATTTTTAGACAGCTGGTCTTTATGCTGCTGTAGCCAATCATCCATTTCTGCCCCCTGCTGGATCTTGAGCAGAATGCCATCCAATGAAGTAGGTGGGTCGGCCTGTAGAGGGGGCTGAGCCAAGGTCTTGGCTTTGCTGCGGGTGATCACTGCCAGGCCTAACTGCTCACGGGAAAAAATGGTCTCAAGAGGAATTGTCTCCTTCCCCACATGTTGTGGCAGTCTGGACAGTGCATCAGCCAAGATGTTTTGGCAACCAGAAAAAAACTTTAGTTTGAAGTTGTATTTGTAAAAGTCCTTGGCCCACCTCCTCTGTTTGGGGCTAAGCTTATGGGGGGTCTGTAAGGCCTCTAAGTTTCTATGATCAGTCCACACCTTGAAGGGGTGTGCAGCCCCCTCAAGGAACTGTCTCCAACTTTCCAGGGCTTGTTTAACTGCATAAGCCTCTTGCTCCCAGCAAGGCCAGGAAATCTCTGCCCCCTGGAACCTCTTAGACAGATAAGCACATGGCCTGAGTTGATCTTTATCATCCCTTTGTAACAAGACCGCTCCCATAGCAAAATCACTAGCATCTACTTGGACTCCAAAAAGCTTATCCGGATCTGGATGAAGTAGGACAGGTTCAGTGCTGAACAATAACTTTAATTGGTCAAAAGCACGCTGGCACTTTTCAGACCAATGAATTGGGGTGGAAGGTTTGGGAGGCCTCCCCCCCTTTTGTGTTCCTTCTCCCCCACTTTTGTGTATTCCTTTGGTTTTGAGTAAGTCTGTAATGGGCAAGGCAATCTTGGCAAAATCAGGAATGAATTGTCTATAAAAATCAGCAAAGTCCAGAAACTTTTGTACATCTTTACGACATGCTTTTAATGTTCATAATTGGAAGGAAAATCATATTAATTTGCATAATTAGAATAATTTGCATAATATGCAGATTAGTTGCCTGGGTATAGGCTACAAATAAAGGTTAAAATGAAGTTCACCAGACGACTGGTAGCCCTCTTACTGGAGCAGAGGTGAGAAATGTGCAGCTCAGTCCAACATCATTGATGATTAAGAATGCTGGGAGATTAATTCTAACACCATTTGGAGAGCCACAGCATTCCCACTCCTTATTAGTAAGATGAACAGAGCTAATTGTTTCCACATTCTCTGAGATGGAACCTGATACCAACACATGCCAAGCAGCTTCTTCAAGTGGATTGTAGACTTCATCTTGAGACTTGTCTAACTACACAGCTAGATCTAACATGTGTTTTATGGGTTAATATGCCTTCAAATTGATTCTGATAACCCTTTTATTGGCGTTTCTGGAATGATTCATTCTTAGGAGATTTGCCATTGTCTTCCTCTAAGGCTAAGAGAGTGTGACTTGCCTAAAGTCTCACAGTGAGTTTGAGTGTCTGAGTGGAAATTCAAACCCTGGTCTCAGATAGTCGTAGTCTGACACTCAAGCTACTATGCCAACCTGCTTCTCCTTTTCACATCTAGTGACAATGATTTTTGAGCTTTTTAGGTTCTCTCTCACCATCTCAGTCTGATGAAGAGCCATTGGGGACTTGAATTCTTCAAGTAATTTTCTATGATATTTTAGGAGTCTAATAACGGTATTATCCAACTGTGGTCTGAGGGTTTTAATTTTTGGTTGGATTTATAAAGTATGGTTACAAAGAAAAGGAAAAAAGAACAGACAAAACAAAAACAGAAAGGGAAAATACATAGAGTTTGAAGATGAATGCAGTTTTATGTATAAAGAGATTCTAGATATTGAAGGTGGGGCAAGACGGGTTAAGTTTCCTTTATGTGGAATTCTGAAATCCAAAATATTTCAAAATCCAACATATTGTCCACAGAGATGGCTGAGGTAGTGACACCTTTGCTTTCTAATGGATCAATATACAATATTCCTAGAGATCAATATTCCTAGAGAGGTGTTCTCTCAGATAAAAACATAGTGTTTTTGTTATTTGTGGTTTTTCCATATTCATGGGTGTCCTGTGCCCCTAACCCCAGCGAATGTGGAGGGACGAATGTATATAATTGTGTATATTCATAGAATTCATACTCCTATTGAATAGATTGTAGGGGAAAGTGTGTGTAAACAAATATAACACCATTGAAGTATAAGTGAAGATATTGAAATAAATGAAACAGTGAAACAGCTACCAAGAGAAATAACATCATAAGCTCTTTGTGTAAATAAAAACTATTTTTCTTCTTGTTCATAACAAGAAGTGATTATTTAGTAACAACCACAGAAACACACTATCAAGTACCTGAAAACATATATTAATAAAGAGGAATAAAGTGTATGGTTGAGTGTGGTTGGACCCAGGGATAGATACATAGTTTCTGAGGGAAGAAAAGCCTCAAATTACTTTAGGGAAAACAGGTGAGGAATCCTGTATAACCTGGGACACTGGGTCTCCACAATAAGGTGTATTGCTTTTGTGTGTTTTCTTGTCAGTTCTGACTTATAGTGACCCTAAGGGTTTCTTGGCAAGATTTGTTCAGAGTAGATTTGTCATTGCCTTCCCCTGAAGCTGAGAGCATGTGACTTGCCCCAAGACACTCAGTGGGTTTCGAGGCTGAGTTGGGAATCAAACCCTTGTCCCCAGAGTCATGTTCCAATACGCAATACTCAATACTCCAGAGTCATGGCCCAATACTCAAACTCAAAATAAAGTGTATACAAACATAAATAAATTTCATGTTTAGACTTGGATCATATCTCCAAGAGATCTCACTATCTATATGCAAATATTCCAAAATCCAAAAAACTCTGAAATCTAAAACACTTCTGGTCCCAAGCATTTTGCATAAGGGAAATTGGTTACCTTAGTTTTAAGATAAGAAAGGCATACAGAAAAAAAATCCTAATATAAGATTTAATAGTGTTTAGGATTGATGACAAGAAACCAATAGCACATAGAGAGTTGTGATTTAGCACAATGATGGAGTGACAATTCAGTTACAGCAGAAGAATTTCACATCATTAAGCGCTGTTTCCTCAAGACCTACCAACTTAGATTCCACCTTTGTCTGCATTCCACATATGGAGCCAGAAGGGCAACGCTTGCTCCATGGGCCAAAAAAGTGACACCAGCTAGATGACTTGCCTGACAGTTTAGTCCCATCTTTACAGTTGAACTTAATGTTGGTGGTTGCTGTATCATCACCTAACCCATAGCTTTCTTTCACCTGCAGAGAAAAGGAAACCAGGTAACCTCTGCGGCATTTCATAAGTTTCATCCAAATTCCTGAACTGATAAAGAAGAAATAATGCAGTCATTAGTAAAGGTGTAAGATGATGGCTTCAGGGGGACAATGGGGAGGGGCAGCAATGCTGTTCTTCAGGGACTCTCCAGTTGTTTTCTTCTGTTGGAGGACAGAGTTGTCTAGATTACAAACCTTATCCTGTATTTCCTAAACTGATGTCTCTGATGTGGTAGGGTGTACCATGCAACTGATCACCAGCATTGAAGCAATATTCAAGCATTCCAGTCAGCTTCTCTATGTGGAATTTTGTGAATTTATCACAAACAAAACATCTTGTGGCTATTGACAATTTCTTCAATAGGGCATTTTGATTCGATATGGATGAGAAAATTTGTGAACATACTTTACTCCTCTACTGAGGTATATTTAATATGGCAAATACATGAACTGTCATATTGCATAAAGAGTAAAGTAACATTTAGTTCAGCTCAGTTTTTTCTAATGTTGATGGCTTATACATGTAGGACAACACAGAGATAGGGAGTAGAATCAGTGTTGGTGATCCTGATGAAATGGTCTACCTCCTCAAAAATTCATGAAAATGAAACTTGAGTCTTTCAGGTTCCATAACCAAACTCTCTTGTCTTTCCTGCAATAGACTATGGCAGCTCCCTCAAAGTATCTGAATATGTGTGGTATTTCCACTACCTACTAAGAGGTTTTCCTTCCTTTTATTCATGCACTGCAATGTACAGGTGATACAGCTCCTCCTTTATATGTTCTGGAAATGAATTTCAATGAAAATTAAGCTTAAACATTATCTTTTATCATTTGTGAACTTTCTCTAAGAACTAGCATGGTACATTGCTTTTCCCCTCCTCTCCTTCAACCGTTTTTTGTGTTGTGTCTTTTAGATCAAAAGCCTGAGGACAGGCACTTTCTTATTATTACTCTTGGTTAACTATTCTGGAGCCCTACTTCAATTTGTAATTTGTTAAAACTGGGAATAAAAATGTCTTAAAATAAGGGAGGGGCAAGGCTAGGAGATTTTTGAGTCCTACAAAATCATGGAGGGAGTTTTGGAGGATAAGAGTGGGTCAGAGGGGTTGGTAGGGTGCTCCAAGATTCAGCTGCGTAAATGTACCCCTAGGACACTACTATTTGCCAACCACTCTTTACATTAACAAACAAATCCAATGTTTGTCTCTCTGTAGATACAATCCAAATTAGAAGAAAAAAAGAGTTTGCACTCCCATAGACAGATCAATTCCTTTGATACTCCCATGCATTGCATTACTGGCCCTCTAGAAAAAGAAAATTTGAGTTGCTAAGCCAAAGAGTTAAATATAAACATAAAACTGGAAAAGCTGAATTTCAAGTGTTGTTTCCTCCCTCTGCATGGGCCTTTTTTTAAAATCCTAGTCTTCTTAAACTTTGTACCTGTGTTTTTTTGGTCTCTTTGTTTCTATGAGGCTTGGGGTCCTGTACAGTTTAAGTATGTTCTCATGTTAGTTTTTACATATGTTAGCTGCATTGTATTTGCTTTCATTTTTAAGCCACCTTGAGTCCTCTTTCTTGGTCTGTTTTTGTTTCCCACCCCCCATGGGACTTTGGGCCCTGGCATAAACATGGTATCACATGAAATCTGTACTTTAAGACTGTAAACATATTGGCTTCACTGTACTAGAAAGAAGTTCCATTGAACTCAGTGAGACTTAAATTTGAGCAGACATGTGCAGAGTTTGAAGCTGCTCAAGAATTCATACCCAATCAGGGATAGCCCCCTTGCTTTCATCCAGCATAAAAGATTTCAATCTATTTCTCTCCATCACCACTTTACAAGCCTCAAAGTCATAGATGAAGAGAAAAGGTTTTTTTAGAAAGTGACTCACTGTCCAGCTTTAGACTGTATTGTGTAACCATCTGAGCAATGGAGACGGATGGAATTCAGAAAGGTATCATCATTTGCCAACAATGTATTTACATATGGTTGTACCTAGTGGGGGGGGGGGGGAAAGAAAAAACAGCATTTAACTATGCTATTTTTAACTTATGTTTTAATATTAGTAATATGTAATTATTTTTTAACTTTTGTAACCAGTGTTTTAGTTCTGTCTTTTTGAATTATTGTAAGCCACCTTGAATCTCATTTTGGGAGAAAGGTGGGATACAAATCTCCTAAATAAATAAATATGTCATAGGCTGCAACACTGCTAATGATTAAAGTACCATTTTTAGTGGTAAATTCCTGTCACAAGGCTGGATTATAATATACTGTACTGTATTGATCAGATTAGATCAGTAATGAGCAATGTTAGTGCAAGTCATGTAGATTCCAAACTGTGTGCAACATCTACTGGAGAAAGATGTGAATATAAAATAGGCTCTTGGTATTTACTGAGGTTTGGTTCCAGTTTTCCTCCATGGATACCAAAATCTTTGGATGATGAAGTACCATTACATACAGTGGTGTAATAAAAAGTAATTCCTTTTATACAAAGATTTTGGGATGTAAATATTTCAAACCATGGTTGGTTGAATCTGTGGATGCACAATCCATAGATAAAGAAGGCTGACTCTTTATAATATACTATGCTGTTACACATTGACTGGTCCTAGGGCCTTTGCAGACTGCCAGAAATAGTGCAAATTGCGTCCACTTTCATTGCCCTGGCTCAGTACTAGGGAATCATGGGAACTGTAGTTTATTGTGGCACCAGAGCTCTCTGACAGAGAAGGCTCAATGTCTCAGAAAAAAATATAATTCCCATGATTCCCTAGCACTGAGCCAGGGCAGTTAAAGTGGACTCAATTTGCACTATTTCTAGCAGTCTGCAAAGGCCCTTAGGGGGGTTGCAGACTGTCAAAAATAGTGTGAATTCAGTCCACTTTTAGGGTTAGGGTTAGTGCTAGGGAATCATGGGAATTGTTATTTTTCTGAGACATTGAACCTTCTTTGTCAGAGAACTCTAGTGCCAGAATAAAATACAGTCCCCATGATTCCCTAACCTTAACCCTAACCCTAAAAGTGGACTGAATTCACACTATTTCTGACAGTCTGCAACCCCCCTTAGTCTTCAATTTCTTCTCTTTTCTTTATTTGACTGCTCCTAGTGGCTGACATTAGTAGCTCCTTCCCTTGTCCAGAATGCCCCTAATAAAGATATCATGTATTTCATGTCACATAGTTAAATTCTTAGGGGAGGCTTTGGGAAGAACGACATGACATCTGATAAATTAGCAGCTGTTGCCATTGTTGCTACAGAGAAGAAATAAATTAAATATACTAAGGGGGGTTGCAGACTGCCAGAAATAGTGTGAATTCAGTCCACTTTTGGGGTTAGGGTTAGTGCTAGGGAATCATGGGAACTGTTATTTTTCTGAGACATTGAGCCTTCTCTGTCAGACAACTCTGATGCCACAGTAAAATACAGTTCCCATAGTTCCCTAACTCTAACCCTAACCCTAAATGTGGACTGAATTCACACTATTTCTGGCAGTCTGCAACCCCCCTAAATGGGGATGGGGGAAATGAGCCATTACTATAAAATCCCTAAGTAAAATGCTGCTTTCTTTGGGAATTATTTACTCCATCTGGTTTCTATTTAAACTTGCTGTTGTAGCCCTCAAATTGCCCCCAGTCTCCATGCCATTTTCCCCCTGAAACAAATGGTAAATACTAGAGTTGTCAGATTTCAAAGGCTGGCCCTAAGTCTCTAGTTTTCAGAGGTCATCTCCAGGTGGGAGATGAAGGTGCAAATGCTCCTGGCTTAATGAGACTACGTGCGAAAGGGATCTAGGAGTCCTAGTAGACCACAAGTTGAACATGAGTCAACAGTGTGATGCGGCAGCTAAAAAGGCCAATGTGATTTTAGGCTGCATCAATATAAGTATAGTATCTAGTTCAAGGGAAGTAATAGGGCCACTGTATTCTGCTTTGGTCAGGTTCCACCTGGAATACTGTGTCCAGTTTGGGCACCACAATTCAAAAAGGATGTAGAGAAACTGGAGTGTGTCCAAAGGAGGGTGACTAAAATGGTGAAGGGTCTGGAAACCAAGCCCTATGAGGAGCTGGGAATGTTTAGTCAGGAGAAGAGAAGGTTAAGAGGTGATATGATAGCCTTGTTTAATTATTTGAAAATGTCATATTGAGGAGGGAACAAGCTTGTTTTCTGATTCTCCAGAGACTAGGACCGGGAAGAATGGATGTAAGCTCCAGGAAAAGAGATTCCACCTTAACATTAAGAGGAACTTCCTGACAGTAAGGGCTGTTCGACAATGGAAAACACTCCCTTGGAGTGTGGTGCAGTCTCCTTCTTTAGACAAATGGCCATCTGTCGGGGATGGTTTGATTTTGAGTTCCTGCATAGCAAGGGTGGCCATGGATGGCCCATGTGGTCTCGTCCAACTCTATGATTTCATGATTCCAGATTTGGTGTGCCAGCTCCAGGCAAGAGGCCAGGGCTGTGAGCAGATCTCCGGATTATAGTACAGCAGCAGGTTCCTACAATTTGCAAAGTTTAATTGATTCTTTGCTACAACTTGCAAAAGCTCTCCCTGGGGTCTATTTATTTACTCAGGGCCTTTGCAGACTGCCAACAATAGTGCAAATTGAGTCCACATTGCGGGTTAGGGTTAGTACTAGGGAATCATGGGAATTTTTTTTTCTTAGACATTGAGCCTTCTCTGTCAGAGAGCTCTGGTGCCACAATAAAATACAGTTCCCATGATTCCCTAACCCTAACCCTAATCCTTAAAGTGGACTCAATTTGCACTATTTATAGCAGTCTGCAATGGACCTTAGTTAGAGTCTTCCTTCCCTCCCCGCTGGTGTGGTGCCAGAGCTTACCCACCACTCTGTGCTGCACTCACTTTCTGGCTAGAAGAAGAGAGAATGGGTTAAATGTACCCTATCCCATTTCCTTAAATAGGTGGGAAGGAATAATCCTCTTTTCCACCTTGAGATGATGATTATGATGATGATGATGATTAATATCCCGCCCCTCTGCCAAGCAATCGGGGCGGTTTATAACATTAAAATTCCAGACAGATATCATATAAAAACCTAAGAATCCCAAAACCCACACGCCCCTTAAAATTATTAAACAAGTTATACATTAAAACATATCAAAAAAAAAATTTCTCAAGAACAGAACTATAACAGACAGTAGTAGTGACTATAAACGGAAGTGGGAGAGGAAGAGATGGGCAAGCTCCTAAAGCCGGGAAATCAAGTCGGGAAAGGCCTTCTGGAAGAGATCCGTCTTGACAGCTTTTTAAAAGCTGCTTAAGGTCATAATATGATGGATCTCATCTGGCAGGCCATTCCATCTGGGATCAACCATTTCAGCTAAGGTTGCCTCCCATGTGATAATTTCATTTCCAAATATAAAAATATGTTTTCTCTGTGTTTGTGGATATGTGAATTTGAATGAAAAGTGGTGAGCAGCTGTGGTTAATATTTAATGCATAACACTTAATGGTATCACCAGAGTCTGTCCCTTGGTCTTAAGGTTTGGCTTGGAAATCCTAGAGTTAAGACAAGCCTAAAATGACAACCCTAGTAAACAATACCCTCAAAAACCTTGGTAGTGCAATTTGTCATTTAAAGTTTATTGCAGGGTTCCATGGCCTTGTTCATGCCCCAAATAGACTCTCTCTTACTCTCCCTTTAAGAAAGTGGAGGTGAGCTAAAATGGACTTTATCTGGCTCCAAATGGATCTAGAGAGTAGAGTTTTCCTATGTCTTGGTGTGTGTGTGTGTGTGTGTGTGTGTGTGTGTGTGAAAATGGTCCCCAGGGCCTCCGAGGTTGCCGAACAAAACAAACAAATGGACAGTGCAAAGAAAACACCTTCAGCGAGAAGCCATTAGCAAATCCTTTGGGATATAATGCTATGTCCCCCCAAGTACCCCACTTTCCTCCATTTGGCACAATGAGGATGGTATGATACTTTCGGCCTTCAGAATCCCAGAGGCAGAAGGAGAGGATCAAGAAGGGCACAGCAGTGACAGAGAGGTCCATTGAAGGTAGCCTGTTCCAATCCAGCAGCAAGAAGCATTGGGGAGAAAAATGGCAGCCATGAGAGGATGTGCTAGATGTGTAACTAACCTTAAACTGAGAGAACTGTCATTGTGTCCCTGCCTCACTAGACAAACTGTTTTTCAGAGTCAAACACTTAACTTTACACTGGGGTTTATTTGTACATATCTATATTATGCATGTGTTTGGAGAAGTAGAATTCACCACTGAAACATGAAACTATATTCAGATAGTTTACTGTTTTTTCCAATTTCAATTTGATTTTTTTAATAAATAACTTGGGAGTTTTTAGAAATTTCACTTGGATTGATTCCAAAATCCACAGCCCAGCATATCTGACAACTCGAATGTAATGGCAGTAATGCCTGTAATAGAAAAAGGCACCAGATCCTGTCTGATCTTTGAAGCTAAGCAGGGTCAGCTTTAGTTTGCATTTGGATGGGAGACTGCCAAGGCATACCAGGTGGTATAGCCTATATTTCAAAGGAAAGAACTGGCAAAACCACCTCTGAGTATTCCTTGACTAAGAAAACCCTATGAACATCAGGGGGTCACTATAAGTCAATGGTTGACTTGAGGGCACATAAACACACTCTACCTTCTTTCTAGCATAAAGATGGCATTGTAATGGCTTAACAATGGACTTTATCACATGGGAGGCAAGCGTCATCCTCCTGTCATTAAATCGCTATTAAATCACAGGAATATTGTGCAATAATGGGTAGATTTTAGGCAGTGTCCCGCGATGTTCTCATTATCCTGACGTTATCCCATGAATAAAGCGGCAAAATGTGCCACTTTTTATTCACAGGATTTTTCCATAAAAAAGCAGCACAATTTTGTTGCTTTATTCATGGGATAATGGTGGGATAATGGCAACATTGCTGGACGTCATCTGAAATCTACCCTATTGTGCAATATTCCTGCGATTTAATAGCAAATTAATGATGGGAGGAGGATGCTTACCTCCCATGTGATAAAATCCAATGTGTCAAATGGGTTTGCTTGCGCCAATAGCTCAGACTAGCTGGAAAGTGAAAATTTGCCAAAACTTGATCTTCTTTGTGTTTTAGAAACTCTTATTTCCTTACAATCAAAAGGAAATCCTCAGGGTTTTTTTTTCTATTCCTTTAGAATTACTTTTATAATCATGGCATTTATAAGAGGGTTACAATACTTACCTCCCTTCTCCCCTTGCTGAACTACTGAGAACGGTGCTAGTCTACTTATGGTCTCACAGCAATTGGTTTTCCTCCAGCCAGAATGATAGACTTCCTGTTCAGCAGTGGAATATGAACATGGGCAGGGCTGTGAGAGAGCTCAGATGAAGGACACATGGTTTGTTACACGTAGCATTGTTTGACATCTTGCGTTCCTTTATTCCTGAAGAATTCTTATCAGATGGAAAGTGACAGATTTTCTTTTGTTCTGTGTTTGACAGTCACTTCATCCAACATCACAATTGCTGGCTGCTTTACTATGGAACACTTTGGACACATAGCCCAAGTTCACAGGTTCCAACTCTGGCATCCATGTGGGAGCTTTTGTTCAGCAACTTTTGCTGAAGGACTTGCCCAAGGCATTTTTCTTCCTGAAACAAAAGGCAAGATGGCATTCAAACTTTCCAGATTCAGAAAAATCATCAAGAATTTGTGAGGGAAGCATGCCCCCTATTTCACCTATAATGGAGGTGAGAAGGAAGCATGGCAATATATTAATTGACCCAACTATCTCTGTTGTCAAATTCCTTATCCCTGCACCATCCTGACATGGTTTAGAGGACATACACACATACATATAAGATCTCCTTTTATTTAGATATTTCTCTATTCTTAACATATTTCAGTTCAGATGCATCTGAGGAAATAGGCACAAGTCTACGAAAGCTTGTGCTACTAGCTTTTTTTCTTTCATTTAGTCTCAAAGGTGCTTCAAGATCCCTTTGCATACTGACTTTCCAGATTAACACTGCTATATCTTTGAATTCTACCAGCTAAAACCTACAAATATATATTAAAATAGGTACATATGTGCAACTAATATGTGCATTTGAAATATATGCATTTCTCTTTCATCTATATTTGTTATTTTTTATAATTGCTGCCAACTCAGCTTAACTTCTGGTGACCATATGAATTGGAGATATGAAAGACACCTTGTCATCCATAGCCTTTCTCAGGTCCTGCAAACTCATTGCTGTGGGTTAATTGATTGCATCTATCTATCTGAAATGCAGTTTTCCTATTTTCCTTCTTCTACAGAACTTTATCTATCTATCTGACTGTAAATCAGCAATGAGCCTCCAAGATATTGATGATTCAGGGACAAAGCAATGGAACATGAAAGGGCATTTGGGGTCAGCTGAGTTCTCATCATTCCAGTCTCATGAGGGCCTGTATGCCTGAGTGGAACTAATGCTTACAGAAATCCAAAAGAGTCCAGAACAGCTCAATATGTCTTTGAACTTTACATAAATCTTCTATGGTACTTCGTAAGATGCTTGCAAGTGTATGCCTTCCCCTACTTACATATTGTGATAGCACAGTGCTGGCAAATGGTTGTGCAGTTTTAGATGGCAAAAGAAGGACTGATGTTGGTGGCAAGCACAGTTTAGCAAAGTCTTGGCTGCTCTGAGGTCCTGTTGTGACTAGCAAAATCCATTGTGGCTAGGGATAAACAAATCTCTTGCTTTTCCTTTATTCCATATCCAACTTTAAAAATTTCAGGGGCTCCCCCCCATTCTGTATAGTATAGATTTTGGGAAGGTTTTATGAAAAAATAGGGAAAAATGCCGCCCAATGGTACTGCCCCGATACACTAGTTGCAACTCTTCCTACTGAGATGGTGGTTGCTGTCTTGTACCTACTTGCCATACAATTGTTAGGGATAAAACTATCATAAAAATGGGTGGGAACACTAATTTTGCATGACAGATATGACACCCCCAAGCTTTGAACATTGAAGAATTGGTCAGTTTGATTTTCTCACACATACATTCTTTTTCACTCACATTTATTCTTTTTTTCTTTCACATTCATGTTCATCTCCCCCCCTCTTTTGCCTATGAAGAAATGAACTACACTTAAATTAAAAAAACAAAAAAACATTAGCAACCATAGAATAATAGAGCTGGATGAGATCCCAAAGGCCACCCAGTCCAACCCCCTGCCATGTAGGAACACACAATCAAAGCACCTCCAACAGATGGCTATCAAGCCTCTTTTTGAAAATCTCCAAAGAAGGAGACATCACCATTCTCCAAGGCAGCATATTCCACTGTCAAACAGCTCTTATCACCAGGAAGTTCTCCCTAATGTTTAGGTAGAATCTCTTTTCTTGTAGTTTGAATCCATTGCTCTGTGTCTAGTTTCTGGAGGAGCAGAGAACAAGCTTGTTCCATCCAGACTGAGCAAAAACTGGCCAAACTGAGCAAAATTCACAGCCATTCTTACTTTCATCCTTTTGTAGACAATTATTCAGTGATATGCATGGCACAGCCAAGACTGAAATATTAGATAATCTAGAAAGCTGGTTACATCCTGACTGACTGAAAAGTCCCATATTTCATTTCTGTTCCTTCAGATGTCATACCAGATTAAAATAAACTAACGTGGAGAGCTGGTATAGAAAATCTCTGATCATACTGGGATCCGACAGAAAATATTCTGTGATAAACAAAATTTATATGGATCTCAAAATAAAATTGGAAAGAACAGGAACAAAATCTGGGACTTCCGCGTGTTTTTAATAAGTCTTGATGTACTCTGAATTGAATCTAATATTATTCAGAGGAATTGACTGTATACCACTATTCAGAGTCAAATGCAGGCAAAATAAAGGAAAGCTGGTGGATAAGTTCTCATATCTTCCATGCTCCAGTTGCCTCAATGATTTAGAAGTCCTGCTGTATTTTATGATCTTAGATGTCTAGCAAGATGAACCTTCAGAAATTCCAAGGTGTTCCTTCCTTACTAATTCTTTCCTTCAAAGCAAAGCAATTACAAAGGGAGAAGGTGTACTCTTTAGAGTACATAGAAAGCCATAATTGTCTTGAAGGGAAAAACAGGCATGAAATCAGTAGTGAGCAGAAGGTAGATGATCCATTAGTAGATCTTTGAGTGATTTGCAGTTCTTGTTCTTGTTCCTGTGTGCCTTCAAGTCTTTTCCTTGTTATGGCAACCATAAGGCAGATCTGTCATGGGGTTTACTTGGCAAGATCTGTTCACAGGGGGTTTGCCTTTGCTTTCCTACCGCAGGACATTATTTGACAAATGCAAAAACAAAATGATTTTTTTCCTCCTAAATTAGGCTGCTGAAATGAACATTCAGGATAACCTAGAAGTGGGCTTTTGTATGAAGAGACTGTGAATTCAGTTCCATTCCATTCCATTTCCAAATAAATTATCAATGTTCACAAAGGCACCCTGAACATTAATTCTAAAGAGTTTGCTTGTTATTTTTGTTTACTCAAAAAACTCATGCCTATTTCCAATCATGACTACAAAGTCTATTCTTCAGGAAATGCTGCTTGATCTTTCTCTCCCCAGTCATTCCCCTTCCCAAAAAATTGCACATACAAGAGGAATGGGAGAGGGAAGCAAGAAGGGATGAATTAAACTGTATTTACTTTCAAGTACATTTTTACTGTATTTACTTTCAAAAACAAAATATGGAGTTGCATACCACATAATTAATGTAAAGTACAGTTTTCCCCTAAGGCAGGAATCCTGTTGGCATGAACTCCCTTGCAGAAAGGGCTGAGCATTTTTGTCTTGTGTGGAATGACAAGGGCTGCTTCCATACTGCAGAAATAAAGCCATTTGATACCACTTTTAACTTCCATGACTCAGTACTATGGCAATCTGGGATTTGTAGTTTTGTGAAATATTTAGCCTTCTCTGTCAGAGTGCTCTGGTGCCCCACCAAGCTACAATTCCCAGGATTTCATATCATTGTGTCAAGGGAGATAAGTGGTGTCAAACTGCTTTATTTCTGCAGTGTGGCAGTGGCCAAATTGCAGAAATGGAGTTATGCTCCATTTCACACATTTTCATGTACACTGAGACATGTGCACCCTTGGTTTTGCATTGTCTAGCATAAGTAGATGTGCATTTAATTGTGCAAGTATGCCATTCAACCCAAGTTCTGCATAGCACAATCAGTGCATTAGTCTACCTATAGATGCATCACCCCACACAATCCTGATGCAGGATCTCAGCTGACACGTATGTCTTTTATCTGTTCGGTTCGGCTTGGTGGATGCTGAGATTTTAGCACAAAAATAAATGTAGATCCAAAAGCCCTGAAGTCTATCTCCTCTCTCTTCAAGGATTGGCTGGGGGATTGTATTTCAAAATCTGGAGATGTGCCGAAACTGAAGAACCATGGCATTACAGTTTGTGTATTAGTTTGGCTAGTGTGAATTATGTCAGTTAATATTAAAATGTGAATTTTGTCCTCATTCCTTGCCCATGCTTTTGGTTTTTGCCATTTTCATAGTAAAAGAAGCTAAGGACTATAAGATTTCTTTTGCATTGCAGTTTGGGAGCATACAGATAAATGTACTGTTTAGTGCTTTCCACCCCCATTGTATATATAAGTAGTTTCCATCAACTAGCTATCATATGTCTGTCTGTCTATTATTTATCAATCTGTCACCTTCTATCTATCTATGAAATGTGGGTGTAAGTGAACTTGCTGGGGCTGGCTCTAACATTCATAAGGGGGAGATGTCCATCTCAGGTAATATATCCTGTGGAAGAGAACAGGAGTAGGGAGGCACTAGAGAAGTGTGGAGAGAAGTGTGCATATGTGCCAGTACAGCCTTCCCTGCATCCTCTAATCTGCCCTCAGGTATGGTAGAAATCTGTCCTCTCTTATGAATGTTGAATTAAGAAACTTTGGCACATAGATTATGGAGGGATGACAACATTTTCTTTATACAGGGCAACAAAAATGTCTTGAGACAACCTCAGAGTTAGCTGTCAACCAAGCCTGGTTGACAAGAGTAGAATAGAATTATTAATATTATTATTATTTGGCTTTTCACTTATTTGTTTATGAGTTTCTGTGCCATTAATAAAAGATCCAATGGAATGGCCCATTGTAATCTCTGGGTTTGGATTGACTTTTCAAAATATTCCAAAGTAAATCTCTAAAACTAAGATATTGAGTTTTGGAGGCACTTTTTAACAGTGGCCAGCAATGTCAGTGGTGGGTGGATGGCTAGACACTGAACCAAAGAGAGCCCATTGCTTTCTATCAGCCTGGCAGTGCTAAACGTCAGAGCAGCAGAGCATGTAAAATGTTGCTACACATGAGAAGCAACAGCCACATGTCTCTCTACTGCACCCGCTTACAGCTCAGCCCACCTTCGTATGATCATCAGGAAATCTCTCTCTCATTCTGGCTGCAGGAAAACCAATTGATGTGAGTTTGTAAGTAGATGGGCACAGTTCTTCTCTTATTACTTCAGCAAAGGGTGAAGACAGGAGAAGGACTGTAACCCTGCCAGAATTGGATATGCTTAACCAGTGAGAAGTATAGGAAGTTGCTTTATAGTGATCCAGACAGTTGACCCATTTAGACTAGTTCTGTCAATTCTGATGGGCAGAACTGGCTTTTCAGGTTTCCAGAAAGGATTTCCCCCCCTAACCCTTTCCTGTGAACAAGGAAACCAATAAATGCAAAAAACTGAGTTTCCTTTCTGAAAAGAAGACAGTCCCCTTCTACCCTAGGAAAGTCCATTACTATATTTGATTATTTCTCCTCCTCCTCCTCCTCCTCCTCCTCCTCCTCCGGCATACACCTTATAAATTATATAGAAAGGTATATAGAAATGATGAGGGTTTCTTTCTGATGGGCAATTGTGCTTATTTCTGGAGTAATTTCTCAACCAGTCTGAGCTGTTTTCAGAACCAAACTTTTTCAGCAATTACTATACTATCTTTACTGTAGACAAGAAGTACAATAAACCTATGACTGTCTTCCTACCTCTCACACTGAAAACCAAAATACACAGTTTCCAGGTAGGCTTGGTTTTGGATGTTGGAATTGACCCAACTGATCTGGGTGACACATCTGAGCTATTTGTAACAGTCAAATTGTGGTTGGAAAAGTCAGCAAATCCATTTAATTTTTTTCAGCCAAAAGTAATTGAATGTCCTCTCGAGGACAATTTCTGAAAGGTAGGATTCGTTGGGAGTTTGACTAGATTGAAGGTAACCCAGCCAAAGAGCTCAGAATATAAAGTAAAGGAATATATATATATAGTTATTGTTTGTCAGAACTTTTCTATACCATCTTCCATAAACTCAAAATTGTTACATTAAAAACTTATTTAAGAAAGTGAAACATTTAGCATATTCTCAAGGCTTTTCTTCTCCATAAATGTTTTTGCTTCTAGATCCAAAACAGACAACTTACGATGGACCTCTCTGTCACTGCCATTCTCTTCTTCATTCTCTCTTGCTGCCTCTGGGATTCCGAAGCACGAAATCATGAAGCTGAACTCTCAGTGCCAAATGGAGGAGAGTGGGGCACCTGGGGAAATATAGTGTTATGCCCTAAAGGATACGCTATTGGTTTTGACCTGAAGGTGTTTTTATTTTGGTGTCTATTTATTTATTTATCTTGTTGATCTGTAGCAGGGTTGAAGAACCTCTGAGGATCCATTTTCATCTTCCCCCAGACTATAGCACAGTATGCCAGTCTACTCCCAGGCTGCATCTACACTGTAGAAATAATGTAGTTTGAAACCACCTTAACTGTCATGGCTCCATCCCACAGAATCCTGGGATTTGTAGTTTTGTTAAGCATCAGCACTCTTTGACAGAGAAGGCTTAAAGTGGGATCAAACTATATTATTTCTACAGTGTGGATACACTCTAGCTAGTCTTGTTTCAAGCCAGAAAAACAAATAAACACAAACCTATCACTTCTGTTTTCCAAAGAAAGGGCTATACCTTGCTAAAGACCAAGCCTAATTCCCCCAAGGCCTCTGAGGGTATTTGACATTTAGAACCATAAAACTGGGATACACAACAAAAACACTTCTGAGAGAAGACAAACCAGCTCTGTTTAAAGAATTTCAAAGAAGGAAAGTTCTCCACTCTCAGAAGTAACAGTGTTGAACAGATCTTACCATGGGTTTTTTCACCCATTTTCATTGTGTGTGTGTATGTGTGTGTAGATCTGAAGGCAATCCAAGGATACTGGGGTGATACAATGGGTGATCTCTGGGTCACACTTTGGCCTCTCTGATGTATAAACATATATTTGTATGGAACAGGTTAAAATTCATGCAAAGACCTTTACAAAACTGTCACAAACATGCTAATTGTCTCTATTTGGCAGGGACAGTCCCAATTAATCCTCTGTCATCTCACTTTTTCAGCTGCTTCTAAAATGTCATTTTCTCTTTCCCCCCCAACTTCCCCCCTTTGTCTTCAATTTATTTCAGTTGCTGCACACTGGATTCAAAGTGCAAAAGCAGTTTGTACTTAATGAGCTCAGCTGAAAGGATTGGTGGGGTGGAGGAAGAGTGTTGCACTTCTCAGTAGACTGAGGCAAAAGCAAACTGATGTAGCTTCTCCTGCCTTGTGTGTTTTGCCTCATTTAAAACTTTTGCCATTCTTACCACACTCTGATGTTACTTGGTCAGATGTGTTCCTGTTTTAATTTGTGAAATGATGGAGGGTATTCATGGGGAAACAGAAAGGAAAAGATGCTCTTTTTGATGCAGAACATCTCATATTGGCTTGTTGTTTGTTCAGTTGGGTGCTATGGAACTGGGTTGGTCGCCTGTTGAGGTGGATACAAATCTACATCTGTATACAACAGATGTGTGCAATTCTGGATATACATGACCAGCACTAATTTTCTTATACACTCATTCCTCCACATTCATTGGGGTTAGGGGCACAGGACCCCTGTGAATATGGAAAAATCGCAAATAATAAAAACACCATGTTTTTATCTGAGAGAACACCTCTGTGGGAATCTCTAGGTCCTCCAGTACAACTCTGTGATCAACATCTGCCAGACATTGACCATAGAATTGTGATGGAGAAGCTACAGATGCCTAGTGGAGTGTTCTCTCTAGGAATCTCTGATCCTTCAGTGCAACTTTTGGTTAAAGTTGACCATAGAGTTGTGCTGGAGAACCTAGATATTCCTAGAGAGAACATATTAATAAAATCCGTGAATAATTAAATCATCAAAAGTCAAAGCCGCAATTATGGAGGGTCGACTGTAATTGAAAAAAATCTGGTCATTACAATACAGTTTGATTCAAAGTGCAAATTTAAGTACCAAGGAAAATATAGTAGGATTCATTCATTAAGATAAAGAATATTGTAACCCATGATTCAAGGATCAGCATTAACACAGGCAATTTTCTCATTCTCCTCCAGGTACAACCATACCAAGGTCCACTTGCGTGGAATGATGACACATCTCTGAATTCCATTCGCCTCCATTGCTCAGACGGTGCTGAAGTAGAGTCTAAAGCTGGGCTGTGAGTCACTTTTTGCTCTCTCTACTCTGTGTCCTTGACTTTGTTGCTGGAAAGTGCAAAATATGGAGTGATAGACTGAATTCGTGGATGCTGGCTGAGAAACTGATGGACTCTATCTAATTAATTCCAAATCCCTAGAGCAGTGGTTCCCAAATGTTTCTATGTCCCAAACCTATAGGAAATATTTAATTAATGTTCATACCACCTACAAAAGTAATATTGCATTTGAAGATGAAGAAGTCTAATTTCCAGTTTTTGAAACACAGATTGAGCCGCATATAATACTGTGGGTGAACAAACTGAATTTTTTTTAAAAAATAAGCTTTTAACTCAGTCCATAGAATGCAAACCTAAATTGAGGAATTAGATTCTAATTTATTCAGAAAAAAATGAGCAATGACTCATGACTCATCACTGAAGGACACAGGCCACTCTTTGTCACCCCCCCCCCCAAAATTGCAGCTTCTTCTTCATACATTAAAGACGTCACTTAGAAATAACTGAATTACTGCCTTTTAATTTTTTTATTTATTTCAGGACCTCTTTTCTGAAAAAAATACATAAAAGATTTTTTCTGTAAGATCTATTATAAAATATTTTAATGAAAGGCTAGGTTTTTGCCTTACAAAAAGCAATACTTTTTGCACAAAAACACTGTGGGTTCATTTTGGGGAGAAAAATTCTTTGTGATATTCTTGCAAAAATTAAATCAATCTCCAAATGCAAACAGTCACAAAAACTACATTTAAAAAAACCTCAGTTGGAAGTCAACCTTTTAAGAAAGAATGAAAGAATGAAACTGGCAAAGATGCTAAAGTAAATAGTCTATGACCAAGGTTAACCCAAGGCTGCTTAGTGTAGAGGGGAATTGGGTCATGGCCAGTTTATATTCTCTAAAAGAAAACTGTCTAGAATGTTTTAATCCTATTCAGTGCTGACAGTGGGATGTTCTTCCCCACCTTATCTGAGACAACACATGGTTTAGGAGGGCCAGGACAGATCAGTGGCATATGCAGGTCCATCATCCAAAAGAAAGAAACAACACAGGAGAGTCCAGAACAGCTGAAAGGCAGCTGTTGTTGATTAGTTTACTCATCCTAATGGTAGAACCAGGCCTGACTATGTCTACAGTTTGCACTTTTTGGACATTGTATGTACTCGACTAGTGGACAGTTTGCACTTTTTTTTGTACACTGTATATATTAGACTATGGGATGTGGTGGCTTAGTGGTTAAGACCCCAGTTCTGACTATTGTAAGATCAGAAGGTTGGCAGTTCAAGGCCCAAGCACTGCATGGTGGGGTGAGCTCCCATCACTAGTCCCAGCTTCTGTCAACCTAGCAGTTTGAAAGCATGCAAGTGCAAGTAGATAGATAGGTACCACTTCTCAGTGGGAAGGTTACAGCGTTTGGTGCAGTTATGCTGGCCACATGACCACTGGAGTCATTTTTGGACAGCACTGGCTCTTTAACTTAAGGGCCTTTACAGACTACCAGAAATAATGCAGCTTGATGCCACTTTAATTGCCCTGACTCAATGCTAGAGAATCATGGGAATTGTTTGTTTTTCTGAGGCATTGAGCCTTTTCTGTCAGGGAGCTCTGGTGTCATAATAAACCAGAGTTCCCATGATTCCCTAGCACTGAGCCAGGGCAATTAAAGTGGCCTCAAGCTGCATTATTTCTGGCAGTCTGTAAAGGCCCATAGTAAAGAAGCATCACCCCCTACAGTCAGTTATGACTAGACATTCATGTCACAGGACTACCTTTACCTTTACCTTTATTTACTTGACTATAAGTCAACCTCATGTGTAAGTCAAGGGCAGGTTTTGGGGCAAAATTACGGGTTTTTATATTATCCAGGATAATGAAGGACATGAAACAAAGGATCTAAAGGGTGAAGCAAAGTAAAACAATGTGAAAGAGCATACAAAATTCCAGCAGGCATAACTCTTTGTGCTCATACTAAAGGCCGGGTGGATAAGAGAATGGGGGGGAGGGAGTCAGTGCTTTCAGAACAGATTACACACTTGTCTTTCACCAGGGGATAGTTCCTTTTTAAAAAAGGATTTAAAATACAGTACCTATGGATAAGTTGACTTAGGTATTTTGGGTCAATTTTTGACTAAAATTTCTGGACTTATACATGAGTATATACAGTATTTCTCAGGACTGTTTTGCTACCACTTTCTTCTGTGTCAGGTGGGGAAAATGGACAGACACTACAACATGTCCCAGAGGCTACTTAGTTTCTTTCTCTCTGCAAGTGGACGCATACCAGGGACTTGGTGATGACGTAGCAGCCAACAATGTCCAGTTCACCTGTGAAGACGGGACTGTATTGGTGGGCAAGTCACATAACTGGGGCTCTTTTGGTTCGTGGAGCAAGCGTTGCCCTGTGGGCGCCATATGTGGGCTCCAGACAAAGGTGGACGATAAGAGAGGAAGCGGTGATGAGACAGCACTTAATGATGTGAAGTTCTTCTGCTGTAAGTGAAATACTGATCTATCACTGTGTTGAAGCACAGCTCTCTGTGTTCCACTGGATTTTCTGACATAAATGCTAAACAAAATTAAATCTTAAATCACAAAGTGTTTGTCTTTCTCTATTTCCAAACCAGGGTGAATTAATACCTTTATTGGTCAGCTAAAATATTATTGAAAGGATATTTTTTCAGGTTACCAGGTCTCTTCATTAGTCTGGACAGGCACAGGGTTGAGAGTGGACAGACATAAAAAAAAGTCCAAATATCTTCCTGACTACTTTGTTGTGATGTTTTAAAATCCTGTACGCCGCCCTGACTGAGTGGCAGAGGGGTGCCACTGAGTGGCAGAGGGGTGGGATATAAATGAATAAAATAATAATGGCGCCTGTGGGCGCCATATGTGGGCTCCAGACAAAGGTGGACGATAAGAGAGGAAGCGGTGATGAGACAGCACTTAATGATGTGAAGTTCTTCTGCTGTAAGTGAAATACTGATCTATCACTGTGTTGAAGCACAGCTCTCTGTGTTCCACTGGATTTTCTGACATAAATGCTAAACAAAATTAAATCTTAAATCACAAAGTGTTTGTCTTTCTCTATTTCCAAACCAGGGTGAATTAATACCTTTATTGGTCAGCTAAAACATTATTGAAAGGATATTTTTTCAGGTTACCAGGTCTCTTCATTAGTCTGGACAGGCACAGGGTTGAGAGTGGACAGACATAAAAAAAAGTCCAAATATCTTCCTGACTACTTTGTTGTGATGTTTTAAAATCCTGTACGCCGCCCTGACTGAGTGGCAGAGGGGTGGGATATAAATGAATAAAATAATAATAATAATAATAATAATAATAATAAACAAATTGTTAGAACCACTGGATTTCTAGCTAAAATCCCAAGGTGGGCACTGCAATCATCTTTGCCGTTGCTAGTATTGAGTTCCAATTCAGGAAGTTTGGAAACAGGTGGCTTCGTTCATCTCTCTAGAATAGGGTGGAATTGTGTAACCTTCTAGATGTTGTTGGACTGTAACACCCAACATTAATAGATGGCAATTGCAGCCCAACAACAGCTGGAAGGCAACACAATTCCCATCCCATCTCTAGTCAAAGTGCTACCGGTCACTATTGCCTTTATTTGAAGCCCATTGTTGTTGTGCTTGCTAGGATCAGAAGAGACATGGCAATCCCTATATCAGAAAAGAGACTGACCTACCTTCCTTCCTTCCTTCCTTCCTTCCTTCCTTCCTTCCTTCCTTCCTTCCTTAAGTACTGCTTCATACTGGAGACCCATAGAAAATTTAAAAAATGAGGAAAACCATTGTAATAATAAATGAATTGACATGTGACACATTGTCACTTTTTACCATATATCAAAAGAGTCACAGACAGAATAGGGAAAGTGGTGAGGAAACACAACCTCCAAATGGTTTATAAACCGACCAAGAAAATCCAACAAATGCTGCGGTCAGCGAAGGACAGGAGAGACCCTCTCACAGTTGCAGGAGTTTACTGCATACCATGCAGCTGAGAACAAGTCTACATAGGGACCACCAAATGCAGTGTCCAAACACGAGACAAGGAACATGAGAGACACTGCAGAATGGGCCAGCCAGAAAAATCAGCAGTAGCAGAACACATCATAAACCATCCTGGGCATAAAATGCTGTTTGAAAACACTGAAATTCTGGACCATACCAACAACTATCAGGTCAGAATGCACAGGGAAGCCATCAAAATCCACAAATGCTTGGACAACAGGAAAGAAGAAACTCTGAAAGTAAACATAAGGCCTTTACAGACTGTCAGAAATAATGCAACTTGAGTCCACTTTAACTGCCCTGGTTCAGTGCTAGGCAACCATGAGAACTGTAGTTTATTGTGGCACCAGAGCTCTCTGACAGAGAAGGCTCAATGTCTCAGAAAAAACTACAATTTCCATGATTCTCTAGTATTGAGCCATGGCAGTTAAAGTGGACTCAAGTTGCATTCTTTCTGGCAGTCTGTAAAGGCCCAAAGTTTGGCTACCAGTCCTGCAAAATAGGAAAATCAGCACTCAGCAAATGCAAATGGAAAACCACTCAGGGGTAGGGGCTTTCCCAGCAGACAATGAACATCAATCACCAGACTATAATCCTCATTTTCATATCCTCCTACTCTGAGGCTCTGCCGTCAACATAGAACAATACACAATCAACAACAGAACAATACACAGTTTACATGGGAATCACTCCTCCCTACCCAGGGTCTCACAGTATATATATGCCCACTCTTTTCCATTCCAGTATTCTCTGAAGATGCCAGCCACAGATGCTGGCGAAATGTCAGAAAGAAACTCTTCTAGAACATGGCCACACAGCCCGAAAAAAACACAAAAAACTAGAGGTGAGATTAATTTTAGGAGATTATCACATGCTTTAAATAATACTCCCTACCTCTCCCAAATTTAACTTTGTGTTGCAACTGTGTTTTATCACATGGCTTTTGCAGTGGAATACGACTTCAGAGTAGATACCCACTCCAACATGCATTTAAGAATGCACTCCAGCAGCTATTTTTCAAAGTCAAAAGGTTCTTGCTTTAGCACTATTTGTTGCTGACTGGATGGCAGCAGACCACTGGGATACCGAACCACCAGTTGATTGAAAAATGACTCCTAAATACTTGAAGTGTTTAACTTGTTTTAACTTGTGTCCATTTATGATCCAATTAGACCTACATTGGTTCTTAGAAAAAAAACATCACTTTAGTCCAGTTTACTTCACAATAACCGCAAAAAGCTCTCAGCATTTATTTCAGACCTATTTTAGTAAAAGAAAGGAGAACTGCATTGTCTGCATACAGCAATAGGGGAATAGGCCTGCCAGAAGAGATCCATCTTCACAGCTTTTTAAAAGCTATTTAAGCTGGTAATGTGACGAATCTCGCGCAGCAGGCTGTTCCATAATCTGGAAGCAGTTGCTGAAAAGACCCTCTGAGAGGTTGCCAACAGCCTAGTTTTTATAGGCTGAAGCAAATTTCTCCCAAAGGGCCCGAGTGCATGGGGTGGATTATATGGAAGGAGACGGTCCTGAAGATAGGTTGGACCCAACCATGTAGGACTTTAAAGGTGATAAAAAACACCTCGTACTGTGCCTGGAAACAAGAGGCAGCCAGTGAAGTGACTTTAAAACAGGTGTTATATGGTCTCTCCTCGTTGTTCCCGAGACCAACCTGGCTGCCATATTCTGTACTAATTGGAATTTCTGGCCCAAGCACGAGGGTAGCCTCATGTAGAGTGCATTGCAGAAATCAAGGCAGAAGGTTACCAGCACGTGCACCACAGTTCTGAGGTCCCCTAGTTCCAGGAAAGGGTGCAGCTGGCGTATCAGCCAAAGCTAATAACAGGCGCTCCTAACCATCACATTTACCTGATTAGTCATTTGAAGTGACGAGTCTAGGAGCACCTCCAGACTGCGAACACAGTCCTTCACGGAGAGTGTGACCCCATCCAGGACTGGAGGTTGTATCCCAATACCTGGTTTTGGGGCCACTACTGTAAGTACCTCCATTTTGTCTGGATTCAGTCTCAATCTGTTTTGCCTCATCCAGTCCATTACTGCCTTAAGACAGTCATTGAGAGGAGAGACACCATCTGAAGTCAAAGCCGAAGACTGAGACATGGAGGAGTATATCTGGGTGTCATCAGCATACCGATTACACCCCACCCCATGTCTCTGAATGTCTCTCCCAGTGGCTTCATATATATGTTGAATAGCATTGGGGACAGGATGGCACCTTGAGGGATGCCACAATTCTGTACTGAAGACTTCACCGAGAGTATGACCGGCAAAATGAGTGGGCCCGGCGACCAATTGGGATAGGCCCATGTTTATCATGGATTCCATGAACAGCTGAGCTGCACCTGTTGGATATAGTTTAAATAGTAAAGGTGCCAGGAGGCAGCCTTGATGCACACCCTTATCAACAAGAACGGAATTTGTGGAAAATATCACGTCTCACTTGAACAGTGGTGTTTCTGTACAGATTCATAATCAACCATAATAAGCTCCTGGCAATAGAGAAGGCAAAGAGTTTGGACCATAATCTCTCTCTTGGAATTATATCAAAAGCTGATTTCAGATCAATGAATATGGTGTACAAACTGTTACTTTGAGAATTAGAATATTTCTCATCCAGGTGGTTCAAGACCAGGCAATGATTATAGGTTGACCTACCTTTTCTGAAGCCAGTTTGCTCATCATCAATAATATTCCCATTCTCTATCCATTCAGAAAGGTGATTATTAAGGAATTGGCCTTAAAGTTTGCCCACAACTGAAAGTAAGCTTATGGATCGGTAGTTGGAAGGATCATTCCTATTTCCCTTCTTATAAATAGGGTTATAATCACTTGTGACCAGCCAATAGGTAATTTGGCTGTCTGATTAATGAGGGTGAAAAGGGAGGCAAGTAAATGTGCCCAACATGATACATTTGTTTTCAGAAGTTCGGGCAAGATTAGATCAGGCCCTGGCACTTTTCCAGATTTAAGCTGGGAAATTAATGTTTTTAATTCTTCTTGGGATGCAGGGGGGGCACTGGGGGATATCCGGACCATTCAGAGACCATGGGCTTAATTCATCAGGGATCGCAAGGACCTGATCCCCACTGTTTCTATACAATGTGGAAAAATAATCTTCCCATACATTTATAGGAATATTGCAAGGGGGAGAGCCCTCTATGTTCCCTATCATACCTGTGACCAAAACAGTTTAGCATTTTTTTGTATCAATGATGTCCATTGCCTTTGAGTTGCCTCTCTCTTCTTCCTTGCCAAGAGTGATTTATAATGTCTTCTGAAGGTGTAATAGAATTGAAGTAATGTCTGACTGTTATCTCTCCTATATTGATTGTACATATTCCTTAAGTGGGTTCTGGCTGCAGCACCGGCTTTATCAAACCAAGGAGCCATACTTTTATGCCTGAAATTTCTGGGCCTCCTCTCTGTGCACCTTAGTGCTGTTGCCAGTATCATAAGGAGCTGAGAATAATTTTCTAAGGTATCTTGTATTTCGTGTGATGCAGTGATCTGGTTTTTGAGCCCTGAACTGAATTGAGAAGAGCTGAAATCTCACTATGGAGATTCTCTGTCTACCATAGCCTTTTCTGTCTAAGCACCAAGGCTGAATCAGTAAGGTGGGATTGTATCTGAGAGTGAGTCTTGGTAGAAATCACCATAAGTCAGAAAGCACACAACAACAAATCAAAATCAAAATCAAACAAAATGTGAAGTGGAGCAGGGCAGAAGGCTGCCAAATATGTGTATAACCAGCACCCTGAGTTGTCCTTCAGTGGACCAGGAACACCCCCCTGCCTTATATGGATTAAGTTTAAATTTGTTTCAGCCTATTTCTGACAAAAAAGCATCAGTTGAGAACCAAATAACCCACTTCCTTGGATTGACTATTTGGTGCCATTTGGTCCTAACTGGACAGCTGGTTCCAGAAGACAGTGCAACAGGACTGTCTGTGAAAACACACTTTTGAAATGGAAGCGTTTTAGTTCAGAGGACATTTTCAGCCAGAGATTCAAGTATCAATTCAGACAACGTCACCAAGTTCTACTGGTTCCTATAATATTTAACCAAAATGTTTTCCTTGGGGGAACATTATACACTTGTCCCTTCACATTCACTGGGGTTAAAGAGCATGGAAGAATAATGAATTATATGATAGCAGTGAAACTGGTGTATGCACAGAAATGGAAAGAACTGATAATCCCAGGACAGGAAGATTAGTTATTAACTTGCATAAATGGGTAAATTGACTATTTTAATTAAGGAAAAAATATAGATTTATTTAAACATGACTGGGAAGTGTAGCCACATTGAATCCCACTTTGGGAGAAAAGATGGATATAGATCAAATAAATAAAAAAATAAACCTTGGAGTTTATGATGAATACTCAGAGTAATGTAGTAGTTTTAGTATCTGAAATATAATAATGTATTATTAAGTAGAATAACAATCTGCTCATTGTTTTTTTGTGGGTTTTTCGGGCTGTGTGGCCATGTTCTAGAAGAGTTTATTTCTGACGTTTCTTCAGCATCTGTGGCTGGCATCTTCAGAGAATACTGGAATGGAAGAGAATGGGTCTATATATACTGTGAGACCCTGGGTAGGGAGGGGTGATCCCCATGTAAACTGTGTATTGTTCTGTGTTGAATAGGTTTTGTTCTGTTGTTAATGGCATGGCTTCAGGGTGAGAGGATATGCAAACAAGGATATTGTCTGCTATTGTCTGTTGGGAAAGCCCCTGACCCTGGTTGGTTTCCCATTTGCATTTGCTGAGTGTTGATTTTCTTATTTTGTAGGACTGGTAGCCAAACCTTGTTTACTTTAAGGGTTTCTTCTTTCCTGTTGAAGTTGTCCAAGTGTTTGTGGATTTTGATGGCCTCCCTGTGCATTATGACTTGATAGTTGTTGGCATGGTCCAGAATTTCAGTGTTTTCAAACAGCATTTTATGCCCAGGGTGGTTTATAATGTGTTCTGCTACTGCTGATTTTTCTGGCTGGCCCAGTCTGCAATGTCTTTCATGTTCCTTGACTTGTGTTTGTACACTGCGTTTGGGGGTCCCTATGTAGACTTGTCCGCAGCTGCATGGTATGCGGTAAACTCCTGGGGCTGTGAGATGGTCTCACCTGTCCTTCGCTTTGCGCAGCATTTGTTGGATTTTCTTGGTTGGTTTGTAAACCATTTGGAGGTTGCGTTTCCTCACCACTTTCCCTATTCTGTCTGTGACTCCTTTGATATATGGTAAAAATACCTTCCCTTTGGGTGGTTGCTCGTCTTCAGTCCTCTGGGTTTTCCTGGGTCTGGCAGCCCTTCTGATGTCTGAGCTGGAGTAACCATTTGCCTGTAGAGCCCGGTCTAGGTGCTTCAATTCCTCTTCCAAGAAGTGGGGTTCACAGATGCGTTTTGCCCGGTCTACCAGTGTTTTTATTGTGCTTCTTTTTTGTCTTGGGTGATGGTTAGAGTTCTTGTGCAGGTATCTGTCTGTATGTGTAGGTTTTCTGTATACAGTGTGACCCAGACATTGGTTTGGTTTGCGGATGACTAGGACATCCAGGACTGACAGTGTTCCTTCTTTTTCTTTTTCCATAGTGAATTGGATGTTAGGGTGGATGTTGTTCAGGTGGTTCAGGAACACAGCCAGATCTTCTTCTCCATGGCTCCAAAAGGTGAAAGTGTCATCCATGTATCGGAACAAAGTTGTGGGCCTTTTTGGTGCTGTTTCCAGAGCTTGTTTTTCAAAGTGTTCCATGTCTGCCGATTGTTACCAGAAATGGAACTAAGGTGGTATTGATATTGTAATACTTAACATAAACATTTTTATTGTGAATTAGAAGTAGGAATAGGAGATAATTATAACCATAAGCTGATAAATTGGAAGCTACATACATTCCCTTATATGTGTTTGTCTTTCTGTTTGTGTTTTGGATGTCTGTAATTTAGTTGGGAAGGATATTAAGGAGTTATATGTTTGTTAGTCTTATTTGTTGTTTTTTGTTCAGCATCTTAATATATGTGATATATATATATACTTAAAAAATGAGTACAGCCAGTGCTGTTAAGGAATACTTGATCCCTGACTCTATTAAATATCTGGGAACCATTTTCAAAAGAATATAGTTTTAATCTTGCAATGCTATCTACAGAAACTGTTAAGTGAAGGCATGGATCCATAGGGTAAAACCTCCCAAAACTGTTTTAAAACAATTTAAAAACATTGAAATAAAAACAGTATAAAATTACATATGTTAAAAAACAAAAACAATACAATAACTACAATACACACACCAACTTGCCTTATTGCCTTCCCTATGTAGCAATGTCATGGAAGCCCATTGTTGAACATGCACATTGCAAAACCACTCAATTTTGTTCCCCGGAGATGTAAGTCCACTTACATAGACTTAAGCTCCATACCGCATTAACAGTCAACAACAGCAACAAACAAAGAAACAAATAATTTCGGAGCTAGCAAAAGAAGGAACTGATATCGTCATCCTCTCATCTTGGGTGTCAGCTTTGGAGAAGTAACAGGCGCTCTGATGACATGTTCAGGGAGGGGTTGGGGCACCCAGCGTGAGGCTGCCCCTGCCCTTCCTCACCTCCAAGATGGCGCAAAGCGCCGTCTGCAAAGGGGGTTAGGGAGCTGGGTATGTTTAGCCTGGAGAAGAGAAGGTTAAGAAGTGATATGATAGCCTTGTTTAAATATTTGAAAGGATGGCATGTTGAGGATAGAGCAAGCTTTATTTCTGCTGCTCCAGAGACTAGAACACAGAACAATGGATGCAAGCTGCAGGAAAAGAGATTCCACCTAAATGTTAGGAAGAACTTCCTGACACACGATGGGCACTCCGATGACATCCTTCCGCCACAGCGTCTGGACACGCTGTGATGGAAGAGACACCGAAGAGGTCCCAACGCCTCTTGCGGCACACCTTCCACGTGTTGCGGAAGGAGCGCTATTTTAGCTCTCCTTCCAGGGCCCTAAAAGAAGTGTATCGGGGATGAGGAATGTAGCTACCTCGGCCCCAATCCACGACTTCTTGGGGCTGTCTGCTTAGGGCCTGCGTCTCTCCTCATAGTGCATGGTTTCCAGACCTTTCATCAGTTTAGTCACCCTCCTCTGGACATGCTCCAGCTTATCGACACCCTTTTTGAACTGTGGTGCCCAGAACTAGACATAATATTCCAGGTGAGGCCTGACCAAAGCAGAATAGAGTGGCACTATTACTTCCCTTGATCTAGACCAGGGGTAGGCAACCTTTCCCCTTTAAGGGCCAAGGGACTTCAGCTCCCAGAATCCCAGGAGCTATTGGCCAACATGGGACTAATGGCCAACATGGCTGAGGTTTCTGGAAGCCGAAGTCCCTCAGCCCTTAAAGGGGAAAGGTTGCCTACCCCTGATCTAGACACTATACTTCTATTGATGCAGCCTAGAATCACATAGGCCTATTTAGTTGCTGCATCACACTGTTCACTCAAGTTCAACCTACTAGGAGTCCTAGATCCCTTTCACGTTAAGCCAGGTGTCTCCAACCTATATCTATGCATTTCATTTTTTCGCTCTAAGTGTAATGCCTTACATTTCAGCTTTGGCTCAGCCTTCTAATTTATTAAGGTCATTTTGAATTTTGATCCTGTCCTCTGGGGTATTAGCTATTCCTCCTAATTTGGTATCATCTGCAAATTTGATAAAAATTATCTCTATTCTTTAATCTACATTAAAAATTTGTAACTTTACTGTTGGAGATATGGTTCATTAAAAGTAAAAATGAAATTAAAAAGTTTTTTTCATGGAATCAAAATACAATTTGATTAGTAATCTACAGATTTTCATCTTGTGATCTTCACCTGTAAGAAAAACAATAGTATTTAATAGATAACATTACAAAAAAAAACCATTGATTAGTTCAACCACTCATATTTATAATTTATAAATAACAATATTTATATGCCAACAAATAAATTTGTTTTCAGGGTGACTTAGGAAAAAAAACACAATGAAACAGTAATGATCACAAAACATTAAGGATAACATACAAATTCAATATTAAATTTCCAGAGGCAAAAAGGCAATTGGACAATGCACAGTGTAATTATACAATGGATCTATTTTTTTCAGTGGTATCTGACATTTATAATTTAAAAGTCCAAGAGGATAAAAAGATTTTAACAAGCTCCCAAAATGGTCAGAGAGAATATGGGCCTCGGCAGACGACTAATACAGTCGTCTTGGAGGCCAGGAAGAGGAGGAGCAGCCGCACGAGCGGCGCCCTTTCCTCTTCCCGAGGTTGCCCTCGGAGCAGCCGGCCCTCCGCACGGCCGGCGCTCCCAGGGCAACCTCCCGCCACAGCGTCTGGAACGCTGCGGTGGAAAAGTCAGGGAAAGTGCACCTTACACGTTTAGGGCGCACTTCCCCTGATTTCTGAAAGGAGCGCTATTTTTGCGCTCCTTTCAGGGACGCTGCCAGAGCGCCGCGGTGCGGAGGCTGCGGTCCCGCGGCACTCCATCCCAGGGCATCCCCAACGCCCTGGTGTGCTTCCCCCCTATATTAGGTGAGCTTTTTTGGCAAGCATATACAAAAGTTGTGCTCAATAACCTCACTTTGGGGGCAACTGGAGGAAAAAATAGTCTCAATGCCTAGGTAGGTTCATGTGGGAGGAAGTGATATTTCAGGAACCCTAATATCAAAACATTTAGTGTTTTAAAGGTCAAGATCAGGTCTTTGAACTGGGCCTTTTTGGAAATGGATGATAAGGAACTGGCCTAACATGATCAGATCATCCAAATCCAGTTAATGATCTTAGCAAAACACACTGCAGAAATAATCCAGTTTGAGACTGCTTTAACTGCCCTGGCTCAATGCTAGGGAATTCTGGGAATTGTAGTTTTGTGAGACATATAGCCTTCTCTGTCAGAGAGCTCTAGTGCCACAATAAACTACAATTCCCAGGATTCCCTAGCACTGAACAAGGACGGTCTCAAACTGGATTATTTCTGCAGTATGTTTTGGATCTATTAAGTCTTGTATTGTGGTCTATTTGATGTTTCTAGAATGTTTTCAGAAGCAGTCCTATATGTATAACATCCTTGCTGTAGTCTGAATGGATGGTTATTAAAACACTGATAATTGAAGAAAGCTTGTTTTTATCCAGACAGGGTCAGAGACCTCAGCCCAAGCTAATAAAAATTAATTTCCATGGTGGTTTAGCTTCAACAAACAATACTATCATATCATTCAGCAATCTGTTTCAGCAGTTAGCATTCAGAATTCATTAGTTAGTTTCGAAAGTCACTCTTAGTGATTAGTTTCATTACTTTAGTTTTGGACTTCATTTGAAGAACAGACTTAAGAAATTAAAAGTAGAGAGCATTGTGTTCATTAACAAATGTAAAACTTCCTAGTTACACAATGATCCCTCAGAAAGAAATTGTGCAAAATCTTTCTCTGTAACTAAAGACAGAAATAGGAGTTGCTTTGCACTGTCTTGGAGGCAGGGGAGAGGAGGGGCAGCCACATGCCGGATGCCGCAACCCCTCCCCGAGGACATCATGACGGGGCACGCCATTACACATGACATGTGCTGTCAACATGTCCTTCCAGTGCAGTGTCTTGACACGCTGGACCAGAAGAGATGCAGAAGAGATGCATGGTGGCTCTTGATGTGTCCCTTCTGCCTGCTCTGAAAGGAGCAGCATTTTAGTGCTCCTTTCAGGGCCAGCAGAAGGGAAGATTTGGCCCCAATCCTCCACTTCCCAGGGTGGCTCATGGCAGCCCATCTGCATTCTCCCTTAGAGTAGTGGAATTAGAATCGGCATCCTTTCCCCCACTCTCACAGCAGCTCCATCATCATAATTGTCAGAAATGGTTGGGGGAACCTTGCTTAGGACTGGACTGTCATAAAGATACACCCCTGAAAATTCAGGGAAGTCACTATCTAGGACCGGATCCAAGGAAGGCCAATGTCTCACTATGTAGGAGATACCTGCTGGCCTCAGCTGGAAGAGGATTTCCTTGGCTGCAGGAGTATGTGTGAACTACTGCTAATTGCTAATAGCTACTTTCTGGCTAAGCTGTTTGAGCATGTGGTGGCTAGGCAATGTCTTTTAAATCTGGTTTCAGGTGAGAGTGTGGTACCAAACAGTCTTTTGGTTACCCTGATCAGCAACCTTTTTTTGTGTTAAAGACAAAGCAATGATGCCCTTTTGCTCCTTCTGGTTATCTCAGTGGCCTTTGGTACCATTCACCATGGTAGCTAAGTGGACTGGCTCTGGAGTTGAAGATGCGTTGTTAAGATGGTTCTCCTCCTATTTGTAGGGCCAGTTCCAGAGAGTGGCATTTGAGGACTCAAGGCCTATGAATATTAAGCTGAGGAATGTCATAGGGTTCCATCTTTCCTTCCTTGATTTTCAATATCTACATCAGCAGTTCTCAGTGGTGGGGTGGGACCCCTGGGGGAGCACAAGACTTGCTCAAGGGAGGGCGTGAGCCTTGGAAGCTCTGATACCTTCCCCTCTTCCTCTTTGCAAACTTTTTTATGTGTAAAATTTACACGTGTGAAGTTAAATATTGCATTTCTGTAAATGAAACAGTTCTAATTTGAGGAATGTTATTTCCCCATAAAATATTAAAATATGAACATACATGAATGTACAAATAAAAATACGCACACTAAATAAACAAAATATTTTTATTCATATACTATATCAAGTGGTGGGGCATACACAACATTTGCATGCAAATATAAAGGGGAGTCCCAAGGGTAAAACGTCTGAGTACCACTGATCTATCTGCATTGGATGAGGTTGTTAGGATTGTCAGGGCTGGGTGCCATCACTGTTCTGCTGACACTCAACTTGCACTGATCTATCTGAATTGGTTGAGGTCATTAGGATTGTCAGGGCTGGGTGGTATTTCTATGCTGATGACAGTCAACTCTACTTTGCCTTGTCATCAGAATCAGCTTGATCTTCGCAGATTTTGGACCAGTGCCTGGATGTTGTAATGGCTGGCTGGATTAGTGGTTCTTGAGACCATGAATTGAGTAAGTGAATCCAATTTGGGAGAACAAACAATGAAACAAACAAAAACAAATATAAAAGTAACATGGTCTGGATGCTACTGCACTCCTATGTATGGTTGTGAAAGCTGGACACTGAAGAAAGCTGATAGGAAAGGAATCAATTCATTTGAAAGGTGGTATTGGAGGAGAGTTCTGCAGAAACCATGAACTGCTTAAAAGACAAATAAATAAACATTGGAATAAAACAGCCTGAGCTCTCCCTAGAAACTGAAGTTCAAAACACACTGCAGAAATAATCCAGTTTGGGACCGCTTTGACTGCCCTGTCTACGTGTTAGGCAATCTTGAGAATTGTAGTTTTTGTGGCACTGAAGCTCTCTGACAGGGAAGGATAAATGTTTCACAAAGCTACAGTTCTCAGAAAAGTGGTCTCAAACTGGATTATTTCTGCAGTGTGTTTTGGACCTGAGATGACTAAACTTTGGACACATCATGAAAAGACATGGCTCATTAGAAAGGACAATGATCCTTAGCAAGATAGAAGGCAGAAGGAAAAGAGGAACACTGTATTGCAAGTGGATAAATTCAATAATGGAAACTACAGTCCTGATCATGGAAGTCCTGTGCAGGCTGTTGATAATAGGGCGACATGGAGGTTTCTCACTCATAGGTTTGCCATTAGTTAAAGTTAATAACATCAACAAGGGCCAGTCTTAGAGTCTAGTGAGGTAATCAAGACTCACATCCATAGGAATATGTCTATTTCCTCCAAACATACATACACACAAACACACGTTTATAGTTGGTAGGATTAAGGGCCTCTACAGACGGTGCTTTGCACCATCTTGGAGTCAGGCAAGGGGAGGGGCAGCCAAATGGCGGGTGCTCCAACCCCACGCCAAAGATGTCATCATGGCGCGTGCTGTTACGCATGGCATGCACAGTCAGGACATCATTACAGCGCAGCATCTTAATGTGCTGCGCTGGAAGAGGCGCAGAAGAGGTGTGCGGCAGCTCTTCAGGTGCCCTTTTTGCTGGTTCTGAAAGGACCAGGATTTTGATGCTCCTTTCAGGGCTGGCAAAAGGGTGGATTGGGCTTCCCAGGGTGGCCTAGGGCCACCTGTCTGCATCCCCCCTTAGTGAATTAAGATGGGTTGAACCATTTTGAGGACATAGGGCCTGTACAGTCTGACCACAAGGGCTGGCCTGGGGGGGAGTTGGAGCGGGGCGACCACATGCCGGCTGTCCCGACTCTGCCCTGCTGCTGCCACCCTGCTGCATGCCCCACCAGATTTGCCAGCTCTTTTTGGAGCAGCAGCAGAGAGCTGGATTGGGGCCGTAGCATGTGGTTGTCGTGGCCCTGGTCCAGCGCTCCCAGGGACAGCACGGAGCCACCCCTTCAGGCCATCTGTACAGCCCCCTGTACAGGGGGAGGAGGAGGAAGAAGTGCACTCCAGAGAGGCAGCTGAAGGCTTGGGACGGCCAGAAAGCAGGAAGAACAGGTGCGTGCTTATTCCTCCCCACCCTCTGCATGCTGGGGAAAATAGCTTTGTATGCATGTATGCCACAGTTCACCATCGCGGGTATAGGTAATGGATAAATGAGTCTTTGCAGATTTTTGTCTGCCCTAGCCTGTTATCAAGCAACAGAGCATGGCAGTGCTATCTCCAGATAGGTGACTCCCATGTTTCATTGTCCTGCCTCTCCTCACTCCCCTCCCCAGCTGACTTTGATATGTGCTGCTCACCTCAGGTTCCCTCTCATTCCATTCTTAGGACACCTGGCTGTTTTGACACTGTAAGTATAACTTCATTGCACTGCATGGAGCAACTTGTTGAGGGGATTAGGAAGAGCAAGAGAGAAATATACAGGTCTAACTAGTTGCCAGAAGTAGGGTTAGGAGGAAAAAACTATTAGCAAACCAAGTAGTTTTACTGCAATCATTGGGGTGAACTGAAAGATGGCATACACTTTTAAGAAAAACATTTGAAACAGAGGTTCAAATTAAGTTGTTAGTCCCAACTAAAGTAAATCCACTGGATTCAACATGTCTGTTCTAATAGCGACTAACCAAATGGATCCAGGGCAGGGTTTTTAAAGGGTGTTTAAAGATTGCTCCAGATTGTGATGTAAAGATATATGTCTTGAAATGGGGCAGTGTGTTAATTTATACATGCTCTGATGTTAGAGGGTGTTGTGTGTCTTATGAAGTTTGACTAAAAAGGCTGGCATCCTGTTAATGGTGCATGGAGATGTGAGGCTATCTGCTTATGCCAGGGGTAGGCAACCTTTCCCCTATTGGCCAACATGGTTGAGGCTTCTGGGAGCTGAAGTCCCTCGGCCCTTAAAGGGGAAAGGTTGTCTACCCCTGGCTTATGCCTTTTTAGGCTGATGTGGAGGATCTTCTACCCTCTGCACTCTCTGCATTTAGGCACTGCAGCACCCCAAGACCATTCCATGGCTGTTGAAGAGTGGAGAGGGGGTGTTAGGAAAGTATCTGGATATATCCCTGTAGTCAGATGAAAACTGATTACATCATCTGCTAAAACATCAGAGGATATCCCATTACCTCTCCTCCATGGTTCCTCTGCTCTCCAACAGCCGTGGGGGGTGTTATCATTTAAGATGAGTGCACTATATCAGTTGAGTAGTTCTACAGGTGAAACTTTTTCCTAATCTCCAACAATTTCTTTACTTGATTGGTAATTCCTGATTAGTTCCTATATTTAAAGGAAGAGAGAACATATCCAACGTTATTGCCCTGTCCTGGATTTTGGATCCTAAAGTGTTGTCATGGATACATGTGCTCAACTTTAGATTTAGAAATGATGCAGCTGAAAATTCCACTAAACCTGAATTCTTGGAAGAAATCAAAAAGTAGTTAGAAAATCCACCCAATCAGTTTCATTGTGTCCATCAAAAATTATTGGTCTCCCCACAGGTGGCATGTTTGGAATAAAAATAGCACTCAAATTGAAAGAATGCATGGAAAAATTCTTTGGCATTGGTTGATTGATTGAAGACTTCACTTATTTTCTAAAATAATATTTTTTATTAAATTGTTTTCTTAAGCATACAATATAAGACATTTTCTCATTATTATATAATATTTTATATTTAACAAAGAATTTCCCTATCTACAAGTCATCTCTATTACTTTACTTTCCTACCTTTTACTCTTCCTTCTTTTCAACCACTCGATCTTCCTTCTGTCTTCTTTAGTTTCTCTTTCTCTCTCACACACTCTCTTACCATCTCATAACCTCTCGTTAATCTCTCTACCTTTTCCTTCTCTCTTTTTAATTTTAATTTGCACTTAACCACAACTCATTGATCTCAAGTTTCTCTGAGTTTTACCTCTACCTTTTACATTTTACAATAATGTTTTCTCTAACAAGCACTTTAATTTATGCTAATATGTGACCTTGGATAAACGTAAAAAGCATAAAGCTTACATACTAATGATATGACTTCCCTCCTTTCATCTATTTATGATCGTTGCATCACCCCATTGGTCTTTCAAACATTTTAACAATAGATCCCATTCAGATGTGAAATCATCCATTGGTATATTGTTTATTACATGCATTAATTTATCTGCTTCCATCATATTATAAACATACACCAACGATTCACTTATTTTCGGTACTACTTTCAATTTTCATTTTTGTGCAAATAAAATTCTGGCTGATGTAACCATATAAAATAATATTTTCCCATATCTTTTCTCTAGTCTAGTTTATCATCAAACATACCTAATAGTGTGCATTCCAGTATCATCTCTAGTTTAATATTTAAAATTCAATTAATTTCATGAATGATTGCCTTCCAGTAACCTCTTACACATCCACCAGCAGTGAAAGTATGATCCCGTATTTCCCTGTATTTCCACCATAGATTGCCAGTATTCTTATATATTTTTGCTAATTTGACTGGAGTGATATGCCACCTAAAATACATTTTAAACCAATTCTCTTTTAAATTTTGTGCTGCTGTGTGTTTTAAATTTTTCAACCAGGCTTTCTCCTATGGATTTAATTGAATTAAATGACCCACATCTCTAGCCCACTTGATCATTGCTTCTTTGATCATCTACTCTTCTGACTCCCAATTAAGCAATATATCATATATTTTTCCAATGGATCTTTTTTACATTTGTCTTCATTTAATATAGACTCCAGTTCAGTTTTCCTATCTGAAATACCCTCATTTTTAATATCAGTTGTACATCTTTTGTACAATTGCTTATAATCAAACCAGGTTAGACTAAACCCTTCTGCATTCAGCTTTTCTTGCAATCTGATTTCATATTTTCCTTCTTGCATTGTAATCATATCTTGATATGTGCACTATCTGCCTTCCCTATATATTTCTTTCGTATATAGGGCCTCTTGCAGTGATGCCTATTTTGGAGTACCTCCAATTATACTATTTTTGAATTTTTTTCCAAATATTTAATACTGATTTCCTGATACAGTGATTTTTAACTGCTTGTTTTGCTTTATCTTTATCATATGACAAATAGGTGTGGAAACCAAATTTTAAGCCCTCTCCCCCTAACTACAATAATCTTCTATCATTTTATCCTATCCAATCCCTGCCAGATATCATTAATTACATCCCTTTACCAGATTTTAAATTTTTTATTAGGAAATAAGAACAGAATGTTTGGCAGGGTAACCATTTTAATTGCAGCTATCCTACCCAGGAAGGACAGATTCAACTTTTCCAATTGATTAAATCATTCTTAACTTCCCTCCAAATTTCAACATAATTATTATCAAATAACTAATTTGTTTTATTTGTAAGGAAAATTCCTAAGTATTTCACTTTTTTCTTACTTCTATTCCTATTTTCCCTATTTTCCCCTGAAGCTCTAAGCCCTCTTTTTTTGTTCATATTTTTTGTTATAATAGCTGATTTTGTTAAATTAATTTTGCATCCCATAGCTTTCCTGAATAGTTCCATCAGTTTCATCAGTTTCTCCACTCCTGATAGAGGATCCTCTAAATTTACTACCAAATTATCAGCAAAGGCTTTTATTTTAAAGTTGAATTTTTAAAATCCTAACCCCCTTAAATTTTTTATCTTCTTTTATTTTTCTGATCAGTGTCTCTAAAATAATAATAATAAATTTTATTTATATACCGCCCTGTGGCAAGCCAATCTGGGCGGTGTACAACAATAAAATACATACAGCTTAAAATAATATAATTCCCTCCTCCCCCCCCTTAAAAAGTTATTAAATCAGATCTACAATTAAAACACAACAAATTAAAATTGAAAAATATAGATAAAAATACAAACCAACAAACCCCTGCAACTTCAAGTTCTAAACGGGGACTATACAATATTCCTAAGAAGAGGGAGGGCCCGAGGACCCGAGGCCGGGTGGTTTAATCTGGAAAGGCCTGCCGAAAGAGATCCGTCTTGACAGCCTTTTTAAAGCTGTCCAAAGATGTTAATTGACGGATCTCGTCCGGCAGGCCGTTCCAGAGCCTGGGGGCAACAACAGAAAAAGCCCTCTGGGAGGTTGCCGCAAGCCTAGAATTTTGAGGCTGCAGCAGATTCCTCCCAGAGGACTGGAGAGCGTGGGGAGGATTATATGGGATGAGGCGGTCTCTGAGATAGCTTGGACCCAAGCCATTTAGGGCTTTAAAGGTAATAACCAACACCTTGTACTGGGCCCGAAAACCAATAGGCAGCCAGTGGAGGGACCTCAAAACTGGAGTGATGTGGTCCCTCCTAGATGTTCCAACAAAAGCCTGGCTGCCATGTTTTGAACCAACTGTAGTTTCCGAACCAAGCACAAGGGTAGCCCCATGTAGAGCGCATTACAGAAATCTAGGCATGAGGTTACCAGTGTGTAGGTTACAGTCTCAAGATCCCTTAGTTCCAGAAAAGGGCGCAGCTGGCGTATCAGCCGAAGCTGATAACAGGCGCTCCTGACCATCGCATTAACCTGATTTGTCATCAGGAGCGACGAGTCAAGGAGCACCCCCAGACTGTGAACACAGTCACTGGAGGAGAGTGTGACCCCGTCCAGGACTGGAGGCTGCAACACAATTCTTGGTTTCGGGGCCGCTACCATGAGCACCTCCGTCTTGTCTGGATTAAGTTTCAATCTGTTTTTCCTCATCCAGCGCATTACCACCTGAAGACATTCATTGAGAGAAGAGATGCCAATGGAATTCAAGGCCAATGAACGAGACATGGAGAAATAGATTTGGGTGTCATCAGCGTACTGATAACACCCAGCACCATAACTCCATATAATCTCACCCAGCGACTTCATATAGATGTTAAACAACATCAGGGATAAAATAGCCCCCTGAGGGACCCCACAAGTGAGCTCCCTTTTACTGGAGCTACTGTCCCTGAGCAGCACTCTCTGGGACCTACCTGAGAGGAAGGACAGGAACCACTGCAAAGCAGTGCCCCCGATACCTAACCCCTTCAGGCGGTCCAAGAGGATGCCATGATCTATCGTGTCAAAAGCCGCTGAGAGGTCTAGGAGCACCAACAGGGTCACACTATCCCTGTCGATGCTCAGACGCAGATCATCGGTCAAGGCAACCATGACAGTCTTGACCCCAAAGCCTGTCCTAAAGCTGGTTTGAAATGGGTCTAGATAATCAGTTTCATCCAAGACAGCTTGGAGCTGGAGAGCAACCGCCCTCTTGATCACCTTGCTCAAAAATGGCAACAAAGATACACGCCTGTAGTTACTCATATCCAGGGGGGTCAAGGGAAGGTTTTTTCAGAAGCGGCCTAACAGCCGCTTCCTTTAGACAGGATGGAACATGTCCTTCCCTAAAGGACGCATTGATGATATCCGTAAGGAATCTCAACAATGCATCCCCCCCCTGGATGGCCAGCCATGATGAGCAAGGGTCAAGAGGGCAAGTTGTTTTCCTCACCTTACCAAGCAGCTTGTCCACATCCTCGGTACTCACAGATTGGAGCTGATCCAGAATAACTTCATTGACGGAGTTGCTGGATGCCTCTCCTATAGATTCTGTTACAACAGTGGCGTCTAAGTTGGCTCTTATCTGAGAGATTTTATCTGCAAAGAAGTTGTTAAATAGTAGCTTTCAAAACTTTAAACTTTAATCCTTAAGCTACTATCATATTAATCCTAACCATTGAGTTGTGTCTGTCTGATAGGAAGGTGAATTCTTTCTTTTTATCATATAGATGTCACCAAATATCAATTAAATCTAAATTGCCTACTAAATTTAAAAAAAAGATATAGGTGGTTTAACTTGGTTCGTTTTTATTTTCTTTACTGAGGTTCTGTCTAATTCTGGTTCCCAAACCCCATTGAAGTGCCCCCTGTGCCAAACCCCTTGCTTAACCCGATGGAGGCCTGCTGTGACATGTTTAACAACTTTGCAGATAAAATCTCTCAGATAAGAGCCGACTTAGATGCCAATAATTTAACAGAAACCATAGCTGAGGTATCCAGCAACTCCGTCGATGAAGTTATTCTGGATCAGCTACAATCTGTGAGTACTGATGACATGGACAAGCTCCTTGGTAGTGTGAGGAAAACAACTTGCCCTCTCAACCCTTGCCCATCATGGCTGGCTGTCCAGGGGAGAGATGCATTGAGGAGATTCCTTAGGGATATCATCAATGCATCCTTCAGGGAAGGAAAGGTGCCATCTTGTTTGAAGGAGGCGGATGTTAAGCTGCTTCTGAAAAAACCTTCCCTGGACCCCCTGGATATGAAAAATTATAGGCCAGTTTCATTACTGCCATTCTTGAGCAAGGTTATCGAGAGGGTGGTTGCTTTTCAACTTCATGCTGTTTTAGATGAAACCAATTATCTAGACCCATTTCAAACTGGCTTTCGGACAGGCTTTGGGGTTGTGATTGTCATGGTTGCCTTGACCGACGATCTGCGTCTGAGCATCGACAGGGGTAGTGTGACCCTGTTGGTGCTCTTAGACCTCTCAGCGGCTTTTGACACAATAGATCATGGCATCCTCTTGGACCACCTTAGGGGGTTAGGTATCGGAGGCACTGCATTGTGGTGGTTCTGGTCTTTCCTCTCGGGTAGGTCCCAGAGGGTGCTGCTCGGGGACAGTAGCTTCAGTAAAAGGGAGCTCACCTGTGGGGTTCCACAGGGTGCTATTCTGTCCCCGATGTTATTGAACATCTATATGAAGCCGCTGGGTGAGATTATACGGAGTTATGGAGCTGGGTGTTATCAGTACGCTGATGACACCCAAATCTATTTCTCCGTGTCTTGTTCGTTGGCCTCAAATTCCAATGGCGTCTCCTCTCTCAATGAATGTCTTTGGGCGGTAATGGGCTGGATGAGGAAAAATAGATTGAAACTGAATCTGGAGAAGACGGAGGTGCTCACAGTAGTGGCCCCAAAACCAAGAATTGGGTTGCAACCTCTAGTCCTGGATGGGGTCACACTCTCCTCCAGTGACTGTGTTTGCAGTCTGGGGGTGCTCCTTGACTCATCACTCCTTATGACGAATCAGGTGAATGCGACAGTCAGGAGTGCCTGCTATCAGCTTCGGCTGATACGCCAGGTGCGCCCTTTTCTGGAAGTAAGGGATGTTGAGACTGTTGTTCACGCACTGGTAACCCCATGCCTAGATTTCTGCAATGCGGCTACCCTTGTGCTTGGTTCAGAAACTACAGCTAGTGCAAAATATTGTGGCAAGATTAGTATCAGGAACATCTAGGAGGGAACACATTACTCTGGTACTAAGGTCCCTCCACTGGCTGCCTATTAGCTTCTGGGCTCAGTACAAGGTGTTGGTTATCACCTTTAAAGCCCTAAATGGCTTGGGTCCAAACTATCTCAGGGACCGCCTCCTCCCCTATAATCCTCCCCACACTTTCTGGTCCTCTGGGAGGAATTTGCTGCAGCCTCAAAAATCTAGGCTTTCGGTTACCTCCCAGAGGGCTTTTTCTGTTGTTGCCCCCAAATTGTGGAATGGCCAGCCAGATGAGATCTGCCAATTAACATCTTTAGACAGCTTTAAAAAAGCCGTCAAGATGGATCACTTCCGGCAGGCCTTTCCAGAATAGAATATCTCAGCCTCAGGCCCCTCCTTTCCTCAGGGGAGCCCCACCTGCCTCCGCAAAAACCATCTACTATATTGCCACAGTCCTCTGTCATTTTATTTACGCTTGTGAGTGTTGTTTTAACTTTGTTCATTTTTAACTTCTAATAGATTTAATAACTTTTTAGGGGTGGGTGGGATGTAATTTGTTTTTACTGTTGTACTGTATTTTTATTGTGAGCCACTCCAATTGATCTCAAAGGGCCGGGGTATAAATTATTATTATTATTATTATTATTATTATTATTATTAACATTACTATATTTTCATAATTAAATTTTAATATGTTTACTTGTAAATCTTGGTAGAATTTACTTTTATTATTCAATGGACCATAAATCCCCACATCTCAATTTTTCCTCCAATTCTTTACCATCTCTACCCCGAAAAATTACCCATTCTTATCATTTAATATTTCTTTAGATTACCATTGGCTTTTAACATAAACAATAACCCCTTTCTTCCTCTTTTCTGTGAAGGATAAATATTCAATCCCTAAGTTTTTTCTAATAATTATTCTTCTATCCTTTGTATTTATATGAAATTCTTGAATACATATTGTATCTGTTTTTTGTTTACTTACAAAAGCAAATGCTTTCTTACATTTTGCCGGTGCATTTAGTCCTTTGACATTCCATGATACTGATTTCATTTTCTTTTACTCCCAACTCTCCAAAAACAAAAAGCACCCTGATCAATGAATGCAATATGTTCCCTCTCCCTCCTATTTAACTTACACCAACACAAAGAAAATGCACAAAAATCATGATTTTCTTTTTAAGTTTCTTCATCTCCACCCATAGCCCCTTCCTCTGTTTCTTCTGACTCCTCTTTCCTCCCCTTCTCTTCATTCTTTGTAAAATCTTGTCTTGATGTCATTCTGTTTAGTGATCTCCTTCCATATCTTTCTCACCCTGGCTCTCATCTTTGTTCTTTTTAATATCTCTTTCAAACTTAGACCAGAAATCCTTTGCTTTAATCAAAGATTTCAGTTTATGTTTCTTTTGTTTCCAGGTTACAGTCCTCCCATTTCATCCCACCTAAAGGGGACTCCATGTATGTTTAGTTGGTTGGTCAGGAAATGATAGTCTCCTTCACAATGGTAGAAAATTTAAACCTGATAGATCTCTGGAGAGTAAATCATATACATGAAAGAGATTATACATTTTATTCTGATAGACATAAGAGTATCAAAAAACCAAGCAGCAGGCTTACACTAAACTCACAACAGCGAAGGAACTTAATTAACCAATTACAACACAGACAATCTAACAAGCAATAATAGCTCACACAACATGTGTATGTGTATTAAAAATAAAGACTCCACAGAATAATTCCAGACAAGCTTTGTATGCATCTACCAAGTCAAGCTTATCCTTCAAGGAATATAAGTCCAAAAAATAAGTAGTAGCATCTCCAGCAACCAGTTCATATGTGGTGATGAATGCTTGGACGGCTACCTCCGGAGTCCTTTTAGGGCCGTTTCGACATTGCTGAGCAGATATAGGTGAGTTGCATCAGAATTGATATACTCAAATATTCCATTATTCTAAATGTGCAAAATTTATACAATTAATACAATCCCTGTTACTCTCACAATTTAACAGATATATGTTACATAATAATATGAGTCCTACAAAACAGTATTCTCACTCACCCAAATTCATCCACAATTTAGCTTGACTGAGGAGGAAAATGCTCAGCAAAAATCTACATCAATGTATGTCAAGATATACTCTGCCTTTACAATAGGCTACAGGTGGTCATCTATTACATGTGGATTCTTAAAGGTATATTCAAGGTGTATCACTTTATAAGTCCCAAAAGTAAGCCTGATCTATTGGCTGAAATTATTATAACTTTATAACAAACCAATAACCATCAGTAATAATATACAACATATTATAACCAATTATCTGTGTCATACAATCATCTCACAAGTGATGACTATTATCCTTAATACGTAAAAAACTATATATCCTCCAACCCATAACATCACTTAAAGGCTATAACTTTAGCATGTGAGTAATACAAATCAATAATTACATGTCATAATATCACAAGAAAGGACTCAAATCCAAACGTTCATTTAGACCCTTAGGGATGTAAGATATTAATTTATGAATCCAAAAAGCCTCCCTTTGCAGCAGTTTATTTTGTCTACTTCCACTATAAAATTGCCCAAATTTGATATGTTCTATTACAAAAATTTTTAAAGAGTCTGCAGAGTGATGGAATTGTGCACAATGTGTCACCAATGTGGTATCTGCACTATTGTTCCGAATGGTACTTTTGTGTTCGGAAATTCTAGTTTTCAAAGGTCGAGAAGTTTGACCTATGTATAATTTTTGGCATGGACATATAATCACATAAATAACATTTGAGGAATTACAATTAGTAAAGGATTTGAGTTCAAAGCATTCCTGTGTTGTTGGATGAATGAACACGCTTATATTGAGGGATGATTTACAGCAGCTACAATGTCCACATTTGTGGTGTCCTCTAACTAAGGGTTTCTCTGAAACATGTACTTGAAAATCCGTATGAACTAAAAAATCTTTGAGATTTCTATTTCTCCTATAGGCAATAATGGGTGCCTGTGAACAGCCAGGAATGTCCTGTACTATATGCCAATGTTTGTGTATAATATGTCTAATGCGGTAGGCAGCGTGAGTAAAGATAAAAGAACCTATAATCCGGTTATCCGGTGTTTTATTGGAAGAAAGAAATAACGTAGAGCGATCCATACGGGTAGCTCTATTCCTTTCATCTTGTACTATGTAAGGAGGAAAAGCTCTCTCTTGTAATTACAATTCATACTGGTCAGCTGCCCTCTCATAATGGGTATTGGAAGATGAATTCCTTTTTAGTCTTAAAAATTGAGAGTATGGTAAGTTCTGAACTGGTTGCTGGAGATGCTACTACTTATTTTTTGGACTTATATTCCTTGAAGGATAAGCTTGACTTGGTAGATGCATACAAAACTTGTCTGGAATTATTCTGTGGAGTCTTTATTTTTAATACACATACACATGTTGTGTGAGCTATTATTGCTTGTTAGATTGTCTGTGTTGTAATTGGTTAATTAAGTTCCTTCGCTGTTGTGAGACATAAGACTATGTCATGTATTCAAAACAATTAAGCAAAGATGTTTGAAAAATAGAAATACTTCTGAAAACCTTTTCGGATCGCAATGCAATACAATTACAAATTACAACAACAAAAAGAGAGTTTAATTGGAAACTAAAGGAATACTTATTACAAAATGAAACAATTGTCTAAAGGATTAAAAAGGAATTAAGATTCTATTTTAAATAAAACTCAACTGACAAAATGTCTGAACATATGATATGGGAGGCTAGTAAAGCAGTGGTAAGAGGTTATCTAATACAACAAGAAATTAGAAAAAAAGATTGGAAAAACTAAAAGAAAATATGTTAATGGGAGAATTAAGGGAGAAAAAACAAGAACTTAAAAAGAATCTGAAAGACAATAAATTACATCAAGAATTAAAAATATTAAGGAACCAACTTAATCTAAAAATTATAGAACAATTGGCTATTAAATTAAAATATGCAAAGCAACACTATTTTGAATACGCAAATAAAACCGGAAGGTGGTTGGCTGATAAAATAAAATAAAAAAAACAACAGGAAAGAATGATAATAAAGCTAAAAGAAAAGGGAAAAGAATATACTCATCAAAGAAAAATTAAACAAATAACTACAGAATAATTTAAGAAATTATTTCAGGAAAATCATTTGACAGAAGAAAAAAAATTAAAGTTCAAGAGTTTATCAAGAAAGAACGGATACCTCACTTCTCTGAAGAACAGAAAAAAAGCATTGAATACACCAATAAAAAAAGAAGAAATTTATGTAGCTATAAAAAAACTAAAAGATAACAAAGCCCCACGACCGGACAGTTTATCAGCCAAATATTACAAAACTTTTATAGAAAAACTGATACAACCACTATATAATACCATAAAAGAAGTTAAAGACAAGAAATATCCACAAACTTGGTCCTTTGCAACAATTGTCTTAATACCGAAAAAAAACAAGGACCCTAGCTTAATAGAAAATTACAGACCTATATCACTGTTAAATCTTGATTACAAGATCTTTGCCATAATTTTAGCAGAATGATTTTAAAAAGCACTTGTAGAATGGATATACAAAGACCAATCTGGATTCTTACCTGGACGCCAAATTAAAAATAATATCAGGAATTTGGTAAATATAATAGAATATTACAAGAAACATAAAGAAAAAAATGGGCATTATAATGCTCGGTCTAGAAAAAGTATTTGACAATGCCAATTGGATTTTCATGAAAGAAATAGTAAAACAATGTAACATAGGTAATTAATTTCAAAAATGGATTAATGTAATTTATTCAATACAATATGCTCAAATAGATGTAAATGGAGATCTTTCAGAAAAATGTAAAATAACTAAAAGGACACGGCAAGGTTGTCCCTTATCCCCATTATTATTTATAATAATGATGGAAATCCTAATGAGAAAAATTAGAAATGACAAAAATATTAAAGGTTTACAAATAGGATCTGAAAGCTATAAAATAAAAGCTTTGGCTGATGATATTATTAAAATATTATATGATCCTAAAACCAGTATTGGCAGACTTTGGTCTTCCCTAGAAGAAATATGTCAAATAGCTGTCTTTAAAATCAACAAACAAAAAAGCTCAATTTTGACAAAAAATATATATTCAAAAACGGAAGAAAATGACCTATCGAAAATAATAAAATTGAGACCAGTATCTAAAACAAGATATCTAGGAGTAATTGTAACAAACCAAAATTCAGACCTTTTGAAAAATAACTATTGCACCACATGGAATAGAATTACATGAAAAGATAGAAATCATTACAGATATCTTTACTTGGAAGAATAGCAATAATACAAATGTATGTATTACCAAAGATGTTCCTATTTCAGACTTTGCCCATTTGCCCACTTCTAATAATATCTCCAAATTATGGTTAAAAGATATTAAAGACTTTATCTGGTTGGGAAAACCCCCCAAGAATAAAAACCATTGTAATGCAAGATAGTAAAAAAAAAAAAAAAAGGAGGCCTAGGGTTACCAAATTTAAAAACATATTACAATGCTGCATCCTTTACATGGATAAAGCATTGGATAGATCTGAAAAACAAAAGATTGTTACAACTGGAAGGTTCTGGGCTGAAAGAAGGTTGGCATAGATATTTATGTTATGAAAATGAAACTTCATATATAATAATAATAATAATAATAATAATCATAATAATTTTTTATTTATAGCCTGCCCCTCTGCTCAGCAATCGGGGTGGGTTACAGCATTTTAAAACATACAAATTTAAAAATATTCCTTATCCCATATCCAACCCTCCCACCCCTTAAAACAGGATTAAACTATTGAAAATTAAAACATAATACCAGAGGTAAGCAACCTTTCCCCTTTAAGGGCCGAGGGACTGCAGCTCCCAGAAGCCTTAGCCATGTTGGCCAATAGTCCCATGTTGGCCAATAGCTCCTGGGAGTCTGGGAGCTGAAGTCCCTCAGCCCTTAAAGGGGAAAGGTTGCCTACCCCTGCATAATACAATGTAATAAAACACAACAAAACAATAACAAACAACAATGAAGTGAGCCACAGGAAAGGGACAGGTAGAACCATCTCCCCTCAAGCTGGAGGGTTATTCTGGGAAGGCCTGCCGGAAGAAATCCCTCTTTATTGCTTTTTAAAAGAAGCAAGAGTAGTAATAAGACGGATCTTGTCCGGCAGGCCATTCCACAGTCTGGGAGTGGTCGCGGAGAAGGCCCTCTGGGAGGTCTGAGACAGCCTAGTTTTTATTGGGTGTAACAGATTCCTCCCAGAGGACTGGAGGGCATGGGGGGATCATATGGGGAGAGGTGGTCCCTAAGATAAGATGGACATCAAGGAGGGAGCACATAACACCGGTGCTTAAATCCCTCCACTGGCTGCCAATTAGTTTCTGGGCACAGTACAAGGTGTTGGTGTTGACCTTTAAAGCCCTACATGGCTTGGGTCCATCTTATCTTAGGGACCGCCTCTCCCCGTATAATCTGGCTGCCATGTTCTGTACCAGTTGCAGTTTGCGGGGTAGACACAAGGGTAGCCCCATGTAGAGTGTGTTGCAGTAATCCAGACGTGAGGTTACCAGAGCATGTACCACAGTTTCCAGGTCCCTCATGTCCAGATAAGGGTGCAGTTGGTGTATCAGCCAAAGCTGATAACAGGCACTCCTGACCGTCGCATTCACCTGACTAGTCATGTGAAGCGACAAATCAAGGAGTACCCCAAGCTGTGAACACAGTCCTTAGAGGAGAGTGTGACTCCATCTAGGACTGGAGACTGCATTCCCAAATCTGGTTTTGGGCCTGTGACCATGAGTACCTCCATTTTGTATGGATTCAACTTCAATCTGTTTGTGAAGTTGCAGGCTTTCATGGCCAGCATCCATAGTTTTTTGTGGGTTTTTCAGGCTGTGTGGCCATGTTCTAGAAGAGTTTCTTTCTGACGTTTCGCCAGCATCTGTGGCTGGCATCTTCAGAGAAAACTGGAATGGAAGAAAATGAATCTATATACCCATTTATTCATGGGACAATGGATTCTATGAACAGAGAGATGGGGTAGCAATGGGAAGCCCTCTAAGCCCAGTGATAGCAAACTTCTACATGGAACACTTTGAAAAACAAGCCCTGGAAACAGCACCAAAAAAGGCCCACAACTTTGTTCCGATACATGGATGACATGTTCACCTTTTGGAGCCATGGAGAAGAAGATCTGGCTCGGTTCCTGAATCACCTGAACAACATCCACCCTAACATCCAATTTACTATGGAAAAAGAAAAGGAAGGAACACTGCCATTCCTAGATGTCCTAGTCATCCGCAAACCAAACCAACGTCTGGGACACACAGTATACAGAAAACCCACATGTACAGACAGATACCTGCACAAGAACTCTAACCTTGACCCAGGACAAAAAAGAAGCACAATAAAAACACTGGTAGACCGGGCAAAACACATCTGTGAACCCCACTTCTTGGAAGAGGAATTGAAGCACCTAGACCGGGCTCTACAGGCAAATGGTTACTCCAGCTCAGACATCAGAAGGGCTGCCAGACACAGAAAAACCCAGAGGACTGAAGACGAGCAGCCACCCAAAGGGAAGGTATTTTTACCATATATCAAAGGAGTCACAGACAGAATAGGGAAAGTGGTGAGGAAACGCAACCTCCAAATGGTTTACAAACCAACCAAGAAAATCCAACAAATGCTGCACAAAGCGAAGGACAGTAGAGACCCTCTCACAGCCCCAGGAGTTTACCCTCTCACAGCCCCAGGAGTTGACTAATCAGGTTAATGCGACGGTCAAGAGCGCCTGTTATCAGCTTCGGCTGATACGCCAGCTGCGCCCGTTTTTGGAAGTACGGGATCTTGAAACTGTTGTGCACGCATTGGTAACCTCACGCCTTGACTTCTGTAATGCACTCTATATGGGGCTACCCTCGTGCCTGGTTCGGAAATTACAGCTGGTACAGAACATGGCAGCCAGACTTGTTTCCGGAACATCTCGGAGGGATCACATCACTCCGGTGCTGAGATCCCTCCACTGGCTGCCTATCAGCTTCCGGGCCAGGTACAAGGTGTTGGTTATCACCTTTAAAGCCCTAAATGGCTTGGGCCCAAACTATCTCAGAGACCGCCTTCTCCCATACAATCCTCCCCGCGCTCTTCGATCCTCCAGGAGGAAATTGCTGCAACCTCAGAAAATGAGGCTTGCGGCTACCTCCCGGAGGGCTTTTTCAGCTGTTGCCCCTAGGCTCTGGAACGACCTGCCGGATGAGATCCATCAATTAACATCTTTGGATAGCTTTAAAAAAGCTATTAAGACGGATCTCTTCCGGCAGGCCTTTCCAGAGTAGTATACCCCCACCCCGGATATAGGTAGGATATAGGTAGCCATGCTAAATGATGTTCCTGCGTGGCCCCATCGGCAGATGGAAGGGATCATCCAGCTTGCTTACCGATTCTGTGTGGATTTTAATATAATTAATCATGTTGATTTTATATATTGCCTGATTTAATAATTTTTTAAGGGGGGGTGGGGGGGTTTCTGTATTATGTTTTATGTATATTGTGTTTTAAATGATGTAAGCCGCCCTGATTGGGTATCCATTGGGCGGGGTATAAATAAAATTTTATTATTATTATTATTATTATTACGCATACCATGCAGCTGCGGACAAGTCTACATAGGGACCACCAAACGCAGTGTACAAACACGAGTCAAGGAATATGAGAGACACTGCAGACTGGGCCAGCCAGAAAAATCAGCAGTAGCAGAACACATTATAAACCATCCTGGGCATAAAATGCTGTTTGAAAACACTGAAATTCTGGATCATGCCAACAACTATCAGGTCAGAATGCACAGGGAAGCCATCAAAATCCACAAACACTTGGATAACTTCAACAGGAAAGAACAAACCCTTAAAGTAAACAAGGTTTGGCTACCAGTCCTACAAAAAAAGAAAATCAGCACTCAGCAAATGCAAATGGGAAACCAACCAGGGTCAGGGGCTTTCCCAGCAGACAATAGCAGACAATATCCTTGATTGCATATCCTCACCTGGAAGCCATGCCATTAACAACAGAACAATACCTATTCAACACAGAACAATACACAGTTTACATGGGCTTAGCAGACAATAATCTTGAGTGCATTTCCTCACACCCTGGAGCCATGCCATTAACAACAGAACAATACCTATTCAACACAGAACAACACACAGTTCACCTGGGAACCACTCCTCCCTATCCAGGGTCTCACAGTATATATAGAGCCATTTTCTTCCATTTCAGTTTTGTCTGAAGATGCCAGCCACAGATGCTGGCGAAACGTCAGAAAGAAACTCTTCTAGAACATGGCCACACAGCCCAAAAAACCCACAAAAAACTTCAATTCTGTTTTTCTTCATCCAATCCATTACCTCTCTGAGATAGTCATTAAGAGGAGAGACACCATCTGAAGTCTGAGTCGATGATCTGGTCATAGAGATATATATCTGGGTGTCGTCAGCGTACTGAAGACACCGTGCTCCATGCTTCGGAATGATCTCACCCAGCGGCTTCATGTAGATGTTAAATAACATTGGGGACAGGATGGCACCACGAGGGATGCCACAATTAAGCTCTATTATGGAAGAGCAACTGTCCCCAAGCCTCACCCTCTGGCATCTGCCTGAGAGGAAGGAACGGAACCACTGCAAACAGTGCCTCCGATTCCTAACTCCCTCAGGCGATCCAAGAGGATGGCATGATCTATTGTGTCAAAGGCCACTAAGAGATCCAAGAGCACCAACAGGGTCACACTACCCCTGTCGATGCCCAAGCAGAGGTCAATGGTCAGAGCAACCATGGCCATCTCCACTCCATATCCTGTCCTGAAGCCGGTTTGAAATGGATCGAGATAATTGGTTTCATCCAAGATTGCTTGGAGTTGGGAAGCAACTGCCCTCTCGATCACCTTGCTTCAAAAAGGTAGCAAGGAGACTGGTCTGTAGTTATTTCTGTCCAGAGGGTCTAGGGAAGGTTTTTTCAGGAGCGGCCTAACTGCTGCCTCCTTCAAACAAGATGGTACCAAATCTTCCCTGAAAGACACGTTGATCATATCCCGAAGGAACACTTTCAACACGTCCCCCCGGACGACCAGCCATGATGGACATGGATCGAGGGGGCAAGTCGTCTTCCTTATCCTTCCAAGTAGCTTGTCCACGTCATCGGTACTCACAGACTGTAGTTGATCCAGTGAATTACCTTCAATGGAGTTACTGGATACCTCGTCTACGGATTCTGCCAAAACACTGATGTCCAAGTCGGCTCTTATCTGAGAGATTTTATCTGCAAAGTGGATATTAAATGCCTCACAGCAGGCTGTCGTTGGGTTAAGTAGGGGATTTGGCGCAGGTGGAAGCTTTGTCAACTCCCCCACCACGCTAAACAGCTCTGCCAGGCGAGACTCTGCAGATGCAATATGTGCTGAACAGAAGGATTTCTGCGCTGCATGCAAAGCCTCCCTATAGGAATCAAGATGCTTCCTAAGGCGAGTTCTGTTGGATGAGAGACGAGTTTTTCGCACTCTGACCCATTTCATCCTCCTAAGCTCCTCTGTGTACCAGGGCCTACGATTTGAAATGGGCCGGAAAGGACGCTTGGGAGTGATTGTGTCGATAGCCCTGGTGAGATCGGTGTTCCAGGTGTTCAACAAGGCTTCAACAGAATCAAGAGTTTAATAACCATATCATAAGAAAAGCATTACTTAAAACTTGGAATTTATATAAAAGTTACATATATACAAAAATCCCAAGGTGGACCTCAGCTCAAGAGGCCTTTCATAAAAGTGAAAAAACCCAAACAGATAAATGGATTACTTATGAAGATACAATAAATATATTAAGAAGTAATCCATTTGTCTGTTTGGGAATGAACTTCAAGACAAAAGAGGACTTTCAAAAAATAGGAACTGAAACATCTTGGTTATATTTCCAACTTAAAGAAAGATTTTAAAAAGATCAAAAGAATAAAAGAATAGAAACAGAGAAAAAAGAATTAGAAAAAATACTAGATAAAGAGGAAAAACAGATGATATCTCAAATATGCAAGATGTTATTAGAGATAGAATTAAAGGAAGAAACTGTAAAAGAATACATGATAAATTGGATGCAAGACTTAAATGAACAAATGACATTGGATATGTGGGGAAAAGTATGGTCTAAAAATTTGAAATTTACTAAAGGTGCCAACCTGATAGAAAATTATTATAAAATGTTTTATAGGTGGCACCTATCCCCTAAAACATTAGCTAAAATCAAAAACAATGATGAAGATTATTGTTGGAAATGTGGTCAAAAAAAGCTAATTTATTCCATATGTGGTGGGATTGCAAAGAGGCAAAATGGTTTTGGAAGGTGATAAAAACTAAAATACAATGAATGTTTCGAATTGATTGTGATTTAAATCCAAAATTGCTGCTATTGAATATAACTGAAGATTGGAAGGGGAAGTTAAATAGAGATAAGATTGGGGCTGTTCTTTATATGATCACTGCAGCTCATATGGTGTATGCCAAGTATTGGAAAGAAGTTAATAAACAAATGATAGAAGAATGGATTGTAAAAGTGAATGAGCTAATGATAATGGATAAACTAACTATGATGATCAATGGGAAAACTGAACAACAGTATTCTAAGAAATGGAAAAAATATATGACGTGGCAAAAAGGATGATATTAAACAATAGAATCTTAACAATGCAAAAAACAATAGAAGTATTACAGGCTATGTATCCCAACTAATGGTTGGTGGTATTTAGCAAGTGTTTACAAATAACCAAATTATGTAAGGTTAATAGAGAATATTAGATAGAAGATTTATATATTAAGAGTAAAATCACATTTTGACAAATGTACTCAGCAGCTTCGGAATATAAGTTATTGAAGAATACACATAAGGTACTGGAAGGAACATGAAGGAATGTGATATGATAGAATTTTGATTGTATATGTTTTAGGTTGGCAGGTCTGTATGTATATACTTGTACATGTGTTTGTTAGCTTACTTATATGTATTTTTTGATATATTAAGAAACTTAATAAAAATTATACAGGAAAAATAAGGAAATGATAGTCTCGTCTTGCTCTGAGAACTCTCATTGGCACATCCTTAAAAATCTGCACTTCCCTAGAATTATTAAATCTTTTTAATAACTATTTTGTATAATTAAGTCCCTTGTTTGGTAACGGACAGAATATACAATTACATCCTGGTGTAGATTCCTGGTTCGTGCCACATTGCAATTCAGATGATAGATTTTATCTGTTTTCTAGGGAAAATGTGGTTCTGGTTCTTGGATAAATATGGCTAGGGTAGAGATTAGGAATCATATAAATCCTCATTTTCTGTCTCTGTAATTCCTCTCAGTTTTATGCCAGCCTCCCTAATTTTGGTCTTAATTTTGGTCAGGAGCTCACAATCTTCATGCCTCTCTTTAATCACATTCTCCAGTTTTATTTCTGATTGTTTAAATTCATCCTCCATTTTTTTCACCTTTTCTGTGATTTTGCCCATGTCTTTGGAGAATTTTCAAGTTTTGTTTGATGTCTTTTAACACAGTCTTTAATTCCCATTTTATCTCTTTCTTTATCTCATTCTTAATCCTTTCATTATCATCTCTGATTCCTTCATGGGTTTTTAAAAATTCTTCCAAAAGGAAATCATTTTGTTTCATTCTTTTCATAAGTGTATCTGTTGAAGGTCTCCTTTGCAACAGTCACTGTTGCTGCTTGGGACATAGTTTTCCCCTCTGAAGCCATAGTTTCTTCCACTCACCAAGATTTGCCAGTGAGTTAAATAAATTTTATGACTTGATGTCTCCAAATTTGCTTAACTTTCTATTAGGCATGTTTCCACATTTCATCTATTTGATCTTTGTAGACACAACAGTCAGCTATTTATGTCTATGGGTTCTCAGCCTGATGTTTGCAAAGTCACAGTCTCATTAGGCTCTCCATGTTTGATTCACTATGGGCCTTTGCTAGAAATAGTGCAAATTGAGTCCACTTTAACTGCCCTGGCTCAGTGCTAGGGAATCATGGGAATTGTATTGTTTTCTGAGACATTCAGCCTTCTCTGTCAGAGAGCTCTGGTGCCACAATAAACTACAGTTCCCATGATTTCCTAGCACTGAGTCAGGACAGTTAAAGTGGACTCAATTTGCACTATTTCTGGCAGTCTGTAAAGGCCCTACATTTCTTCACCCCAGAAATAGGACCATCAAAAAATGACTTATATATAAAAAGAGGAAAAAAATGGCACACTATTTCCACATTTAATTTCTGATTTCCAAATACTTTCAAGTCTAATTAAGTTAAATTAATTCCAACGTAACTTAAATCTCTTTATATTCCAATCATTTCTTAAATCACTTCAATCACTTTATAAATCTTGGCTTTCAGATCAGTTCAAGTGCCTATGTTTAATTGAATAAAGTATTAATGAGGGTGGCTTCTCCCAAGCTTTGCACTATAGTTCTCTGTAAAGCTAAAAGCGGTGCCAGTGCTGGTGTGGCTTGCTTAAAAGCCACAACTTGCCACAGATGTGGCTAGCCCTACATTCCATGATCCTGAATCTCCACTTTATTTACCTTCTTAATCCAAGTTGTTTATAGTCACAGAATAACTGGAACACGAATCGTGGGCTCCTCTGCTTCCCCTTTATCAGGGGCACACAATCAATCTCTTTGTCATTCCCAAAGAAGGACTAGTCCCTGTGATAAGTGTCACAGCCCAGGAGCTACCCTAGACTATGACCATCATGATCACCATTCCACCGGAGGTTCCAAGACTTTACCTATTACTTTTCAGGCCTCCAAGGCAATATACGATTGATAAAAAACATTTAAACACTAAATGCAAAACTAAAAAATATTTACAAACAGACAAAGACAACTTGTCTTTTTAAAATCTCACGGCATTTATTCTTCCAGTAACTTTTTGCAGGTAGAACTGAAGTAGACTACTTTAAAATGGACCTCTCCATCAGCATTGTGATCTTTTTGGTCTTCTGCTGTGTCTGGGATACAGAATGTCGAAGTTATAATGCAATCCTAACAGTGTCAAATGGAGGAAAGTGGGGTGATTGGGGGAGAGAAGAATTCTGTCCTGAAGGATATGCACATTCATTTTCAATTAAGGTAAATGTCTCCCTGTCATATCCCCCTTTTCAGACACCTTCAAGCTTAAGAAGCTTTCACAATCCTCTTTGTCTTCCTCTATTTCTTTCTGATTCAAGCTGAAAAAATAATTGTAGAACCCAAAAAAGTGAATATTGAGGAAACAGCAATTCATAATGGTTAAGTTGGGTGGTTTTTAAATGAAAAGTCAAAGACACAGAAGGATGGATTCTGAAGCTTTGCTGGCATGATCATCAGCAAACCTCACCCTGGTCTAGATTCAGTTGCCAGTTGCAACTAGGATAGAGCTATGGAATACATTGAATTATAAGTCAACATTTATGATCCAATGGATCTGCTTTAGTTAGTACAAGCAAGTGGATTTAAACCATAGTGTGATGAAAAACAAACAAACCCAAATACAGCTTTGGGAGTAATTGCAGACCAAATTGTAATGTTAACTCTTTATAATTGAAGGTTACAGACATTCTCCTTCTAGTCAGGCTGAATTCAGATATTTTCCACCCATTCATATGAAATGCCCTTATGCCTATGCAAGCATTCACCAATTTTCACTGTTTTGAAGTAATGTACCATTTGATTGGTTTGGAGTGAATTATCCATTTCTTTTATGGTCTCATAAATTCACTTGCTACCAGTTTGTTTTCTGGCACATGTGAAAGTGCTGGCTATGACCTATAAAGCCTATAGGGCTCAGGTTCAGAGTATTTGGCAGACCATACTTCCCTGTATTAACTGACCTGGGCTCTGAGATGTTCAGGATTGGCCCTTCTCTCAGTCCCACCACCATCACAAGCATGGTTCGTGGGGACAAGTGAGAAGGCCTTTTCTGTGGCTGTCATGGGCTGCCCCGGGAAGCTGCGCCATGGGACTGAGGCATCCCCACGCCTCGGTCCCACGGCACAGCTTCGCCTCCCTTGAAAGGAGCGCTAAATCAGTGCTCCTTTCACAAGTTGATGAAAGTGCACCGCAAAAGGGTGCGGCGTACCTTCATCAAATTTCCCGCCGCAGCACATGAAAATGCTGCGGCGGGAGGTCCTCCTCTAGAATGCCAGCAGTGCGGAGGGCCGGCTGCTACGAGGACAACCTGGGGAAGGGGTTGGGGCACCGATCGTGCGGCTGCCCCTCCCCTTCCCTGCCCCACAGCTGGTGCTCCGAGGAGGCCTTTTAAGTGTGCTGTGTTTTCAGACAGTATACTGCTTTGAATCTCAATTTTGGGGGAAAACGAGGTATAAATAAATATATAGATAAATAATAATATTTATGGTGAAGAGAGTTCTTAAAACATGTTAAAGCAGAAAATTGTTTAAAAAGCGAATGTGTTTCAGCCTCAGTGCGAATACTCAATGTTCTTGTGTTTTGGAGAGTGTTCTGAACTTCAGTGAAATCTTCTGAAGGCTCCTGAAGAAGGCCTTTTCTCATTGGTCTGAAACACACAGGCACTTTGAAAGTGGGCCATGCAGTCATCGTGGTCTCAGGCCTCTCCTTCTGGCCCATCTGCTTCACCCCATTGATGCTGAAATGGAATGAACATTTAAAACAAACAAACATTTGACCATCTCAGAGCACATGGAGCTTGTCTCCTCACCAATTTCTTCTAATAGATACAATGCTCACCTCCATGAAAGGTTTATGAAAAAGGCAAGTTTAAACAAAAAATAAAATAAAAATAAAAATAGAAATGTAGTCAGGAATGGTAGGAAAAGTTCATTGAATGTATTATTTGAAGAGTGAAAGTCCTAGATTCAGCCTACCTCATTCTCTGCAAACTTGCTTTATTCATATGGTTCTCTTCCATTTGATGCACTAGATTTGCCATCTTGGGAAGTATCAGGAAGTATCAGACCTCTAGACCATGTTTGTAACAGAGTGGTATTGATGAAGGGTACAAAACTTCAGACAAAAACAAGTGTTTTACAAATACATACAGGTATGTTACATAGTGGTCCTAGATTAAAAGAAGTACTTTAACTATCTCTTTTTTCCTTCATTATCAGGCACACAAAAAAAAAGGTTTTGCAAAGGATGATACAGGTTTGAATGGGATCCGTCTTCACTGTGCATCTGGGGCAGTAATTGAGTCTACAGTTGGACCGTGAGAATCTCTTTTATTTCTCTTCCTCTTTGATTTTGCTCTTTAGAATAAAAACAACAACAAAGTGAATTGCTAAATTTTTTATGCTAGATCAGCAATGAAAAAGGCAATGTCAGAGTCTATCCATTTCATTCTGAGCTCTCAGAGACACGGTCCAAAACACACTGTAGAAATAATCTAGTTTGAAACTGCTGTAACAGCCCTGGTTCAGTTCCAGGAAATTCTGGGAACTGTAGCTCTGTGAGACATTTTGCCTTCTCTGTCAGAGAACTGTGGTGCTGTGATAAACTACAGTTCCTAGGATTCCCTAACACTGAACCAGGGCAGTTAAAGCAGTCTCAAACTGAATTATTTCTGCAGTGTGCTTTGGACCTAAGAGTACTCACCTTAGGAGATTCCTGTTATCTAGCATGGCTTCTCAGTTGTGCCCTATCTTTCCTGTAATCCTTACTACAGTGACATTAGTGAGAATAGTCAGGGAGGGGAAAACATGCAGCTAGAGCAGGTACCTTACAGGCCTTCACCTGGCTGTCTCATCCTCTCTGTTCAGTTTACTATATAGTTACTCCTCTTATTGAATTCACAGTGATCTATATATATATATATATATATATATATATATATATATAACCAATCTCCCTTCAATCCATTCTCAAGATCTTGTAGTAGATGTTTAGAAGGAATACTGATCTATTATATAGACTTAAATGATAAATTATTGCCCTTAACCTCATTTTTAGTCCCGATTGGAATAGAAAAAGCAAATAAAAATATAGGTTCCATTGAGCCAATCGGTATACTCAGTTTGGAACTAAGGATTAGATTTGAATGGAATTCTGTTACTGTCACACACTTGTATAAGTATCCTTATGCTTGTTATACTGTTTTTGCCATTGAACAATATGAGCAGAACAGAAGCATTTCTGCGCTGCATGTAAAGCCTCCCTATATGGAATGGAGGGAGGATGGAATGGAGGGAGGGCTCTTCTTCTTATTCCAGGTCCGATGGTGCTAGGCCTAGTGTCTCTTCCCCAGATGACATCGGATGGAATGGAGGGAGGGCTCTTATTATTTTAGGCCCGATGGTGCTGGGCCTAGTGTCTCTCCCCCAGATAATAATAATAATAATAATAATAATAATAACAATAATAAATTTTTATTTATAGCCCGTCCCTCTGCTCAGCAATCGGGGCGGGGTACAATAATATTTAAAACAGAACAAAGTTAAAACATTCCCTCACCCCATAATCCCACCCTCCTATCCCCTTAAAACAGAATTAAACAACAAACTAATTAAAATACAATATTAAAATAAATTTAAAACATCCAAATAACATAAGGAATCAGAATAGTGGATTAGGGGCTCAGCTCTCGGCTGATAGTTATTCTGGGAAGGCCTGCTGAAAGAGATCCATCTTTACTGCTTTCTTAAAAGCAGCAAGAGTAGTAATAAGATGGATGTCGTCCGGCAGGTCATTCCAGAGTCTGGGAGCGGTTGCGGAGAAGGCCCTCTGGGAGGTCTGAGACTGCCTAGTTTTTATTGGCTGTAACAGATTCCTCCCAAGGACCGAAGGGCGTGGGGGGGATCATATGGGGAGAGGCGGTCCCTAAGATAAGAAGGATCCAAGCCATGTAGGGCTTTAAAGGTTAAAACCAATACCTTGTACTGTGCCCGGAAACTAATTGGCAACCAGTGGAGGGATTTCATCACCGGCGTTATGTGCTCCCTCCTTGATGTTCCTGTAATTAACCTGGCTGCCATATTCTGCACCAGTTGGAGTTTCCGGGTCAGGCGCAAGGGTAGCCCTATATAGAGTGCATTGCAGTAATTCAGACGTGAGGTTACCAGGGCATGTACCACAGTTTCCAGATCCCTCACATCCAGATAAGGGCGCAGTTGGCATATCAGCCGAAGCTGATAACAGGCGCTCCTGACCACTGCACTCACCTGACTAGTCATGTGAAGTGATGAGTCAAGGAGTACCCCAAACTGTGAACACAGTCCTTAGAGGAGAGTGTGACTCCATCCAGGACTGGAGACTGTATTCCCAGATCTGGTTTCGGGCCTGTGACTGTGAGTACCTCTGTTTTGTCGGGATTCAACTTCAATCTGTTTTTCTTCATCCAATCCATTACCGCTCTGAGACAGTCATTAAGAGGAGAGACGCCATCTGAAGTCTGAGACGATGATCTGGTCATGGAGAGATATATCTGGGTGACATCAGCATACTGAAGACACCGAGCTCCATGCCTCCGAATGATCTCACCCAGTGGCTTCATGTAGATGTTAAACAACATCGGGGACAGGATGGCGCCCTGAGGGATGCCACAATTAAGCTCAATTTTAAACGAGCAACTGTCCCCGAGCCTCACCCTCTGAGATCTGCCAGAGAGGAAGGAACGGAACCACTGCAAAGCAGTGCCTCCGATTCCTAACTCTCTCAGGCGATCTAAGAGGATGGCATGATCAATGGTGTCAAAGGCTGCTGAGAGATCCAAGAGCACCAACAAGGTCAAACTACCCCTGTCGATACTCAGGCGGAGGTCATCAGTCAGAGCAACCATGGCAATCTCAACTCCATATCCTGTCCTGAAGCCAGTTTGAAATGGGTCAAGATAATCAGTTTCATCCAAGACTGCAGATGACATTGGATGGAATGGATTTAAATTATTCTTGAATTATTATTCATAATTGTATAATTATATTTATTAGTGTGTCAGTGTGAACAATATTTACATCATATTTTAATGAATTTTTAAAAGCAAGCATTACATGGTAGACATCTTTATTAACATCTCTCTCTCTCTCTCTCTCTCTCTCTCTCTATATATATATATATATATATATATATATATTAACTGAACTACCCAATTACCTGGAATGTTTTTAAGAGGTCATAATTACCTATTGAAAATGAGGAAGTTACACATGTGAGAATGCATGCTGGCCTGAAGACATGTAGGAAAGCTAGATAGTACTAAAATACAGGTCAAATGAAATGCAGTTGCTGCAGTTTCGGGAAAAGGCAACTTCCGGTCGCCCTTTCCTTCATGTCTGCATAGCCCCTTTGTTGCTTACTCCATTCCCTTCAGGCTCACTGCATATCCTTTAGCAATGGAGACTAATGAAGTCCAATTGCAAAGCAATTAGAGACCATACTTTCTTCTCACCTCAGGCTTTGTCCCTGTTTACCTTTCCTGTCTGACTATCCAGGAGTTGTCTCAAATCCTATCAGTGTTTTGTTATTCCAAAATTAAAGTTATCAGCCATTCATGAGAAAACCATCAAGTCTTCATTATACCATGGAATAGTATCAAGCACCCTTTGAGGCTATGAAATAGGTTATAAATATCAGCCCCAGACATAACCACCTTGCAATCACAGTTGCTCATGGTTTCCCCATGGATTCTTTGTGCACAGGGGTATCTCTCACTCACTGTGTCACCCTCAGATGCTGTCAGAATCCTGCTCTATCTTCTGTGGGCCTATCTTCAGCTGAAACTATACATAGTTGAAATAGTATAGAGATATCAAACATTTGCTTATTAGTAATATGCCTGCATGGTTTTAATATATATTTAATATATAATATATATTCCACCAAATTAGGAGGAATAGCTAATACTCCAGATGACAGGATGAACATTCAAAATGATCTTAATAGATTAGAAAGCTGGGCCAAAGCTAACAAAATGAATTTCAACACAGAGAAATGTAAGGTACTGCACTTAGGGCAAAAAAATGAAATGCATAGATATAAGATGGGGGACACCTGGCTGAATGGAACTACGTGTGAAAGGGATCTAGGAGTCCCAGTAGACCACAAGTTGAACATGAGTCAACAGTGTGATGCTGCAGCTAAAAAGGCCAAAAATGCAATTTTAGGCTGCATTAATAGAAGTATAGTATTTAGAACAAGGGAAGTAATAGTGCCACTGTATTCTGCTTTGGTCAGGCCCCCACCTGGAATACTGTGTCCAGTTCTGGGCACCACAATTCAAAAAGGATGTTGAAAAACTGGAGCATGTCCAGAGGAGGGCAACTAAAATGGTGAAGGATCTGGAAACCATTCCCTACGAGGAACGACTTAGGGAACTGGTTATGTTTAGCCTGGAGAAGAGACAGTTAAGAGGGGATATGATGGCCCTCTTTAAATATTTGAAGGGATGTCATATTGAGGAGGGCGCTAGCTTGTTCTCTGCTGCTCCAGAGAATAGGACTTGAAACAATGGATGCAAGCTACAGGAAAAGAGATTCCACTCAACATTAGGAGGAACTTCCTGACAGTGAGAGCTGTTCAACAGTGGACATATTCTCTTGGAGTGTGGTAGAGTCTCCTTCTTTGGAGATCTTTAAACAGTGGCAGGATGGCCATCTGTCGGAGATGGTTTGATTTTGAGTTCCTGCATGGCAGGGGATTGGACTGGATGGCCCTTGTGGTCTCTTCCAAGTCTATGATTCTATGATTTAAATCATTTAATATATATTTAAATATTGCATCTGCTTTAATTGCGTTTCTTTCTTATTGACGTTCAGACATATTTTATTAGCTGTTTTTAAATTTATTTATTTGTACTTAATTATATCTCACTGTTCTATTTTAGTTTCATTTCCCCCCCATATGATTTGCTCACTTTTTTTGCAGGTTTGTAAGATATATATAATTTTGATTTTTGCCTTATGGTTTGATGACTATAATAAAGACTTGATTGATTGATTAATTGATTTACATCAAGTTAAAAGCAAGTCATCAATGCTTATAGAAAGGGTGAGAAATCTTTGACCCTCCAGATATTTTTTCATTTCATCTTTTCAAAACACCAGCTGGAAAGAATTGTGGGATCTATAGTCCAAAACATCTTGCAGGGAATTTGTTCTTTAACCATGGTTCATGGCACCATTACCTAGGTCAGTAACTAATTTTTCTGGAGTTCATCTAAATGTATTTCTCAGGCCATCATGATCATTGTCTTTTCTGACAGGAAGGGAAAGTGGTCAAGAATTATGAGATGTCCTGAAGGCAACTTGAACTCCTTCACTCTAAATGTGGAAGCACCAAAGGGAGCGGGTGATGATACAGCAGCCAACAACATTCAGTTCAGCTGTACAGATGGGAGTAAACTGAAAGGTGAAGCAAAAGAGTGGGGCAAATATGGAGAATGGAGTAAACAGTGTCCTGCCGGTGGGATATGCGGGATCCAGACAAAGGTGGAAGCTCCACAGGGAATACGTGATGACACAGCACTTAATGATGTTCAGTTTTTCTGCTGTGAGTAAACTGTAAGAGTTTTAGCCTGCCTAGGACAGGGTGAAGAGTTAAGTTTCCAGTGGTTTGGTGACATGAAACTTCATTATCATTAAATCTCAAATAAAGAGAGTTGTGTGTGCTTTATTTTTCTCCATTTGGTTCCTTGAATCTAAATGCATTATTTCTGGACAGGAGGCCAACTAAAGGATAAAAGGAAGATTAACAGGATACAGGTATAGGGAGGGGACTTCTTTAATTTGTGCCACTTCTTTTTCTGTTTCTGAAATACATTGTCAGTATTTCCTCCTCCCCACCCCCAGCCTGAAATACATTTGAGAAATTTCAACAGTTGAGAAGTTCTTGTTTTGAATGTGAAATGTGAGCATTTCACAGAGCAATTCCCAATGTGTGAGTGGTTTTATGTTGGCTGATCCACCACTTCTAGAGACTTGCCTGCTCACTGTGACCTCAGTAGGAGATGAAAAGACCAGCTTCCCTAAAATTACCCTGGCCAATCTTTTATTTTAAAACTTCGGACTCCAATGGAAACTTCTCCCTTTTCCCTGCCAACTCCAGGGAAAGACTTCCTGCTTTTGTTTGAGACATTAAGATGGAAATATGCTATCAATTAACATATGCCTTTGCGATTTTTAAATTTTTAATATGGATACAAGTTGAATCTCCCTTATTCCCTGCAGATACTGAGGGCCAGCTGTATCTCTGCTTATAAACTGAAAAGCAATAGCAATAGCATTTACATTTCTATACTGCTTAATACAGAACTCAGTAGTCTCTAAGTGGTTTCCAACATGTAAGCTAATTGCCCCGAATAATCTGGGTGCTGATTTTAGTGAAGGATGCAAGGCTGAGTTGATCCTGGAGCCCTGGGATTGAACTCACAACTTTGTGGTTGCAACTCTGGCATTTAACCACTGCCCATCTGGGCTCCCTACAGTTGTAAGATAAACTGTCTCTATGGAAAAGTGAACTTGATAGAAGAATGTGTGAAGTAATGATAACTAAACTTATTAAATAAAGTAATGTTAATTTTTTTTTAAAAAAACCCAACTTTCTAAGATTCAATTCAGATGGTACCTCCACTCTTTTTTCTTTTTTAAAGGAACAATAAGCCCAATTTTCATGAGACAGATGTTGACAGTGTCAAGGATTAGGCACAAATTTCTTAAATAGTTTTGGCCTCATCCTCAAATACATTCTGTCTTGCAGGAAACATTAGAAATATAGATACAGAGGCATAGCTACAAGCACAGGGAATGTAGGATTTGTAGAATCCCACAAATAAGAATTCTGTCTACCAGTGAGATTTTTTTCAGTCCCCAAATTTCTAGGGCTGTAATAACATAAATCTTTGATTGGTAATTCAGCAATACTGTTTAGTCATCCAACAGAAAAGAGGCATGCAAAGTTACCAAGGGAGTGTCAACTCATCAAATATAAAAATACTAGATGTGAACAACTGTCAGTGTCTTACTCTGTCTTGCTAGACATTTGGAGACTGAAGAAAAATATCATTTGGGGGCAGAATTCTTATTGTGGGGCAATGCCCTCATTTTGCCCACCCACCTCTCAGCTACACCTCTGCATATAGCCTGAGTGATGCAGCAGTTTGAAAGTTCAAGACCAAGGTCTGAATTCTAACTCAACCATGGAAATCCATTGAGTGCTCTTGGGGAAGTCATACTTTCTCAGTCTGAGAGGAAAGCAATGTCAAACCTCCTCTGAATAAATCTTGCTTATCAGAGGGTTGTCATAAATCGGAGCTGACTTGACAAAGCATAGCGAAAACACATATACATACTCTGATGGGGAATCTGGAGATTATTTACCTAAAGTTATCTGATGCTCATTTATTTTTTCCATAGTTAAAAGTTGCCTCCCACTTTTTACCTATTGCAGTTAGATGAGGGTGGGCAACTTCCTAGGGTCCATTTTTGCCTTCTCCTGGACCTTGGAAGCTCAGATCTAATAGCTATGTCCCCTGACAACCATAATGTTATCACCTTCAAATCTCATATTGTGTGTTGCGTGTTTTTGGACATGTAAGCATAACTTTACCTCAAGGCCTGTTTTAGGTGTCAGAAGGCATCTCTAAAAAGAAAGAGGGTCTGCTCAACTGTTTCCAGGGGTTTCAGAGTGTTCTGAGGGGTTAAAGGAGGCTTGTTGAATTATTACATCCACATTTCAACAAACAACAAGAAAAAACCAAAAACAAACAAACCCCCCCAAAAAAACAAAACAACCCTCCCCCCCAAAAAACAAAACAACCCCCCCACACATATTTTTCTGATCTAGCAAAAGAAAGAAATGATAACATCATCCTCTCATCCTGGACATCAGTTTTGGGGAAGTAACAGGCACCTTTGTTTTCAGTGAATCAGAGGCTGGATCCCAACTTTAGAGGATGGCAGGGAAGGAGGGAACAAATATAGCCCATGGGCTCTGGGATACTAGCCAATGGATCATAGGATTTCACTGTAAATTATAGTTTTTCACTTACATTTTTTTTAAATCAAAAATTTCCACCTTGATGATTGGAGATATGAGCCATTAAAAGTAAAAATCAAATAAGAAAAAGGGGTTTTTAATGCAATCAAAATACAATTTGATTAGTAATCCCCAGATTTTCATCTGTTGAACTTTATCTGTAAGAAAAACAATAGTATTTAATTGATTACATTACAAAAACCCTATTGATTAGTTCAACCACTCATATTTATAATTTATAATTAACAGTATTTTTATACCAAACAATAAATATGTTCTCTGGGTGACTTAGGAAAAAAAAAGAACATTGAAACAGCAACGATCACAGAAGAGTAAGGATTGTTTGGTTTTAGTGAAGTAGTGTGCTTGTAGATCCAGCAGAACTAGGGAAACCCCCCCACAAACAAACAAACAAACAAACAAACAAAATAACAACAAAAAACCAAGCTTCTAAAAGTTGAGCTTTTATTGTCATTGTTGAAAAATAATAATAACAAGCAGAGTAAAATACAGTCCACTATAGGATCACATCTTGCTGATGTGGCTAAACAAGAATAAAACTACAGATCCATGTTTCCAGATCTTAAGGCTACATTGTAAAGCAATATAAACATATTATAGATCCATTGCTTGAAGTAAAGAGAAGAAGAAGAAGTGTGATCCAAAGGAAGCAAATAATAATAATATCAATGCCAAACACAGAGTTTCTCAGTCCAGCCCCTCTCCACCTTTTTGGGTGTTGCCCTCCAAGTTGATTGGATGTTCTGTATGTGATGTTTGTTAACCCAGCCTCTTGTTGTTCATCATCCACTATGTGATCTCCTTTCCCATACTGGCTTTTATTATTGTTTTTCTTATGTAAAGAAGGCTGCTTTCCCACCTAGAGTTTTCTATTGTTATGTCTCTCTCTGGCCATCTGGACTGAGTCGTTTGTGCTTGCCTAGAAGCTGTTCTCAAGTGGAAAATTACAGCCACACACATCTCTACATTTCACCTTTGACTGCATAGCCCATTTATACTCTGACAAAGATAACATACAAATTCAACATTAAATTTTCAGAGGCAAAAAGGCAATTGAACATTACGCAGTGTAATTATACAATGGATCTATTTTTTTAGTGGTTTCTGATGTTCACAATTTAAAAGTGCAAGAAAAGGGTCCCCGGACTTTTTCATCCAAATAAAGGTAATCCAAAATGGCGCCCAGAGTTGTGCACATGCACGCGCAATGCCAGGCGCATGCATATGACTCCGAGTGCCATTCTGGCAAACAAAATGTTGTTTTTGCTGAGGGTGTGGGCTGGTAAGAAGGCCTTGACAGGCTTGGTCTGGCCCGTGGGCCATAGTTTGGGGACCCCTGGTCCAAGAGGATAAAAAGATTTTAACACACTGCCAAAACCCTCACAGAGAATATATTAGGTGAGCTTTTTTTAGCAAGCATATTAAAAAAGTTGTATGCCATAACCAAGAAGGCTCTGTGCTCAATAGCCTCACTTTGGGGACAACTGGAGAAAAGATGGTCTCAATCTCTAGGCAGGTTCACGTGGGAGGAAGTGATATTTCAGGGACTCTGATATCAAAACATTTAGTGTTTTAAAGGTCAAGATCAAGTCTTTGAACTGGGATTAATTAGAAATGGATACTAAGGAACTGAAACCACTTAATGATCTTAGATCCAAAATACAGTGCAGAAATAATCCAGTTTGAGACCACTTTAATTGCCCTGGCTCAATGACAGGAATTCTGGGAACTGTAATTTTGTGAGGCATATAGCCTTCTCTGTCAGACCTTAGTTTTCTATTATGGTCTAATTGACATTTCTCAATTGTATTCAGAAGCAGCCCTATATGTATAACATCCTTGTTGTAGTCTGAATGCAATGGTCTAGACTCTTCAAGGAAAGTTCCTGCTAGAGTCTGAGAGGCAAGTTCCTGCTAGAGAGGAGGAGGAGGAGGAGGAGGAGGAGGAGGAGGAGGAGGAGGAGGAGGTGAGCAGTTCCTGGACAGCCATTTTAAGGGGGTGAGTTTTGAACTTTTAAAAACTCCTGGGGAGGTTGTGTCATTGTTGCTGAGGGGGTGGAGCTTCTGTGAGTCACATTTGTGAGTCTCTAGGGGGTGAAGGTAGCAGTCTAGCTCTATCCAACTCATCTCAGAGCCTTCTAGACTCTGAGAGGCAAGTTCCTGCTAGGGAGGAGGAGTAGGAGGAGTAGGAGGCAAGCAGTTCCTGGGCAACCATTTTAAGGGGCAAGTTTTGAACTTTAAAAACTCTTGGGGAGAGTGTGTTGTTGTTGCTGAGGGAATGGAGCTTATGTGAGTCACACTCGTGAGTCACTAGAGGATGGAGGTAGCAGTCTAGCTCTATACAACTCCTCTCAGAGCCTTCTAGACTCTTCTAGGCAAGTTCCTGCTAGAGAGGAGGAGGAGGAGGAGGAGAGCAGTTCCTGGGCAGCCATTTTAAGTGGGTGAGTTTTGGACTTTTAAAATTTTTTGGGGAGAGTGTGTTGTTGTTGCTGTGGGGGTGGAGCTTCTGTGAGTCACACTTGTGAGTCGCTAGTGGGTGGAGGTAGCATCTAGCTCTATACAACTCTTGTTAGACTTGTGAGTCACTAGAGGGTGGAGGTAGCAGTCTAGTTCTATACAACTCCTGTTAGAGCCTTCTAGGCTCTTCTAGGCATGTTCCTGCTAGAGATGAGGGGGAGGAGGGGGAGGAGGGGGAGGAGGGGGAGGAGGGGGAGGAGGAAGAGGTGAGCAGTTCATGGGCAGCCATTTTAAGGGGGTGAGTTTTGAACTTTTAAAAACCCTTGGAAGAGTGTGTTGTTGCTGAGGGGGTGGAGCTTCGGTGAGTCACACTTGTGAAGTCACTAGTGGGTGGAGGTAGCATCTAGCTCTATACAACTCCTCTCAGAGCCTTCTAGACTCTTCTAGGCAAGTTCCTGCTAGAGAGGAGGAGGAGGAGGAGGATGAGGAGGCGAAGGAAGAAGAGGAGGTGGTAAGCAGTTCCTGGGCAGCCATTTTAAGGGGGTCAGTTTTGAACTTTTAAAAACTCCTAAGGAGAGTGTGTTGTTTTTGCTGAGGGTGTGGAGCTTCTGTGAGTCACACTTGTGAGTCGCTAGTGGGTGAAGGTAGCAGTCTAGCTCTATACAACTCCTCTCAGAGCCTTCTAGACTCTGAGAGGCAAGTTCCTGCAAGGGAGGAGGAGGAGGAGGAGGAGGAGGAGGAGGAGGCGGGAAGCAGTTCATGGGCAGCCATTTTAATGAGGTGAGTTTGAACTTTTAAAAACTCTTGGGGAGATTGTGTCATTGTTGCTGAGACACTTGTGAGTCGCTAGGGCATGGAGGGAGCAGTCTAGCTCTATATAACTCCTCTCAGAGCCTCCTACACTCTTCTAGGCAAGTTCCTGCTAGATAGGAGGAGGAGGAGACAGCAGTGAGCAGTTTATGGGCAGCCATTTTAAGGGGGTGAGTTTTGAACTTTACTTTTTTTAAAAAATAATTTATTTATTTTTTATATACAAAGTTCAATCATACACATATATTCTACAAAAACAAAACAAAACATAAAATCACCAACATATATAACACCTAACACATAACATATATTCTAATACACAACCTATACACTAACTCTCTAACTCCCCTCCCACAATAAATCTAAACCCAAACATACTACAAAATCAAAACACAAAACATGGCAACAAACAAACCAAAAAGGTGATTATGTCTTTTAAGCATAACATTAAATTTCCATGACACTTCCTTTGTCTTCCAAATGAATGAGTATTTGCTTAATTAATGAAAATTCCTTGATCCCCTAATCAAAATATAAATTCCCTAAAAATTTCTCTTAATAATTAACTCAGCAAGACTTTACTTATATAATTTTTTTATATATTCTTATTCTTCATCCTTTATTTCAGGGGTAGGCAACCTTTCCCCTTTAAGGGCCGAGGGACTTCAGCTCCCAGAATCCCAGGAGCTATTGGCCAACATGGGACTATTGGCCAACATGGCTGAGGCTTCTGGGAGCTGAAGTCCCTCGGCCCTTAAAGGGGAAAGGTTGCCTACCCCTGCTTTATTTCTTTATCACAATATTCTTTAAACCTTATCTATTCCTTGTTAACCTCATCTTCTGTTCTGTCATTTAAAAGACCTGTTAGAATATCTGCTTCCATCACTTCCCATACCTTATTTATCCATTCTGTATTAGATGGTGTTGTAGGTTGTTTCCAAACCTTGGCATATAAGATTCTGGCTGCGGTCACCATGTATAATAACAAGCGCTTATTTTTCTTCACCAGTTCTTTCTCTAATGACCCCGTCATATTTAGTAAAAAGAAAGTTGGCTCCAAAGGTATCTCACCTTTAAATATATTCTTTTATCCTTGTCCAATAGTTTTTTGCTTCCCCGCATTTCCACCAAAAATGGTAAAAGTTTGCTCCAGTCTTGCCACATTTCCAACATGAGTTTTTTATTGTTTTGTATAGATTGTTTAACTTTGCCGGTGATAAGTACCATCTAAATGCCATCTTTATATGATTCTCTTTATAATCTTGGCATTTAGTGAAACTATTCGTATCCTCCCACGCCTTTTCCCAGTTTTCTAAATCAATAGGGCTCCCCACATCCTGGGCCCATCGAATCATGGAATGTTTAATCGTCTCTTTTTCCAAGTCTCTATTCTTAAGTACTTTATAATACTTCGATATATGCCCTTTCTTTTTATCCAAAAATATTTCATCTATCTCATTTTGTACATTTGAAATTCCTTTATTTTTCTTATCTATCCTATATCTTTCTCTTAGCTGGCTGTATAAGAACCAGTCATCTTGTATTGGACCTTTCAACTCTTCCTGTCTCTTAATAGATATTTCTATTCCGCCATTCCAGTTAATTAAATCTTTATATTTTATCCACGGGATTCCTTCCCTCTTAGATCTTCTACAAAAGGCCTCTTGCGAGGATACCCAACTCGGTATTTCAATATAAAATTGTTTCTTAATTTGGGTCCACGTTTTCCATAATGCCTTTCTCACAAAATGATGTAAAAAATCCTTATTATCCTTCTGTTTATCATATATCATATATGCATGGAAACCATATCTCATATTGGAACTTTCCAGTTCCAGTAATCTTTCATTTTTTAAACTCACCCATTCCTCCAACCAATTTATACATGCCGCCCTGTAATATAATTTAAGATTCGGGAGTGCACACCCTCCTTTAACTTTCTCTTCTGTTAATAGTTTCCAGCCTATTCTAGCCTTCTTACCCTCCCATAAAAACTTTACCAACTCTTTTTGCCAACCTTCCAAACATCTTTCATTGCTAAGTATTGGGATGTTTTGGAAAAGGTACATAATCTTTGGTATGGCAATCATCTTTATTGCCTCTATTCTTCCAAGGAATGAGAGTTGTTTCTTTGACCATCTAACTAAATCTTTCTGTATCATTTCCCAGCACCTCAGATAATTATTTTTAAATAAATCTATATTTCTTTTAGTAATCATAATTCCCAGATATTTTGCTTTTCTTACAATCTTAAATTTTGATAATTCTTCCAGTTCTTGTTCTTCTTTTAAATTCATATTTTTGGTTATAATCGCTGTCTTTTCTTTATTGATGTAAAACCCTGCTATATTTCCAAATTCTTCTATAACCTTTGTTAGTCTTATTATGCTTTTATTTGGATCCTCCAAAAAATATATAAGATCATCTGCAAACGCTTGTAACTTAAAAGAGTGCTGTTTTATTTTTGTTCCCTTTATTTCTGTGTCCTCTCTTATTTTATTATTCAGTATTTCCAATATCAATATAAATAATGATGGCGAGACAGGACAACCCTGCCTTGTCCCTTTTTCGATCCTAATTTCCTCTGTTATTTCCTGATTAATAATTAATCGTGCAGTCTGATCCTTGTAAATTCCCTTTATCCAATTAATGAAGTTTTCTCCCATTTTCATCTGATTAATTAATTCTAGCAGAAAATCTCACTTCACCTTGTCAAAGGCTTTTTCCGCGTCAAGTAGAATTAATGCTATTTTTTTTCATTATGACACTCATAGTGTTCTATAATATTTAAGACCGTCCTGATATTATTCTTTATGTGTCTCTTAGGCAGGAACCCATTTTGTTCCTCATGTATTATTTGGTTTAGTATCTCTTTTAACTTTGTTGCTATAATAGTCATGAAGATTTTATAGTCTAAATTCGTCAAGGATATTGGCCTATATTTCTTTATTTCTAAACACTCTTCTTCCTCTTTTGGAATTAAAACAATCCAAGCCTCTTTCCAAGAGTCTGGCACTCCCAAATCTTTAATATCCTTGAACATTTCTCTCATCGGTTCTGCCAGAATATCCACCATCTTTTTGTAATACAACGCTGTTAGCCCATCTGGCCCAGGAGATTTTCCAGATTTCATTTTCCCAATTGCCTCTTTAATTTCCTCTATGGTTATTTGTTGATTTAGCTTTCTTACCTGCTCTTCATCCAAAACTTTAGTATTTTGCTCTTCTAGATATTTTTTTATTCTCTTCTTATCCTCCTCACTCTTTTCTAAATTCTTATACATGTTAATATAATATTCTTTAAATAACTTTTTAATTTCTTCCTGTTCTGTGATTTTCTTCCCCTTATATTTTATTTAAGTGATAAGCCTTTTTTCTCTTTCTCGTCTCAATTTACTTGCTAGCAATTTACCTGATTTATTCCCTAGTTCAAAATATTTCTGTTTTACATACCTTAATTTATTTTCTATTTCCTTTATTGCCATTTCTTTAAGTTGTCGTTGTAATTGATCTACTTTACTCTTTAGTTTCTTATCTCCTGTTTCCTTCCATTCCTCTTCATTTTTTCTCAATTCTTCTTTTAATCTTTGTTCTTTTTCTTTTTCCTTTTTATTTAATTGCGCCTGTAGTTTAATAAATTCTCCTCGGATTACAGCCTTACTGGCCTCCCATATAATTTTATTAGACATACCTTCTGTTTTATTTTCTTTGAAGTAACATTCCAATATCTTTTGTATTTTGTTTACATTTGCTTCTTTTTTTAATATATTCTCATTTAATCTCCATGTCAATGCTTTTTTTCTAGTTTTCATTAACATTTCTATCGGATTGTGATCCGATATGTTTTTTGATAATATTTCCATTGCTATTATATTTGTAGCTATATTTTTGGATGTCAAAAAAAGGTCTACTCTAGAAACTGAATTATGCGTATCTGAAAAAAAAGTATAACCTTTAGTGTTACCATTTTTATAATGCCAAACATCAACTAGTCCCAATTCTTCCAGCATTACAAAGAAGTTTTTCGGTAATTTCCCTTGATTAAAACCAATTCTCTTCCCTTCCAGTGATTTCCTATCCAAAATTGGTTCAGGGACAGCATTGAAATCTCCTAACAACATAATAGAGTTATACTTCACATTCTTTCATTGTCTCAGTATCTCCCCATAGTATAAATCTCTCTTCTCCATTGGGGCATATACACCTACCACTAACATTGCCATATTTTCCATTTTCACTTCCACCCCTATGTAAGTTCCTCCATTATCATTAAAGATTTCTTGAGATTTATATTTATTATTCACGTATATTATAATTCCTTTTTTCTTCTTCTCTGCTGATGATATGTACGCTTTTCCCAATTTAGGGTTCCTGGCATATTTTGCATCTGTTCTTCTTATTTTTGTTTCTTGGATACAAATAATATCTGCCTTCCATTTTTCTAGTTGGTGGAAAACAATATTCCTTTTATATTTTGAGTTTATCCCTTTCACATTCCAAGATATTATTTTAGCTGTATCGATCATTCTTTTCATCTTTTACAATATATGTATTTTATTTTTGATGTTTTTGATGTGCCACCCCTTCCGCCCCTTAACCTAATTTTGTATTTTTATATACTTGTTTTTATGTTTTATCAAGAATCACAATAGTACAGTATATATGTCCAAGTCTCTTTCTTGGTATTAAAATTTATAAGATGATTTATACTTCCTCCTCTTTCTCCTCTTCGACTTCCTCCTCCGTCTCCTTCCTCTTCCTGTGATTACGAACTTTCTTCTTTAGAACTTCTCTTTGTTTCTTCTTCTTCTCTACTATTCTTTTTCTCAGTCCTTTTATTTTCACTTAGTTCTTCTTCTGATTTCCTCTCCCTGTATTTCTTAGATCTCCACTCTCTTATAATAGTTGTTTCTTGTCCTTCTTCTTCTTTTCTTCTAAACTCATCTCTTAATTTCTGTTCCATTTTTTTTGCTTTAGATTCATTATCTATTCTGTATCTTTTTTGTTTATTCTCCTGGCCTTGGGCTCTTTGCCCTGCGCTCCCCCGTGGCCCCATCAATTGCTGATGGATGGGGAGTGCAGTCGAGTCTTATCAGGGCATTTTTATTTTTCATTTTCATTTTTATGTTTGTTTTATTTGTGTTGGAATGTTTATATTCCTGTTTTAATTATCTTGTTATTTAATACTGTTTTAAGGGGGTGGGTTGGGGTATTCGTTGTATGGGGTTTTAAACTGATGTAAGCCGCTTAGATTGTCTTCATTTAAGCGGGGTATAAATAAATTTTATTATTATTTATTATTATTATACGAGTTTTGAACTTTAAAAACTCTTGGGGAGAGTGTGTTGTTGTTGCTGAGGGAATGGAGCTTATGTGAGTCACATTCATGAGTCACTAGAGGGTGGAGGTAGCATCTAGCTCTATACAACTCCTCTCAGAGCCTTCTAGACTCTTCTAGGCAAATTCCTGCTAGAGAGGAGGAGGAGAGCAGTTCCTGGGCAGCCATTTTAAGGGGGTCAGTTTTGAACTTTTAAAAACTCCTGAGGAGAGTGTATTGTTTTTGCTGAGGGTGTGGAGCTTCTGTGAGTCACACTTGTGAGTTGCTAGGGGGTGGAGGTAGCAGTGTAGCTCTATACAATTCCTTTCAGAGCCTTCTAGACTATTCTAGGCAAATTCCTGCTAGAGAGGAGGAGGTGAGCAGTTCCTGGGCAGCCATTTTAAGGGGGTGAGTTTTGAACTTTTAAAAACTCTTGGGGAGAGTGTCTTGTTGCTGCAGAAGGGGTGGACTTTCTGTGAGTCACACTTGTGAGTTGCTAGGGGGTGGAGGTAGCAGTCTACCTCTCTACAACTCCTCTCAGAGACTTCTAGACTCTTCTAGGCAAGTTCCTTCTAGAGAGGAGGAGTAGGAGGAGGTGGAGAGCAGTTCCTGGGCAGCCATTTTAAGGGGGTGAGTTTTGAACTTTTAAAAACTCTTGGGGAGAGTGTCTTGTTGTTGCTGTGGGGGTGGAGATTCTGTGAGTCACACTTGTGGTTCGCTAGTGGGTGGAGGTAGCATCTAGCTCTATACAACTCCTCTCAGAGCCTTCTAGACTCTTCTAGGCAAGTTCCTTCTAGAGAGGAGGAGGAGCAGGAGGAGGAGGAGGAGGAGGAGAGCAGTTCCTGGGCAGCCATTTTAAGGGGGTGAGTTTTGAACTTTTAAAAACTCCTGAGGAGAGTGTATTGTTTTTGCTGAGGGTGTGGAGCTTCTGTGAGTCACACTTGTGAGTTGCTAGGGGGTGGAGGTAGTAGTGTAGCTCTATACAATTCCTTTCAGAGCCTTCTAGACTATTCTAGGCAAATTCCTGCTAGAGAGGAGGAGGTGAGCAGTTCCTGGGCAGCCATTTTAAGGGGGTGAGTTTTGAACTTTTAAAAACACTTGGGGAGAGTGTCTTGTTGCTGCTGAAGGGGTGGACTTTCTGTGAGTCACACTTGTGAGTTGCTAGGGGGTGGAGGTAGCAGTCTACCTCTCTACAACTCCTCTCAGAGACTTCTAGACTCTTCTAGGCAAGTTCCTTCTAGAGAGGAGGAGTAGGAGGAAGTGGAGAGCAGTTCCTGGGCAGCCATTTTAAGGGGGTGAGTTTTGAACTTTTAAAAACTCTTGGGGAGAGTGTTGTTGCTGAGGGGGTGGAGCTTCTGTGAGTCACACTTGCGAGTCATTAGGGGTTGGAGGTAGCAGTCTAGCTCTATACAACTCCTCTCAGAGCCTTCTAGACTCTTCTAGGCAAGTTCCTAGAAGACCTCAGAAAATTTTTATCACTATCAGCTATAGGTGAAAAGTTCAGGTCATCAGATTAAGAAAAAATATAATGCAGAGGAAATATTTAAAGATAATGAAGGCCATTTGATAGCAATAGAAACAAATCTGAAAAATCTTACTTTTTTGATTGTGGGAATTTATGCCCCAATGGAAAATCTAGAATCTTCTAGGCAAGTTCCTTCTAGAGAGGGGGAGGAGGAGGAGGAGGTGAGCAGTTCCTTGGCAGCCATTTTAAGGGGGTGAGTTTTGAACTTTTAAAAACTCTTGGGGAGAGTGTGCTGTTCTTGCTGAGAGGGTGGAGCTTCTGTGAGTAACACTTGTGAGTTGCTAGGGAGTAGAGGTAACAGTCTAGCTCTATACAACTCCTCTCAGAGCCTTCTAGACTCTGAGAGGCAAGTTCCTGCTAAAGAGGAGGAGGAGGAGAGCAGTTCCTGGGCAGCTATTTTAAGGGGTCAAGTTTTGAACTTTAAAAACTCTTGGGAGAGTGTGTTGTTGTTGCTGAGGGGGTGGAGCTTCTGTGAGTCGCACTCGTGAGTCGCTGGGGGTGGAGGTAGCAGTCTAGCTCTATACAACTCCTCTCAGAGCTTTCTAGACTCTTCTAGGCAAGTTCCTGCTAGAGAGGAGGAGGAGGAGGAGGAGAACAGTTCCTGGGCAGCCATTTTAAGAGGGTGAGTTTTGGACTTTTAAAATTTTTTGGGGAGAGTGTGTTGTTGTTGCTGTGGGGGTGGAGCTTCTGTGAGTCACACTTGTGAGTCGCTAGTGGGTGGAGGTAGCATCTAGCTCTATACAACTCCTGTTAGACTCATGAGTCACTAGAGGGTGGAGGTAGAAGTCTAGCTCTATACAACTCCTGTTAGAGCCTTCTAGACTCTTCTAGGCAAGTTCCTTCTAGAGAGGGGGAGGAGGAGGAGGAGGAGGTGAGCAGTTCCTTGGCAGCCATTTTAAGGGGATGAGTTTTGAACTTTTAAAAACTCTTGGGGAGAGTGTGCTGTTCTTGCTGAGGGGGTGGAGCTTCTGTGAGTAACACTTGTGAGTTGCTAGGGAGTAGAGGTAGCAGTCTAGCTCTATACAACTCCTCTCAGAGCCTTCTAGACTCTGAGAGGCAAGTTCCTGCTAAAGAGGAGGAGGAGGAGGAGAGCAGTTCCTGGGCAGCTATTTTAAGGGGTCAAGTTTTGAACTTTAAAAACTCTTGGGAGAGTGTGTTGTTGTTGCTGAGGGGGTGGAGTTTCTGTGAGTCGCACTTGTGAGTCGCTAGGGGGTGGAGGTAGCAGTCTAGCTCTATACAACTCCCCTCAGAGCTTTCTAGACTCTTCTAGGCAAGTTCCTGCTAGAGAGGAGGAGGAGGAGGAGGAGGAGGAGGAGGAGGAGGAGGAGGAGAGCAGTTCCTGGGCAGCCATTTTAAGAGGGTGAGTTTTGGACTTTTAAAATCTTTTGGGGAGAGTGTGTTGTTGTTGCTGTGGGGGTGGAGCTTCTGTGAGTCATACTTGTGAGTTACTAGTGGGTGGAGGTAGCATCTAGCTCTATACAACTCCTGTTAGAGCCTTTGAGACTCTTCTAGGCATGTTCTTGCTAGAGATGAGGAGGAGGAGGGGGAGGAGGAAGAGGTGAGCAGTTCCTGGGCAGCCATTTTAAGGGGGTGAGTTTTGAACTTTTAAAAATTCATGGGAGAGTGTGTTGTTGCTGAGGGGGTGGAGCTTCTGTGAGTCACCCTTGTGAAGTCACTAGTGGGTGGAGGTAGCATCTAGCTCTATACAACTCCTCTCAGAGCCTTCTAGACTTTTCAAGGCAAGTTCCTGCTAGAGATGTGGTGGTGCAGGAGGAGGAGGAGGTAAGCAGTTCCTGGGCAGCCATCTTAAGGGGGTCAGTTTTGAACTTTTAAAAACTCCTGAGGAGAGTGTATTGTTTTTGCTGAGGGTGTGGAGCTTCTGTGAGTCACACTTGTGAGTTGCTAGGGGGTGGAGGTAGCAGTGTAGCTCTATACAATTCCTTTCAGAGCCTTCTAGACTCTTCTAGGCAAATTCCTGCTAGAGAGGAGGAGGTGAGCAGTTCCTGGGCAGCCATTTTAAAGGGGTGAGTTTTGAACTTTTAAAAACTCTTGGGGAGAGTGTCTTGTTGCTGCTGAAGGGGTGGACCTTCTGTGAGTCACACTTGTGAGTTGCTAGGAAGTAGAGGTAGCAGTCTAGCTCTATACAACTCCTCTCAGAGCCTTCTAGACTCTTCTAGGCAAGTTCCTGCTAGAGAGGAGGAGTAGGTGAGCAGTTCCTTGGTAGCCAATTTAAGTGGGTGAGTTTTGAACTTTTAAAAACTCTTGGGAGAGTGTGTTGTTTTTGCTGTGGGGGTGGAACTTCTGTGAGTCACACATGTGAGTCACTAGTGGGTGGAGGTAGCATCTAGCTCTATACAACTCCTCCCAGAACCTTCTTGACCCTAGGCAAATTCCTGCTAGAGAGGAGGAGATGAGCAGTTCATGGGCAGCCAATTTAAGGGGGGTGAGTTTTGAACTTCTAAAAACTCTTGAGGAGAATGTGTTGTTGTTGCTGAGGGGATAGAGCTTCTGTGAGTCACATTCATGAGTCGCTAGTGGGTGGAGGTAGCATCTAGCTCTATACAAGTCCTCTCAGAGCCTTCTAGACTCTTCTAGGCAAGTTCCTGCTAGAGAGGAGTAGGAGTAGGAGGAGGTGGTGAGCACTTCCTGGGCAGCCATTTTAAGGGGGTGAGTTTTGAACTTTTAAAAACTCTTGGGGAGAGTGTCTTGTTGTTACTGTGGGGGTGGAGATTCTGTGAGTCACACTTGTGAGTCGCTAGTGGGTGGAGGTAGCATCTAGCTCTATACAACTCCTCTCAGAGCCTTCTAGACTCTTCTAGGCAAGTTCCTTCTAGAGAGGAGGAGGAGGAGTTGGAGGTGAGCAGTTCCTTGGCAGCCATTTTAAGGGGTTGAGTTTTGAACTTTTGAAAACTTTTAGAGAGTGTGTTGTTGCTGAGGGGGTGGAGCTTCTGTGAGTCACACTTGTGAGTCATTAGGGGTTGGAGGTAGCAGTCTTGCTCTATAGAACTCCTCTCAAAGCCTTCTAGACCTCAGAGAATTTTTATTACTATCAGCTATTGGTGAAAAGTTCAGGTCATCAGATTAAGAAAAAATATAACGCAAAGGAAATATTTAAAGACAATGAAGGCCATTTGATAGCAATAGAAACAAAGCTGAAAAATCTTACTTTTTTGATTGTCGGAATTTATGCCCCAATGGAAAATAAGGAACAATTCTTTGATAAAGTTAACAAATAAATTAGTACAATGGAATACAAAGAAATAATTCTTCTAGGAGATTTCAATGAAGTGATTCAACCAAAAATAGATAGATTTTCAACACAGAAAATGATAAGAAATAACCAGGGCAAACTCCCACAAACATTCTTTAAACTTCAAGGGGAACATGACTTAATTGATGTATGGTGACAGAAGTATAAAGATACCAAGGAATATACATTCTTCTCAGAATCACACAATTCCTACTCAAGGATCGATTTATTTTTAACATCTAAGGCACTATTCCCTTTGATCCACTCAATGGAAATTGAATCAAGATATCTATCCGATCATAACCCGATAGTATCAACGATAAGAGAAAAGAACGAAGAATACATGTGGAGATTACCTGAAATTATTTTACGAAGAAAAAGTACTAGATAGAATTAAAAAAATCTATACTTCAAAGAAAATAATACAGAACATATATCCAATATCACTATATGGGAAGCTAGTAAAGCAGTTATCAGAAGTGTACAATGCAATCAGAGAAGAAGAAAGAAGAACAGAGGAAAACAAAGGAACTAACAGAAGAACTTAGGAAGAAAGAGGAAGAATGGAAACAAAAAGGAGACAAGAAATTGAAAGCCGAAATCTCGCTGTTACAACAACAATTGAAATAATTGACTATTACAGAACTATACAGGAAAATACAGAAGATTAAACAACGACAATTTGAATTTGGGAATAAAGCTGGGAAATTACTGGCACATAAGCTTAAAAAAGAGAAAGAGAAGAAATTAATAACAGAATTGACAGTTAATGGAAGAAACATCACCAGCCAAAATGAAATCAAGCAAACATTTAAAAAATATTTTCAAGAATTATATAAAAAAGATCACCAAATAGAAAATGAAGTAGAAAACATTGGAAAATACTTAGAAAAACAAAGAATACCCTGCCTAAACACTTCACAGAAAGAAAAGTTAAATCAGACAATAACTACTCAAGAAATAGCAGATGCTATCAAAAGACTAAAACCCAGGAAGGCCCCGGGTCCTGACGGGTTTACAGCCATGTATTACCAGAAGATGAAGGACATAACATTACTACCATTATTTAAACTATTAAATGACATTGAAAGGCAAGGCATTCCAAACTCTTGGAAAGAAGCATTGATAGTTATGTTACCTAAACAAGGAAGAGACAAGAAAGAGATCAAAAGTTACAGACCTATTTCTTTATTAGACTACAAAATATTTAACAGTACAATAGCTGAAAGACTCAAAAATATTCTTGCAGAACTCATACATAAAGATCAGAATGGATTTATACCGAAGCGTTACATTAAAAATAACATACGGACGTTGATTGATATTATCAAATGTTTTCAATACAATAACGATAAAAAAGCTAGCGATGTCCTGGGCCCAGTGCTATTCAATATCTTTATTAATGACTTAGATGACGGCATTGGGGGCATAGTTATCAAATTTGCAGACGACACCAAATTAGCAAAAGTAGAGGACAGGATCAAAATTCAAAATGACTTGAACAGACTAGAAAGCTGGGCCAAAGCTAACAAAATGAAATTCAACACGGAGAAACGTAAGGTACTGCACTTAGGGCGGAAAACGAAAAGTACAGCTATACGATGGGGGACACCTGGCTGAATGAGACTATGTGTGAAAGGGATCTAGGAATCCAGGTGGAACACAAGTTGAACATGAGTCAACAGTGTGATGCAGCAGCTAAAAAGGCCAATGCAATTTTAGGCTGCATCAATAGAAGTATAGTGTCTAGATCAGGGGTAGGCAACCTAAAGCCTGGGGGCCGGATGCGGCTCTCTGAGGCCTTTGGACAGGCCCTAGGCTGGTCCTGCCGCCACCACCACACGGCATGATGAGATTGATTATTGTTGTTATTACTTGTTCTTGGGGTTTTCTGGGCAAAATCTCCACAGGGGTTTTGCCATGGCTTTTCTGGGGCTGAGAGAGTGTGCATGCATATATTTTTAAAAAAAAATTTTTAATATTTATTTATTTATTTATTTATTTATTTATTTTTGGTGCTTCAGCCCCCCAATTGTCTGAGGGACAGCAACCCGGCCCCCGGCTCAAAAAGGTCTAGATCAAGAGAAGTAATAGGGCCACTCTACTCAGCTTTGGTCAGGCCTCACCTGGAATACTGTGTCCAGTTCTGGGCACCACAATTCAAAAAGGATGTGGAGAAACTGGAGCGTGTCCAAAGGAGGGCAACTAAAATGGTGAAGGGTCTGGAAACCAAGCCCTATGAGGACAAACTTAGGGAGCTGGGAATGTTTAGCCTGGAGAAGAGAAGGTTAACAGGTGATATGATAGCTGTGTTTAAATATTTGAAGGGATGTCATATTGAGGAGGGAACGAGTTTGTTTTCTGCTGCTCCAGAGACTAGGACCCGAAACAATGGATGAACAATCTCCAGGAAAAGAGATTCCACCTCAACATTAGGAGGAACTTCCTGACAGTAAGGGCTGTTCGACAGTGGAACACACTCCCTCGGAGAATAGTGGAGTCTCCTTCCTTGGAGGTCTTTAAGCAGAGGCTGGATGGCCACCTGTCAGGGATGCTTTGATTGGGAGTTCCTGCATGGCAAGGAGTTGGACTGGATGGCCCTTGTGGTCTCTTCCAACTCTATGATTCTATGTTAATGATAGATGCGGAGAAATCTTTCAACAGGGTAAATTGGACATTCCTGATGGAGGTACTTAAAAGAATGAACATTGGAAACAAATTTGAATCCTTGATGACAGCTATATATAAAGATCAAAGAGCACAATTAATAATTAATGAAGAAAAAACAGATTGTATAAAAATAGAAAAAGGCACCCGTCAGGGATGTCCAGTGTCACCGCTGTTATTCATTATAATTTTAGAAATACTAAACATAAAATAAGGGAAGATAAAAATATTAAAGGAGTGAAAATACAATTTAAAAATGCAAGTCAAACTGAAAGCTTATGCAGTTGATTTGATATGCTTCCTGGAAGACCCGGAAGAAAGTATAGAGCACTTGACTAATACTTTAAAGGAATTTGGAAGCTATTCTGGCTTCAAAATTAACGAAGATAAAGCTATCATTTTAACAAAGAATATGTGAAAGAAAGAAGAAAATGATCTAAGTTTAAAAACAGGCATTAAAATACAATCCAAAGTAAAATACTTAGGAATTGTGTTAACGAAAAAAATGTGGATTTATACCAAAACAACTACAGGAAAACTTGGGAAGAAATTAAGACAGACTTAGTGAAATCGACAAAGCTACAGTTATCCCTTTCAGATAAGATGGCTGTCATAAAGATGAATGTCTTACCCAGGCTAATGTTTTTATTTCAGAATCTTCCAATTCTGGTTAAAGAATAATGTTTCAATATGTGGCAAAAGGAGCTGTCTAAGTTCTTGTGGGGGGAAAGAAACCGAGGACAAAATGGAAGATCCTAACTGAAGAAAAAACTAAAGGAGGAATGGCGGGACCAAACTTAAAACTGGATTATCAGGTTTTGTGTATCACATGGTTGGAAGATTGGATTAAGCTAGAAAATGATGAAATATTAGATATTGAATGCTGGGATTTAAGGTTTGGCATACTTGCATACCTTTGGTATGATAAAATAGCTGTAAATAAAGATTTTAATAATCATATAATTAGAAGAACATTGCTAAATATATGGAACAAGATCAAAAGACAATACTACACAAAAACACCTTTATGGATCTCAGTACAGGAAGCATTTTATAAGAGGACAAAGAATATTGGAGAAAAATGGACAAATTATAAAGACACATTAGAAATAGACGCCGGGAAAAACCACCATTTCAAAACTATAGAAATCCTACAACAGGAAAATGTAAATATAAATTGGTTCCTGCACAATCAATGATAGGTCAAATTTAGGCAAGATAAAGAGCTAAATGGATTTGCGATAGAGGATAATGAAATAGACAAAGTTATATTTCGAGAGGAGAACAAACACATATCAAAATATTACGAGATATTAAAAAAAAGAGATCTGGAAAATGAGACAATTAAAGCCGTAATGATCAAATGGGTGTGAGACATAGGACAACCTATACACTTAGAGGAGTGGGAAAAATCCTGGAAAAATACGAACGAATTCACCTTATGCCAAAACTATAAGGAAAACTATTTCAAGATGTTCCACCAATGGTACCTAACACAAGCCAAACTAGATAAGATGTATAAAATCAGCAATTCAAAGTGTTGGAAGTGTCAGAAACCAGAGGCAAACTTCAAACACATGTGGTGGGAATGTCAGGTGGCACAAAAATATTGGAACACGATAGCTTAAAGCAATAGGTGAAATGCTGGAAATCAAATTAGAAAGAGACCCCAGACTTTTTCTACTGAATATGATAAATAAATTAGAAACAAACATTCAGAAGAAACAAAGAAAAATAGCTCTCTATATGATTACTACGGCGAGAATACTTTACACCCAGTACTGGAAAACAGACATTATACTGGAAGAAGAATGGCGAACAAAATTACAAGAAGCAATAGATATGGACAAACTCACAGGCATGCTAAGAGGTAAAGAAGACGACTGGACCTGCTTCCGAGATATAGGACTAAAGAGAGGATGGAAATTTATTTGAGATAAATTCTTAATACAGAGACCAGTAGTAAGAGGAAAGAAGTAAGTTTAAAAAGGAAAAAGAAAGAAATAAGCATGGTAGTTGTACAAGGAGGAAGTATTCAGAAGAATGATCGGGAAGTAGAAACAGACAACAATAATTCTCTAGATAAATCTAATATATTATCAGGTTGAATTATAATAATGAGAATGTTCACATTGTGTTTTACATGATTGTGATTGTGTGTAGTGTGCAGTATTTAATGTATGAACTTGTTGGTTTTAGAGTATGTAATGAAAGGTAGACATTGTGTTGTAGTTATGTATGTAAGTATGTTATGTTGTAATGTAATGTTGTTTTTTCTTTTTTTAATTAATAAAATAAATTTTAAAAAGAAGAAAGAAGAGTTCAGGTCATCAGGAGCTTTCAACATTGCTGCTTAGTGAGGGATTTTCTTTGAGGAGGAAGGCCATAGTCCTGTTTCAGGGACTAATTAAGACTTTTCAGTATGGACACTGAGGGAACTGCTGCTGTCACCTGTAACACTTGTGGGATGTTTGTCTTCTTGCCTACAGAGGTGGGGAACTTCACATGTCTCAAGTACAAGTTGGTAGCCCTCTTGGAGGAGAAAGTACAGCAGCTAGAGGCACGGGTAGCTACACTTCAGCATATTAAGGAACAAGATGTTTTCCTGGACAGAACAGTCTTGGACAGGGAACACAGAGAGGAAGTTGCTGGGGAAGAGAAGGTTACTTCACATGCACAGGAGGTATACAGTTGGAGGAATGTCACACACTGAAGTAGGGAGACCAGGGATCGTTCTGGGAGCTTGCAGCTACAGAATCGATTTGAAGCTCTTTCCCTTATCAAGGGGGATGAGGAAGAGCAGTATGGACAGGCTTCAGGGACAGAGCAGGGGACCCTGGGAGTTCCACCACAGGGAACAGTCACCTCGGAGGAGGCATGTGGTCATGGTGGGGGACTCCTTGCTGAGGGGTACAGAAGCTGACAAAATGTTTCAGAAGGTGTGTTGTCTCTCTGGGGCAAAGATCCAAGATGTGACAGAGAGGCTGGCAAGACTGATCAATCCTACTGACCAATACCCCTTCCTTGTGGTCCATGTGGGAACGAATGACACAGCAAGACACAGTCTTCAGAACATCAAAAGGGATTACGAGCCTCTGGGTAAGAAGCTGAAAGAAATGGATGCACAAATTGTCATCTCATCTCTTCTGCCAGTTGAAGGGCATGGTCCAGGACAAGAGGGGAAAATAGCAGATGTCAACAACTGGCTCCGCAGATGGTGTCGCTGAGAACAATTTGGATTCTTAGATCATGGGCTGAGGTTCCATGAGGGTGGACTTCTGGCAAGGGATGGGCTGCATCTCACACCAGTTGGAAGAAACGTTTTTTCCAACAGTCTCAAGAATTTGATCAGGAGGGCTTTAAACTGAGTTATTTGGGGAAGGGAAACAGTGTTCTGGAGAACAAAAGGACTGGAAAAAGGACAGTAAGGGCTGTTTGACAGTGGAACACATTCCCTCGGAGTGTGGTGGAGTCTCCTTCCTTGGAGATCTTTAAATAGAGGCTGGATGGCCATCTGTCGGGGATGCTTTAATTGGGAGTTCCTGCATGGCAGGGGTTGGACTGGATGGCCCTTGTGGTCTCTTCCAACTCTATAATTCTATGATTCTTATGAAGCACAGATGAAAGGCTATCTTCATCCAGATAGGGTCAGAGATGGTACCACAGCCCAAGGGAATAACAATTAATTTCTATGGTGGGTTAGTTTCAACAAACAATACTATCATATTGTTCAGCAATCTGTTTTAGCAGTTGACATTCAGAATTCATTTCAGTAGTTAGTGCTGGCAGTTATTTTTGAAAGTCACTCTTAGTGATTAGTACTTTAGTTCTAGACTTCATTTGAAGAACACATTTAAGAAATTAAAGGCAGAGAGCATTGAGTCCATTAACAAATGTAAAACTTCCTAGTTACACAGTTACACAGTGATCCCTCAGATAGAAAACATGCAAAATCCTTCTTGTTACTAAAGATGGAGATGGGGGTTATTTGCAGAATAAGGGGGGATGCAGACTGGCTTAAAGGGCCAGCTTGGGGGTGGAGTTGGGGTGGGGCGACCGCACGGCAGCCACCCTGAGTCTGCCCTGACTCCACTTCAATGCCGCACACCCCTCGCATGGTGTGGCATGATGTCACCCTCTTGGCACAGTGTGCATACATGCTGCGCAAAAATGGTGCAAAAGAGTCACTGTGGCAGCTCAAAGGACAGCTTTTTGCTGTGCCCCAGATAGAAGAGTATTTCCTTGACTGCAGATGTATGGATGAAATACTGCTAATTGCCAATATTAACTTTCTGAATAAGGTGTTTGAGCATGTGGTGGCTAAACAATGTCTTATGTTCTTGGAAGAATGTGATAATCTGCATTCTTTTTTCTTACCTCCCATGATGTCCAACTCTATGATTCTATGATTCAATATCTATATCAGTGATGGAGTGGGACCCCTGAAGGAACGCAAGAGTTGCTCAAGGGAGAGTATAAGCCTTGGAGGCTCTGATACCTCCTCCTCCTCCTCCTCCCCTTCTTCGCAAACTTTTTAATGTGTAACATTTAAACATGTGTGAGGTTAAATATTGTATTTTTGTAAATAAAACAGTTCTAATTTGAGCAATGTTATTTCCTCATAACGTATAAAAATATGAATATATATGATTGTACAAATGAAAATATGCATACTAAATAAACAGAATATTTTTATTCATATATTACATCAAGTGGAGGGGGGCATATACACCATTTGCATGTAAATATAAAGGGGAGTCCCAAGGGTAAAACATCTGAGTACCACTGATCTATCTGAATTGGTTGAGGTCATTAGGATTGTCAGGGCTGGATGCCATCACTATTCTGATGACACTCAACTATATTTTGCCTTTTCATCATAATCAGCTTGAGCTTTGCAAATACTGGACCAGTGGCTTGATGCTGCATGGCTGGCTGGATTAGTGGTTTTTGAGACCATGAACTGAGTAAGTGAATTGAATTTGGGAGAACAGACAAACCCAAAACCCCACAAATATGTAACTAACATTATCTGGATGGGACTGTACTCCTGTGTATGGTTGTAAAAGCTTGATGCTGGAGAAAGTTGATAGGAAAAGAATTAATTCATTTGAAAGGTGGTATTGGGGGAGAGTTCCATAGATACCACGGACTGCCAAAAAGACAAAGAAATGAGTATTGGAATAAACAAGCTCCAGCTCTTTCTAGAAAATGAGGTCCAAAACACACTGCAGAAATAATCCATTTTGAGACCGCTTTAACTTCCCTGGCTCAGTGCTAGTGAATCCTGAAAATTGCAGTTTATTATGGAACGAGAGGTCTCTGACAGAGAAGGACAAATGTCTCACAAATCTACAGTTCCCAGAGTTCCCTAGCATTGAACCAGGGAAGTATTAAAGCAGTCTCTGGAGTGTTTTGGACCTGAGTTGACTACACTGTGATACTTTGGACACATAATGAGAAGACATGGCTCATAAGAAAGGACAATGATGTTTAGTAAGGTAGAAGGCAGTAGGAAAAGAGGAAGACTGTATTACAAGTGGATAGATGCAATAATAGAAACTACAGTCCTCATCATGGAAGACCTGTGCAGGCTGTTGATAATAGGGTGAAATGGAGGTTTCTCACTCACAGGATTGCCAGTAGTCAAAGCTAACAACATTAACAAGAACTAGTCTTAGGAGTGGTGCTCTTGGATTCAGGCAAATGCGACGATCAGGAGTGCCTGTTATCAGCTTTGGCTGATACACCACCTGCGCCCTTTCCTGGAAGTAAGGGACCTTGAGACTGTGGTGCATGCGCTGGTAACCTTCCATCAAGATTACTGCAATGTGCTCTACATGGGGCTACCCTCGTGCTTGGTCCGGAAACTGCATTTAGTACAAAACATTGCAGCCAGAGTGGTCTCGGGAACATCAAGGAGAGACCACATAACACCAGTACTAAAGTCTCTCCACTGGCTGCTTATTAGTTTCCGGGCCCAGTATAAGGTGTTGGTTATGACCTTTAAAGCCCTAAATGGCTTGGGTCCAACCTATCTTCGGGACTGCCTCCTACTATATAATCCTCCCTGCGCTCTCTGGTCCTCTGGGAGGAACTTGTTCCAGCCACTAAAATCTAGGCTGTCCGCAACCTTCCAGAGGGTATTTTCGGTAATCGCCCCCAGATTGTGGAATGGCCTTCTAGATGAGATCCATCAAATTAAGACCTTGAGCAGCTTTAAAAAAGCCATTAAGATGGATCTCTTCTGGCAGGCCTTTCCTGATTGACTTTCCAGACTCAGAAATCCCTCCCCCATTCTGCCTCCTCCCTCCTTGGATGTAGCCACTTCTCTGCTTGCTTAATTCATATTTGTCTAGAAGTTTGTTAAGTTAGAATCTTAATTTATTTATATTGTTTCATTATAACATTTTAAGATATTTTGAGTTTAATTACTTTTTAAGGGGTGGGTGGGATTAGGGTTCTCTTTTACATATACTGTATGGAATTTTAATTGTTGTTAGCCACCCCGATTGTTGACAGAGGGGCAGGATATAAATACATTTTATTATTATTATTATTGCACACAAAATTTTCACCCAATCTTGGCATGGGGCAGAATTGGAATTGGATGGATGTTATCGCACTTGAAACTGCTGCTGCACTACCACTCAACCATCACCCGTCCCTCAGCTGTGCTTAGCCCGGAGATTTTGATGGTACGGAAGACTTCCGTACTCCCAAAATCAGCCAGCTAAGTATGGCTGGGGGATGGTCAGCAGTGCAACAGCAGTTTCTTGTGTGATAACATGCATTCCAGCCCATCCCAGTCCGTGCCCAGGTCAGGCAAAAAGTCATGTGTGATAATCTCCTTAGAGTCTGGTGAGGTGATCGAGACTCTCGTCCACAAGAACATCAAACATACATACACACAAACACATCTTTATAGTTGGTAGGAGTAAATTAAGGTGAGTTGAACAATTAGGGAAAGTACAAATATAGTTTCCAGAATGACTCATTTTAAAAAACAAAATGATATGCCTGCTCTTCTATTGTTCGCCAAAATGGCGGCCGTGACTCATTTGCGCATGCGCAGTACTCCTGCGCATGCACAAACGAGTCGCGGCTGCCATTTTGGCAAACAAAATGGCGGCCGCAACTTGTGTGGCTGCGCGGAGGCAGCGGTAGGGCCTGTGCACGCACGGGCGTGAGCACGCATGCCACCATTTCCCCCCACACACCTGGCCTGGCGGAAGACCTGGGGACCAGCGACCGGCCCCAGGTATGTGAAGGTTGTCGACCCCTGGACTAACCAAATAGATCCAGGACAGGGTATTTAAATTGGATTTTCTTCTCAGCATTGTTTAACGATTGCTCCAGATTGTTATGTAAAAATATATGTCTTCAGATGGGGTAGTGTGTTAATTTATACATGCTCTGATGTTAAAGGGTGTTGTGTGTCTTATGGAGTTTGACTAACAAAGCCTGGCATCCTGTTAATGGCAGATGGAGCTGTGAATCTCTCTGCTTGTGCTTTTTAAGGCAGCTGTGGATGATCTACCACCCTCTGTACCCTCTGCATGTAGGCACTGCAGTGTCCCAGGACCATTCCATGGCTGTTGGAGAGTGGAGGGGGGTGTTGGGAAAGTGTCTGGCTATATCCCTGTAGCCAGATGAAAACTGATTACATCATTTGCTAAAACATCAAAGGATATCCCACAACCTCTCCTCCATGATCCCTCTGCTCTCCAACAGCCATGGGAGGGAGGTGTTATCAGTTAAGATGAGGGCACTATGTCAGTTGAGATGTAGTGTAGTTCTGCAAATGAAACAGTTATGCTACACTGTGCCATAAAGAATCTTGGCCAAGAAGTGGGTTCTAAAGTATCTTGTCATGGGTACATGTGCTTAGCTTTAGAATTGATACAGCTGAAATTTATACTAAACCTAACTTTTTGGTAGAAATCAAAAAGTATTTAGAAATCTACCCAATCAATTTCATTGTATCCATCAAAAATTATTGGGCCCCTCACAAGTGGCAAGTTTGGAATAAAAACAACACTCAAAGGTAAAAGGATGCATGGAAAAATTCTTTGGCATTGGTTGATTGATTGAAGACTTTACCTATTACTTCTCAGGCTTCCAAGGCAACATACAATTGATAAAAACATTTAAACACTAAATGCAAAAATAAAAATATTTACAAACAAATGAAAACATCTTGTGTTTTAAAAATCTCAAGGCATTTATTTTTCCAATAATTTTCTGCAGGTAGATCTGAAGTAGAATACTTTAAAATGGACCTCTCCATCAGCATTGTGATCTTTTTGATCTTCTCCTGCTGTGTCTGGGATACAGAAAGTCGAAGTTATAATGCAATCCTAACAGTCTCAAATGGAGGAAAATGGGGTGATTGGGGGAAAGAAGAATTCTGTCCTGAAGGATATGCACGTTCATTTTCACTTAAGGTAAATGTCTCCCTGTCATATCCCCCTTTTCAGACACCTTCAAGCTTAAGAAACTTTCACAATCCTCTTTATCTTCCTCTCTTTCTTTCTGATTCAAGCTGAAAAATTAATTGTAGAACCCAAAAAAGTGAACATTAAGGAAACAGTAATTCATAATGTTTAAGTTAGTTGGTTTTTAACTGAAAAGTCAAGGACACAAAAGGATGGATTTTGAAGGTTTGCTGACATGAGTATCAGCAAAAAACAAAAACAAACCTCAACCTAGTCTATCAGTTGCTAGTTGCAACTAGGTTAGAGTTATGGAGTCAATTGACTTACAAGTCAACATTTATGATCCAATGGATCTGCTTTAGTTAGTACAAGCAACGATTTATATCACGGTGTGATAAACAAACAAGCACAAATGCAACCTTGGGAGTGGTTGTGGAGCAAATTGTAATGTTAGCTCTTTATAATTGAAGGTTACAAGCCTTTTCCTTCTAGTCAGGCTGAATTCAGAATATTTTCCACTCATTCATATGCAATGCCCTCATCTCTATGCAAGCATTGAAGGTTACAAGCCTTTTCCTTCTAGTCAGGCTGAATTCAGAACATTTTCCACTCATTCATATGCAATGCCCTCATCTCTATGCAAGCATTCACCATTTCTCATTGTTGTGAAGTAATGTGCCATTTGATTGGTTTGTAGTAAATTATCAATTTCTTTTATGTTCTCATAGGTCTCACTGGCTACCAGTTTGTTTCTAGGAACACTTGAAACTTCTGGCTATGACCTATGAAGTCTTATATGGCTCAGGGTCAGAGTGTTTGACAGACCGTGGCCCTGTGCAGACCAGCACAAAGGCCAGCCAATTTCTTTTAATAGATACAATGCCCACTTCCACGAAAGATTTATGAAAAAGGCAAGTTTAAACAAAAAACAGGAATGTAGTCAGGGATGGTAGAAAAAGAGTCATAATTCATTGAATGTATTTTTTGAAGAATGAAAGTCCTAGATTCAGCCCTCCTTGAATCCCATTGTGGGAGAAAGGCAGGATATAAACCCTGGAAATAAATACCTCTTTCTCTGCAAACTTGCTTTATTCATATAGTTCTCTTCCATTTGATGTACTTAATTTGCTATTTTGGGAAGCATCAGCGAAAGATGTACAATATCCAATACACAACCCATTCAAGGTCTAAGAACTTCAGAGTAACCTAAGCTTCTAGACCAGGGGCTGGCAACCTACGGCCTGTGGGCCGTTTCTGGCCCAGGGCCCCGCACTTACCAGCCCAGGCGGACCCCTGTCGCTGCCGCCACCACCGCCGTGCGGTTTGGTCACCGCCCAGCCAAGCGTGCTGCCACCACCATTTGATTTCCAAAACGGCAAACGCATCGCGGCCGCCATTTTGAAAATCAAAATGGTGGCTGCAACATGTGTGGAGGTGGCTGTGGCAGCGCACGTAGCGGCTGCGGCGGCAGCGGCAGCGTGCACGGGGGGGGTCACACGTGGTGGGGGGGGTTGCGCGCGCATGCTGCCATTCCCCCCCCTCCCCGTCGGCCAGCTGGAAGAGACGACTTCGGAAGACCGGCCCCCGGCTCAAAAAGGTTGCCTACCCCTGTTCTAGACCATGCTTGCAACAGAGTGCAGCCCAAAACGTCTGACAGAAAAACAAGGTTTTACCCATACATAGAGGACAGTTGCATAGTGGTCCTAGATTAAAACAAGTATTCTAACGTATAGTCTATTCCTTCATTATCAGGAAAACCTTGTTTTTGCAAAGGATGAAACAGGTTTGAATGGCATCCGTCTCCATTGTGAATCTGGGGAAGTAATACAGTCTACAATTGGACAGTGAGAATCTATTTTATTTCTCTTCCTTTTGATTTTGTTCCATAGAACGACAAAAACAAAGTGGATAGCTAAATTTCTTATGCTAGATCAGCAATGAAAAAGGCAATGTCAGAGTCTATTCATTTCATTCTGAACTCTCAAGGACTATAAGGTCCAAAACACGCTGCAGAAATAATCCCGTTTGAGACCACTATAACAGCCCTGGCTCAATGCAGGGAATTCTGGGTACTGTAGGTTTGTGAGACATTTAGCCTTCTCTGTCAGAGAGCTCTGGTGCCACAATTAACTACAATTCCTAGGATTCTCTCGCACTGAACCAGGGCAGTTAAAGTGGCCTCATACTGGATTATTTCTGCAGTGTGTTTTGGATCTAAGAGTACTCACCATCTGCCATATCTTTCCATGAATACTTACTACAGCAACATTAGTGAGAATAGCATTGTCAGGGAAGGCCTTACTGGCCTTCACCTGGCTGTCTCAACCTCTCTCTTCAGTTTACTAAATAGTTACTCCCCCCCTTACAGAATCCACAATGATCAATATGTATATATACTACCAATCTCCCTTCTAATCCATTAGTCAAGATCTTGTAGTAGATGTTTAGAAGGAATATTGGTCTGTTATATAGATTGAAATGATAAATCATTGCCCTTAACCTACCTGTTAGTCCCAAGTGGAATAGAAAGAGTGAATCAACGGGAACTTGGAAAATAAAAATATAAGTTCCATTGAGCCAATCGGTACACTCAGTTTGGAACTAAGGATTAGATTTGACCGGGATATTGTTACCATCACACACTTTTGTAAGTATCCTTATGCCCAAGGTTGCCATTAAACAATGATGGCAAGATTGGTAGGTTGGTAGTTCAAGGCCCAGGTGTGGCATGATGGGGGTGAGGTCCTATCACTAGTCCCAGCTTCTGCCAACCTAGCAGTTCGAAAGCATACAAGTGCAAATAGATAAATATGTACCACTTCAGTGGGAAGGTAATAGTGTTCTGTGCAGTCATGCTTGCTACATGAGCACAGAATAATCTCTGACAATGCTGGCTCTTCGGCCTAGTAATGAAGATAAGCGCCACCCCTGCAGTCAGAATACCTTTACCTTTTACCTACAATGTATATATTCTGTTCATGACTGTGTAATTCAAAGTGCGGAAGGTGACATATAAATCCTTGACATAAATAAATAAAATACAAGTTCCTCAAGTGTAACCACTTTACATGGGCCTAAATTTATTAGTTGCAACTGAAGTAGAGCCATTGAATCAATAGGATTTGTCTATATGTTGACTCTTCATTCAACAATTGACTGAATGGTTATATTCATAATTAACCAACAAGACTTCAACCATGCAGCTATGCATTCTTGAATTATTCATGATTGTATAATTCTATTTATCAGTGTGTATAATATTTACATCATGCTTGACATCTTTATTGGCATCTTTTAAAATCTATATCAATGGAACTGTCCTATTGCTGGAAAGTTTTTAAGAGGTCACAATTGCCCTCGGAAAATGAGGAAGTTACACATGTGAGAATGCATGGTGGCCTGAAGACATGTGGTAGATAGTACTAAAATACAGGTTAAATGGCTTTGTTGCTTATACTCCATCCCCTCCATGCTCACTACATATCCTTTAGCAATGGAGACTAACAAAGTCCAATTTCAATGCAGTTAGAGACCATACTTCCATCTCACCTCAGGTTTTGTCTCTATTTACCTTTCCTGTCTGACTATCCAAGGGTTGTCTCAAAACCTATCATTGTTTTGTTATTCCAAAATTAAAGAGATCAGCCATTTCAGAGTTCATTTGTCAAATTCATGAGAAAACCATCAAGTCTTGATTACACCATGGGATACATTAAGGACCCTTTGAGGTTATGAAATAGAATATAAATATCAGCCCCAGACATAACCACCTTGTGATCACAGTTGCTCATGGTTTCTCCATGGATTCTTCATGCACAGGGGTATCTCACCTGCTTCTGCTCCATCTTCTGTGGGCCCCACTTTCCTCCATTTGAGACTGTTAGGATTGCGTTATAACTTCGACTTTCTTCAGGACTGGCAATTATCACCCCCTGTAATTCCTGACTTCTCACTATCCAACCTTCCACACTTTCCTTTCTGCTAGCCTTATATGGTTCTTAAATTTGCCTTGGTTTTGCATGTTTTTGAGCCCCTTTGCACATTTCTAAAAAAAGTATCTTATTCACTGAAGCCACAGTCTCTCTGCAGTGAGTAATGGTAGACATAGGTGGAAAGATCCCCAAAGTTATCTATCTCCAACAAGTCTCCTTTTGAGCTAATAATTCCCCATAAATACTAAGGAGCCACTATTGAGGGGGAACCCATGTCACCCCATCTTTTAGGGTAACAAGATATGTGGGTCGAAGTTGAAAGAGTATAGAGAAATCAAAAGTTTGCTTATTGGTAATATGACTGCATGGTTTTAATATATATTTAAATCCTATATTTCATCTGCTTTAATTGATTTTGTTTTTCCTGACTTTCAACCCTATTTTACTAAGCTGTTTTTAAAATGCATTTATTTGTACTTAATTATATCTCACTATTCTATTTTAATTTGATACTCCCCACCCCATATGGTTTGCTCACCTTTTTTTTTACAGGTTTGTAAGATGTATTTATTTTTTATTTCTGACTTATGGTTTGATGAATGTAATAAAGACTTGATTGATTGATTGATTGATTGACTTCAAGTTAAAAGCAAGTCATCAGTGCTTATTGAAAGGGTGAGGAATCTTTGTCCCTCCAGATATTTTTTCATTTCATCTTTCCAAAACCCCAGCTGGAAAAAATTGTGGGATCTATAGTCAAAAACATCTTGTAGGGAAATTGTCCTTTAACCATGGTTTATGGCTTCATTACTTAAGACAGTAACTAGCTTTTCTGGAGTTCATCTAAATGTATTTTTCAGGCCATGGTGATTATTGTCTTTTCTGATAGGAAGGGAAAGTGGTCAAATATTATAAGCTGTCCTGAAGGCAACTTGAACTCCTTCGCTCTAAATGTGGAAGCAGCAAATGGAGCAGATGATGATACAACAGCCAACAACATTCAGTTCAGCTGTACAGATGGGACTGTACTGAAAGGTGAAGCAAACGAGTGGGGCAAATATGGAGAATGGAGTAAACGTTGCCCTGCTGGTGGAATATGTGGGATCCAGACAAAGGTGGCAGCACCACAGGGAGAAGGTGATGACACAGCACTTAATGATGTTCAGTTTTTCTGCTGTGATTAAACTGCAAAAGTTTCAGCCTGCCTAGGACAGTGTGAAGATCTATGTTTCCATTGGTTTGGTGACATGAAACTTCATTACCATTAAATCTCAAATAAAGTTGAGTGTGCTTTATTTTTCTCCTTTTGGTTCCTTGAAGAGATCCATCTTGACAGCCTTTTTGAAGCTGTCCAAAGATGTTAGTTGATGGATCTCGTCTGGCAGGCCATTCCAGAGTCTGGGGGCGACAACAGAAAAAGTCCTCTGGGAGGTTGCCGCAAGCCTAGATTTTTGAGGCTGCAGCAAGTTCCTCCCAGAGGACTGGAGAGCACGGGGAGAATTGTAAGGGAGGAGGCGGTCTCTGAGATAGCGTGGACCCAAGCCATTTAGGGCTTTAAAGATGATAACCAATACCTTGTACTGGGCCCGGAAACCAATAGGCAGCCAGTGGAGAGACCTCAAAACCGGAGTGATGTGATCCCTCTTGGATGTTCCCGACACAAGCCAAGCTGCCATGTTTTGAACCAACTGTAGTTTCCAAACCAAGCACAAGGGTAGCCCCATGTAGAGCGCATTACAGAAGTCTAGGCGTGATGTTACCAGTGCATGCACAACAGTCTTGAGATCCCTTACTTCCAGAAAAGGGCGCAGCTGGTGTATCAGCCGAAGCTGATAGCAGGCCCTCCTGACTGTTGCATTTACCTGATTTGTCATCAGGAGCGACGAGTCAAGGAGCACCCCCAGACTGCGAACACAGTCACTGGAGGAGAGTGTGACCCCATCCATGACTGGAGGTTGCAACCCAATTCTTGGTTTCAGGGCCGCTGCCGTGAGCACCTCCGTCTTGTCCGGATTCAGTTTCAATCTGTTTTTCCTCATCCAGCCCATTACCGCCCGAAGACATTCATTGAGAGAGGAGACGCCACTGGAATTCGAGGCCGATGAACGAGACACGGAGAAATAGATTTGGGTGTCATCAGCATACTGATTAACACCCAGCACCATAACTCTGTATGATCTCACCCAGTGGCTTCATATAGATGTTAAACAACATCGGGGACAAAATAGCTCCCTGAGGGACCCCACAAGTGAGCTCCCTCTTACTGGAGCTACTGTCCCCGAGCATCACCCTCTGGGACCTACCCGAGAGGAAGGACTGGAACCACTGCAATGCAGTGCCTCCGATACCTAACCCTCTCAGGCGGTCCAAGAGGATGCCTTGATTTATCATATCAAAAGCCACTGAGAGGTCTAGGAGTACCCACAGGGTCATATTACCCCTGTCAATGCTCAGACGCAGATCGTCGGTCAAGGCAACCATGGCTGTCTCAATCCCAAAGCCTGTCCTGAAGCCAGTTTGAAATGGGTCTAGATAATCGTTTTCATCCAAGACGGCTTGGAGCTGAAGAGCAACCGCCCTCTCAATCACCTTGCTCAAAAATGGCAACAAAGAAACAGGCCTGTAGGTACTCATATCCAGGGGGTCCAGGGAAGGTTTTTTCAGAAGCGGCCTAACAGCCGCTTCTTTCAGACAAGATGGAAGATGTCCTTCCCTGAAGAATGCATTGATGATATCCATGAGGAATTTCCTCAATGCGTCCCCTCCCTGGACAGCCAAACATGATGGGCAAGGGTCGAGAAGGCAAGTTGTTTTCCTCACCTTACAAAGCAGCTTGTCCACCTCCTCGGTACTCACAGATTGCAGCTGATCCAGAATAACTTCATTGACGGAGTTGCTGGATACTTCTCCTAGAGATTCTGTTACAACAGTGGCGTCTAAGTCGGCTCTTATCTGAGAGATTTTATCTGCAAAGAAGTTGTTAAATGCGTCACAGCAGGCTGTTGTTGGGTTAAGCAAAGGGTTCTGCACAGGAGGCACCTGTGTCAGTTCCCTTACCACCCTAAACAGCTCTGCTGGACGGGACTCTGCAGACACAATACGTGCAGAGAAGGATCTCTGCGCTGCATGTATTACCTCCCGATAGGACCAAAGAAAGTTCCTATGGCGAGTCCGGTCAGATAAAAATCGAGTTTTCTGCCAGATGCACTCCAGTCGTTGTCCAGCCCACTTCATTTTCCTAAGCTTTGATGTATACCATGGCCTAGGATTAGAAGCGGGATGGCAAGGACATTTGGGAGCGATCATGTCAATATCCTTGGTAAGATCGATGTTCCAAGTGTTAACCAAAGCTTCGACAGGGTCACCAGCATTCCCAACCATTAAACCCTCTAAGGCTCTCTGGAATCCAATTGGCTCCATTAGCCTTCGAGGGCGGACCATTCTAATGGGTCCACCACCCCCAGTGGGGCAGATATTGGCTCTCAGTTCCATCTTGACTAGGAAATGATCCGTCCGTGACAATGCGGAGGTACTTACCACCTCCGCCCATGGATATTCCTGTTCCGTACTAAAGACCGCATTGAGTGTGTGACCTGCACAATGTGTGGGCCCAATGACTAGTTGGGATAGACCCATGTTTGTCATGGTCTCCATGAACTCCCGAGCTGCACCTGTTAAACTAGTCTCAAGTGGAATGTTGAAGTCTCCCAAAACTAAAAGTCTGGGAGACTCCAACAACAGCTCAAAGACCAGTTCTGTCAGCTCGGTCAGGGAGTCTGCTAGACAATGGGGTGGTCAGTAGACTAGCAAAATCCCCAAACTATCCCTAGTCCTCAGGCTTAGCTAAATACACTTGAAGAGGATCGTGTTCCAGACAGGTATCCTGGTCAAGGTAAGGTGATTTTTATGAACTAGAGCCACTCCGCCCCCCCCCACTTCCCCTCACCTGCTCACTGACAGAGTACCTGGCTGGGAGGGCCTGCGCCCAGATGACTGCGCTATCCTCCCCCAGCCAGGTCTCTGTGAAGCAAGCCAGGTCGGCATCCTCATCCAAGATGAGATCTTGGATGATGTGGGTCTTATTTTTGACTGACCTGGCATTGCTAAGGAGCAAGGTGAGGTTCTGTGGAATGGTTGGTCTGCTCTCCAAGCCATTCTGCGAAACAGAGGGAACTGAAGGTGGGATAGCTTTCAAACAGCGATCCCGTCTTCTTTTGTAACATTGGTTCCCTCTGTTCCAGCCATACTTCCCATTCTCCAGCATGACTCCAATAGCTGCCCCCGCCTCATTCCCAGCCTCAGATAAGGTGGAAGAGTTTAAAGCCATTGGCAGGATGGAATGATTTGGGCATAGAACAAACCCAGCCCTTAGGCCCCATGGTCTAACAAACAGATTGCAAGGGACCTACTGACTGATGGTTTAATCCTATTTACCCAACCCCCAGACTCATCAGATCTTAAGATCTTAAGATCAGACCTCCCATTCCCCTTAGAGTTACAACAGGAGAAAGCACAGGGGGGAACCTAAAGACACACCTTGGTCCAGTACTATGAATGTTACTGTGCCAGGGAAGATGGTCTTGGGCACGCTAAACACCTCCCACTTCCCTCAGTCTTTGGCGGCGTGGAATGGAGCCCTCCTCTGCTGCTAGATGTTAAAGTGGTTCTCAAATAGTGTGGTAGATAGATCCATGTGGGAGGAAGTGATATTTCAGGGACCCTGATATCAAAACATTTAGTGTTTTAAATGTCAGCATCAGGACTTTGAACTGGGCATCTTTGAAAATGGATGGTAAGGAACTGGCATAACATGAACAGATCATCCAAATCTACTTAATGATCTTAGATCAAAAACACACTGCAGAAATAATCCAGTTTGAAACAACTTTAACTGCCCAATGTTAGTAATTCTTAATGCTAGGAATTCCTGGAAGTCTCAATGCTAGGAATTCTGGGAACTGTAATTTTGTGAGACATTTATCCTTTTCTGTCAGAAAGTTCTAGTGCCACAATAAACTACAATTCCCAGGATTCCCTAGCCCTGAGACAGGGCAGTTAAAGCAGTCTCAAACTGGATTATTGCTACTGTGTGTTTTGGACCTCAGTTTGTAGAGAGTGCTCAGGGTGGTTTACTCCAATGCTCATTTATTTGTCTTGTTGGCAATCTATGGTATCTGTAGATCTCTTCAGCTTAATATTCATAGGGCTGGAGTCCCCAAGTGCCACTCTATGGAACTGGCCCTGCAAATAGGAGAAGAACCATCTTAACACAGCATCTTCAGCTCCAGATGCCATGTAGAGATCCGAAAGGATCAAAAGAGCATCACTGTACTACCACTCTTTGTACACTCAGCAAAAAAAGGTTGCTGATCAGGGCAACCAAATGACTGTTTGGTACCATACTTTCACCTGAAACCAGATTTAAAAGACATTGTCTAGCCAATACATGCTCAAACAGCTTAGCCAGAATGTAGCTATTAGCAATTAGCAGTAGTTCACACATACCCCTGCAGCCAATGAACCTTCTTCCAGCAGGGGGCAGCAGTTATCTCCAACATATTGAGACATTGGCCTTCCCTGGATCTGGTCCTAGATAGTGACTTCCCTGAATTTTCAGGGGTATACTTTTATGACAGTCTGGTCTTAAGCAGGGTTCCCCAAGCCTTTTCTGACAGTGATGATGATGGAGCTGCTGTGACAGTGGGGGGAAAGATGCAAAGTCTATCTACAAACATCCCCAGTTTCCATCTTTAGTTACAGAGAAGGATTTTGCACAATTTCTATCTGAGGGATCATTGTGTTACTGTGTAACTAGGAAGTTTTACATTTGTTAATGGACTCAATGCCCTCTGCCTTTAATTTCTTAAATGTGTTCTTCAAATGAAGTCTAGAACTAAAGTACTGAAACTAATCACTAAGAATGATTTTTGAAACTAACTGCCAGCACTAACTGCTGAAATGAACTGTGAATGCTAACTGCTGAAACAGATTGCTGAATGATATGATAGTATTGTTTGTTGAAACTAACCCATCATTTGTTAGCTTAGGCTGAGCCACCATCTCTGATCCTATCTGGATGAAGATAGCCTTTCTTCAATTATCTGTGCTAAGGAATCATGAGAACTGTAGTTTTTGTGGCACCAGAGCTCTCTGACAGAGAAGGCTCAATGTCCCAGAAAACAATACAATTCCCATGATTCCCTAGCACTGAGCCAGGACAGTTAAAGTGCCCTCAAGCTGCATTACTTCTGGCAGTCTGTAAAGGCCCTTTTAGTCTATTATCAAGCAACAGAGCATGGTCAGTTCTGACTCAGGATAGGTTACTCCCATGTTTCATTGTCCTGCCCCTCCTCATTCCCCTCCCCAGCTGACTTTGATATCTGCTGCTCACCTCAGGTTCTCTCTCATTCCATCTTTAGGACACCTGGCTGTTTGGACATTGTAAGTACAACTGCATTACGCTGCATGGAGTAATTTGTTCCTGGGATTAAGAAGAGCCTAACTAGTTGCCAGAGGTAGGATTAGGGGAGAAAAAAAAACTATTAGCAAGCCAAGTAGTTTTTCTGCAATCATTGGGGTGAACTAAAAGATGGCATACACTTTTAAGAAAAAAAACAACATTTGAAATGGGTGTTTAAATCATGTTGTTAGTCCTAACTACAGTAAATCCACTGGATCTATACAGGTTGACTCACCATGTAACAAATGATTTAACACATTTGTTCTAATAGGGACTAACTAAATAGATCCAAGACAGGGTATTTAAATTTGATTTTCTTCTCAGCATTGTTTAAAGATTGCTCCAGATTGTTATGTAAAAATATATGTCTTCAGATGGGGCAGTGTGTTAATCTATACATGCTCTGATGTTAAAGGGTGTTGTGTGTCTTATGGAGTTTGACTAACAAAGGCTGGCATCCTGTTAATGGCAGATGGAGCTGTGAATCTCTCTGACTGTGCTTTTTAAGGCTGCTGTGGATGATTTACCAACCTCTGTACCCTCTGCATGTAGGCACTGCAGTGTCCCAAGACCATTCCATGGCTGTTGGAGAGTGGAGGGGGGTGTTGGGAAAGTGTCCGGCTATATCCCTGTAGCCAGATGAAAAGTGATTACATCATTTGCTAAAAAATCAAAGGATATCCCACAACCTCTCCTCCATGATCCCTCTGCTCTCCAACAGCCATGGGAGGGAGGTGTTATAAGTTAAGATGAGGGCACTATATAAGTCGAGATGTAGTGTAGTTCTGCAAGTGAAACAGTTATGCTACACTGTGCCATACGGAATCTCAGCCTAAAAGTCTCATTGGATTTATATTAACATCTGCCACATGTTTCCTAATCTCCAACAATTTCTTAACTTGATTGGTAATTCCTGATTAGTTCTTATATTTAAAGGAAGAGGGAACATATCCAACATTATTGCCCTGTCCTGGATTTTTGGTCCTAAAATGTTTTGTCATGGGTACATGTGCTCAACTTTAGATTTAGAAATGATACAGCTGAAATTTACACTAAACCTGATTTCTTGGTAGAAATCAAAAAGTATTTAGAAATCTACCCAATCAATTTCATTGTGTCCATCAAAAATTATTGGGCTCCTCAAAGGTGGCAAATTTGGAATAAAAACAACACTCAAAGGTGAAAGGATGCATGGAAAAATTCTTTGGCATTGGTTCATTGTTGGAAGACTTTACCTATTACTTCTTAGGCCTCCAAGGCAACATACAATTGATAAAAACATCTAAACACTAAATGCAAAAATAAAAATATTTACAAACAGATGAAAACAATTTGTCTTTTTAAAATCTCAAGGCATTTATTCTTCCAGTAACTTTCTGCAGGTAGATCTGAAGTAGAATACTTTAAAATGGACCTCTCCAACAGTATTGTGATCTTTTTGATCTTCTCCTGCTGTGTCTGGGATACAGAAAGTCGAAGTTATAATGCAATCCTAACAGTCTCAAATGGAGGAAAGTGGGGTGATTGGGGGAAAGAAGAATTCTGTCCTGAAGGATATGCACATTCATTTTCACTTAAGGTAAATGTCTCCCTGTCATATCCCCCTTTTCAGACACCTTCAAGCTTAAGAAACTTTCACAATCCTCTTTATCTTCCTCTCTTTCTTTCTGATTCAAGCTGAAAAATTAATTGTAGAACCCAAAAAAGTGAACATTAAGGAAACAGTAATTCATAATGTTTAAGTTAGTTGGTTTTTAACTGAAAAGTCAAGGACACAAAAGGATGGATTTTGAAGGTTTGCTGACATGAGTATCAGCAAAAAACAAAAACAAACCTCAACCTAGTCTATCAGTTGCTAGTTGCAACTAGGTTAGAGTTATGGAGTCAATTGACTTACAAGTCAACATTTATGATCCAATGGATCTGCTTTAGTTAGTACAAGCAACTGGATTTATATCACGGTGTGATAAAAAAACAAACAAGCACAAATGCAACCTTGGGAGTGGTTGTGGAGCAAATTGTAATGTTAGCTCTTTATAATTGAAGGTTACAAGCCTTTTCCTTCTAGTCAGGCTGAATTCAGAATATTTTCCACTCATTCATATGCAATGCCCTCGTCTCTATGCAAGCATTGAAGGTTACAAGCCTTTTTCTTCTAGTCAGGCTGAATTCAGAACATTTTCCACTCATTCATATGCAATGCCCTCATCTCTATGCAAGCATTCACCATTTCTCATTGTTGTGAAGTAATGTGCCATTTGATTGGTTTGTAGTAAATTATCAATTTCTTTTATGTTCTCATAGGTCTCACTGGCTACCAGTTTGTTTCTAGGAACACTTGAAACTTCTGGCTATGACCTATGAAGTCTTATATGGCTCAGGGTCAGAGTGTTTGACAGACCGTGGCCCTGTGCAGACCAGCACAAAGGCCAGCCAATTTCTTTTAATAGATACAATGCCCACTTCCACGAAAGATTTATGAAAAAGGCAAGTTTAAACAAAAAACAGGAATGTAGTCAGGGATGGTAGAAAAAGAGTCATAATTCATTGAATGTATTTTTTGAAGAATGAAAGTCCTAGATTCAGCCCTCCTTGAATCCCATTGTGGGAGAAAGGCAGGATATAAACCCTGGAAATAAATACCTCTTTCTCTGCAAACTTGCTTTATTCATATAGTTCTCTTCCATTTGATGTACTTAATTTGCTATTTTGGGAAGCATCAGCGAAAGATGTACAATATCCAATACACAACCCATTCAAGGTCTAAGAACTTCAGAGTAACCTAAGCTTCTAGACCAGGGGCTGGCAACCTACGGCCTGTGGGCCGTTTCTGGCCCAGGGCCCCGCACTTACCAGCCCAGGCGGACCCCTGTCGCTGCCGCCACCACCGCCGCGCGGTTTGGTCACCGCCCAGCCAAGCGTGCTGCCACCACCATTTGATTTCCAAAACGGCAAACGCATCGCGGCCGCCATTTTGAAAATCAAAATGGTGGCTGCAACATGTGTGGAGGTGGCTGTGGCAGCGCACGTAGCGGCTGCGGCGGCAGCGGCAGCGTGCACGGGGGGGGTCACACGTGGTGGGGGGGGTTGCGCGCGCATGCTGCCATTCCCCCCCCCTCCCCGTCGGCCAGCTGGAAGAGACGACTTCGGAAGACCGGCCCCCGGCTCAAAAAGGTTGCCTACCCCTGTTCTAGACCATGCTTGCAACAGAGTGCAGCCCAAAACGTCTGACAGAAAAACAAGGTTTTACCCATACATAGAGGACAGTTGCATAGTGGTCCTAGATTAAAACAAGTATTCTAACGTATAGTCTATTCCTTCATTATCAGGAAAACCTTGTTTTTGCAAAGGATGAAACAGGTTTGAATGGCATCCGTCTCCATTGTGAATCTGGGGAAGTAATACAGTCTACAATTGGACAGTGAGAATCTATTTTATTTCTCTTCCTTTTGATTTTGTTCCATAGAACGACAAGAACAAAGTGGATAGCTAAATTTCTTATGCTAGATCAGCAATGAAAAAGGCAATGTCAGAGTCTATTCATTTCATTCTGAACTCTCAGGGACTATAAGGTCCAAAACACGCTGCAGAAATAATCCCGTTTGAGACCACTATAACAGCCCTGGCTCAATGCAGGGAATTCTGGGTACTGTAGGTTTGTGAGACATTTAGCCTTCTCTGTCAGAGAGCTCTGGTGCCACAATTAACTACAATTCCTAGGATTCTCTCGCACTGAACCAGGGCAGTTAAAGTGGCCTCACACTGGATTATTTCTGCAGTGTGTTTTGGATCTAAGAGTACTCACCATCTGCCATATCTTTCCATGAATACTTACTACAGCAACATTAGTGAGAATAGCATTGTCAGGGAAGGCCTTACTGGCCTTCACCTGGCTGTCTCAACCTCTCTCTTCAGTTTACTAAATAGTTACTCCCCCCCTTACAGAATCCACAATGATCAATATGTATATATACTACCAATCTCCCTTCTAATCCATTAGTCAAGATCTTGTAGTAGATGTTTAGAAGGAATATTGGTCTGTTATATAGATTGAAATGATAAATCATTGCCCTTAACCTACCTGTTAGTCCCAAGTGGAATAGAAAGAGTGAATCAACGGGAACTTGGAAAATAAAAATATAAGTTCCATTGAGCCAATCGGTACACTCAGTTTGGAACTAAGGATTAGATTTGACCGGGATATTGTTACCATCACACACTTTTGTAAGTATCCTTATGCCCAAGGTTGCCATTAAACAATGATGGCAAGATTGGTAGGTTGGTAGTTCAAGGCCCAGGTGTGGCATGATGGGGGTGAGGTCCTATCACTAGTCCCAGCTTCTGCCAACCTAGCAGTTCGAAAGCATACAAGTGCAAATAGATAAATATGTACCACTTCAGTGGGAAGGTAATAGTGTTCTGTGCAGTCATGCTTGCTACATGAGCACAGAATAATCTCTGACAATGCTGGCTCTTCGGCCTAGTAATGAAGATAAGCGCCACTCCTGCAGTCAGAATACCTTTACCTTTTACCTACAATGTATATATTCTGTTCATGACTGTGTAATTCAAAGTGCGGAAGGTGAAATATAAATCCTTGACATAAATAAATAAAATACAAGTTCCTCAAGTGTAACCACTTTACATGGGCCTAAATTTATTAGTTGCAACTGAAGTAGAGCCATTGAATCAATAGGATTTGTCTATATGTTGACTCTTCATTCAACAATTGACTGAATGGTTATATTCATAATTAACCAACAAGACTTCAACCATGCAGCTATGCATTCTTGAATTATTCATGATTGTATAATTCTATTTATCAGTGTGTATAATATTTACATCGTGCTTGACATCTTTATTGGCATCTTTTAAAATCTATATCAATGGAACTGTCCTATTGCTGGAAAGTTTTTAAGAGGTCACAATTGCCCTCGGAAAATGAGGAAGTTACACATGTGAGAATGCATGGTGGCCTGAAGACATGTGGTAGATAGTACTAAAATACAGGTTAAATGGCTTTGTTGCTTATACTCCATCCCCTCCATGCTCACTACATATCCTTTAGCAATGGAGACTAACAAAGTCCAATTTCAATGCAGTTAGAGACCATACTTCCATCTCACCTCAGGTTTTGTCTCTATTTACCTTTCCTGTCTGACTATCCAAGGGTTGTCTCAAAACCTATCATTGTTTTGTTATTCCAAAATTAAAGAGATCAGCCATTTCAGAGTTCATTTGTCAAATTCATGAGAAAACCATCAAGTCTTGATTACACCATGGGATACATTAAGGACCCTTTGAGGTTATGAAATAGAATATAAATATCAGCCCCAGACATAACCACCTTGTGATCACAGTTGCTCATGGTTTCTCCATGGATTCTTTATGCACAGGGGTATCTTACCTGCTTCTGCTCCATCTTCTGTGGGCCCCACTTTCCTCCATTTGAGACTGTTAGGATTGCGTTATAACTTCGACTTTCTTCAGGACTGGCAATTATCACCCCCTGTAATTCCTGACTTCTCACTATCCAACCTTCCACACTTTCCTTTCTGCTAGCCTTATATGGTTCTTAAATTTGCCTTGGTTTTGCATGTTTTTGAGCCCCTTTGCACATTTCTAAAAAAAGTATCTTATTCACTGAAGCCACAGTCTCTCTGCAGTGAGTAATGGTAGACATAGGTGGAAAGATCCCCAAAGTTATCTATCTCCTACAAGTCTCCTTTTGAGCTAATAATTCCCCATAAATACTAAGGAGCCACTATTGAGGGGGAATCCATGTCACCCCATCTTTTAGGGTAACAAGATATGTGGGTCGAAGTTGAAAGAGTATAGAGATATCAAAAGTTTGCTTATTGGTAATATGACTGCATGGTTTTAATATATATTTAAATCCTATATTTCATCTGCTTTAATTGATTTTGTTTTTCCTGACTTTCAACCCTATTTTACTAAGCTGTTTTTAAAATGCATTTATTTGTACTTAATTATATCTCACTATTCTATTTTAATTTGATACTCCCCACCCCATATGGTTTGCTCACCTTTTTTTTTATAGGTTTGTAAGATGTATTTATTTTTTATTTCTGACTTATGGTTTGATGAATGTAATAAAGACTTGATTGATTGATTGATTGATTGACATCAAGTTAAAAGCAAGTCATCAGTGCTTATTGAAAGGGTGAGGAATCTTTGTCCCTCCAGATATTTTTTCATTTCATCTTTCCAAAACCCCAGCTGGAAAAAATTGTGGGATCTATAGTCAAAAACATCTTGTAGGGAAATTGTCCTTTAACCATGGTTTATGGCTTCATTACTTAAGACAGTAACTAGCTTTTCTGGAGTTCATCTAAATGTATTTTTCAGGCCATGGTGATTATTGTCTTTTCTGATAGGAAGGGAAAGTGGTCAAATATTATAAGCTGTCCTGAAGGCAACTTGAACTCCTTCGCTCTAAATGTGGAAGCAGCAAATGGAGCAGATGATGATACAACAGCCAACAACATTCAGTTCAGCTGTACAGATGGGACTGTACTGAAAGGTGAAGCAAACGAGTGGGGCAAATATGGAGAATGGAGTAAACGTTGCCCTGCTGGTGGAATATGTGGGATCCAGACAAAGGTGGCAGCACCACAGGGAGAAGGTGATGACACAGCACTTAATGATGTTCAGTTTTTCTGCTGTGATTAAACTGCAAAAGTTTCAGCCTGCCTAGGACAGTGTGAAGATCTATGTTTCCATTGGTTTGGTGACATGAAACTTCATTACCATTAAATCTCAAATAAAGTTGAGTGTGCTTTATTTTTCTCCTTTTGGTTCCTTGAAGAGATCCATCTTGACAGCCTTTTTGAAGCTGTCCAAAGATGTTAGTTGATGGATCTCGTCTGGCAGGCCATTCCAGAGTCTGGGGGCGACAACAGAAAAAGTCCTCTGGGAGGTTGCCGCAAGCCTAGATTTTTGAGGCTGCAGCAAGTTCCTCCCAGAGGACTGGAGAGCACGGGGAGAATTGTAAGGGAGGAGGCGGTCTCTGAGATAGCGTGGACCCAAGCCATTTAGGGCTTTAAAGATGATAACCAATACCTTGTACTGGGCCCGGAAACCAATGGGCAGCCAGTGGAGAGACCTCAAAACCGGAGTGATGTGATCCCTCTTGGATGTTCCCGACACAAGCCAAGCTGCCATGTTTTGAACCAACTGTAGTTTCCAAACCAAGCACAAGGGTAGCCCCATGTAGAGCGCATTACAGAAGTCTAGGCGTGATGTTACCAGTGCATGCACAACAGTCTTGAGATCCCTTACTTCCAGAAAAGGGCGCAGCTGGTGTATCAGCCGAAGCTGATAGCAGGCCCTCCTGACTGTTGCATTTACCTGATTTGTCATCAGGAGCGACGAGTCAAGGAGCACCCCCAGACTGCGAACACAGTCACTGGAGGAGAGTGTGACCCCATCCATGACTGGAGGTTGCAACCCAATTCTTGGTTTCAGGGCCGCTGCCGTGAGCACCTCCGTCTTGTCCGGATTCAGTTTCAATCTGTTTTTCCTCATCCAGCCCATTACCGCCCGAAGACATTCATTGAGAGAGGAGACGCCACTGGAATTCGAGGCCGATGAACGAGACACGGAGAAATAGATTTGGGTGTCATCAGCATACTGATTAACACCCAGCACCATAACTCTGTATGATCTCACCCAGTGGCTTCATATAGATGTTAAACAACATCGGGGACAAAATAGCTCCCTGAGGGACCCCACAAGTGAGCTCCCTCTTACTGGAGCTACTGTCCCCGAGCATCACCCTCTGGGACCTACCCGAGAGGAAGGATTGGAACCACTGTAATGCAGTGCCTCCGATACCTAACCCTCTCAGGCGGTCCAAGAGGATGCCTTGATTTATCATATCAAAAGCCACTGAGAGGTCTAGGAGTACCCACAGGGTCATATTACCCCTGTCGATGCTCAGACGCAGATCGTCGGTCAAGGCAACCATGGCTGTCTCAATCCCAAAGCCTGTCCTGAAGCCAGTTTGAAATGGGTCTAGATAATCGTTTTCATCCAAGACGGCTTGGAGCTGAAGAGCAACCGCCCTCTCAATCACCTTGCTCAAAAATGGCAACAAAGAAACAGGCCTGTAGGTACTCATATCCAGGGGGTCCAGGGAAGGTTTTTTCAGAAGCGGCCTAACAGCCGCTTCTTTCAGACAAGATGGAAGATGTCCTTCCCTGAAGAATGCATTGATGATATCCATGAGGAATTTCCTCAATGCGTCCCCTCCCTGGACAGCCAAACATGATGGGCAAGGGTCGAGAAGGCAAGTTGTTTTCCTCACCTTACAAAGCAGCTTGTCCACCTCCTCGGTACTCACAGATTGCAGCTGATCCAGAATAACTTCATTGACGGAGTTGCTGGATACTTCTCCTAGAGATTCTGTTACAACAGTGGCATCTAAGTCGGCTCTTATCTGAGAGATTTTATCTGCAAAGAAGTTGTTAAATGCGTCACAGCAGGCTGTTGTTGGGTTAAGCAAAGGGTTCTGCACAGGAGGCACCTGTGTCAGTTCCCTTACCACCCTAAACAGCTCTGCTGGACGGGACTCTGCAGACACAATACGTGCAGAGAAGGATCTCTGCGCTGCATGTATTACCTCCCGATAGGACCAAAGAAAGTTCCTATGGCGAGTCCGGTCAGATAAAAATCGAGTTTTCTGCCAGATGCACTCCAGTCGTTGTCCAGCCCACTTCATTTTCCTAAGCTTTGATGTATACCATGGCCTAGGATTAGAAGCGGGATGGCAAGGACATTTGGGAGCGATCATGTCAATATCCTTGGTAAGATCGATGTTCCAAGTGTTAACCAAAGCTTCGACAGGGTCACCAGCATTCCCAACCATTAAACCCTCTAAGGCTCTCTGGAATCCAATTGGCTCCATTAGCCTTCGAGGGCGGACCATTCTAATGGGTCCACCACCCCCAGTGGGGCAGATATTGGCTCTCAGTTCCATCTTGACTAGGAAATGATCCGTCCATGACAATGCGGAGGTACTTACCACCTCCGCCCATGGATATTCCTGTTCCGTACTAAAGACCGCATTGAGTGTGTGACCTGCACAATGTGTGGGCCCAATGACTAGTTGGGATAGACCCATGTTTGTCATGGTCTCCATGAACTCCCGAGCTGCACCTGTTAAACTAGTCTCAAGTGGAATGTTGAAGTCTCCCAAAACTAAAAGTCTGGGAGACTCCAACAACAGCTCAAAGACCAGTTCTGTCAGCTCGGTCAGGGAGTCTGCTAGACAATGGGGTGGTCAGTAGACTAGCAAAATCCCCAAACTATCCCTAGTCCTCAGGCTTAGCTACATACACTTGAAGAGGATCGTGTTCCAGACAGGTATCCTGGTCAAGGTAAGGTGATTTTTATGAACTAGAGCCACTCCGCCCCCCCCCCACTTCCCCTCACCTGCTCACTGACAGAGTACCTGGCTGGGAGGGCCTGCGCCCAGATGACTGCGCTATCCTCCCCCAGCCAGGTCTCTGTGAAGCAAGCCAGGTCGGCATCCTCATCCAAGACGAGATCTTGGATGATGTGGGTCTTATTTTTGACTGACCTGGCATTGCTAAGGAGCAAGGTGAGGTTCTGTGGAATGGTTGGTCTGCTCTCCAAGCCATTCTGCGAAACAGAGGGAACTGAAGGTGGGATAGCTTTCAAACAGCGATCCCGTCTTCTTTTGTAACATTGGTTCCCTCTGTTCCAGCCATACTTCCCATTCTCCAGCATGACTCCAATAGCTGCCCCCGCCTCATTCCCAGCCTCAGATAAGGTGGAAGAGTTTAAAGCCATTGGCAGGATGGAATGATTTGGGCATAGAACAAACCCAGCCCTTAGGCCCCATGGTCTAACAAACAGATTGCAAGGGACCTACTGACTGATGGTTTAATCCTATTTACCCAACCCCCAGACTCATCAGATCTTAAGATCTTAAGATCAGACCTCCCATTCCCCTTAGAGTTACAACAGGAGAAAGCACAGGGGGGAACCTAAAGACACACCTTGGTCCAGTACTATGAATGTTACTGTGCCAGGGAAGATGGTCTTGGGCACGCTAAACACCTCCCACTTCCCTCAGTCTTTGGCGGCGTGGAATGGAGCCCTCCTCTGCTGCTAGATGTTAAAGGCAGCAGACAGGAGAGTTCTTGTAGCCTCCGCTTATGCAGACTCCTCCCTCCACTGCCCGCAGGTGTTCTCAGGCAGGGGCCAAGCAACAGGGACTCAGTCTTTGCCGGCGTGGAATGGAGCCCTCCTCTGCTGCTAGATGTTAAAGTGGTTCTCAAATAGTGTGGTAGATAGATCCATGTGGGAGGAAGTGATATTTCAGGGACCCTGATATCAAAACATTTAGTGTTTTAAATGTCAGCATCAGGACTTTGAACTGGGCATCTTTGAAAATGGATGGTAAGGAACTGGCATAACATGAACAGATCATCCAAATCTACTTAATGATCTTAGATCCAAAACACACTGCAGAAATAATCCAGTTTGAAACCACTTTAACTGTCCAATGTTAGTAATTCTTAATGCTAGGAATTCCTGGAAGTCTCAATGCTAGGAATTCTGGGAACTGTAATTTTGTGAGACATTTATCCTTTTCTGTCAGAAAGTTCTAGTGCCACAATAAACTACAATTCCCAGGATTCCCTAGCCCTGAGACAGGGCAGTTAAAGCAGTCTCAAACTGGATTATTGCTACTGTGTGTTTTGGACCTCAGTTTGTAGAGAGTGCTCAGGGTGGTTTACTCCAATGCTCATTTATTTGTCTTGTTGGCAATCTATGGTATCTGTAGATCTCTTCAGCTTAATATTCATAGGGCTGGAGTCCCCAAGTGCCACTCTATGGAACTGGCCCTGCAAATAGGAGAAGAACCATCTTAACACAGCATCTTCAGCTCCAGATGCCATGTAGAGATCCGAAAGGATCAAAAGAGCATCACTGTACTACCACTCTTTGTACACTCAGCAAAAAAAGGTTGCTGATCAGGGCAACCAAATGACTGTTTGGTACCATACTTTCACCTGAAACCAGATTTAAAAGACATTGTCTAGCCAATACATGCTCAAACAGCTTAGCCAGAATGTAGCTATTAGCAATTAGCAGTAGTTCACACATACCCCTGCAGCCAATGAACCTTCTTCCAGCAGGGGGCAGCAGTTATCTCCAACATATTGAGACATTGGCCTTCCCTGGATCTGGTCCTAGATAGTGACTTCCCTGAATTTTCAGGGGTATACTTTTATGACAGTCTGGTCTTAAGCAGGGTTCCCCAAGCCTTTTCTGACAGTGATGATGATGGAGCTGCTGTGACAGTGGGGGGAAAGATGCAAAGTCTATCTACAAACATCCCCAGTTTCCATCTTTAGTTACAGAGAAGGATTTTGCACAATTTCTATCTGAGGGATCATTGTGTTACTGTGTAACTAGGAAGTTTTACATTTGTTAATGGACTCAATGCCCTCTGCCTTTAATTTCTTAAATGTGTTCTTCAAATGAAGTCTAGAACTAAAGTACTGAAACTAATCACTAAGAATGATTTTTGAAACTAACTGCCAGCACTAACTGCTGAAATGAATTGTGAATGCTAACTGCTGCAACAGATTGCTGAATGATATGATAGTATTGTTTGTTGAAACTAACCCATCATTTGTTAGCTTAGGCTGAGCCACCATCTCTGATCCTATCTGGATGAAGATAGCCTTTCTTCAATTATCTGTGCTAAGGAATCATGAGAACTGTAGTTTTTGTGGCACCAGAGCTCTCTGACAGAGAAGGCTCAATGTCCCAGAAAACAATACAATTCCCATGATTCCCTAGCACTGAGCCAGGACAGTTAAAGTGCCCTCAAGCTGCATTACTTCTGGCAGTCTGTAAAGGCCCTTTTATCTATCCTAGGGGGGTTGCAGACTGCCAGAAATAGTGTGAATTCAGTCCACTTTTAGGGTTAGGGTTAGTGCTAGGGAATCATGGGAACTGTTATTTTTCTGAGACATTGAGCCTTCTCTGTCAGACAACTCTGATGCCACAATAAAATACAGTTCCCATGGTTCCCTAACTCTAACCCTAACCCTAAAAGTGGACTGAATTCACACTATTTCTGGCAGTCTGCAACCCCCCCTAGTCTATTATCAAGCAACAGAGCATGGTCAGTTCTGACTCAGGATAGGTTACTCCCATGTTTCATTGTCCTGCCCCTCCTCATTCCCCTCCCCAGCTGACTTTGATATCTGCTGCTCACCTCAGGTTCTCTCTCATTCCATCTTTAGGACACCTGGCTGTTTGGACATTGTAAGTACAACTGCATTACGCTGCATGGAGTAATTTGTTCCTGGGATTAAGAAGAGCCTAACTAGTTGCCAGAGGTAGGATTAGGGGAGAAAAAAAAACTATTAGCAAGCCAAGTAGTTTTTCTGCAATCATTGGGGTGAACTAAAAGATGGCATACACTTTTAAGAAAAAAAACAACATTTGAAATGGGTGTTTAAATCATGTTGTTAGTCCTAACTACAGTAAATCCACTGGATCTATACAGGTTGACTCACCATGTAACAAATGATTTAACACATTTGTTCTAATAGGGACTAACCCAGGGGTAGGCAACCTTTCCCCTTTAAGGGCCCAGGGACTTCAGCTCCCAGAAGCCTCAGCCATGTTGGCTAATAGTCCCATGTTGGCCAATAGCTTCTGGGATTCTGGGAGCTGAAGTCCCTCGGCCCTTAAAGGGGACAGGTTGCCTACCCCTGGACTAACCAAATAGATCCAAGACAGGGTATTTAAATTTGATTTTCTTCTCAGCATTGTTTAAAGATTGCTCCAGATTGTTATGTAAAAATATATGTCTTCAGATGGGGCAGTGTGTTAATCTATACATGCTCTGATGTTAAAGGGTGTTGTGTGTCTTATGGAGTTTGACTAACAAAGGCTGGCATCCTGTTAATGGCAGATGGAGCTGTGAATCTCTCTGACTGTGCTTTTTAAGGCTGCTGTGGATGATTTACCAACCTCTGTACCCTCTGCATGTAGGTACTGCAGTGTCCCAAGACCATTCCATGGCTGTTGGAGAGTGGAGGGGGGTGTTGGGAAAGTGTCCGGCTATATCCCTGTAGCCAGATGAAAAGTGATTACATCATTTGCTAAAAAATCAAAGGATATCCCACAACCTCTCCTCCATGATCCCTCTGCTCTCCAACAGCCATGGGAGGGAGGTGTTATAAGTTAAGATGAGGGCACTATATAAGTCGAGATGTAGTGTAGTTCTGCAAGTGAAACAGTTATGCTACACTGTGCCATACAGAATCTCAGCCTAAAAGTCTCATTGGATTTATATTAACATCTGCCACATGTTTCCTAATCTCCAACAATTTCTTAACTTGATTGGTAATTCCTGATTAGTTCTTATATTTAAAGGAAGAGGGAACATATCCAACATTATTGCCCTGTCCTGGATTTTTGGTCCTAAAGTGTTTTGTCATGGGTACATGTGCTCAACTTTAGATTTAGAAATGATACAGCTGAAATTTACACTAAACCTGATTTCTTGGTAGAAATCAAAAAGTATTTAGAAATCTACCCAATCAATTTCATTGTGTCCATCAAAAATTATTGGGCTCCTCAAAGGTGGCAAATTTGGAATAAAAACAACACTCAAAGGTGAAAGGATGCATGGAAAAATTCTTTGGCATTGGTTCATTGTTGGAAGACTTTACCTATTACTTCTTAGGCCTCCAAGGCAACATACAATTGATAAAAACATCTAAACACTAAATGCAAAAATAAAAATATTTACAAACAGATGATAACAATTTGTCTTTTAAAAATCTCAAGGCATTTATTCTTCCAGTAACTTTCTGCAGGTAGATCTGAAGTAGAATACTTTAAAATGGACCTCTCCAACAGTATTGTGATCTTTTTGATCTTCTCCTGCTGTGTCTGGGATACAGAAAGTCGAAGTTATAATGCAATCCTAACAGTCTCAAATGGAGGAAAGTGGGGTGATTGGGGGAAAACAGAATTCTGTCCTGAAGGATATGCACGTTCATTTTCAATTAAGGTAAATATTTAACTGTTCTATCTCCCTTTTCAAACACCTTCAAGCTTAAGAAGCTTTTGCAATCTTCTTCATCTTCCTCTCTTTCTTTCTGATTCATCCTGAAAAATTAATTGTAGAACCCGAAAAAGTGAACATTCAGGAAACAGTAATTCATAATGGTTAAGCTGATTAGTTTTTAACTGAAAAGTCAAGGACACAAAAGGATGGATTTTGAAGGTTTGCTGACATGAGTATCAGCAAAAAACAAAAACAATCCTCAACCTAGTCTATCAGTTGCGAGTTGCAACTAGGTTAGAGCTATGGAGTCAATTGACTTATAAGTCAACATTTATGATCCAATGGATCTGCTTTAGTTGGTACAAGTAACTGGATTTATATCACGGTGTGATAAAAAAACAAACAAGCCCAAATGCAACCTTGGGAGTAATTATGGAGCAATTGTAATGTTAACTCTTTATAATTGAAGGTTACAAACCTTCTCCTTCTAGTCAGGCTGAATTCACAATATTTTCCACTTATTCATATGAAATGTTCTCATCTCTATGCAAGCATTCACCATTTCTTGCTGTGAAGTAATGTGCCATTTGATTGGTTTGTAGTAAATTATCCATTTCTTTTATGTTCTCATAGGTCTTACTGGCTACCAGTTTGTTTCCAGGAACACTTCTATGACCTATGAGGTCTTCTTATATGGCTCAGCTTCAGAATATTTGACAGACCATAGCCCTGTGCAGACTGGCACAAAGGCCGGCCTGGGAGTGGAGTTGGGGTGGGGCAGCCGGTGTGAGGCTGCCCCACCCCAACCCCACCCCCAGGCCAGCCAGGAGGGCATCCTAATGGCGCGCGCCATGCAAACGGGCACATGGCATCAGGATGGTATCAGGTGGAGTTGGGGCAGCTGGTGTGACGCTGCCCCAACTCCACCCTGATGCCATCCTGATGCTATGTGCCCGTCTGCATGGCACACACTGCACCAAAAGGGCACAGAAGAACCATGGTGCCGGCTCTTAGGGTGGCCTTTTGCTGCCCCCAAAAGGAGTGGCAAAAAGGAGGATCCGGGATGTGGTGTGTGTGTGTGTGTGGGGGGGGGGTTGCTGTGTCCCCAACCTGCCACTCCCTGGGATGGCTCTGTGCCAGCCCAAATGAGCCATCTGTATCCGTCCCAAATCTCCCCATATTAAGTAGCCTGGGCTCTGAGATCTTCAGGATTGGCCCTTCCCTCAGTCCCATCACCATCACAAGTATGGTTGGTGGGGACAAAAGAGATGACCTTTTCTGTGGCTGCACCTAGACTGTGGAACTCTCTTCTTAGGGAGACCAGAATGGCTATCTCTTTGTAGTCTTTCTGCAGGTAGCCTAAGACTTTTCTGTTTAGACAGGCATTCAAAACAGAACATTTTAAAAGAAGGTCCTAGTGTTTTTGTATTACTTTAAAGTGTATGGTTTTTAAGGGGGGAAGCAGAGTGGCCTAAAGAGCTGGTCTGGGGATGGAGTTGGGGTGGGGTGACCATACGCTGGCTGCCCCAACTCTGCCCTGGCTCAGCCCCAACTTCACGCACCCAACCACACAGTGCATGGCATCGGGGCACCCTCTTGAGGCAGCGTGCATAGATGCTGCACCAAAAGGGTGCAAAAGAGCCACGGCGGCGACTCAAGGGCAGCTTTTTGCCGCCCTCAAAAGGAGCAGCATTTGCCTGCTCTTTTGGGAGCGGTAAAAGGGGAGGATTGGGGCCACAGCATGTGGTTGCTGTTGCCCCAATCTGCCACTCCCAGGGGCAGCCCAGACCCACCCCTTATGGGCCGTCTGCATCGACCCTGAGTGGTTTTTATGTCATTTTATCTTTTTTAATTCCATTCTGTTTTTAAACAAATGATCTGTTTTAATATTGTAATAGTTTAATTCCACATTAATTGTTACTTTTATAGGTTTTTAATTGTGCTGTGTTTTCAGACTGTAAGCTGCTTTGCATCTCAATTTTTGGGGGAAAGTGAGGTATAAATAAATAAATAATAACATTTGTAGTGAAGATAGTTCTGAAAAACACGTTAAAGCAGAAAATTGTTTGAAAAGCAATGCGATTCAGTCTGAATGAATGGTCTTGTGTTTTGGAGAGTGTTCTCAACTACGGTTGGTTCTGCTGAAGGCTCCTGAAGAAGGCCTTTTCTCATTTGCCTGAAACACACCAGTACAAAGAAGTTTGGGCTGCATTGGGTATTGGGCATGGTGTTTAGATGACACATGTCCCAATGTGGCCTGAAGCTGCCACAAAGGTGTGCTCTGGTCCAAAGGACTGGATCAAAAAAGAGTGGTTTTAATCCACTCCTGTGGCACACATCTTGAGACTGCTGGTGGCGGCTCTCTTTGAGAGCAGGCCATGAAGTCACCGTGGTTTCAGGCCTCTCCTTTTGGCCTGTCCGCTTCACTCCATTGAGGCTGAAATGCACTGAACTGTTTAAACAAATGTGGAAACAAGCATGTGGAACTTGTCTCCTTGCCAATTTCTTCTAATAGATGATCACTTCCATGAAAGATTTATGAAAAAGGCAAGTTTACACAAAAAATATAAATGTAGTCAGGGATGGTAGAAAAGAAGTCATAATTAACTGAATGTATTTTTTTGAAGAAAGAAAGTCCTAGATTCAGCCCTCATTGAATCCCATTGTGGGAGAAAAGCGGGATATAAATCCTGGAAATAAATACCTCTTTCTCTGCAAACTTGCTTTATTCATATGGTTCTCTTCCATTTGATGTACTCGATTTGCTATTTTGGGAAGCATCAGCGAAAGATGTACAATATCCAATGCACAATCCATTCAAGGTCCAAGAACTTCAGAGTTACCTAAGCTTCTAGACCAGGGACAGGCAACCTTTTTGAGACCTGGGCCGGTCTCCCGTAGCCCAGGTCTCGGCTGGGCCAAGGTGGGGGGGGATGGTGGTGTGCGCGCACCCTCCCCCGCCGCGCACGCCTCCCCCGCGCACGCCACGGCCTTTGTTGCTGGGGGGCCGGGGGAGGGGGGGAGGGGGCAGGAAATGGTGCGGGGGCCGGATTCCCTCGGTGGCTACGGGCCTCCTGGAAGCCCGTCGCCACTGAGGGTCCCCCTTGGGAGGCCTCCCTCGGTGGCTACGGGCCTCCTGGAAGCCTGTCGCCACTGAGGGAGGCCTCCCAAGGGGGACCCTCGGTGGCGACGGGCTTCCAGGAGGCCCGTAGCCACCGAGGGAGGCCTCCCAAGGGGGACCCTCAGTGGCTACGGGCTTCCAGGAGGCCCGTAGCCACCGAGGGAGGCCTCCCAAGGGGGACCCTCAATGGCGACGGGCTTCCAGGAGGCCCGTAGCCACCAAGGGAGACCTCCCAAGGGGGACCCTCAGTGGCTACGGGCCTCCTGGAAGCCCGTTGCCACTGAGGGAGGCCTCCCAAGGGGGACCCTCGGTGGCGACAGGCTTCCAGGAGGCCCGTAGCCACCGAGGGAGGCCTCCCTAGGGGGACCCTCAGTGGCTACGGGCCTCCTGGAAGCCTGTCGCCACTGAGGGAGGCCTCCCAAGGGGGACCCTCGGTGGCGACGGGCTTCCAAGAGGCCCGTAGCCACCGAGGGAGGCCTCCCAAGGGGGACCCTCAGTGGCTACGGGCCTCCTGGAAGCCCGTCGCCACCGAGGGTCCCCCCGAGGAGGCTTCCCTCGGTGGCTACAGGCCTCCTGGAAGCCCGTCGCCACTGAGGGAGGCCTCCCAAGGGGGACCCTCGGTGGCGATGGGCTTCCAGGAGGCCCGTAGCCACCGAGGGAGGCCTCCCAAGGGGGACCCTCAGTGGCTACGGGCCTCCTGGAAGCCCGTCGCCACTGAGGGTCCCCCCGAGGAGGCTTCCCTCGGTGGCTACGGGCCTCCTGGAATCCCGTCGCCACTGAGGGTCCCCCTTGGGAGGCCTCCCTCGGTGGCGACGGGCCTCCTGGAAGCCCGTCGCCACCGAGGGTCCCCCTTGGGAGGATTCCCTCAGCGGGGACGGGCCTTCTCAGGGCGCCGCGCGCGCTCCCGGCGCCGCGACCGCCATTTTGGTCTCCAAAATGGCAGTCGCAAAGCGTTTGCGCATGCGCAGTAATCCTGCGCATGTGCAAACACATTGTGGCCGCCATTTTGGGGACCAAAATGGCGGTCGTGTTGTGCGCGGCTGGGCGGTGGCCGAACCGGGCGGCGGCGGCGGCGGCGGCGGCAGGGGTCCGCCTGGGCCCATAAGTCCGGCGACCTGGGCCGGAAACGGCCCGTGGGCCATAGGTTGCCGACCCCTGTTCTAGACCATGTTTGCAACAGAGTGGTATTGATGAAGAGTACAAGCCAGTGCAGCCCAAAACATCTGATAGAAAAACAAGGTTTTACCCATACACACAGGACAGTTGCATAGTGGTCCTAGATTAAAACAAGTATTCTAACAATAGTCTCTTTTTTCCTTCATTATCAGGCAGAGGAAGAACAAGGTATTGCAAAGGATGATTCGGGTTTGAATGGTATCCGTCTTCATTGTGAATCTGGGGAAGTTATACAGTCTACAGTCGGACCGTGAGAATCTCTTTTATTTCTCTTTCAAGTGGATAGCTAAATTTCTTATGCTAGATCAGCAATGAAAAAGGCAATGTCAGGGTCTATTCATTTCATTCTGCACTCTCAGAGACTAAGGTCAAAAACACACTGCAGAAATAATCTAGTTTGAGATTGCTATAAGAGCCCTGGCTCAATGCAGGGAATTCTGGGTACTGTAGTTTTGTGAGACATTTAGCCTTCTTTGTGAGAGAGCTCTGGTGCCACAATTAACTACAATTCCTAGGATTCTCTAGTACTGAACCAAGGCAATTAAAGTGGCCTCAAACTGGATTATTTCTGCAGTGTGTTTTGAATCTAAGAGTACTCACCATCTGCCATATCTTTCCATGAATACTTACTACAGCAACATTAGTGAGAATAGCATTGTCAGTGAAGGCCTTACTGGCCTTCACTTGGCTGTCTCAACCTCTCTTCAGTTTACTAAATAGTTATCCCCCCCAACAGAATCCACAATGATCAATATGTATATGTACTACCAATCTCCCTTCTAATCCATTAGTCAAGATCTTGTAGTAGATATTTAGAAGGAATATTGGTCTGTTATACAGACTGAAATGATAAATCATTGCCCTTAACCTACCTGTTAGTCCCAAGTGGAATAGAAAGAGTGAACCAATGGGAACTTGGCAAATAAAAATATAAGTTCCATTGAGCCAATCGGTACACTCAGTTTGGAACTAAGGATTAGATTTGACCAGGATATTGTTACCATCACACACTAGTGTAAGTATCCTTATGTCAGAGGTTGCCATTGAACAATGATGGCAAGACTGGCAGATTGGTAGTTCAAGGCCCAGGTGTGGCATGATGGGGGTGAGCTCCTATCATCAGTCCCAGCTTCTGCCAACCTAGCAGTTCGAAAGCATGCAAATGCAAGTAGATAAATATCTACCTCTTCGATGGGAAGGTAACAGTGTCCTGTGCAGTCATGCTTGCCACATGATCACAGAATAGTCCCTGACAATGCCGGCTCTTTGGCTTAGTAACGTAGATGGGCACCACCCCTACAATCAGACACAACTTGACAACCTTGTCAAAGGGGAATACCTTTACCTTTTACCTGCAATGTATATATTCTGTTCATGACTGCGTAATTCAAGGTTGGAAAGGGGAAATATAAATCCTTGACATAAATAAATAAATAAATAAATAGTTCCACAAGTGTAACCATTTCACATGGGCCTAAATTTATTAGTTGCTACTGAAGTAGAGCCATTGAATCAATTGGATTTGTCTATATGTTGACTCTCCATTCAACAATTGATTGAATGGTTATATTCATAATTAACCAACTGGACTCCAACCATGCAGCTATGCATTCTTGAATTATTCATAATTGTATAATTCTATTTATCAGTGTGTCAGTATGAATAATATTTACATCATATTTTAATGATGCTTGAATTTTTAAAAGCAAGCATTACATGGTAGACATCTTTATTGGCATCTCTCTCTCTCTCTCTCTCTATATATATATATATATATATCAACTGAACTGCCCAATTACCTGGAATATTTTAAAGAGGTCACATTTGCCTTTGGAAAATGAGGAAGTTACACATGTGAGAATGTATGCTGGCCTGAAGACATGTAGTAGATTGTACTAAAATACAGGTCAAATGGCTTTGTTGCTTACTTCATCCCCTCCAGGCCCACTGCATACCCTTTAGCAATGGAGACTAACAAAGTCCAATTGCAGTGCAAGTAGAGATCATACTTCCATCTCACCTCAGGCTTTGTCCCTATTTACCTTTCCTGTCTGACTATCCAAGGGATGTCTCAAATCCTATCAGTGTTTTGTTATTCCAAAATTAAAGCCATCAGCCATTCCAGAGTTCATTTGTCAAATTCATGAGAAAAACATCAAGTTTTGATTACACCATGGGATACATCAAGGACCCTTTGAGGCTATGAAATAGGATATAAATATCAGCCTCAGACATAATCACCTTGCGATCACAGTTGCTCATGTTTTCCCCATGGATTTTTGCAGCTTAATTTAATTATATACCGCTTCATATCACGCTATGGGATGTCTAAGTGGTTTACAACTGTGAGCTGATTGCCCCCCAACAAGCTGGGTACTCATTTTAGTGACCTCGGGAGGATGCAGGCCTGAGTCGAGCCTCAGCCCTGGCTGGTATTGAACTCACAACTTTGTGGTCTATGAGTGAGTGGCTGCAGTACAGGCATTTAACCATTGCGCCACCAGGGCTTCTTTGTGCACAAGGGTATCTCTCACTCATTGTGTCACCCTTAGATACAGTCTGAATCCTGATCTATCTTCTGTGGGCCTATCTTCAGGACTGGCAATTACCGCCCCCTGTAATTCCTGACTTCTCACTATCCAACCTTCCACACTTTCTAAAAAAAAATTTCTCTTATTCACTGAAGCCAAAGTCTCTCTGAAGTGACTAATGGTAGACATAGGTGGAAAGATCCCCAATGTTATCTATCGCTCATAGGCCTCCTTTTGAACTAATAATTCCCCCTATATACCAAGGAGACATTGTTGATTGGGACCCCATGTCCCCCTGTCTTTTAGAGTAACAAGATATGGGGGTCAAAGTTAAAAGAGTATAGAGATATCAAAAGTTTGCTTATTGGTAATGTGGCTGCATGGTTTTAATATATATTTAAATCTTATATTTCATCTGCTTTAATTGATTTTATTTTTCCTGAATTTCAACCCTATTTTACTAAGCTGTTTTTGAAATGTATTTATTTGTACTTAATTATATCTTACTACTCTATTTTAATTTGATATCCCCCCCCCATATGGTTTACTCACCTTTTTTTTTTTACAGGTTTGTAAGATATATAATTTTGATTTTTGCCTTATGGTTTGATGAATGCAATAATGGCTTGATTGATTGATTTACATCAAGTTAAAAGCAAGTCATCAGTGCTTAGTGAAAGGGTGAAGAATCTTTGTCCCTCCAGATATTTTTTCATTTCATCTTTCCAAAACCCCAGCTGGAAATAATTGTGGGATCTATAGTCCAAAACATCTTGTAGGGAAATTGTCCCTTAACTATGCTTGATGGCTTCATTACTTAAGACAGTAACTAGTTTTTCTGGAGTTCATCTAACTGTATTTCTCAGGCAAAGGTGATTATTGTCTTTTCTGACAGGAAGGGAATGTGGTCAAATATTATGAGCTGTCCGCAAGGCAACCTCATCTCCTTCTCTCTAAATGTGGAAGCACCTATGGGAATGGGTGATGATACAGCAGCCAACAACATTCAGTTCAGCTGTACAGATGGGACTATAGTGAAGAACAAAGCTAAAGAGTGGGGCAAATATGGAGACTGGAGTAAACGTTGCCCTGCCGGTGCAATATGCGGGATCCAGACAAAGGTGGAACCTTTACAGGAAGCAGGTGATAGCACAGCACTTAATGATGTTAAGTTTTTCTGCTGCGATTAAACGGTAAGAGTTTCAGCCTGCCCAGGAGAGGGTGAAGAGCTATGTTTTCAGTGGTTTGATGACATGAAACTTCATTACCATTAAATCTCAAATAAAGAGAGTTGTGTGTGCTTTATTTTTCTCCTTTTGGTTCATTGAATCTAAATGCATTGTGTCTGGATAGGAGGCCAACTAAGGTTAAACAGGACATACAGGCATGGGGGGGTGGGGAGGGAACATCTTTAATTTGTGCCACTTCTTTCTCTGTTTCTGAAATCTGAATTAGCCACATTGTCAGTATTTCCTGCTCTCCAATACCCCCCACCCCACCCCACCCCACCCCACAGAAATACATTTGAGAAATTTTGACAGTTGAGAAGTTCTTGTTTGGAATGTGAAGTCCGAGTATTTCACAGAACAATTCCCAATATGGGAATGGTTTTATATTGGCTCATTCACCACTTCTAGAGAATTGCCTGCCCACTGTGACCTCAGTAGGAGGTGGAAAGACCAGCTTACCTAAAAATCACCCTGGGAAATCTTTCATCTTAAAACTTCTGACCCCAAGAGAAAATTTCCCCCTTTCCCCTGCCAACTCCAAGGAGAGAAACCTATTTTTATTCGAGAGATTAAGATGGAAATCAAATAACATATGCCTTGAGATTTTTAAATTTTAAATATGGAAACAGGTTGAGTCTCCCTTATTTGAAATGCTTGGGACCAGATGTATTTTGGATTTCATATATATATATATATATATATATATATGAATTTGTAATATATCAGTGGTTCTCAAATAGTGTGCTAGGTACTGGGGAGGAAGTGATATTTCAGGGACCCTGGTATCAAAACATTTAGTGTTTTAAAGGTCAAGATCAGGACTTTGAGCTGGGCATCTTTGAAAATGAATGATAAGGAACTGGCATAACATGATCACATCATCCAAATCCACTTAATGATCTTAGGTCCAAAACACACTGCAGAAATAATCCAGTTTGAGGCCACTTTAACTGCCCAATGCTAGGAATTCTTAAAGCTAGGAATTCCTGGAAGTATTAATGCTAGGAATTCTGGGAACTGTAATTTTGTGAGACATTTATCCTTCTCTGTCAGAAAGTTCTGGTGCCACAATAAACTACAATTCCCAGGATTCCCTAGCTCTGAGCCAGGGCAGTTAAAGTGGTCTCAAACTGGATTATTTCCACTGTGTGTTTTGAACCTCAGTTTGGCAGTCTATGGCATCTGTAGATCTCTTCAGCTTAATATTCATAGGGCTGGAATCCCCAAATGCCACTCTATGGAATTGGCCCTGCAAATAAGAGAAGAACCATCTTAACACAGCATCTTCAGCTCCAGATGCTACTTAGAGATCCAAAAGGATCAAAGGAGCATCACTGTTTTGTCTTTCACACACACAAAAGGTTGCTAATCAGGGCAACCAAGACTGTTTGGTATGACGCTGTCACCTGAAACCAGATTTAATGCTCAAACAGCTTAGCTAGAAAGTAGGTATTAGCAATTAGCAGTAGTTCACACATACTCCTGCAGCCAAGGAAATCCTCTTCCGGCTGGGGGCAGCAGGTATCTCCTACATAGTTAGACATTTACCATCCCTGGATTAGCTGCTAGATAGTGACTTCCCTGAATTTTAAGTGGTTCCACTCCTTTCTCTCGGGCAGGTTCCACAGGGTGGTATTCAGGGACAGCTGCTCATCAAAAACATAGCTAAAATATGGTGTTCCTCGGAGCCATTCTATCCCTGGTGTTATTCAATATTTATATGAAGCCGCTGGGAGAGAACATTAGGAGATATGGAGCAGGATGTTACCAATATGCTGATGACACTCAAATATTCTGCTCCATGTCTCAGTCAACTGCTATGACGGCAGATGGTGGTTCTCCCCTCAATCAATGCCTTGAAGTGGTAATAGACTGGATGAGGAAAAACCGACTCAAATTGAATCCAGACAAAACTGAGGTACTTACAGAAGGGGTCCCCAAACCAGAGATTGGGTTGTGACCGCCAGTCTTGGATGAGGTCATGCTCTCCACCAAGGACTGTGTCAGCAGTCTGGGGGTGCTCCTAGACCTGTCGCTTCACATGATAAATCAGGTGAATGTGACGGTCAGGAGCGCCTGTTGTCAGCTTCGGCTGATACGCCATCTGCACCCTTTCTTGGAAGTAAAGGACCTAGAAACAGTAGTACATGCTCTGGTAACCTCAGAACTTGACTTCTGCAATGCACTCTACATGGGGTTACCCTTATACCTAACTCGGAAACTGCAATCAATACAAAATATGGCAGCCAGTCTGATCACTGGAACATCACGAAGTGATCATATTACTCCGCTTTTAAAATCTCTGCACTGGCTACCAGTTAGTTTCCAGGCACAGTATAAGATGTTGGTATTAATCTTTAAAGTCCTACATGGCCTGGGTCCACCTTACCTAAGGAATAGACTATCTCCATATAATCCGCCCTGTGCCCTCAGGTCCTCTGGGAGGAAGCTGCTTCAACCAATAAGAAGCAGGTTGGCAGCAACCTCTCAGAGGACTTTCTGTGCCACAGCTCCTAGACTGTGGAATGCCCTGCCAGAGGAGATCCATCAGATAACAAACATTAGATGGCTTTAAAAAGGCCATCAAGACGGATCTCTTCCGGCAGGCATTCCCAGAATGATATTTCCCATAATCTCTCCCTCACCATTAGATCACTCCTTTATAATCAGAGTGCTCTGTTTAATCATACTGAATTTGTAATTTTGTTTAAGTTAAATTTTAATGTTGTTATGAATTTAATATATTTTTAGGGGGGGTGAAAGTTTTTTGTATTGCATGGGATTGTGCTTTTAGATTGAAAGGCGCCTTGATAGCCTTGGCTACAGATAGGACATAAATATAATTTTATGACAGTCTGGTCTTAAGCAGGGTTCCCAAGCCTTTTCTGACAGTGATGATGATGGAGCTGTTGTGAAAGTGGGGGGAAAGATGCAAAGTCTATCTAAAAACAACCCCAATTTCCATCTTTAGTTACAGAGAAGGATTTTGCACAATTTCTATCTGAGGGATCATTGTGTTACTGTGTAACTAGGAAGTTTTACATTTATTAATGGACTCAATGCCCTCTGCCTTTAATTTCTTAAATATGTTCTTCAAATGAAGTCTAGAACTAAAGTACTGAAACTAATCACTAAGAATGATTTTTGAAACTAACTGCCATCACTAAATACTGAAATGAATTCTGAATGCTAACTGCTGAAACAGATTGCTGAATGATATGATAGTATTGTTTGTTGAAACTAACCCATCATTTTTTTTGTGGGTTTTTTCGGGCTGTGTGGCCATGTTCTAGAAGAGTTTCTTTCTGACGTTTCGCCAGCATCTGTGGCTAGCATCTTCAGAGAAAGCTTTTCTCTGAAGATGCTAGCCACAGATGCTGGCGAAATGTCAGAAAGAAACTCTTCTAGAACATGGCCACACAGCCCGAAAAAACCCACAAAAAACAACTATGGATGCCGGCCATGAAAGCCTACGACTTCACAACCCATCATTTGTTAGCTAAGGCTGAGCCACCATCTCTGATCCTAGCTGAATGAAGATAGCCTTTCTTCAATTATCTGTGCTAAGGAATCATGAGAACTGTAGTTTTTGTGGCACCAGAGCTCTCTGACAGAGAAGGCTAAGGGCCTTTGCAGACTGTCAGAAATAGTGTAAATTGAGTCCACTTTAACTGCCCTGACTCAGTGATAGGGAATCATGGGAATTGTAGTTTATTGTGGCACCAGAGCTCTCTGACAGAGAAGGCTCAATGTCTCAGAAAAAATTCACTTCCCATGATTCCCTAGCACTGAGCCAGGGCACTTAAAGTGGACTCAATTTGCAATATTTCTAGCAGTCTGCAAAGGCCCTAAATGTCCCAGAAAAATATACAATTCCTCTGATTCCCTAGCACTGAGCCAGGACAGTTAAAGTGACCTCAAGCTGCATTATTTCTGGAAGTCTGTAAAGGCCCTTTTGTCTGCTCTAGTCTGTTAACAAGCTACAGAGCATGGTCAGTTCTGACTCAGGATAGGTTACTCACATTTTTCATTGTTCTTCGCCTCCTCATTCCCCTCCCCAGCTGACTTTGATATGCTCACCTCAGGTTCTCTCTCATTCCTTCTTTAGGACACCAAGGACTGTGTCAGCAGTCTGGGAGTGCTCCTGGACTTGTTGCTTCATGTGACAGATCAGGTGAATGTGACAGTCAGAAGCGCCTGCTATCAGCTTCAGCTGATACGCCAGCTGCGCCCTTTCCTGGAAGTAAGGGACCTAGAAACCGTAGTACATGCACTGGTAACCTCACGACTCGACTTCTGCAATGCACTCTACACGGGGCTACCCTTATACCTAACTCAGAAACTACAACTAGTTCAAAATATGGCAGCCAGTTTGATCACTGGAACATCAAAGAGTGATCACATTACACCTGTTTTGAAATCCTTGCACTGGCTGCCCATAAGTTTCCGGGCACAGTACAAGGTGTTGGTGATGACCTTTAAAGCCCTACATGGCTTGGGAATTGCCTATCTCCATATAATCCACCCCCCGCCCTCAGGTCCTCTGGGAGGAAGTTGCTTTTACCAATGAAACTAGGCTGACAGTGACCTCCCAGAGGACATTTCTGCTACAGCCCCTAGATTGTGGAATGCCCTGCCAGAGGAGATCTGTCAGATAACCAACTTAGGGCCTTTGCAGACTGCTAGAAATAGTGCAAATTGAGTCCACTTTAACTGCTCTGGCTCAGTGCTAGGGAATCATGGGAATTGTATTTTTTTTCTGAGACATTGAGCCTTCTCTGTCAGAGAGCTCTGATGCCACAATAAGCTACAGTTCCCATGATTCCCCTGAGCACTGAGTCAGGGCAGTTAAAATGGACTCAATTTGCACTATTTCTGGCAGTCTGCAAAAGCCCTTAGATGGCTTTGAAAAGGCCATCAAGACTGATCTCTTCTGGCAGACATTCCCAGAATAGTATTATTTTCAACTGGCTCCTTGTCCTTAGACAGTTCTCTCTTCTTCCCCTATTTACCCAGAGTGCCGCATGTTCTAAATTGGATCAAATGTTTTAATTTATTGTTTTAATCTTTTTTAAATGCTGATTTAATTTAATTTTAAGAGGGGGTTATACGTTTGTTGTATTGTCTGGGTTTTGAGCCGGCGACGGTGAGCGGGAGCGGGACTGACCATCTGAAGGCCCAAATACTCCCTGACTGGGTGGCGTGGCGTGGAGGAGAAGGAAGGCTGGACCATCTGGGCCTGTTAAAGGCCCCACCGAGCCTCACCCCCCCCGGAGGCGCTCTGCGCTCGGCGACGGTGAGCGCGAGCGGGACTGACCATCTGAAGGCCCAAACGCTCCCTGACTGGGCGGCGTGGCACAGAGGATGAGGAAGGCGGGATCATCTGGGCCTGTTAAAGGCCCCACCGAGCCTCACCCCCTCCGGAGGCGCCCTGCACTCGGCGACAGTGAGCGGGAGTGGGACTGACCATCTGAAGACCCAAACGCTCCCTGACCGGGCGGCGTGGCACGGAGGAGGAGGAAGGCGGGACCATCTGGGCCTGTTAAAGGCCCCACCGAGCCTCACCCCCCCCGGAGGCGCTCTGCAGTGGCAGCGCTTGAGCACCCCAGGTTGCCAAAAAGATTTTAAACTGCCTGGAGTACTGGGCAGTACTTGTCTGCCATTACTTGTGGGCAGTTTGGACAGCCTTGGAGGTCCATCTCCCCCGCAGCCTTTCTTTTTTTATCTATGCAGCCGCTACTGGAACTAGGGATTGGAATCAGCTGTCTACTCATCTCCCCTTCCGCACTGTGGAGTTGATTTTAGTCTGGGAGCGGATATTCAGGTTTGTGTGGGGGCAGGGAAGGTATGGTGGTAACAGAGCCAACAAATGTTACAAAGGAAGGAGGGATCGATGCTTAATATCTATCCCTCCTTCAGTTGGCCCTGTTTCCCAGAATAACTTGGAGAGAGTGCAATCTATTCCACTGACCCTCAACCTGCTCCTCTGCAATGCCAGGTCGGTCAAAAACAAGACCCATATTATCCACGATCTCTTTGTGGATGAGGCGGCCGACCTGGCATGCTTCACTGAGACCTGGCTGGGGGATGCCAGCTCCGCTATATGGGCGCAGGCCCTCCTAGCTGGGTACTTGGTCAGTGAGCAGGTGAGGGAAAGTGGGCGGGGGGGCGGCATAGCCTTGGTCCATAGGAACACCTTAACCATGATCAGAAAGCCTATCCGGGAAACGACCTACATCGAGTGTATGTACCTTAGCCTGAAGATCAGGGATAGCTTGGGGATTCTGTTGGTATACCGGCCACCCCGTTGCTTAACAGACTCCCTAACCAAGCTGACCGCCCTGGTTTCTGAGTTGCTGCTGGAATCGCCCAGACTTCTGGTCCTGGGCGATTTCAACATCCCACTCGAAACCAGTTTACAAGATCTAACTGGCGTGGCTCGGGAGTTCATAGATACCATGACTAACATGGGCCTATCCCAGTTGGTCAGTGGGCGATTTGTGCTGGTCATACCCTTGATGCGGTCTTTAGTACGGAGCAGGGATATCCGTGGGCGGAGGTCAAAAAAACCTCCACACTGTTATGGAAGGATCATTTTCTGATCAGGGCAGAACTAAAGGCTATTACCCACCCTCCCGGGGGTGGCGGACCCATTAGAACGGTCTGCCCTCGAAGGCTAATGGAACCAATTGGTTTCCAGAAAGCCTTAGAGGGTTTAATGGTTGGTAATGCTGGTGATTCTGTCAAAGCCTTGGTGGATACTTGGAACATCGATCTCACCAGGGCTATTGACACAATCGCTCCCAAGCGTCCTTTCCGGCCCGCTTCAAATCATAGGCCCTGGTATTCAGAGGAGCTTAGGAGGATGAAGCGAGCCGGACAATGACTAGAGCACGAGTGGCGTAGGACTCGACTCTCATCCGACAGAACTCGCCTTAGGAAACATCTTGATTCCTATAGGGAGGCGTTGCATGCAGCGCAGAAATCTTTCTGTTCTGCACGTATTGCGTCTGCAGAGTCCTGCCCAGCAGAACTGTTTAGGGTGGTGGGGGAGCTGATGAATGTACCACCTGCGCCAAATCCCCTACTTAACCCAACAACAGCCTGCTGTGAGGCATTTAATATCTACTTTGCAGATACAGTCTCTCAGATAAGAGCCGACTTGGACGCCAGTGTTTTGGCAGAATCCATAGACGAGGTATCCAGCAACTCCGCTGATGTCATTTTACTGGATCAATTTCAATCTGTGAGTACCGATGAGGTGGACAAGCTGCTTGGAAAGGTAAGGAAGATGACTTGCCCTCTCGATCCTTGTCCATCTTGGCTGGTCGTCCAGGGTGGGGACGCATTGAAGGTGTTCCTTCGGGACACAATCAATGCAACATTTCGGGAAGGTAATATACCATCTTGTCTAAAGGAGGCAGCAGTTAAGCCACTCCTGAAAAAGCCTTCCCTTGACCCCCTGGACAGAAACAACTACAGACCAGTCTCCTTGCTTCCTTTTTTAAGCAAGGTGATCGAGAGGGCAGTTGTTTCCCAACTCCAAGCAGTCTTGGATGAAACTGATTATCTTGACCTATTTCAAACCGGCTTCAGGACAGGATTTGGAGTGGAGACTGCCATGGTTGCTCTGACCAATGACCTCCGCCTGAGTATCGACAGGGGTAGTGTGACCCTGTTGGTGCTCTTGGATCTCTCAGTGGCCTTTGACACCATAGATCATGCCATCCTCCTGGATCACCCGAGAGAGTTAGGAATTGGAGGCACTGCTCTGCAGTGGTTCCGTTCCTTCCTCTCGGGCAGATCCCAGAGGGTGAGGCTCGGGGACAGTTGCTCATCAAAAATTGAGCTGAATTGTGGCATCCCTCATGGCGCCATCCTGTCCCCGATGTTATTTAATATCTACATAAAGCCGCTGGGTGAGATCATTCAGAGGCATGGAGCGCGGTGTCTTCAGTACGCTGATGACACCCAGTTATATCTCTCCATGACCAGATCATCGTCTCAGACTTCAGATGGCATCTCTCTTCTTAAGGACTGTCTCAGAGCGGTAATGGGTTGGATGAGGAAAAACAGATTGAAGTTGAATCCAGACAAAACGGAGGTACTCACTGTTACAGGCCCGAAACCAGATTTAGGAATACAGGCTCTGGTCCTAGATTGAGTCACACTCTCCTCTAAGGACTGTGTTCGCAGTCTGGGGGTGCTCCTCAATTCATTGCTTTACATGACTAGTCAGGTGAATGCGGTGGTCAGGAGCGCCTGTTATCAGCTTCGGCTGATACGCCAACTGCGCCCTTATCTGGACATGAGGGATCTGGAAGCTGTGGTGCATGCTCTGGTAACCTCACGTCTGGATTACTGCAATTGATTCATGTCTGGATTACTGCAAATTATTATATTGATTCATGCCCTCTACATGGGGCTATCCTTGTGCCTAACCCGGAAACTATAACTGGTACAGAATATGGCAGCCAGGTTAATCACAGGAACATCTAGGAGGGAGCACATAACACCGGTGCTGAAATCCCTCCACTGGCTGCTGATTGGTTTCCGGGCGCAGTACAAGGTGTTGGTTTTAACCTTTAAAGCCCTACATGGCTTGGGTCCATCTTATCTTAGGGACCGTCTCTCCCCTATGATCCCCCCCGCGCCCTGAGGTCCTCTGGCAGGAATCTGTTACAGCCAATAAAAACTAGGCTGTCTCAGACCTCCCAGAGGGCCTTTTCTGCTACCGCTTCCAGACTTTGGAATGGCCTGCCGGATGAGATCCGTCTTATTACCACTCTTGCTGCTTTCAAGAAAGCAGTAAAGACGGATCTCTTCCGGCAGGCCTTCCCGGAATAACTATTGTTTGGGGAGAGATGAGTTTTTAATTAGTTTTAATTAGTTTATTTTCTGATTCCTTATGTTCTTGGAGTGTTTTATCTTATTGTTGTACTTTTAATTCTTTTCTAGTTTAATTCTGTTTTAAGGGGATGGGAGGGTTGGATTATGGGACGAAGGAATGTTTTAACTTGTTTGTTTTAAAATGTTGTACCCCGCCCCGATTGCCGCGCAGAGGGGCGGGCTATAAATAAAAATTTATTATTATTATATATTATTATATTGATTCATTTTAAGTGTAAGCTGCCTTGATAGCCTTCGCTAAAGGTGGGGTATAAATAAAATTTTATTATTATTTTATTATTATTAAACAAAAACACAAAACAACCCCCCCCCAAAAAAAAACCACCCCACTTTTTTCTGAGCTAGCAAAAGAAAGAAATGATAACATCATCCTCTCATCCTGGACATCAGTTTTGGTGAAGTAACAGGCACCTTTATTTTCAATGAGTCAGAGGCTGGATCCCACCTTTAGAGGATGGCAGGAAAGGAGGGATCAGATACTAGCCAATGGATCATAGGATTTCACTGTAAATTATAGTCTTTCACTTACATTTTTTTAAATCAAAAATTTCCACCTTGATGATTGGAGATATGAGCCATTAAAAGTAAAAATGAAATAAGAAAAAGGGTTTTTTTTAATGCAATCAAAATACAATTTGGTTAGTAATCCCCAGATTTTCATCTGTTGAGCTTTATCTGTAAGAAAAACAATAGTATTTAATTGATTACATTACAAAAACCCTATTGATTAGTTCAACCACTCATATTTATAATTTATAATTAACAGTATTTTATGCTAAACAATAAATATATTCTCTGGGTGACTTAGGGGAAAAAAGAGCATTGAAATAGCAATGATCACATAAGAATAAGGATAACATACAAATTCAACATTAAATTTTCAGAGGCAAAAAGGCAGTTGAAGACTATGCAGTGTAATTATACAATGGATCTATTTTTTTTAGTGGTTTCTGATGTTCACAATTTAAAAGTCCAAGAGGATAAAAAGATTTTAACACACTGCCAAAAGCCCCACAGAGAATATATTAGGTGAGCTTTTTTGTCAAGCATATTACAAAAGTTGTATGCCATAACCAAGAAGGCTCTGTGCTGAATAACCTCACTTTGGGGGCAACTGGAGAAAAGATGGTCACAATGTCTAGGCAGGTTCACGTGGGAGGAAGTGATATTTCAGGGATCCTGATATCAAAACATTTAGTGTTTTAAAGGTCAAGATCAGGTCTTTGAACTGGTCTCATTCCACTGAATGATCTTAGATCTAAAACACTGCAGAAATAATCCAGTTTGAGACTACTTTAATTGCCCTGGCTCAATGCTAAGAAATCTGGGAACTGTAATTTTGTGAGAGAGTTCTAGTGCCATTATAAACTACAGTTCCCAGGATTCCCTAGCACTAAGTCAATGTGGTTAAAGTGGTCTCATACTGGATTATGTCTGCAATGTGTTTTGGACCTTAGTTTTCTATTATGGTCTAACTGACATTTCTTGACTGTTTCCAGAAGCAACTCTATATGTATAACATCCTTCCTGTAGTCTGAATGGAAGGTTATTGAAGCACAGATGAAAGGCTATCTTCATCCAGATAGGGTCAGAGATGGTACCTCAGCCCAAGAGAATAACAATTAATTTCCATGGTGGGTTAGTTTCAACAAACAATACTATCATATTGTTCAGCAATCTGTTTTAGCAGTTAACATACAGATTTTATTTCAGCAGTTAGTGCTGGCAGTTAGTTTCAAAAATAATTCTTAGTGATTAGTTTCAGTACTTTAGTTCTAGACTTCATTTGAAGAAAACATTTAAGAAATTAAAGGCAGAGAGCATTGAGTCCATTAACAAATGTAAAACTTCCTAGTTACACAGTAACACAGTGATCCCTCAGATAGAAAACATGCAAAATCCTTCTCTGTTACTAAAGATGGAAATGGAGGTCATTTATAGAATTAGGGGGGATGCTGGGCTAAAGGGACAGCAGCCGCCCGAAGTCTGCCCTGACTCCACTTCGATGCCGCACACCCCTCCGCATGGTGTGGCATGATGGCACCCTCTTGGCACAGTGTGCATATATGTTGTGCCAAAAGGGTGCAAAAGAACCACCCTGTGCCCCAGCTGGAAGAGGATTTTCTTGACTGCAGAGGTATGGATGAAATACTGCTAATTGCTAATATTAACTTTCTGAGTAAGGTGTTTGACCATGTGGTGGCTAAACAATGTCTTATGTTCTTGGAAGAATGTAATAATTTTCACTCTTTAAAATCTGGTTTCAGGTGAGAGTGTGCAGTTGCCCCTATCAGCAATCTATTTTGTGTGAAAGACGAAGCAGTGCTGCTCATTTGATCCTTCGGGTTCTGTCAGTGGCCTTTGGTATCATTGAACATGGTAGCCAAGTGGACTGGATCTCCTCCTATATGCAGGGCTAGTTCCCACAAATATGTAAGTAACATCATCTGGATGGTACTGCACTCCTATGTATGGTTGTAAAAGCTCGACACTGAAGAAAATTGATAGGAAAAGAATCAATTCATTTGAAAGGTGGTATTGGGGGAGAGTTCCACAGATACCACGGACTGCCAAAAAGACAAAGAAATGAGTATTGGAGTAAACAAGCTTCAGCTCTTTCTAGAAAGTGAGCTCCAAAACACACTGCAGAAATAATCCAGTTTGAGATCGCTTTAACTGCCCTGGCTCAGTGCTAGTGAATCCTGAAAATTGTAGTTTATTATGGCACCAGAGGTCTCTGACAGAGAAGGATAAATGTCTCACAAATTTACAGTTCCCAGAGTTCCCTAGCATTGAGCCAGGGAAGTGTTAAAGCAGTCTCTGGCATGTTTTGGACCTGAGATGACTACACTGTGATACTTTAGACACATAATGAGAAGACATGGCTCATCAGAAAGGACAATGATGTTTAGTAAGGTAGAAGGCAGTAGGAAAAGAGGAAGACTGTATTACAAGTGGATAGATGCAATAATAGAAATTACAGTCCTCATAATGGAAGACCTGTGAAGACTGTTGATAACAGGGTGAAATGGAGGTTTCTCACTCACAGGATTGCCATAAGTGAAAGCTAACAACATCAAAAGAACTAGTTTTAGGAGATTATTTCACAGAATTTTTTTGCCCACTCTTGGCATGGGACAGAATTTTGATTGGATGGATGTTATCGCACTTGAAACTGCTGCTGCAATACTACCCAACCACCACTCATCCCTCAGCTGTGCTTAGCCCGGAGATTTTGATGGTATGGAAGACTTCTGTCCTCCCAAAATCAGCCAGCTAAGCATGGCTGGGGGATGTGCAGCAGCACAACAGCAGTTTCTTGCGTGATAACATGAATCCTAGCCCATCCCAGCCCATGGCCAGGTTAGGCAAAAAGGCATGTGCCATAATCTCCTTAGAGTCTGGTGAGGTGATCAAGATTCACATCCACAGGAACATCAAACATACATACACACAAACACATCTTTATAGTTGGTAGGAGTGAATTAAGATGGGTTGAACAATTTTGAGGACATAGTTTAAGGAAAGTACAAATAGGGCCTTTGCAGACTTCCAGAAATAGTGCAAATTGAGTCCACTTTAAGGGTTAGGGTTAGTGCTAGGGAATCATGGGAATTTTTTTCTGAGATGTTGAGCCTTGTGAAGTTGTAGGCTTTCATGGCCAGCATCCATAGTTTTTTGTGGGTTTTTCGGGCTGTGTTGCCATGTTCTAGAAGAGTTTCTGACATTTTGCCAGCATCTGTGGCTGGCATCTTTCTCTGAAGATGCCAGCCACAGATGCTGGTGAAATGTCAGAAAGAAACTCTTCTAGAACATGGCCACACAGCCCGAAAAACCCACAAAAAAACATTGAGCCTTCTCTGTCAGAGAGCTCTAGTGCCACAATAAAATACAGTTCCCATCATTCCCTAACCCTAACCCTTAAAGTGGATTCAATTTGCACTATTTCTAGCAGTCTGCAAAGGCCCCTAGTCTCCAGAATGACTCATTTTAAAAAAGAAAATGATGTGCCTGCTCTTCTATTTTCATCTCATACTTCCTCCTGAAATGAATGAACTTCTGGTTTTGGGGACAACAGAGAATGGTATAGGCAATGGACAAGTGAGTCTTTGCAGCTGTTTGTCTGCTCTAGTCTGTTATGAAGCAACAGAGCATGGCAGGTGCTGACTCAGGATATGTGGCTCCCATGTTTCATTGTCCTGCCCCTCCTCATTCCCCTCCCCAGCTGACTTTGATATCTGCTGCTCACCTCAGGTTCTCTCTCATTCCATCTTTAGGACACCTGGCTGTTTTGACACTGTAAGTACAACTGCATTACGCTGCATGGAGTAACTTGTTCATGGGATTAAGAAGAGCCTAACTACTTGCCAGAGTTAGGGTTAGGGGAGGAAAAAAAACTATTAGGAAGCCAAGTAGTTTTGGTGTAATCATTGGGGTGAACTGAAAGATGTCCTACACCAGGGGTAGGCAACCTTTCCCCTTTAAGGGCTGAGGGACTTCAGCTCCCAGAATCCCAGGAGCTATTGGCCAACATGGGACTATTGGCCAACATGGCTGAGGCTTCTGGGAGCTGAGGTCCCTTGGCCCTTAAAGGGGAAAGGTTGCCTACCCCTGTCCTACACTTTTAAGAAAAACACATCTGTTCTAATAGGGATTAACCAAATGGATCCAGGGCAGTGTGTTAACCTATACATGCTCTGATGTTAAAGGGTTTTGTGTGCCTTATGAAGTTTGACTAACAAAGACTGGCATCCTGTTAATGGCAGATGGAGCTGTGAATCTTTCTGCCTGTTCTTTTTGAGGCTGCTGTGGATGATCTACCACCTTCTGTACCTCTGCATGTAGGCACTGCAGTGCCCCAGGACCATTCCATGGCTGTTGGAGAGTGGAGGGGGTGCTGGGAAAGTGTCTGGCTATATCCCTGTAGCCAGATGAAAACTGATTACATCATTTGCTAAAAAATCAAAGGATATCCCACAACCTTTCCTCCATGACCCCTCTGCTCTCCAACAGCCATGGGAGGGAGGTGTTATCAGTTAAGATGAGGGCACTATATCAATCGAGATGTAGTGTAGTTCTGCAAGTGAAACAGTTATGCTACATTGTGCCATACAGAATCTCAGCCTAAAAGTCTCATTGGATTTATATTAACATCTGCAGCATGTTTCCTAATCTCCAACAATTTCTTAATTTGATTGGTAATTCCTAATTAGTTCCTATATTTAAAGGAAGAGGGAACATATCCAACATTATTGCCCTGTCCTGGATTTTTGGTCCTAAAGTGTTTTGTCATGGGTACGTGTGCTCAACTTTAGATTTAGAAATGATACAGCTGAAATTTACACTAAACCTGACTTCTTGGTAGAAATCAAAAAGTATTTAGAAATCTACTCAATCAATTTCATTGTGTCCATCAAAAATTATTGGGCTCCTCACAGGTGGCAAGTTTGGAATAAAAACAACACTCAAAGGTGAAAGGATGCATGGAAAAATTCTTGCGTTGGTTCATTGATGGAAGACTTTGCCTGTTACTTCTCAGGCCTCCAAAGCAACATGCGATTGATAAAAACATTTAAACACTAAATGCAAAAATAAAAATATTTACAAACAGATGAAAACAATTTGTCTTTTTAAAATCTCAAGGCATTTATTCTTCCAGTAACTTTCAGCAGGTAGATCTGAAGCAGAATACTTTAAAATGGACCTCTCCAACAGTATTGTGATCTTTTTGATCTTCTCCTGCTGTGTCTGGGATACAGAAAGTCGAAGTTATACTGCAATCCTAACAGTCTCAAATGGAGGAAAGTGGGGTGATTGGGGGAAAGAAGAATTCTGTCCTGAAGGATATGCACGTGCGTTTTTAATTAAGGTAAATATCTTCCTGTCATATCCCCCTTTTCAAGCACCTTCAAGCTTAAGAAGCTTTTGCAATCTTCTTTGTTTCCTCTCTTTCTTTCTGATTCATTCTGAAAAATTAATTGTAGAACCGAAAAAAGTGAACATCAAGGAAACAGTAATTCATAATATTTATGTTGGTTGGTTTTTAACTGACTTCTCAACTCCAGTGGATTCTGCTGAAGGCTCCTGAAGAAGACTTTTTCTCATTGGCCTGAAACACACAGGCACTTTGAGAGTGGGCCATGCAGTCACCGTGATGTCAGGGCTCTCCTTCTGTCCCATCTGCTTCACCCCACTGATGCTGAAATGCATTGAACTTTTAAAACAAATAAACATTTGACCATAACAGAGTAGTGGAGCTTGTATCGCCACCAATTTCTTCTAATAGATATAATATCCATTTCCATCAAAAGTTTATTAAAAAGGCAAATTTAAACCAAAAATAGAAATGTAGTTAGGAATGGTAGAAAAGAAGTCACGAGTCATTGAATGTATTCTTTGAAGAGTGAAAATGCTGGATTCAGCCTACCTCATTCTCTACGAACCTGCTTTATTCATATGGTTCTCTTCCATTTGATGTACTAGATTTGCCATTCTGGGAAGCATCAAGAAGCACAAGAAATCCAAAATCCAATACACAATCTATTCAGGATCCAAAAATGTCAGAGTAACCTAAGCTTCTTGACCATGTTTGCAACAGAGTGGTACTGAAGAAGGGTACAAACCAGTGCAGCCCAAAACCTCTGACAGAAAACCAAGTGTTTTACATACAGAACACTTGTACAGTGGTCCTAGATTAAAGCAAGTATTCTAACATAGTCTCTTTTTTCCTTCATTATCAGGCACAGAAAAACCAAGGTATTAAGGATGATACAGGTTTGAATGGCATCCGTCTTGAATGTGAATCTGGGGCAGTAATTGAGTCTACAGTTGGAAAGTGAGAATCCCTTTTATTCCTCTTCCTCTTTGATTTTGCTCCTTAGAACAACAACAACACAAAGTGGATTGCTAAATTTCTTACGCTGGATCAGCAATGAAAAAGGCAGTATCAAGAGTCTATCCATTTCATTCTGAGCTCTCAGGGACTAGGGTGAAAGAAATTGCCCTGAAGGGGAGGCTTGAAGTCGCCCCAACCAAATCTAGATTGGACTATGGCAAGTACATGCCATGGCCCAAATCCACATTGAAGCTGGCTGAAGAAGGAGCAGCAAAGATCCAACCTTTATCTGCTGGCAAAAAGCTGGCTTTTCCTTGCCCACAGCAGCTTGAAGCTGTCTACGTCTAAACAGCTGGGTCGCTTCAAGACATCTTGGGGGCATCTAAACTCCATGCCCCTGTGCTGCCCAGAAGGCAGCTTTACTGGGCCAAAACCCAATGCAGAAATAATCCAGTTTCAGACTGCTACAACATCCCTGGCTCAATGCCAGAGAATTCTGGGAACTATAATTCCTAACTTCTTGCTATCCAACCTTCCACACTTTCCTTTCTGCTAGTTTTATATGAGTTGTGTGTGCTTTATTTTTTTTTTCTCCTTTTGGTTCCTTGAATTAAATTTGCCTTGGTATTGCATGTTTGTGAGCCCTTTTGCGTATGTCTGAAAAAAAAGTCTCTTATTCACTGAAGCCAAAGTCTCTCTGAAGTGTAATGGTAGGCATAGGTGGAAAGATCCCCAAAGTTATCCATCTCTCATAGGCCTCCTTTTGTACTAATAATTCCCCATAAATACCAAGGAGACATTGTTGATTGGTTCCCCCCCCCATCTTTTAGAGTAACGAGATATGGGGGTCAAAGTTGAAAGAGTACAGAGATGTCAAAAGTTTGCTTATTTGTAATATGACTGCATGTTTATAATATATATTTAAATCCTATATTTCATCTGCTTTAATTGATTTCATTTTTATTGACCTTCAAACATATTTTACTAAGCTATTTTTTTAAAATGTATTTATTTGTACACTTCTCCCTCCACATTTACAAGACTTCACATTTGCGATTTTGATTATTCATGAATGATAAGCATGCTGGTGCGCACTCCTCCTCCTCCCTCTCAGGCTTTTCTCTGGAAGAAAAGCATAGGAGGGTGTGCAAGATGTATCTAACTTTTTTTTTTTTTGCTTTATGGTTTGATACCTGTAATAAAGTGTTGATGGATTGATTGATTGATTGATTTACATCAATGCTTAATGAAAAGGTGAGGAACCTTTGACTCTCCAGATATCTTGGATTTCCTTTCTCCAAGACCCTGGCTGGAAAGAATTATGGGATCTATAGTCCAAAACATCTTGCAGGGAAATTGTCCTTTAACCATGGTTTATGGCTTCATTACTTAAGACAGTAACTAGTTTTTCTGGAGTTCATCTAAATGTATTTCTCAGGCCATTGTGATCATTGTCTTTTCTGACAGGGAGGGAAAGTGGTCAAGGATTAAGAGATGTCCTGAAGGCAACTTGAACTCCTTTACTCTAAATGTGGAAGCACCAAAGGGAGCAGGTGATGACACAGCAGCCAACAACATTCAGTTCAGCTGTACAGATGGGACTATACTGAAGGGTGAAGCAAAAGAGTGGGGCAAATATGGAGACTGGAGTAAACGTTGTCCTGCTGGTGGAATATGTGGGATCCAGACAAAGGTGGAAGCTCCAAAGAAAGCAGGTGATAACACAGGACTTAATGATGTTCAGTTTTACTGCTGTGAATAAACTGTAAGAGCTTCATTACCATTGAATCTCAAATAAAGAGAGTTGTGTGTGCTTTATTTTTCTCCTTTCAGTTCCTTGAATCTGAATACATTGTGTCTGTATAGGAGGCCAACCAAAGGATAAAAAGAGGATCAACAGGACATATAGGCATGGAAGGGGGAAACCTCTTTAATTTGTGCCACTTCTTTTTCTTTTTCTGAAACTTGAATTAGCCACATTGTCAGTATTTCCTTCCCCCCCAACTCCCCCCCAGCAGAAATGCATTTTTGAGAAATTTCAACAGTTGAGAAGTTCTTGTTTTGAATGTGAAATCTGAGTGTTTCACAGAAAAATTCCCAATGTGGGAGTGGTTGCATGTTGACTGATCCACACTTCTTGAGACTTGCCTGTTCACTGTGACGTCAGTAGGAGATGGAAAGACTGGCTTCCCTAAAAATCAACCGGACAAATCTTTCATCTTAAAACTTCTGACCTTAAGAAATTTTTTTCTCCTTTTCCCTCCCAATTCCAGGGAAAGAATTCCTGCTTTTATTTGAGACATTATGACGGAAATAAGCCATCAAATAACATATGCCTTTGAGATTTTAAAATTTTAAATATGGAAACAGGTTGAGTCTCCCTTATCTGAAATGCTTGAGACCAGATGTATTTTGGATTTCAGAATATATATATTTTAATTGGTAATACATGTAGGGATATAATATTTTGGAGTTGGACCCAAGTCTAAACATAAAATTCATTTATATTTCATATACATCTTATACATGTAGCCTGAGAGTAATTTTAAACAATATTTTAAATATTTTTTGTGTATGCAAAAACATTTGTGTACACTGAAAAAGTTTTGGTTTTTGGAATTGTTTGGATTTTGGAATTCTGGTTAAGGGAAACTCACCTTGCACTGCATACAGATCAATAGCAAATATATTTTGAACATGAGGCATCAAATGATATCCCTCTAAATAATAATTAAAAAGTCAGAATCAATCAATGAGCATATGAAAAGTCCCAGTTTTGGATTTGGATTTCATGAAAATAGGATCCAGATAAAAATACAGCTCCTGATAGGATATTAATTGAATAAACTTGGCTTGAGTTTTATTCCTTCAGAGAATCCTTGGAATATACTGGTGTTGTTCTATTTTAGTGGTATATGGTCTGAACTCAGACTACATTGTTACTGAGGAGTTTATCACACGGGGGAAATCCCATGCGGAAACGGGGCTTTAAATTAAACAAAACCTGCAAAAGCGGGTGTTTTTTCAGATGATGTTGCTGTTAAAAGGAGGTTCATCTGAATGGAAATTAGACATAAACTGCTTCTTTTTACTTTCAGAAGATCCCGAAAGTAAAAAGAAGCAGTTTTTGTCTAATTTCCATTCGGATTAACCTCCTTTTAACAGCGCTGGAGTTTATCACACAGAGAAATCTCATTGATAAATTGCTTCTGTTTCTGCATTCTCCCCCCCCCCCTTTAACGTACCATTTCTGCACGGGGCTTCCCGTGTGATAAACTCCTGAGAAGGTCTGTCATAATGGCTTATTCACAGGTATTTTTGGGACATCATTCATAGTGGTAACCAGTGACTTACATGTCAGAATACAGTTGTTCCATTCAAGGTTTTCCTTAAAATAAATTCAGTACCCGAGACTGCTGCTTTAAAGTTTAAAAAAACTGCAGAACAGATTCACTACACCACCTATAGGGAAGCCAAGGGTGGCCATTGATCTTATCATCTTGTCTTGTTCTTTTCTCCCTGGAAAGATTGTTGGTAGTTAGGACCATGCATTTCTCTACTATAACTAAATGGACCTATGCATGTTCTTTACTGGAAGCAGCTGTCCTGCTTATGTATGCAGAGCTGATCAATGTTGGATCTATGAAAATGCTTTCTTGATTGTCAAATTACTATCCACATCAAAGAATCCACATGGGAACTTGTACACTGGTAAATCTAATACAACACAAGATTTTTCACATTTGGGGCCTCTTTACAAAAATGCCATTTAAAAAAAATTGTGCAGAAAACAGTGATCTGTTGCACAAAATGAAAACACCTGAAAAGTGTTGTGCAGAAAAAAGTGGTTCTTTGAACAAACTATAATATTCACAAAAAAAATTGCAAAACAATATTCCATTTCCCTGTAAGGCAATTTGCAGATGAAGCCATGAAAGTGTGGGAATAATATATATATATATATATATATATATATATATATATATCAGAAATGCAAAGAAACTCTTACAATCTTTAATTGTCCTGGCTCAATTCTAAGGAATTCTGGGAACTGTAGTTTTGTGAGACATTTTGTGAGATATTCTTCTCTGTCAGAGAGCTCTGGTGCCACAATAAACTACAATTCCCAAGATTGCCTAGCACTGAGACAGGGCAGTCAAAGCGGTCCCAAACCTATCTGGTTTTTTTTAAATCTCTCTATAATCTACATATAATGTACACTGAGGAGAAAACAGATCGTTGGGAAGAACAGCCTTTTGCATAACTGCAATTTCAGCTAAGCCTTCATAGTATTAGCTAACACCACGAATCCAGAGCCATTTTAACATTAGTCACTAAGGAACTGGCTTTAACAATTTCATATGAGTTATTTGATAAAGTACGACTCATGCTGGTGAACACTTTTAAAACCTAATTGTTCAACATCTGAGTTTGTTTAAATAGAAGTATTTTTAAAAAACAAATCATATCTACATTCATTAGCCTTTTATGTGATACTAGGACATAGGAATCAAACAAAGAAAGCATGGAATTGATGGCATAGAGAGATTTATTTTTATTTTTACTCTTCTATGTTTTGCTCTGTCCTAAGACTATTTTTATTCTCACTGGCCAGAATCATTGACCAATAGCAGTTGAACTGGAAACACATCTTCCTAAAGACATCCGCTAGGCTTTTACACACACAGCATCAGCAGGATGCACTGAAAATGTCATTACTGCTCCCAGTCAGGGGTTTCACTTTCTCCCACATTTAAATATTATTGTTAAACCTAAAAGTTTGAAGTTTTTTGTGGGTTTGAAGTTTGAAGTTTTTTGTGGTTTTTTCGGGCTGTGTGGCCATGTTCTAGAACAGTTTCTTTCTGACGTTTCGCCAGCATCTGTGGCTGGCATCTTCAGAGAATACTGGAATGGAAGAGAGTGCGTCTATATATACTGTGAGACCCTGGATAGGGAGGAGTGAATTCCCATGTAAACTGTGTATTGTTCTGTGTTGAATACGTATTATTCTGTTGTTAATGACATGGCTTCAGGGTGGGAGGATATGCAATCAAGGATATTGTCTGCTATCCCCATGTAAACTGTAATACATGTAAACTGTGTATTGTTCTGTGTTGAATAGGTATTGTTCTGTTGTTAATGGCATGGCTTCAGGGTGAGCTGTTTGAAAACACTGAAATTCTGGACCATGCCAACAACTATCAGGTCAAAATGCACAGGGAAGCCATCGAAATCCACAAACACTTGGATAATTTCAATGGGAAAGAAGAAACCCTTCCAGTAAACAAGGTTTGGCTACCAGTCCTACAAAATAAGAAAATCAGCACTCAGAAAATGCAAATGGGAAACCAACTAGGGTCAGGGGCTTTCCCAGCAGACAATAGCAGACAATATCCTTGATTGCATATCCTCTTACCCTGAAGCCATGCTTCAGGGTAAGAGGTGGATTATGGGAGGCTTCAGGGTGGATTATGGGAGGAGGGAATGTTTTAACTCTGTTTGTTTTAAATGTTGCAACCCGTCCCGATTGCCGTGCAGAGGGGCGGGCTATAAATAAAACTAATTATTATTATTATTAAAACCAATAGACCAGACATGGAAAGTTGAGTTATACAAGGCCTACTTTATTTGATCTGACCTATTTAAGATGTGTTGGCCTAGAAATGAAGCAAGGGGGAGGGGAGTAATCTAATGCAGTTCCAGATGAAGCCAGGTCAACCTCTGCCTTCCCTTAGTTAAAATACCTTAGCCCCAAAGGTAATCCAAATAATTGTCTTGCTTCCTTGCTAGCCATAATTGGAAGGTACACAAGTCTCTGATCACTACAAGTGAGAGCCCAGATCCCAGGTTAATGTCAAAGGTAGTCTTCTTTCCCAAAGTCCCAACCTCCAAGCCCTACAAGAGTATATTTCAAACCCTACCCCATACTAAAAGCATGCCAAAGGTTATAACTTATATTCAGCCCCTGTTGCCTTCCATGGACAAGGGACAAGCATCTGTTTAGTCCCTTTCCCCCACCAGCCTGACCAACAAGGCACTCACTCTTTGTTGTAACTCTCCCAGGAACAATATATTCCCCTCTTCTGACAAATGAATGCCATCAGTCCTGTAGAGCTCTGGCCAACAGAAAACTATGATGGGATGTGGAGAAAGTGGCCCACCACTTAGTTTGAAAAGGTTAGAGGACAGATTTCCTTATAGACACAATGCCCAGTGAGATTGCTGTACGATATTAAAATATTTTGAATTTGTAAGGTAATAGTTTTCTTGGGAAGCATGTTTTGTTTTCACCTGAAATATGAAATAATAGAAACATAAGGGCCTGAATTCAGAAAACAACATACACTAGTGGGAACAAGACATAAAGAGGAGAAAGTGCTAGTTCTGTTGTCAGCATCACTTTGCAAACATGAAAAGCCACAACCTGAAGCAAAGCACAAAAAATGGATAATAGCTTCCAGTATGCTGCTTTAAGGAGTCAAACAATAGAGCATGGAAGGTGCTGACTTGAGAAGGGTGACTCCCACATTTACTTTTCTGGCACTGCCTTGCCTAAACTGACATTCATCCCCCCCCCCCTCAGCTTCTCTCTCATTTCAGCCATAGCAAAACAGGCACCTGTGGAACTGTAAGTACAACAGCTTCTTTCTGGGAAGAGGCCATGGTGAAATATATGATTTTTGTAGTAGAAGGTGTACTATTCAGTCCCTGATGTCTACACTTAAAACAGTACTGGGAACTGTAAATGTTGTTGAACTGAAGCTCAACAGTGTTCTTCCCCAAGATAGCTAAGCTGCTGGGCATTATTGTTTAACAACATTTGGAAAGCTGTATGATCCTTATCCATAAACTGAAAGAGATCTGGGGAAATAATGAACAAGTCTTTTGCCTAAGACCTTGCAGACCCATTGCAAATCCAAGCAAACAGATCTCCTGTTCTGAAGAAGGACTCATGCAGGACGCCAGATGACTTGGATCACACAGGTTAAGAGTGACTCCAGTCTGTTCTCACTTTTTCTAAAGCCATTTTGTGGTTGCCTCGACTATTTCCCTTGAAAAGATTCAATGCAAATTCTGCTCATTTTCAGGAGTCAAAAAAGCTAGTCAGTGAATGCATTGCATCAGCCAAAAGTAATTGTGCTTCCCTTTCAGGAGAAATTTCTCCATTCCTAAGTGGCTAGGTTGGTCCCTTACTCTTGTCCTTCTGCTGATGGGTTGCTGTACTTAGAAACCAAGTCATAGGGGAAATGGTTGAAGGATTTTTTAGTTCAGAGAAGACTTGATGGGCATCTTCAAATATCTTTTTTTCTTGTAAAATTAGTTATCAATTTAAAAAACCCCAAAATAAACATATGACACATAAAACATATAACATATAACACATACATTTAGCACAAAACATTACATATAATTACCTAACATATAATTACATATAACAACCAACTTCCTTTCCAACAGCTTTTGTCATATATATCCAATTACCTTCATTTTAATTTCCTTCCCATAATATCTGTCCTAATAATCATCTTTTGCCTTCCCACCTTTGAAAAAGATCAATAAATAAAATAAATGTAAATAATGTAACTTCTTATTTACCAATTATCATTCCATACATTGTCAATCTTTAATTTATCTAGCATATCCAACTAAAAATTCCATATTCAATTAAAGTACTTATCATTTTACCATTATACTTAATGTTACTCCCCTCTGCATATTTCCTATCCTAATTGTTTCCTTTCTTAATTTTATAGATTTATCACACTTATTTGTCCCCGTTCGTTTCCTAAATATTTTATCATAACATTCCATTCTTCTTTCACAAAATTTTCTTCCAATTTATCTTTCAGTCTAAATGATATCATGTCTAATTCCATTATTTCATATAGTTTACTTAACCACTCTTCAACCTTTGGTATTTCCTGCTTTTGCAACATTTTAGTAAATACAATTCTTGCCATTGTCAGCAAGTGAAAAAATGAGTCTACCATTTTTTTTCTTTGTTGTCTTCAGTTATTCTTAATAACATTGTTTTTGGTTTGAAGCCAATTTTAATACCTAATTCCTCAACTATAACTTTATATATGGACAACCAGTACTTTCTAGCTTGTGGGCATGTCCACCACATATGATAAAATGTTGCTAGGTTATGAGAACATTTCCAACATTTGCTCATTGTCCCTTTATACACCTTTGCTAATTTGTGTAGGGGCAAATGCCATCTCAAGAACATTTTGTAATTGTTCTCTTTTAGATCCTGGCTACAAATATTTTTCATCCACTGTTTCCACACTTCCCCCCATTGATCTAAACTAATCATTTTACCCAGGGGTAGGCAACCTTTGCCCTTTAAGGGCCCAGGGACTTCAGCTCCCAGAAGCCTCAGCCATGTTGGCCAATAGTCCCATGTTGGCCAATAGCTCCTGGGATTCTGGGAGCTGAAGTCCCTCAGCCCTTAAAGGGGAAAGGTTGCCTACCCTTGATTTTACCTGTGCTCTGTGCCCATTTTACCATGCTTGGTTTTATTACTTCTTATTTATTTATTTGGAGTATTTATACCTCACTCTTAATAATAATAATAATAATAATAATAATAATAACAACAACAACATTTTTTTATTTATACTCCACTCGTCTGTCAACCAATCAGGGTGGCTTACATCAGATAAAAATCCCATACAATATAAATCAACCTAAAATACAGTCTAAAACCCCCAAACCCACCCTCCCATCCGTAAAATAATAGTAAATCATATATCAATTAAAACATATAAAGGATCACAAGAAAAATAATAAAACAAGCAAAAATACAAGACAAGCAGGGCAATGATGAGAGCCAGAAGCAAATGGCTAAAACAACTCCTGATGCCGGGAAAATCTAGTCAGGAAAGGCCTGCCAGAAGAGATCTGTCTTCATAGCCTTTTTAAAGCTGCTCAAAGTTGTTATTGACAGATCTCATCCAGAAGACCATTCCAAAGTCTGGGGGCAACTACCAAAAAAGCCCTCTGGGAGATTGTGGACAGCCTTGTTTTTATTGGCTGTAGCAAATTTCTCCCAGAGGACTGGAGTGCATGGGGTGGATTGTATGGGAGGAGGTGGTCCCTAAGATAGTTTGGACCCAAGCCATTTAGGGCTTTAAAGATCATAACCAACACCTTATAATGGGTCCAGAAACTGATAGGCAGTCAGTATCGGTGTTATGTGGTCTCTTCTAGATGTACCTGAGACTACTCTGGCTGCCATATTCTGCACCAACTGAAGTTTCTGGACCAAACACGAGGGTAGCCCCATGTAGAGTGTGTTACAGAAATCCAGATGGGAGGTTACCAGCACATGCACCACAGTCTCAAGGTTCTTTATTTTCAGGAAAGAGCACAGCTGGCGTATCAGCCAACGCTGATAACAGGCGCTCCTGACCATCACTTTTACCTGAGTAGTCATCAGGAGTGACGAGTCCAAGAGCACCCCCAGACTGTGAACACAGTCCTTAATGGAGAGTATGACCCCGTCCAGGACTGGAGGTTGCAACCCAATTCCCGGTTTCGGGGCCACTACTGTGAGCACCTCCGTTTTGTCTGGATTCAGTTTCAATCTGTTTTTCCTCATCCAGCCCATTACTACATTAAGACAGTCATTGAGAGGAGAGACACCATCGAAATTCGAGGCTGACGATCAAGACATGGAGAAATAGATCTGGGTGTCATCAACATACTGATAATACCCAGCCCCATACCTCTGAATGATCTTACCCAGAAGCTTCATATAGATGTTAAACAGCATTGGGGACAGAATGGCACCCCGAGGGATGCCACACATGAGGTCTTTTTTTGCAGAACAACTGTCCCCAAGTAGCACCCTCTGGGACCTGCTCGAGAGGAAGGAACGGAACCACTGCCTCCAATTCCCAACCCACTCAGGTGATCCAAGAGGATGCTATGTTCTATTGTATCAAAAGCTGCTGAGAGGTCTAAAAGCACCAACAGAGTCACACTACCCCTGTCGATGCCCAGATGCAGGTCATCGGTCAAGGCAACCATGGCAGTCTCAACTCCAAATCCCGTCCTAAAGCCAGTTTGAAATGGGTCTAGATAATTGGTTTCATTCAAGACTGCCTGGAGTTGAAGAGCAACTGCCCCCTTGATCACTTTGCTCAAAAAAGGTAACATAGGGGGGTTGCAGACTGCCAGAGAGACACCGACCTATAGTTGTTTATGTCCAGGGGTTCAGGGAAGGTTTTTTCAGTAGCGGACTGACCACTGCTTCCTTTAAACAAGATGGAACGTGTCCTTCCCTGAGGGATGTGTTGATGATGTCCAGAAGGAACAACCTGAAGGCACCCCCCCCCACCCCCGGACAGCCAGCCACGAAGGGTAAGGATCAAGAGGACAAGTTGTTTTCCTCACACTACCAAGGAGCTTGTCCTTGTCCTCGGTACTCACAGATTGAAAATGATCCAGTAAATTTACATCAGCGGAGCTGCTGGATACCTCATCTATTGATTCTGTTACAACACTGGTGTCCAAGTCGGCTCTTATCTGAGAGATTTTATCTGCAAAGAAGTTGTTCAGCCACAAAGGCTCTCAGAGTGGCTTACAAATGTTTAATTAGATGGTTCCCTGCCCTCAGGCTTACAATCTAAAAAGACATGACTAAAAGGAGAAGGGAATGGCAGTAGGGAAGGGGATCAAGTCCAGCTGTTGAGCTCCTCCTGCATTTTCAACCTGTGTTTGTCCTTACCCCCAGCACAATATCTTTGTATCTTATCCATTTTTGTGTTGATATTCCTTCCCTACTAAAAAAAAAAAAAAAAAAAAAAGCTTCATGTGTAGAGCACTACTGTGGGATCTTATAATATATTCTTGTCCTATATTTCTTCCATGATTTCAATACTACTCGTATACTGATATCAAGCTAAAACGAAATTCAAGCAGACTTCCCAAAGGGCATTCTCAGTTGCTGCCCCTAAACTGTGGAATGGCCTGCCGGATCAGATACGTCTTATTACGTCCTTTACCACCTTCAAGAAAGCAGTTAAGACGGAGCTTTTCCGGCAGGCCTTCCCAGAATAACTCTTTGCAGGGGTATATACATTCGAGCCACTTTATCTCTGATCTCTCTACCGAGAGTGGCATCTTGTTATTGCTTTTATTATCTATTTTTAGTTATATGTCTGATTTTAATTTTATTATGTTTAATACTGTTTTAAGGGGGGAGGGTAGTGGACGAAGGGTAAGAACTTGGATTTTAACTGTAGTATTTTAACCTGATGTATGCCGCCCTGATTGCTGAGCAGAGGGGCGGGTTACAAATAAAATTTATTATTATTATTATTATTATTATTATTATTATTAAATGGTCACTACAATCCTTATTTACCTTATCCTTCTCATTGAAGAGATATGCATGCCACTTGAACCTTAGTCTATCCTCCTCTAATTTTAATAAATTTTCATTGTCCAGATTAACCTATTCTCTAATCCACATCAGAGCTGCTGCATGATAATACAGTTTGAGTTTAGGTAAAGCCATTCCTCCTCTTCCTTTATCGTTTTGTATGATCTTTATTTTCACTCTTGTTTTTTTTTTAAATATAACCAAACAAATGTCATAATATCCTTTTGCCATTGAGTGAAAGGTTTCTCATTATGAATTATGGGGATCATCTGAAATAAAAAAATAAAATTTTGGGCAACAAACTCATTTTTATCAATGCTTATCTTCCCAGAAAGGATGATTTTAACTTTTTCCAGTTATTTAAATTTTTCCTAATTTCCGTCTATATTTTCTCATAGTTGTTCTTGTAAAGATTAGAGTTTTTATTTGTTAGTTATTTAACTTTTTTTGTACTCTAAATCTAAAACCAGATTTTTCTATTAAACTTTTTTCTTCACGTCTTGACACATTTTTAGTTGATACTATTGTTTTATCCTCATTTATTCAGAATCCTGACACTTGTATATATTTTCTCAAATGATTTACTAAGTGTGTAATACTTTCTGCTAGATTTGATATAGCAATGATTAAATAGTCTACAAATGCTTTAGCTTTATATTCCTGTTTTCTAATCTTTACTACTTGTATCTTTTTTCTTCTCTTCTTCTCTTAATTATTGCTTCTATGATTATTAGAAATAATACTGGAGATAATGGACATCCCTGTCTGGTCCTTTTTGTATCTGTATTTCCTTTGATTATTCTCCACTCACAATTATGTGTGCCTTTTGTTCCTTATATATAGTTGCTATCCAATTATCTCCTGTTTTAATCTTCCTCAGAATCTCTATCATTGTTTCATAATAAACATTATCAAATGTTTTTCCTGTGTCTAGAAATACTAGTGCTATCTTGTTTTGTATGTTCTTCTCATGATATACTATTATGTTTAATACTTACTATCTCTTACATTGTTATTGACCTGTTCAATATCTTTATCTGTTCTTCTGAGAAAGTCTTTAGATCTGTGATTGCCAAAAATTTATCCAGTCTATCCATAGATATCTCCCTTTTCTTATATAATTTAGCAAAGTAGTTTTGAAAAGCTCTTTTATTTGTTGTTGTTCTGATACTAAGTGTGTCTCTTCTCTAATGCTTGTAATGCAATTACTATCCTTCATTTTGCTTACTAGTTCTAGGTGAAAAATCCTGAAACAAAGGTTTGGTCAGGTTTTGATGGGATATATAGTCAATGTTAAGATGTTGAAATGTAAAGATGTGTGTCTGTATTTTTCCTTGATGAGAAAATTTGCTTTCTTGAGGCCAGATTCACAATAATCAACCCAGGTGTGTGTTAGTCAAAACAAAGCTAGTTAACAAGCAAAATTCTGTGAGAAAGAGTTTTATTTACACAAAGGGTTTTCAATAACAAAAAATGTTTTGGAAACAGCAGTCACATGATGTAATATGAATAACAAGAGGTTGGGCTAACACACGTCATAAAAGATCAACCAATTAGCCTGAAAGGGCTACACCCAAAGAGATGGCGATATGTGGGCTGGAATTGTGTTTCTGGAAAAGTACTTCACTTCTTTTTTAACCTTTCAACTGAATGGATTAACTAATAATATTTTGCTGATGCTGTAGCTTGACTAATTTTTCAAAATATAACAGTTATAGTTTTGTTCCTGTTTAGCCATTCTGGCTAAAGTGAAAATGTTATCGTTGTTATTGTTTCATTTTTGCTCATGCTGATTTTTACAATAAAAGAAGAAGCTTGCTGAAGCTGCGTGTTGGTGACTGGTCTGGTAGACTGTTTCCTGTACATTTATCATAATTAAATTTCAACAGGTTTTGCTTTTCAGACAGTCACCAATTTATAAAGATCAGAGGTTGTTGTTTTAGGCAATTAATGACTAAGGGGGGAAGCAGCTTCACAGGGCAGCACGGGGCCGCCCCAGGAAGCTGTGGCTCAGGGTCAAGGTATCCGCACTCCTCGGCCCCGAGCCACAGCATCCCAAGCCCAGGAAGGAGTGCTAAAATAGCGCTCCTTCCACAAGACGCCAAAGGTGCACTGCAAAAGGCCTCCAGTGCACCTTCGGTGCCTCTTCCACTGCAGCGTGTGTGGATGCTGTGGTGGAATTGCATTGTCGGAGCGCCAGTTGTGTGGAGCGACGGGCGCTCCCGATGACGTATTCGGGAAGGGGTTGGGGCGCCCAGAGTGAGGCTGCCCCTCCCCTTCCTGGCCTCGAAAACGGCACTTTGCGCCGTCTGCTTAGGCCCTAAGTTGCCTCTCTTAAAGTCACTCGATGACTGAGATGCAGTTAGGAAAGCACAAAAAAATGTACAATAGCTTCCAGTCTACTCCTTTAAGGAGTCAAGCAATAGAGCATGGAAGGTGCAGATGTGAGACGGGTGACTCCCACATTTAATTTTCTGGCCACTGCCTTGCCCAAACTGACATTCATTTTCCCCCTCAGCCTCTCTCTCATTCCAGTTATAGCAAAATAGGCACCTCTGGTAAGTACAACAAGTCCTTTCTGGCAAGAGGCCTTCCCGGAGTAATCTCCCGGCTCTTTTCCTAGACGGTCTGGTTTGTTAATCTGCTCTCCTACCCCTAGCTGCTATTGTTTGTTGTTTTGTTTTATGATTTTATTGTTTGATGCTGTTTTTAATACCATTTTAGTTTAATCTATTTTTAAGGGGTGGGAGGGTTAGGGGGGTATTTGGTGATGTGTTTTATCTTTGTATTGTTTTAATCTGTTGTACGCCGCCCTGGTTGCTTTGCAGAGGGGCGGGTTAGAAATAAAACTTATTATTATTATTATTATTATTATTATTATTATTGTGAAATATATGATTTTTGTACTAGAAGGTATACACTTCAGTCCCTGAGATCTACACTTAAAACAGTACTGAAACTATAAATGTTGAATTGCAGCTTCTTCCCCAAGATAGCTAGGCTGCTGGCTGTCATTGTTTAACTACAACATTTGGAGAGCTGGATGATCCTTATCCATAACTAAAAGAGATATGGGAAAATAATGTACAAATCTTTTGCCTAAGACCATGCAAATCCAAGCAGACAGGTCTCTTGTTCAGAAGGGCTCATGCAGGACTCTGGATGACATGGATCACACAGGTTAAGAGAGGCTCCAGCCTGCTCTCACTTTTTCTAAAGCCATTTTATGGTTGCCTCGACTTTCCCCTTCAGCCTGGAAAAGATTCAATGCAAATTCAGCTCATTTTCAGGAGTCAGAAAAGCCAGGCTGTGAATGCATTGCATCAGCCAAAAGTAATTGTGCTTCCCTTTTCCCTTTCAGGAGAAATTTCTTCATTCCTGAGTGACTAGATTGGTCTCTTACTGTTGTCCTTCTGCTGATGGGGTTGCTATACTTATTTTCTTTCCACAGATGTGCTTTTAAATTGTGGTTAATTTAGTTGTTTCAATATAGAGGGTTTTTTTTTAAATGTTATACCTTTTACCAGTTTTTCTTGCATCTCTTTTTAATCATGTTGTGAGCCACCTTGTGTTCCACCTTTGGGAGAAGATTAACAAAACTAACATTCAATCCTTTTTCTGTTGCATCTAGAGTGGACTTTCTGCCATGGCCCTCTTGGTCAACACTCTCTTTGTGATGGTCATCTGTTGCTACAGGGGTGCAGAAACTCGAAATTATAGTTCTGTTCTCACTGTGCCAAATGGAGCCCAATGGGGCAGTTGGGGCAAACCAGAATTCTGCAAAAAAGGATATGCAAATGGTTTCTCCTTGAAGGTAAGAATGGAGAAGGATAAGGGACAATCAAGCAGCAGCCAGATGCTTCCAACAGCTGCTGGAAAATAATACCATCTTTCTGGACATCTAGAAGACCCCAGGAAGTCCAAGAGGATGCCTCTTCCTTTTTGTAGTTGACTACAGAAGTACAGCTAGCTGGCTGCCCCTCATTCTGTCTCCTTCCTATTCTGGCAACTGAATGATTTGCTCTCTCTCTCTCTCTCTCTCTCTTGTGTACCAAGCTTGAAAACACATAAGTGACTTAGGGGGGAAGCAGACGAGGGCGTCCAAGACGCCCTGCGACGGTGCGCCGCGGGACTGGAGCAGTCGCACCGCGGTGCACCGTCGGCACCTCTGAAAGGAGCGCAAAAATAGCGCTCCTTTCAGAAGTCAGTGAAAGTGCGCCCTAAAAGTGTCGGGTGCACTTTCACTGACTTTTCTGCCGCAGCGCGTGTGGTCGCTGCGGCGGGAGGTTGTCCCCGGAGCGCCGGACGTGTGGAGGGCCGGCGGCTCCGAGGACGACCTCAGGAAGAGGAAGGGGTGCCACGCGTGCGGCTGCCCCTCCTCTTCCTTGCCTCGGAGACGGCTCAATAAGCCGTCTGCCGAGGCTGTTAGTGAGGGAGTCATAGCAGATGGAGTTGTTTACCTTTCAATATCAAAAACGTACATGTACATGTATAAATTTCTATTATGTCTGCATATTTCATTAACAGGATATTTCTGCATATTTCATTAACAGGATACCATTTTCCAACATAAAAAGTTCATTAACTAGTTATTATCAAACACTGACCTATGGAAATTCAGTATTGTTGGATGACCAACTTGAAGGGTGGGAAATTAGAGTACGTCCAAATAATTGTTCCAGTCATTTATCACTATATTTGAAAAATAATTTGCACCTAACCTCTTCTTGAAAAGCTTCCCTGTCCATTTAAAAACACTCTGAGAGAAAGACAGAATATCAATGAAACAAAGAAATCAATCAGATGCAAGTATGTATTCCTTGTTTGAATTGTCCTTTCTTTGGCTGATCGTTAAGTAAGTATGATTTCCACTATAAGATGGAGAAGCAAGTCCCAGAGTAAAATCTATGACAAGGCTATGGTGGGGGAAAAGGCAATATGGAGTGTGAAATGTGGAACCCAAATGTGCAATACACAATTACAATGAACAGTGTACTAAGACAATGTGCAAAATTGTTGTAAGCACAGCTCCACTGCTGTCAGACAAGTGTGTTGAATACACTGTGGTGAATAATTTGTGCAGCAAACATAGGGTGAATAACACATGTGTACATAGACAAAGCAAAGACACATTATAGATGAAGCTGAGGAAGTGTTTTGGCTATGAAAAATTCTAGCCTTTATATTGTGGTACAGGAAAAATATCCCTTTTCCAAAATACTTGGGACCAGATGTCTTTTGGATTTTGGAATACCTGTATTTGCATATACATAACGAGACATAAATGCGGCTGGGGAGAGAATGAACATCTGTGAAATCACAGGAATCAAAAAATAGTGCTTGGTATGAATCCAGATCTCCTGTCATTTTACAGATCCTCACATCTTTGTCCAGCTGCATGCCATGCTACTTATATGCAATCTCTTCAGTCTCGCAAATACAATACAGATACATAGTTCAACAAGTTTGGGTATTTGGAGGATTTTGGATTCTGGAATTCTGGATAAGGACTCCTTAAAGCTCTTGCCAAGTAAGATGCTACAAAAAACAAGTGTGGCAGGGGAAGACTATCTAGAAATATTATAATTTTCATATTGTTTCTAGACTATCTAGAATTATTACAATTTTCATATTGTTTTGAAATGTAAAGTGAAGGAAGTTTCTTTATATTCTAAAACAGGGGTATAATTCTTTACTCATCTTGTTCCTGAAGGAAGTAACGAGTAATCTGAACTATTTTCTTGCCACTGTGAAAAGGTCTTCCAAAACTGCAGTTTTCAAAGACTGCTTGCAGTTTTTAACTTGTATGCAAAATTTTCTAATTGGGTTTTTGTGTGTGTGTGTGTGTGCAGAATATATATTTTTCTTTGAAAAAAAATGTGTTTTTTCTCAGTAATACAATTTTCTGTGCAGAATACACTGTTTATGTGCAAAATAATTTGCACATTTCCCCATTGGTCATGTTGATGTTTTGGGAGTTGTAGTTCAAAGACATATAACAATTTCTGTGCAAAAAGGCAGCTTCTTACTATTTTGCTGTTGAGTTTGGACAGAGCAGATACTTTGCATGCTGACAACTCCAACCTAGGACTTTATCACACAGGGGCCAGTTTTGTCTTTAAAAAGATAATAAAGTGCAAATAAACCATCCTGAAAATAGAGCAAAAATAGAGCTTGATCACGCAAATGAATTTCACACGTAATTAGAATAAATGTGAAATAATGCAAAAAGCGATAAAAAGGCATTTTTACATTTCATACAGAAGTGAAAGAAATCCGTAAATGTACTACAGATGGTATACTTGCACATGCGCAGTAAGAGAAAGCAGAGAGGCTCATGTCTGCCTGGCATGTTTGTCGCCCAAGCAAAACAGGAAATAAAAGGGTTATTGTGTGAATAAACCGAATTTGACTTTCACACTAAAGTAAATGCGCAATTACAGTAATATCGCATATGCATTTTCACTAAAATCTCAAAAGTAAAAAGATCTGGGATATCACCACTTTCTGATCACTTTAATAGCAGTTTTTGTGTGAAGTCGTGTGAAATCGTTGCATGTAATTACGCGTTTTTTCGGGATTTGTATGGGATAAACTATAGATTTCTCCTGTGTGATAAAGTCCCTAGTGCTGACACATTGATTGATTTATAACAATACTCTGCAATTTAGTTTGTGTGCTTGTGAATCCATGAGTTTGGGGTGGGGGGATTCTGTCAAAAAACAAAACCTCACACATGCTTAACCCTGATGCACAAAGATGCTATTTTTTAGTCCCCAGGCTCATGCTTTATTCCAAAAACCACACTACCAAATACCTACAAAATCTGCAATGTCATTAGGTACACAGTGATAAAAAGTGTTTCCAAATTTCAGCTGCACCCATATATATATATATATATATATATATATATATATATATGAGAGAGAAGGGGGAATGGGGAAAAGGTCCTAGGAATCTCTTTATTTTTTTTTCTATTAGAGTACTTCCTCTTCCCCAGCAACTATGATAAATTGAGACAAAAAGTCCCCACCCTGTTTTTCAATAGCAGAAAGCAGAAATATGATTGAGCAAACACTGGTATTTATTTGGGTCATATATCTACCATAGTACATGCAGTGTACATCTGTTCCTTTTTGTGATTTCTGGGTCTGGATGTTTAGATGGAATATAGATTATTAGCACATGCAAACACTATTTTGAACATGGAGCATTTTTATACTTTATGATATAGTGGAATTCTCACTGAAATTCTCATTTAGTTTACACAGTTCAAGATTACTATCCCAGTGTATGAGTGGATGAAACACCTTGTTCACACTCTTGTTTTTCTGTTCTTGACCAGGTACAGGCCTACCAAGGTAGCATGGCATGGAATGATGATACAGCCTTGAATGCCATCCGTCTCCACTGCAATGATGGCCAAACTATTACATCCAAAGTTGGACCGTGGGTGTTGTTGTTGTTGTTATTATTATTATTATTATTATCATTCTTTTTCTTGCCACCTTGGGTCCCTTGTTGGGAGAAAGGCAGGCTGTGAATATTGGATTTATTTCCTGCCTTGGGAATAAGAAAAGAGAAAGTTCCTAATTGTTAGCACCCATCAGTTCTGGGTAATCAACCTGTTGTGTACCACCTCTTCAAGAATCAAATCCCAAAGCCTTCACTGTGTAGTCTGAAGATAATTTTTCCAGTACTTCATAGAAGCCAGCAAGAACAGTGGGGAATCATATTTTCTTCTCAGAGGACAGGACAATTTTGGAACTCTCAGTTAAATGATTAAACTTAAGTCAGATGTTGCTTTCTTTTCTAGATGTTCTATAAAGTATTTTGTGTTATTCTTGTTGACAGCCTGGTTAAATGTTGTATAGATTATGCTACTCTTAAGTTGATTTATAGTTCGCTGCTGGATATCATCCACAATGGGCTCACCAATGGTTTCCATCATTTTATAGAGAATTCACAAATCGAATGACACAGTGTTCTGTCCTGGGACTGATGTTATTCAACTCTTTGTAAAGAACTTTGATTGAGGAGTAGGAAGGATACTTGTCAAATATGCAGGGGCAGCTAATCTCTTAGAAGATGAAATCAAGATTCAGTGTGACTTTAGCAAATTGGAGAACTAGGCCAGTACTACAGATTTAATATTAAGATGAATGAATATAAAGTTCTGTGTTTAGACAGCAAAAAGTCAGAAGAACAAAAATTGCACACAGGATGGGAAAACCTGGTTTCAAGGGGTCTGTGTAGATATCTAGATGTCTTAGTAAACCAGAAGCTAAACATGAGTTAACAGGATGATGTGATGGCAAAAACAAAACAAAACCCTAATGCAGTCTTAGTGTATATCAACAGAATTATAAGGTCTATATCAAGAGAAGTAATTTGGTCTTGTTATATGACTTACATTGACTCTATCATAGGGTTTATTGGCCCCCAGAAAAGGTCTTTATTTTAGACTGAGAGTGTGTGACTTGCTCAAGGTTTCCCACTGGGCTTCTATGGCTGAAAAGGGATTAGAGCCCTGGTCTCTTGGAGGGGCTCTGCAGACGCAAAGCGCTGTCTTGGAACCAGGGAAGGGGAGGTGAAGGCAGACGCTGGACGCCCCAACCTCTTCCTGAGGACATCATTGGAGCACACACCATTGCACATGGTGAGCACTCCAATGATGTCCTTTCAGTGGAGCCTCTGCATGGGCTAAGCTGGAAAGAGCATGGAAGAGGTGTGCGACGCCTCTTCCAGTGCCCCTTTTGGCTTCTTTGGAAGGAGCGGCATTTTAGCACTCCTTCTAGGGCCAGCAGAAGGGTGTATTGGGGCTACTGTGTGTGTTAGCAGTGGCCCCAATAGTCTGCTTCTTGGGGCGGCCCATGGCCGCCCATCTGCTCTCCCTCAGGAGTCCCACTCTGACATTCAAACCACTACACTACACTGAAACTCAGTTAAAGGAAGTAATAGTAGTACTGCATTATGCTTTGATCAATCCCTCCTGGAGTACAACATTTATTCTTGGGCACCACCATTCAAGAAGGATATTGACAAGCAGACATTCATCCACAGAAGGACAACCAAGATATTGAAGGGTTTAGAAACCAAGTTCTAGAGAGAATGGTTGAAGGAAGTGGCATTATTAGCTCAGAGAAGACTGAAACATGATATGACGGGCAACTTCAAATATCTGAAGCACTGTCAGGTAGAAAATAGAGTTTGCTTTCTACTGCCCCACAGTATAGGAAACAAACCATTGCATTTAAATCACAAGAGAGGAGATCCTGACTCAATGCTTGGTTGAACCACCTGACAATATTTGGCAGTGGACAGTGTTATTTGGGAGATGGTGGACTTATTAGGGATTAGTGATGCATTAGCTGTGGGTCTCTGTGCTGGCAGGAGTTAGATGACAGTTGGGGTCCCTTCCAACTTTACAATTTTATGTTTTATGATTCTTCAGGTTCAAGAAATAATGTTAGTTAAAGAATATTTACAGTGCATATTACATATTACCTTTTTTGTGATCTTGCATGAATTATCCACTGACAACAGAAGTGGCATGACAATGTGCAGATTTTTGCTCTCTCCTCTGATTTAAAGGAAATATGGCTCTAGTGGTATGCCTGTTTTGTTTTGTTTTTTTGAAATATATATTGTATGCCTATTTTTTAATATCACTATTCACTATTATTTAATATATTTAATATCACTATTCATCATTATTCTCTTCTTTGGCAGATGGGGAGAATGGACAAAGACTGAGATTTGTCCTAAAGGGAACCTGATTGCCTTTTCATTACAAGTGCAAGAGTACCTTGGAACTGTACGAGATGATTCTGGAGGTAACAACATCAGATTCAACTGTGACCAAGGGAATGTTCTGACAGGCCAGTCACATGACTGGGGTACTTTTGGGAAATGGAGCCCAAGCTGTACTGTTGGTGCCATATGTGGGCTTCAGACAAAGGTGGAGGATGACCAGGGTGCTGGTGATGACACAGCACTTAATGATGTGAAGTTCTTCTGCTGTGACTGAGACCTATGCATTCATATTGCTACAGCATAGCCAATTCATGTTGATATGAAGCTTTTTTATTATTAAATCTTAAACAAACTGTTTTGTGTTCCTTTTTGGATGACATTCCCTTACTTCTGTCTATATAGCTTCTGGATAGAAGACCATCAGAAGTATTAAGGCAAGATTGTTGGATTATAAAAATAAATGGATTATGATAGGCTATGGTTGTAAAAGAATAAACAGAAATCAGTTAAACCAGGCCAAAGGCCTGTCTAAGCCAGCATTTTGTTTCCTGCACTGGCCAAGTAGTTACCTGGTTTGTGGGAAACCCACAAACATGTTAATGATGAAATACTGAATCAAGTATTAGTTATAGAACTGCAAAAAGCAAATCTTCACCTCCTGTCAAATATTGTCAATCAGATGTCAAAAATCTAACTAATTGGTCCTAAATCATGTGCAATAATGACTTCTCTGTTATTGTGTTTAAAATTGGCAGCAGCAGCATACATTTGCTTGATGCTGTGTACAACTGAAATACTGTAATGTATTTTATTTCATTTTCATTAAACTATGTTAGCCACCTTTTAGGAACCAATGTCTCTCAAGAAGGCATGAAAGATAAAAACAATATTAACCAAATGAAATTATAATTGCATGAACCAATGTTTTGCAAATTTTTAATTTAAAAATGACATTTATAGTAAAACCAACAAGGTATAGGAAAAGAAGCAAAATGTTGCCCCAGATTCCACATCATGCTCTTTGTTTTGTAACTTTACAAATAGAATATAGCACTTTACATTTCTATACCACTTCATAGTAAACTAAGCTCTCTCTAAGTAGTTTAAAATGTGTAGGCCAATTGCTCCCAACAAGCTGGGGACTCATTTTACTGACTTACAAAATGATGGAAGGCTGAGTCAACTTGGAGCCCTGTGAATCAAACTCACAATGTTGTGGCTGCAGTACCATCATTTAACCACTGTGCCACCAGGGGTCTCTAATCTGGAGCCAGGTGTAGAAACGCAATTAAACAAATCTGGACCTAAGTGTGGAAATGCAAATTGAACTGCTACTGAATTACAAAAATAAACAGGTGGACACCAAAAAGAGGGTTCCAATGTGCATTGGGTGCTTCCAGTGTGCTTTAGGAACTCCTAATGAGCACCAGGCACTTCAGGTGTGCATTGAGCACTGCTGTTTCACTCCAGCACTTCCTATATGGTGTCCAGATGCACAAGGGGAGTGGGCCAATCATACCACTATCAATGTATTCTGTAACTTCGCAGAAGCCTGTATGATTGAACTTCACAGGATCCCCGAGGTGAGTATGGACATTGCAAAACTATTCAGTTCTATTTCCTGAGTCCCATGTTGAATTCCACCCATCTGCTGCATGCTTTGAGGAAGCCCTTTGCTGCCCAAAAGAGGTTTGGTGGGCAACAGGGAGAAGCCAAGGGTGATGATGAAATACACCCTCTTTTCTGCCATCATCACCACAGAGTAAGATCTCAAATGGATTTTTAACTGTTCATTTGTGCTCATTGCATGGAGGTATGCATAGAATATCTCAAATGTTCTTGTCAATGATATTCTTGTGCTTGATGAAGAAATTGTCAACAACTCAAAAACATAACTTCATTCAAGAGGAATTTCCCCTCCAATATTTTCATTTTTGCCTATGAGAGTGAAATAAGAATGAAAGTTATTCGTCTTTTACTCTTTGCACTCATAAATAACCACTGATCTCATTACTTCATTAGCATTAGATTTGTGGAATAACAGCATCGTACTTTAGCCTTAGTATGATTGCAGCAAGGACATTTGGAAATGATCCTTTCATGATTCCAAACTCATTTCAGGCATAGACCTTAGCTTTGGCAGGGTCAGCACAGTACTCTATGCATCACAGTTTAAAATGGGAGAAAGGGTACGATAGTTGAAAAAGAAAAACAGAGTAAAAGGAAAAGACCTAGATGGGGGGAAGCCAGAATTACTGCCTATGAGTGGAGTCCTTTACTCCATCCAAAGTGTTATGTCTGGTCTGTATTCTTTGCTTTCCTAAAAGGAATGTTTTTTCTATTGCTGAGTATGCACAATGCATGCCCTCACGATGCCAGGAACACACTATGAAGCCCTTCCACTGCCCACATGGTGACAGTTTTTTGGTGCTCCAGTAGTATGGTGTTTGACACCACATCCCTTGGGAACACAGAAAAACTGCTGCCACAGCAGCAAAGGAGCCTTTTTCTTGGAGCAAAAAGGAGTGGCTTTCTGCCACATCTTTTTGCTCCAGGAAAACACTAGATTGGGGCATGGTCTGGGGTTGCAGCCATACCATGGCATGCAGCTCCATGGCAGCACAATCCCATGTTTTTGGGCCATCTGTTTCAGCCTATAGTTGGAAGGACCCCATGAGCCATTGAGTACAAACCCACACCATACACACTCGGTGCAGGATCTCCTGCTAGAGCATCCAAAGTGCATAGCTGTCCAACTTCTATTTAAAAATGACCAGAAAAGGAGACCCCACTAACTTTCTAGGCAATTGTGAAGTCGTAGGCTTTCATGGCTGGCATCCATAGTTTTTTGTGGGTTTTTCAGGCTGTGTGGTCATGTTCTAGAAGAGTTTCTTTCTGACGTTTCGCCAGCATCTGTGGCTGGCATCTTCAGACAAAACTGAAATGGAAGATAATGGGTCTATATATACTGTGAGACCCTGGGTAGGGAGGAGTGGTTTCCAGGTGAACTGTGTGTTGTGTGTTGAATAGGTATTGTTCTGTTGTTAATGGCATGGCTTCAGGGTATGCAATCAAGGATATTGTCTGCTATTTCCCTGTTAACTGTGTATTGTTCTGTGTTGAATAGGTATTGTTCTGTTGTTAATGGCATGGCTTCCAGGTGAGGATATGCAATCAAGGAGATTGTCTGCTATTGTCTGCTGGGAAAGCCCCTGACCCTGGTTCATTTCCCATTTGCATTTGCTGAGTGCTGATTTTCTTATTTTGTAGGACTGGTAGCCATATCTTGTTTACTTTAAGGGTTTCTTCTTTCCTGTTGAAGTTATCCAAGTGTTTGTGGATTTCGATGGCTTCTCTGTGCATTCTGACCTGATAGTTGTTGGTATGGTCCAGAATTTCAGTGTTTTCAAACAGCATTTTATGTCCAGGATGTTTTATGATGTGTTCTGCTACTGCTGATTTTTCTGGCTGGCCCAGTCTGCAGTCTCTCTCATGTTCCTTGACTCATGTTTGTATACTGCGTTTGGTGGTCCCTATGTAGACTTGTCCACAGCTACATGGTATGCAGTAAACTCCTGTGGCTGTGAGAGGTTCTCTCCTGTCCTTTGCTGAGCACAGCATTTGTTGGATTTTCTTGGTTGGTTTGTAAACAATTTGGAGATTGTGTTTCCTCACTATTTTCCCTATTCTGTCTGTGACTCCTTTGATATATGGTAAAAATACTTTCCCTATGGGTGGCTGCTTGTCTTCAGTCCCCTGGGTTTTCCTGGGTCTGGCAGCCCTTCTGATGTCTGAGCTGGAGTAACCATTTGCCTGTAGAGTCCAGTCTAGGTGCTTCAATTCCTCTTCCAAGAAGTGGGGTTCACAGATGCGTTTTGCCCGGTCTACCAGTGTTTTTATTGTGCTTCTTTTTTGTCCTGGGTGATGGTTAGAGTTCTTGTGCAGGTATCTGTCTGTATGTGTGGGTATTCTGTATAATAAATTATAATATAATAAATTTTTATTTATAGCCCACCCCTCTGCGTGGCAATCGGAGCGGGGTACAATAATTTTTTCAAACAGAACAAAGTTAAAAACATTCCCTCATCCCATAATCCCACCCTCCCATCCCCTTAAAACAGAATTAAACTAGAGACCAATTAAAAATACAACATTAAAATAAATTAAAACATCCTAGATAGCATAAGGATAGCATATACTGTGTGTCCCAGGAGTTGGTTTGGTTTGCAGATGACTAGGACATCTAGGAATGGCAGTGTTCCTTCCTAGGCAATTGACTCCAATGCCAAACCATACTTACTATCAAGATATTCAATTGAAATATACCCTCCTGCAGCTTAAAACTATCAGATCTAGTTCTACTCTTAGCCATACTGATGTGCAGTTAATTCCTACAGGTTGAGTCTCCCTTATCTGGAATTTGGAATCCAAAATATTCCAAAAAACAAAACTGTTTTTATGTGTGGCTGAGATAGTGAAACCTTTGCTTTCTGATGGTTCAGTGTACACAAACTTTGCTTCATGAACAAAATTATTAAAAATATGGTATAAAATTTTCTCCAGGCTATGCATATAAGGTGTATATAAAACATAATGACTTTTGTGTTTAGACTGGAGTCCTATCTCCTATCTCCATTATGTACATATATGCAAATACAGGTATTCCAAAATCCCCAAAAATCCAAAATCCAAAATACCTCTGGTCCCAAGCATTTCAAATAAGGATGACTCCACCTGTATTATTGACACTATAAGGCAGAACTTACCACCACAACAGGCCAAACCAGATGTGAAAACATTCATTTGTAGTTTACATGTGTATGTATTTTACATACATCTGCAACTTACTGACTGTTTAACTCTGGATTACAATGCACTCTGAAGAGACGATGCCATAGATGTGACTGAGGCAAAGAAACTGGGATAAAGGTGAGAGTGTTACCTTAGTACAGTTGAGAGCCATGTTAATTCAACATTTGAACAATCCTGAGTCACAGGGGGCTGATGCAACACTAGGCAGAGGGTTGAGTCAGAAAACTTCAATTCTGCAGTGTCATATCAGTCAGGTGACTGGAAACTGGTGACACCCCAGGAGTGGGCTGGACTAATATCCCAGAAGGGGATACTGTATATAGGTGGGTGAGTTGGATACTAATTTGTGGGTGATTGTATATAGAGATATTGGCGGAGCACTTTGTTAGTCTGTACATAGTTTGTAACGGAAGAATAAAGAACCTCTTTGTGCAACAAGAGAGAGTCCAGCTGCTTGTGTGTGTGTGTGTGGGGTGTCTTTTTTCCTTGCAGCATTTGCAGACTGCATAGAACTTCACAGAGAAGACTGATCTTTGGCATCTGTTCCAGCGTAAGTTTCCTGCACATGTTGAATTCAGTTCACATGCACCCCAACACTCTGGTCTCAAGCATTTCAAAAAAGGATGACTCAGCCTGCATTATTGACACTATAAGGCAGCACTTACCTCCACCACAGTTTGAAGGCCAAACCAGCTGTGAAAACATTCATTTGTAGTTCACATGTCTATGTATTTCACATACATCTGCAATTTATTGACTGTTAAACTGCATGAAAGAGAGTACCTCCATCACTCCCCCCTGTGTCCTTTATCAAACTGATGAGAATCAAGAAGTGGAAAAACTGCTTAAGTCCATGCAACATGATGAGTCATCTGGGGAATTTTTGATCCCATTTCTGCATGGTTCTACCTTCCCTTTTTAAACTTAAATAAAGTTCTGTTTCATTTGGCCTTGAATTTAAAGGGTAACTGGTAGAAAAATTACATGATACTTGGTGTATGATGCATGAAACTTGGGGGTGGTGGTTGCAGACTGCCATAAATAGTGCAAATTGAGTCCATTTTTAGGGTTAGGGTTAGTGCTAGGGAATCATGGGAATTGTTGGTTTTTTCCTGAGACATTGAGCCTTCTCTGTCAGAGAGCTCTGGTGCCACAATAAAATACCGTTCCCATGATTCCCTAACCCTAACCCTAAAAGTGAACTCAATTTGCACTATTTCTGGCAGTCTGAAACCCCCCTTGATGGCCTAATAGCCTAAAAGTCAACAGCTGTGATCTACCTCCAGAGGTCTAGAAGTCTGTTACATTTTTTTTGTTTTGTTTATTTAAAATAATTTTATTTTGAAAAAAATACACATAAAGACAAATAAGACAATATCCACATTAAAACAATATAATACAATCATACATCCAACACCCACTTCCCAGACCACTCAAGCATAAAACAACAATACACATAAATACTTTGCAAATCTTAAGTTGATTTTTTGATTTCTTATTTCCCAAGTGAATACCTCTACTTTGAACCTAAATTTAACGTTTCTTTCTTATACTAAGGTTACATAAGACTGTGACATATTCCTTCCATGTCTACTTTAGTTACATTCATAAGTTTCTATATCTATAAAGCATACCACATCCTTTTGTTAAGATATTACAAAATAATCAAATTTGTTTCAACCTAATCCAGCTCAATCTTATTCACTTTCTTCAAATTTTATCTTATAATTTTTAACTAATTCCCATTGATGTTCCCTCGTATCCACATCTTTATTTTGAATTAAAGCTGTTAAGATATCCAAATTCATTGCTTCTTTTAATCGGATAAACCATTCTTTTGCATTAGGTATTTCCTTTTTCTTCCAATATTTTGCGAAAATTAATCTTGCTATTGACACCATATATAATAAAATCCTGCCATATTTTTTCTCAATTGTTTTTTCTATTTCATGTAACATATTTAGAAGAAAAATTTTTGGGCTCCATGGTACTTCAATTTCTAGTGTTTCGCTAATAAGTGAATGAATTGTTCTCCAATATTTCTTTGCAAGGGAACACTTCCACCACATGAAGTGTTCCCTTACCTGGTTCCATTTTCAATTATGATATCTTTAGTTTTTCCCCCATTAACTAATATCTGTGCTCTTTGTTCTTTATATATTGCTTTAATCCACTTTTCAAAGTTTGTCCTCATCTTCATTGTTCTTATTGTTTCTTCCATAAACGCCCAATTTACTTTATCAAAAGCCTTCTCGGCATCAACTAAAATCATTGCAAGTTTTTATTCATTGTGTTTTTCAAAAAACTCAATTATATTCAGTACCATTCTTACATTATTCTTCACAGATCTTCCTGGCAAAAATCCATTCTGAGCTTTATGAATGATATCACTCAAAATATTCTTAAGACACTCTGCAATGATTGTTGTGAAGATCTTATAATCACTATTCGTCAAGGAGATTGACCTGTAATTTTTAGATTCTCTACAGTCTCTTCCCTCTTTGAGAATTAAAGAAATATATGCATCCTGCCAAGATTCTGGAATGCCATCTTTCTTTATATCATTCAAAGTGTTTTTTTAATTGTCTTACTAAAATCTCTTCCAGCTTTTTATAATATAAGCTTGAAAAACCATCAGGCCCAGATGCTTTCCCAATTTTCATTTTTCTTATTGTTGCACTTATTTCCTTTTCAGTAATTTCCTTATTTAATTCTTTCTTCTGATCTTCACTTAACTGGGGTATTTTCTGTTTACTCAAATAATTCCATATTTCCTCCCTATTCTTTTCTCCTTCTCCTGTAGATTTGTATAGATTTTGGTAATAACTTTCAAATTATTTCTTTATTCCTTCTTGACTAGTCACTGATTTTCCTTCGGAGTATATTTCTGTTATCTTCTTATTCCTCTCAGCTCTTATCATATTCGCCAACAATTTACTTGATTTATTTCCCGATTCAAAGTGTTTCTGTCTAATATATAGTAATTTTCTCTCCATATCTTTTATTGTCCATGTTCTCAGTTGCATCTCCAGATTTTGAATCTCCATTTTTAAGTTTTTATCACCATTTCTTTTCCATTCTTGTTCCTTTCTCTTAATTTCCGTCATAATCTTATTTTCTTCCTCTTTCCTTTTTTTTATTTTCTTCAGCATTTAGTTTAATTAAATAGTCTCTGGCTACAGCCTTTCTGGCATCCCAAATTATTTTATTTCTAATTTCTTCTGTTGTATTTTCCTCAAAATATTGTTTCATTACTTGTTTTAATTTAATGACATTTTCTTCCTTTTTCAATAAAGAATCCTTTAGTCTCCAGGAATATTCCATCTTTTTCTCTTCAATTTCCAGCTTTATTGGATAATGATCTGAAATTATTTTAACTAATATTTCCATGTTTTTTATTTTAGGTAATAATGCTTTGGATGCTATAAACATATCTAACCTAGATCTAGATTGATGAACTTCTGAATAGAATGTATACTCTCTAGCATTACCATACTTATACCTCCAAACATCTTCCATTGCTAATTCTTCTGTAATTTCGAAAAAAGAGCGTGGCAGTTTACCTTGATTTGTACTAATGGTTCTTCTAATATCAGATTTCTGATCCATTTTAGGATCTATTATCGCATTGAAATCGCCCATTATTACAATATTACTATATTCCAGATTTTGCATTTCCCTTCTCAACTGTTCAAAAAACTTACTCCTCCCTTCCAGTGGTGCATAGATTCCAATTGCTACTATAATTTGTTTCTTCAATTTTATCTCTACAGCTATATATGATCCATTTCTATCTTTGAACAGTTCCCTAGATGGAAATTTCTTATTTATGTACATAACCACACCTTTCTTCTTTTTATCTATAACTGATGTATAGCAACTCCCAAGTCTCGGATTTCTAATATACTTAACATCGTTTTCTTTGATTCTTATTTCCTGCAAGCATATAATGTCAATATTTAATTTCTCCAGATAATGAAAAGTCATATTTCTTTTATATTTCGAATTTAATCCTTTGATGTTCCAAGAAAGAATTTTTACTCCCATCTTAAACCGTTGGTCGTACTTGTAGATGTTATTTTGATATGTTTTGTTTTGCTTTGTTCCACCCCTTCCACCCCTTTATTTATTTTTATTGGTTCTCTTTTATTATTTTATTTCAAATTCCTTTATTTTTTTCCTTCTCTTCTTCTTCTTTGTTTTCTTCTTCAGAGTCTTTTGATTCTTCTTCCTCTTCCTCTTCCTCTTCTTCTTGTTCTTTTTCCTCTTTACTGCTTACACTTTCTTCTTCCAGATGTTCTTTATCTAACCTCTGTTCTTTGTTCTATTTGCTCTTTTTCCCCTTCTTCTTCTAAATATAAGCACTCTTTCCGGTTCTTTGTTTCCTTTAATATTCTCACTCCAGTTGTTTCCTTTTCTTGTTGTTTTGTCATGGATTGTGTCAGTACTTGAGAATCTTCTTGAGATTCTTGATATTCCTTTTCACCTTTACTCAATCTTTTTTCCATTTCTTTTGCTTTTTCTATTGTATCTATTTTGTATCTTCTCTGTCTCCACATGAAAGTAAGTCCTTCGATCCGCTCCCATCTGTATTCAATTCTTTTTTTCTTTAACACCTTTGTCAGTGGTTTGTATTTTTGTCTGCTCAGCATTACTGGAGGTGGAATATCCTTGAAAATCTTCAATTCTTGACTGTTAATTTTCAATATACTATTATAGCTCTTCTCAATTACTAGATCTCTTGTTCTAGTTCTAGTAAAACACACAATTATGTTTCTTGGAGCCTTATTTTCTCTTGCAAATATAGAATTCTGTTACATTGTAAGGTGATCTGATAAACATTCCCAGTGCTAGAGAAAATTAAACAGTGCTGTTAATTGACACATGGATCTTCCCCTCTCCCCTACAGTTTTTAGAAATGTATCTCATATATTTCTATAATGGTGATAATATTAATAATGAAAGTAATGGCTGAAATTCTGTATCAGCTAATGTGAAAATAGATCTTCTCCCAATGGAGCTAATGTCCAGTAAAGTAGGCTTGGGGTGGAGAGTTACAATCATGGCAATAGCATGCCAATGCAAGACAGTTGGGTATGGGGTTACGGGAATTAAGCAGAGCAGTGGAGGTCTTGGAGATGTCTCATCTATAAGGCCACTAGGACTCGAGATTGACTCGAGGGCAGTTAACAACAACAAATGGTTTTGTATTCACAATAGCTACTTAGTCATGATTGTGACACTATTGCCATGTTCATAACTCCTCCCCTAACTTACTTTATTGGGCATCAGCTGTAGGGAGAGAAGGAGATCTATTCTATCAATGGACAGAGCACAGGTGAATGATATTTCTGTCACATTTGGGGGGACTAGACCAGAAGATTCTACTTAGTGCCATACAGACTGGCATTAAAAGGTCCCTTCAGGGTGGCTGCAGGCAGCTTGGGGGCATGATATGCACATGCTGGATGGCCCTATGATGCCCTGAAGGTGCCCAGAGTGGCTGCACATTGGCCAGCTTCCAAGCATCTTGGTGGCATGGAGGTTACATGTCACAAGCCCCCAACACACTGCCGCGGGACAGTGGAAGAGCTGCTAAAAGCAGCTTTTCTGCAGCTGAAAAAGGAGCTGTTAAAAATGCTGCTTTTTCAGCTGGCACCATGGTGGATTGGGGTCATGATGTGTGGCTGCCATGGTCCCACTCCATTTTTGGATGGGGCTGCTTCACACCACCCCATCTGGGCTGTCTGTTTCTTCCCTATATTAAGTATTTACTTTAAATATTAACTACAGGTTAATATTGTACTTTAAATATTAAATAACCTAATCTGAAAATCTAAAATCTGAAATGCTCCAAGATCCAAAACTTTTTGAATTTTGACAAGACACTACAAGTTCAATGTACACAATGTACACAAACTTTGTGTCATGCACAGCATTATTAAAAATATTGTGTATAAAATTATCTTTAGGCTATGTGTACAAAGTGTATATAAAACATAAATGAATTTTGTGTTTAGACTTGGGTCCCATCTCCAAGATATCTCACTATGTATATGCAAATATTCGAAAATCTAAATAAATAAATAAATAAATAAATATCTGAAATACTTCTGATCCAAAGCAGTTTGGATTAGGGCCATGGTGGCTAACCTCTGGCATGCGTGCCAGAGAGGGCTCTCTGAGGGCACACACACCATTGCTTATGTCATGGCAAAGGCCAGGAGGAGCAAGGGAGAAGGACAGTGGAGCATCATGGCAAATGCCAGTACAAGAGTGGCATTGGTCTCCCTTGGTGGGGAGGGGTGGAGTGTTAGGGAGAAAGCCTTTCCATGGTGGAAGAGGTTAAGGAAGGAAGTGCTCCATTTCTCCACCCCTCCCACCCTAGAAAGATGGGAGAAATTCCACCCCCGGAAGTCGCACCTGTCCAGAAGTCCTGCCCCTGGCACCGCATGACATCTGGTGCAGAAAAGCTCTGATTTTTGGCACTTGTTCTCTAAAAGTTTTGCCATCACTGGATTAGGGAGACTCAGCCTGCATTAACTATAGTAGATGATATAGAATTCTAGCCAACAACAACAACAGCAACCTGCCTTTAATAATTTTCAAATCCATCCCCTCATTAACACATATTAAAACATTATTAAAGTGCAACTAAATTTTCCATTGGGAAAAAACCCCCAATTACAGTCATCCCTCCTAATTCATGGATTCCTCATTTGTGGTCTTGAATTTTTGTGGACAGGAAGGCAGGGACAAAATGGTGTGCATGCCCATGATGCATGCGCAAGACTGTACACAGGAGTGCGCAGCCATTATATTCAGTGGGACTTGAATATTCACAATTTTTCAAATGGGTTTTTCCCCCCCAGAATGGATCCCCAGTGAATTGGAAGGGATGACTGTAAACTGAATCCAGTGAATTAAAAACATCAAGATCAGCAAGGAACATTAAAATCATCCAAACAGCATACTTTTACAAGCTCAAGTGGTCATTAAAAAAAAAAAAAGTTTTAAGTTTCTGAGAGAAGGACAGCCAGCAGAGAGTTATTCTATCCTCTCTACCACTGATATATATTATTCAGGCATGTCATGGAAGGGCATCTTTTGCTAATTTGGTGAGTACTAAGCATTGGTTCAAACATTATTCAGGTTTTGTGCATCATTAAACTTTATGGGATAAAGTACTGATAAAATTATCTTGTGCAGCCTCAGTTCTTCATTCTGAAGGTAGAAACTTGACATTATTGTTGTTGAACCTCACTCAAAATCAATAGGTTACTATGATGCCTTTACCTTACAGATAACCAACATCCTATCCTCTTACCCAAATTTAACATGTTTTCAGTTTTGCTAACAGATGAAAAAAGATAATGAAATGATAGGAGTGTGTTAGATACAGCACAAAGTAGGCTGCCTGACATTTCATCTGCTCCACTCAGCTGTGGTGTAGCAGAGAATGGTAGGTGCTGTTCCACAGGACAACTCCTACACTTCATTGTCCTGCTCTTCTCCTGCTGTGTCCATATTCATATTCTGCTGCCCTGCTCACAGGCTCTCTTATTCCATCTTCAGAGTATTTGGCTGCTGTGCAAAACTGTAAGTAGGATTGCATTCTGGTGTTTGGAGCAACTCCTTTCCCTTTACTTGCTGTGAGAAAAGGCAAGGCAAAGAGTTACAATCCAGCCAAAATTATATACAAGCTCAACTTGAATAAAGTAAAACCAGGAGGGAAAGATCAGACAATATTGTTGGTTGTATAAATATCAGGGGTGAGCCAAAAGATAGATGGGGCATTTCACAACCATTTTCAGCAGTATCAAAAGGCACCTCTCTTTGGCAACTAGAGAGATACGTTCATTTAAAAGGGTGATAATTGTTTTCTTCAGAGATGACTTATAATAATTTGCTCTTTGTGAGAAAGGACATAGTGGTCCTGCCCCCTCATTCTATGTCCAAATGGTAATTGAATCTTTCTTCCATCTTGGAAATGGGACAGTGTCTTCCATTATATCTAGAGGCCAGCAAGGCTCACATAAGGGGTAGAGGTAAGGCTTTATATCACACACAGCTGCCATAATATTTCATCCACATCCCATCCCTTATCTGTTCCTGGGTCAACTCTAGTTTCCTCATTTATAGTGATGACAATGTTGGTCTGTATGAACACAACCTCAGCAATGTTCACTATGTGGAAGGCTGTGGTCATCTTAGACATCTTAGACAGAGTTCCTAGAACTGCAATTCCAATGAATCTCATCTTTAAAAAAGCACTATGGCTGATTTGGACTTAAAAAAAAAATTGGCCAGGGAAATATCAATAGCAAAATGTTTTCCAAATTATGCCAACTTCACAAACACATTTTAGAGTTGAGAAGATCCATATGTAGGACTTTCTTCAATAGGCTCCAATATTTGAGAGTCAGAAGATGAGTTCTAAAATATGGGGAATGGATGAGCAATGAACAGTCACATCCATTTCAAGTTGGCAGGTACAAGGCTTGGCTTAATGAGATGGGGAGAAAGCACCACTTGTGGAGAGATGGAGTAACAAATGTGACTAGCATGATGGAACAAGGCTAAACTATATGCAAGGTCTACTTTTGTGTGGAATGGCATAGAAAACTTGGAGCCACATGAAGAGGTTCAGATTGAAAGATCCAAGTGTATGTGTGGGGGGGGGGCAGCGGCGGGGGATTGAGGTCCTCACCATTTCATAATGAGATGCCTACTCCTATACTTGACTCACATGTTAACATTGAGGTACCTGGATCTGAATAATGGGTGGCTTCACTGAAAATTTTTGTCATTAATTTTTTTCATTACAAAAGATAACAAAAATTTATAGTATTTATTTTCCTCACACTTCTGTTTCCAATCACATGCTGATTTTGAGAATTCAAAAAGCCTGATAATCCTTATCGCAACCATTTTCATAATATCTATCCCATGAGTTCCAGTGTGCATGTAAGTGGGGGAAGAGGTCCCATGGACCTCATTCCTGATACTAGCATGCCCCATGGTTCTACCTCTGAGGCTGTGCATATTTAGTCAAAAGTCTGAACAAGGATGTCTTTCTCTTTGTCTCCTTGTACAAGGGTATGCACATACACACTTCACATAACTGGGCATCATACATCATCAAACTTGTTAATTTATATTTCATGTAATTCAGCCAAAGGATTATTTTGTGTTCTTGCATATATTCTGCAGAACACCTAGGTAAATTTATATTGTCTGGCTACCTGGGATCTGACCAGAATTTATTCATGCCAGCCAACAATCATTTGGAATATTACTTAGATGGGGTTCCTAGCTTTTATTGTATGCTCTAGGAGCATCATCCAACCACTTCTTGGTGAAGGATGGTTTCAGCATGTCATTATAGTCATTCTTCTTAAAAGGATCTTTACATACTTTACCATCAGGATGGTCATATAACAGCATTCCAAGCATATTCTAATTGAAAAATAGAATCCTGTATCTTTTCTATCATTACTGATCTAGTTTTAATTGTCTAATAGACCAAAGTAGAGGAAAACTGGGATAGTGTAATGGAAACTCTTTTCAATTGTTTGGTACCTGAGGGTACAAATGAATAAAGTGATGAAGGGGATTTTCCTTCCCCCACAACTTTAGGAGAAATTAGAAAACCAGGCCCAGTGAATCAAAGGTAGTCCCGCTCCTAGGAAAAAAAATGCATGCACTGGCCACACATCCTGATGAATATATAGTAGGCCCTAAGTATCTGTGGACTTGCCATTCATGGATCCTAGCATCCACAGATGGTAAGCCCACATGAGGAGAGGGGTGGCAGAGGAGGAAGAGGTGGAGGAGGAGGAAGAGGAAGAAGAGCCGGTGGCAGCAAGAGGCAGAGGAGGAGGGAGGAGGAATAGGATGCAGTGCTGACAGTGGGAGGAAGAGGTGGAGGAGGAAGGAGGAAGAGGAAGAGGAAGAGGAGGCAGCTGTGGCATGGGAGGGATAGGAAGGAGGGGAGGAGGAAGATGAGGTACCGGTGCTGGATGTAACCACAGAATCATAGAATTGTCGAATCATAAGGAAGACACCACAAGGGGCATCAAGTTCAACTCCCTGCCATGAAGGAACTCAAAATCAAAGCATCCCATACAGTTAAAGTGAAACCATAGAGAAATAACTCTGTTCAGTGGGCTCACTCAGCCAGTTCACACCACTGACTAAAAAGGGCCTGAAGACAAGTAGGGTAAAAAAAATGTCCAAATTGAAATATCAGCTATCTGCCTTTACTCAAGCAGAGGGAAACTTGCATTCCAGTTGGATGCATCATGTTAACTCTGTCAGGTTTTGCCTCTACCTCTTCTTGGAAGCAAGGAACATTTTTGTAAAAATTTGGTCTCTAGAAGAAGGAGGACACATTCAACTGTCATAACAGACTGACTGCACCAGGGGTTTTGGAACCAGTTCTCATGTAAGCCAAGGGAATAGAAAACTGCCCTAGAAGAGTTCTTGTTGAGGAGTTCCTGAATCAGCCAATGAATCCTGGAAATCCAGATTTACTACTGGATATACAAGCTTTGGAGGAGGGATTTACACTACCACTATCCCAACCACAAAAAGGGAAGAAAGGTTCAAAGTCCTCATTCAACCCTACTGCAATCTATGGATCGTTTAAATTACACAATTATAGCAATATAATTCCACTTTAACCGCCATGGCTAAATCATAAGGAATCCTGGGTCAGGTGATTTAGAGAGGCACTATTATTTTATTTTATTTTTATTTAAATTTATTTATTTTTATTTAAATCCCACCTTCCTCTCAGCACAAGATTCCATGTGTCTCTGTAGCTGCAAATCCAACTGTAGAGCCCAGGATTCCATAGGGTGCTACCATGACAGTTATAATAGAATTGTAATACTATAACTGTGTAGTGTGAATAATTATCAGATCCCATCTAATACTATTTGTGCTTTAATAAAGATCTAAGGTCACATGCAATTTGGTCCTAATACCACCACTGTAATGTTTCAAATGAGAGAATGAAAACCACAGAGAACATAGTGGTTAGTGGGCTGGATCAGTTCTTAAGAAAGCCAGGTTCTTGTGTCTGCAAAAATCACTAGATGACCTTGGACAAGTCACTTTATTAAAGCCTGACCTACATCATAGAATTGCTGTGAGTATAATGTAAGGAGAAGGAGTCATGCATGCTGCTTTAAGTTTATTGAACAAAGGTTGGATATCAATATAATTAGTTAATACATAAAATAAACATGAGAAATAACCCTTATGATGTATTTGAGTTAGTAGTAAACAATGTAAAAGAAATACAGCCTTAATGTCTATGATGGACAAACCAGTTACAGCCAAGTCACTGATTATAAAGACTGATTGGATTGTTGCCTGATGTGGTTGGCATGAGAGTCATAGAGGGATAAAGCCAAATGATCAGACTGTTCATTTACATGATGACCACTCTTCAACCATGTTTCCACAGCTACAGCCAGTGAGGACAATGAACCTTTTCATCAGCACTCTGGTCTTACCTATCATCTCCTGTTGCTTCTGGGATGTAGATGCCCGCCCCTATGATTCCATCCTCAAAGTGGAAAATGGAGGACCATGGGGTTACTGGGGGAAAAGAGAATTTTGTTCCAAAGATTATGCTATTGGTTTTGCATTGAAGGTAAAATATGTTCTGCATTCTATTTTTTTGATAACTTCAGGTTAAATAGATGTAATCATCACTAGATGTGTCCACAACAAGTAATAAGCATAATTTGTTGTCAAAAGAGATTTAGGAGGAAATCACATGAGGAAAAAAATGGAAGTTCAGCCAAATGGTAGTACTTTTCTACATGCCTTACCATATGCTGTCATATAGTGCTTCAGTTTTCTTCCCATGGGAGATGGGTGTAAAAGCTATTCTTTTTTTTTTTTTTTTAGCTGGAAAAATCTGTTCGACAAAAGATTCACTTTTACCACCATTCCCCCCAGGAAGAGAAGTGCTATGACATCATGCAGTAAACTTTGGAGAAAGGTTCTAGTATCCAGCTGCACTTCCACTTTCTTTCTTTGTGCAATAAGCTTTTTAGAAAGTACTTCCAGAATTTGAAGGACATACATTAACCAATTCAAGGATTCTCCAGATGTGGCAAATCTGTAATGTTTTGCTGTAGTTCCCAGGCTTTTTTTTTTAATTCACAAACATTCTGTTGTCCTGGATTATTTTCTAGTAATCCTGGCATCAATTGCAAAATTTTATTCCTATCTTTGAGGAGGAATAATTCCTATACACACAAAACTTATCTTTTTCATTCTCTCTCTCTCTCTTTCAAAGTTATAGTGCTATTGTACATCAGTGAAATGGCACTTTTGCACTATAACACTACATCTCTGACAAAAATATTAAAAGACGAACAGAAAATTTGCCCTTCAAATCATAGGACCCCTGGTTTTAAAAGACATTTTAAAAAACAACACTACTGCAGATCCATTAAATAACTACACACAGCCTCCAAAAAGAATGGAATAAAAGGATGAGAAGATAACAACCAGCAAAACCCAAAAGCTATATTGGAAGAATTCACACTTCTTTAAACCAATCTGGAAAAGTCTTACATTGATTATAATTTAAGCCACTTCAACTAGCATACCTTATTACCATGCATCCTGGAACACTAGTCAGTGAAAGGGTAGTGGGGAGAAGCTCAATCAATGTCATATTTGGGTCTTTTCACTCTTCTTTGTAATATGTGTTGAAACTTAGGGAGCCTTTCAAGTACTAAATCAGGCCATTGTTTCTTCTAGCACAGTGAATGACAACATCTCTGCAGCATTTTAGATGGAAAATACTGTTTCTTGTGCAGAAAATGCTGTTTTCCATGAAAAACAACCTCATGCAGAATTTGCACAGAATAAATTCCGAATTCCAAATAGGCCTCAAAACTGTATGATTTAAAAGTATTTTCTTATAGTGGGAATAAAGGTAAAGGTATTCCTCTTTGACAAGGTTGTCAAGTAGTGTCTGACCACAGGGGGCGGTGCTCATTTCCCTAAACCAAAGAGCCAGCATTGTCAGAGACTACTCTGTGATCATGTGGCCAGCATGATTACACAGAACACTGTTTACCTTCTCACCAAAGTGGTACCTATTTATCTACTTGCATTTGCATGGTCTTGAACTGCTAGGTTGTCAGAAGCTGAGACTAGTGATGGGAGTTCACCCCATCATGTGGCATCTGGGCCTCGAACTGCCAACCTGCCGATCTTATGATCTTCAGAATCAGCATCTTGAGCCACCACATCCCTATAGTGGGAATAAACTTGTTAAAATTATTTGCTGCTCCCTTTGAGAAGGAATGTAGTAAAGAATTATATCTCTAATCTGAAGGGCCATGTGATTCCACACAAGCTTCAGGTAAATGGAACGTTATGCACTGAAATGTGTTCTTAGCCATTTATAGCTAAGTGGATGGGAATAGAACCTTAACTATTTTTCCTCCATTGTGCTTCTTGTTGTGCATAGTTTTATTGATTTTATTTCCTGCAGTATGGGACCCAAGGTGGCTCATAACATGAATTAAAACAAAGTACAACTTTTATCACAACCCATCTCTCCTCTACACAAGGTAGAGCCCTATCAAGGTGGTAAAGAGGGGCAAGATGATACATCCCTGAATGGCATCCGCCTACTTTGCAGAAAAGATTTATTTATTTCATCCATGGTTGGCAAGTGAGTAGCTCTTTGCTTTTGAAGTGGATTAGGTATAGATGCACCTCCAGATGTTTTGGTCTGCAACTCTCTTCAACCCAGACCAGCACAACCAATGATGAGGGATTATGAGAGTTAAAGTCCAGCAACATTTGAAGTTCCATAATAAACTAATTGCCCTCCTCTGATGTAGGTCTTTCAGTTCTGGCTGGTAAAGTTGAAGGCAGTAGCAAAAGACAAAGACTGCATTATAGGTTGATAGAGTCTGTCAGAGAAGTCTGTCATTTTGCAATAACAGGATGACCTGGAATTGTCCAACTGATGCCATAAATTGAAGTTGACTTGATGGCAATTAACAACAAGTAGCAGTGTGCTATTCCTGTTACTTTCTCTTTATTAGTGGTAACTGGAATCTGAAGGAGGTGTTGTGGTTGTGTTCATAATAATATTATGGTCAGTACCTGGCATGTAGATGTATCTGGCAATGTGATGTAGCAGTCTGATTGTTGGACTGCTTGGCCAAGAAACCCACTGGGCAATCTTGAGCAAGTCACATGCTCTCAGCCTCAGGGGAAGGCAATGACAACCTTCTCTGAACAAATCTTGCCAAGAAAACTCCATGTTAGGTTCTCTTAGAGTCACCGTAAGCCAGAAATGACTTGAAGGCACACAATAAGAACAATCTGGCATGTCAGTTCAGAGTACCAATCAGCACATACCACCTTCCTGGGCAGAGCAGAATTCCTCTAACCAGATTTTTAGTCCGAAGGTGACCAATGTTCTGAAGTAATACACAACTCAACATCCAGAGTTCTATAGTACTGTATTTCTTATGTCATCTTTATTATTTTGGCAGGTGGGGTGGCTGGTCTGAGATTCAGATGTGTCCACCACCACACCATCTGTTGTCCTTCTCACTGAGAGTTGAAACACCCCAAGGGTTTAGAGATGACACAGCAGTCAACAACATCCGGTTTTTATGTAGTGATAGGACTGTGCTGGAGGGCAACTCCCATGAATGGGGTCATTTTGGCCCATGGAGTCGTCGCTGCCATGGTGATACCTTCGTATGTGGGATCCAGACAAAGGTGGAGACTCCGCAAGAGCTTGAGGATGACACAGCACTTAATGATCTTCGGCTCTTCTGCTGTAAAATATGACAACTTACATGCTGGTAATTCATGTTAGTTTGTTCAACATGCTTATACCTGCCATTAAATCTTATATTTGAATGGAGACCTATGTGTGTCATTAAAAAAACACTAAACCAAACCAAATTGCTTAATTGCATTTATTATCTCAGGATGTGAGGAAAGTGTCAAAGAATTAAAAAAGAAAATGAACAACAAGCCATAACCATGTAGACTTGATTGTCAATAATGGAGACAGCATACCAAGTCATACCATGCTTGATGAAAATACAGGAGTGAGCCTTCTCGGTGGCTGTTGTCAGGCTATGCAAGTCCATCCCATGGGAAGCTAGGTTTTCTCCTTCTCAGTTCTCTTTCTGCTAGCAGGCAAAGACAATCTTAGGGGCAGATGCTTATCAAATTTATAGGTGACACCAAATTAGATGGGGTAGACATAACCCCAGAAGACATGATCAAAATTCAAAATGACCTTAACAGAGCTGGTTAAAACTAAAAGAAATAAATTCAACAGGAAGTAATGCAAGGTACTACATTTAGGCAGAAAAAAATGAAATGCACAAATATAAGATGGGTGACACATGGCTTGGTACCAGTACATGCAAAAAAGACCTAAGAGTCCTAGGAAATTATTACACTGCAAATTCACCCCACAGGATAGATGTGGGATTTAACACTAAAAATGGATTTTATTGCACTGCCCCATAGCCAGGCAGTAAACATCCCATAAGCTATTTGTGCTTCTCTGGGCTTCTCCTGCAGCTTTTCAAAAATTCTTCTTGAACTGTGATGACCAGATCTGGACACAGTGTTCCAGGTGCAGTCTGACCAAAGCAGAATAGAGTGGTACTATTACTTCCTTCAATCTCGATACTATACTCCTATTGAAGTAACCTAGGATTATATTTAGCTTTTGTTAAGATTGTTAACATGTTTTTGTTAAGATTGATGTTTTTTCTTGATTTATTTTAAATTCTGCCATACTTCCAAACTCTTGAAATCTATTCAATAAATTCTTTATATTTTCCAATGGATCTTCTAAAAAGAATACTAGATCATCTGCAAAAGCTTTGATTTTGTAGCTATATCCTTTCAGTTTGACTCCCTTTATTTCCTGATCTTCTCTTATTGTGTTTGTTAATACTTCCAAAATGATGATAAATAATAATAGTGAAAGTGGGCATCTCTGATGTGTTCCTTTTTCAATTTTATATATGTTATTTTTTCTTCATTGATAATTATTTGTGCCCTTTGTTCTTTATATATAGCCTTGATCCAATTATTGAAATTCTCTCCCATATTCATTTTGTGTATTAGTTCTAACAGAAAAAGCCAGTTCACTTCATCAAATGCTTTTTCTGCATCTATAAAGATCATCACCAGCTTTTTTCATTATGTTGTTCAAAATATTCCAAAATGTTGTGTCCTGTTCTTAGATTATTTCGTATATATCTTTTCAGAAGAAATCCATTCTAATCTTCATGTATCAGCTTCATTAATATTTTTTTAATCTTTCTGAGATTATGGATGTGAATATTTTATAAACATTATTTATCAAAGAAATAGGCTTATAGTTTTTCACATCTCTAATATCCTTATCTTCTTTTGGAATCAGTGAACAATATATATATATATATATATATATATATGACAATATAAAAAGAATTTTTGTCAACTACTATGAAAATTTATATAAAACATGAAAGAGTAGGAAAGAGACAAATAATCTAGTAAGATTAAACAATATCTGGATAAACAAAAAAATAATATTTAAGGAAGAAAAAAATTTAATCAAAAATAGCTACAATAGAAATTTCTGAAACAATCAAGGAAATGAAATCAGGAAAGGCCTCAGGTCCTCACGTACTGACAGCAATTTATTACAAGAAATTGGAGGGAGTCTTAGTGATCCCATTAAAAGATACATTGAATGACATTCAAAAAAATGCCATACCAGACTCATGGAAATATAGGGCCTTTGCAGACTGCCAGAAATAGTGCACATTAAATTGAGGCACTGCCCTGGCTCATTGCTAGGGAGTCATGGGAATTGTATTTTTTTCTGGGACATTGAGCCTTCTCTGTCAGAGAGCTCTGGTGCCACAATAAATTACAGTTCCCATGATTCCCTAGCACTGAGCCAGGGCAGTGCCTCAATTTAATGTGCACTATTTCTGGCAGTCTGCAAAGGCCCATAGGTGGTTTTTTTTAAATTCTCTGTCCAATTTAGGTTCTATTACATCATTGAAATTGCCTGTCAATATTATATCATTGTATTCTGCATTTGTCAATTCTTTTGCTAGTTGTTCAAAAAAATGTATCTTTTCTTTCCAGAGGGGCATAAATCCCCATTATCAAAATTTTCTTTCCTTCTAAATTTAATTCTACTGCTATATAAGAACCATTTTTATCATTTATTATTTCTCTAGAGTTGTATTTTTTGTTCACATAAATTACTACTCCTTTTTCCCCCCTTTTCTATTGTAGATGTATAACTATATCCCAATTTGGATTTTTTTAAATATTTCTCATCTTTTTCTTTGATTCTTATTTCTTGCAAACATATAATGTTGTTTTTTGTTTTCTCTAAGTAATGCAATATCATATTTCTTTTGTATTTCAGATTTAGTTCTTTCACATTCCATTATATAATTTTTACAGACACATTATTTATCTTTGTTTATTTGTGCCACCCCTTCCTCCCCTTATTTATCTTTTCTTTGTTTGTTTTTCTCTGTTTCCTTTTTGTAATAATGAATTATATTCCTTCTGCGTTTCTATTTTCTTCTTTATTATTTTTTTCTTGTAGGGAATGTTTTGATTGTATATTCCTGCATGACAGGGGGTTGGACTGGATAATCCTTGTGGTCTCTTCCAATTCTATGATTCTATAATTGTATGATTTACCTATGCCTTTGACTAACTTGCTATTATAGCTCTTTTAAAAGGGGTGCAGTGTGTATTGTAGTTGTAGTAGTAACTGTCTTTTCTTTTTAATTTTTTAAATCCAAAACTTATTATTAAAAACAAAGATAGATACATACCTACAGAGAAAAGAGAAAAAAGAAAAAGAATAATAGAATCATAGAGTTGGAAGAGACCACAAGGGCCATCCAGTCCAACCCACTGCCATGCAGGAAATCATTATCAAAGCATCCCCAACAGATGGCCATCCAGCCTCTGTTTAAAGACCTTCAAGGAAGGGGACTCCACCACATTCCGAGGGAATGTATTCCACTGTCAAACAGCTCTGACTGTCAAGAAGTTCCTCCTAATGTTGAGGTGGAATCTCTTTTCCTGTAGTTTGCATCCATTGTTTGTGTTCTAGTCTCTGGAGCAGCAGAAAACAAGCTTGCTCCATCCTCAATGTGACACCCCTTCGAATATTTAAACAGGGCTATCATATCACATCTCTTGTCCAGGCTAAACATACTGAGCTCCCTACGTCTCTTCTCATAGGACATGGTTTCCAGACCCTTCACCATTTTTTGTCACCCTCCTCTGGACACGCTCCAGTTTTTCAACATCTTTTTTGAATTGTGGTGCCCAGAACTGTACACAGTGTTCCAGGTGGGGCCTGACCAGAGCAGAATACAGTGACGCTATTACTTCTCTTGATCTAGATACTATACTTCTATTAATGCAGCCTAAAATAGCATTGGCCTTTTTAACTGTCACATCACACTGTTGATTCATGTTCAACTTCTGGTTTACTAGGACTCCTAGATCCCTTTCACACATAGTCTCATTAAGCCATGTGTCCCCCATCCTATATCTATGCATTTCATTTTTCCGCCCTAAGTGCAGTACCTTACATTCCTCCATGTTTAAATTCATTTTGTTAGCTTTGGCCCAGCTTTCTAATCTATTAAGGTCTTCTTGAATTTTGAACCTGTCCTCTGGGGTATTAGCTACTAATTTGGTGTCATCTGCAAATTTGATAAGCATGCCTTCTATTCCTTCATCCAAATCATTGATAAAGATGTTCAATAGCACTAGGCCCAGGACAGAATCCTGTGGCACCTCAGTAGTCACTTCTCTCCAAGATGAAGAGGAGCCATTGCTGAGCACTCTTTGGGTTTGGCTGGTCAAGCAACTACAAATCCACCTAACAGTCACACTGTCTAGCCCAGTGATGGCAAATCTTTTAGGAGCTGAGTGCCCAAACTAAAAGGCCTTCTAGCACGGGGTGTTACCTGGTGCCGGGGGTAGGACTTCCACCCTCCAGGGGTAGGACTTCTAGGGTGGGACTTCTTCCCCCAACCCCCAGGCCTTCAGCTGCCTCTCCAGAGATAGCTGAATGCCCAGGGGGAGGAAGATGAACAGGCATGTGCCTTTTACTCCTCCTCCCCCCCACCTTTCCAGGCCTTCAGCTGCCTCTCCAGAGACAACTAAAGACCTGGGACAGGGGGAAGAGGAGGAACAGGTGCACGCCTATTCTTCTACTTCTCCACACCCTCCCAGGCCTTCAGTTGTCTCTGAGGAGGCAGTTGAAGGCACAGGAAGGTGGGGGGAAGTGAAGCAACAGGGGTGTGCCTGTTCCTCCTCTTCCCTGCCTTCCTGTGCCTTTAATTGTCTCTGGAGAGGCAGTTGAAGCAACAGGAGGGTGGGGAAAGAGGAGAAGCAGATGTATGCCTGTTCCTCCTCTTCCCCTGCTCTCTCATCATTCCGTGTGCTCTCCAAAATGGCTTGGAGCTTGGATTGGAGCTTAACTTTCTTTTCAAATGTTCAAGCATTGCCTCCTAGGAAATTTTTGCTTATATTAATACAATTTAATCAGACCATTCTGCATTGCAACTCCTTTCTCCCCTGCTCTTATGTTCAGTCTTGCTTTTTGTGTAGTTTTCTGGACTTTACTCCTTTTAGAAGAATGATTTAGAAAATTGTTCACATTTGTTGAATTGTACGTTTTCTAGTGGCCATTATTTCCTTCCCATTTTTTCAAAGTCATTGTTGTTATCATTATCATAATCATCACCATAATCTCCTAGACAGCATAGCTGAGTTACTTCATCCTGAAAATCATTCCAGGATTCTGGTTTTATGATTAGCATATCCTGAAGAAGAAAATATGCAATGGATTCGAATTATAAGAAAAGGGATTCCGCCTAAATATTAGGAAGAATTTCTTGATGCTAGGAGCTGTTCAACAGTGCAGTAGACTGCCTCAGAAGTTGCTGGACTCTACTTCATTGGTGGTCTTTAAAGAGAGGCTTTTAAACAGAGAAGTGGATGGCCATCTCTTATCACACGGGGTCTAAAGCAGACCTAATCCAAAGGGTATCTGTAGCTAATACATATTATTTCCCTGTGTTTACACACGACATTGCACCAAAACTCGACAGAACCCAGAGCTAATCTGTAACGAATTGAGATCTTTTGACATTCGGTTTTTCGGGGAAGTACAAGGGAGCTTTTGGAATCATTGCGCAATGGCCGCGCAGGCGAAATTCAGTTCATTTCGGTATAGAACTGAATTTATTCTTATTTCGGTTACTTTTCGCTTCGTGGCCAGCGTGTGATAAGGTCCTTAGGAGTACTTTCGCTATCTATTCCTGCTTAGCAGAGGATCAGACTAGATGGCCCTTGAGGTCCCTTCCAACTCTATAATTCTATGATTTCATCTCAGGAGGCCAATCTAAGTAGTCTGAAGTGCAACCAGCATATAATATGATTTGTCACTTGTAACCTGAGATGGTCAATGGGCTAGATGAGTTGAAATGGAAAAGAAATTGATCCTGAAATAAGATTTATGTGGGCGAGAATGGAACAAACATCTCATTTGCAAGATTTCTGTGCCTTGAGATATAAATCAGTTACAAACTGTTCAACCATTTCCTAGTTGCCCTTGGGAATGACACTAAAGCCTTCTTGGAACCATCCAATTTGTGATTGGATTAAATTCTTTAATGAATTTCACCAATAGATAATGAATCTTTTTTCAAAAAAATTAATAAAAATAAATGAGGTTCAGCACCCCAAAGAACAGTTCAACCAAAGTCCAAAGGAGGGAAAGCATAAAAGCCACAGTTGTTCTTATGTATGTATGGCATGGGTGGGAAAAACACAACTCTATTGATGGTTTTAGATTGTAAGTCCCAGCAACAATAGTCAATATAGGTGTTTATCGCTTTTTATTTGGCCAATTTGGGCATGGGCTGGGGACACACATGGATGAGGGGATTTTATTACACTCAAAACAGACAGCAAGCTGTCGCCATGCTGTCATCCGATGACCACCCATCCCCAAGCCATGCTGTGCTGGCCGATTTTGCTCAGCCGGAAAGCTTCCATCCTTGAAAAATCAGCCAGCTCAGCGTGGCTTGGGGATGAGTGGTGGTCAGATGACAGCATGGCAACAGCTTGCAGACTGTTTCAAGTGTGATAAAATCCATTTCCCCTCATTCATGCACATCCCAGCCTGTGCCAGATCAGGCAAAGAAGGGAATGCGATAAACTCCATAGTAAATGAGGAGGAATGGAGGGAGATGCAATCCAACAACAACTGCTTTGCCCATGTGTCATGTATAGCCTGCATCACACAATAAACGTTGCAAGATCTTAGGTAAAGGTAAAGCTTTTCCCTTGACAGGAAATAACCAACTGTATTTTCCCTTGACTAGTCATAACCAACTGTACGGGGAGGTGCTCATCTCGATTACTAAGGTGAAGAACCAGCATTGTCTGAAGATGATTCCAGTGGTCATGTGGCCAGCATGACTGCACTGAATGCAGTTCCATTACTTATATCATGATGATGATGATGTATTTATTCCCTGCTCTTCAGCCAAAAGACTATCAGAGCAGCTTACAAATGGATTAATTAGACAGTTCCCTGCCCTCAGGCTTACAATCTAAAAAGACAAGACACAAAAGGAGAAGGGAATGGTGGTGAGGAAGGGGAATAAGTCTAGCACAGGGGTAGGCAACCTTTCCCCTTTAAGGGCCAAGGGACTTCAGCTCCCAGAAGCCTCAGCCATGTTGGCCAATAGTCCCATGTTGGCCAATAGCTCTTGGGATTCTGGGAGCTGAAGTCCCTCGGCCCTTAAAGGGGAAAGGTTGCCTACCCCTGCTCTAAGGCTTGGACCAAAGCAGATGGACTGGAGGGAGGGCCCTTCTTCTTGCATCAGTGGCAGTGGTGCTGGGCAGTACCATTGGATGTATGTGTGTAAACAGCTTCCCAGCATTGCTTTGGAGTGCCCTGGATTTTCCAGCAAAATCCAGAACAAAGGTGATTTTTTTTTTTTACAGCAGTTTAGATAGGGACAGGTTGGATTCAGTGTGAAACTGCCCTTCCCTTGTGAAGACAGTCCGCACTTGAATTGGGACTTTGGCTCTGTGTTGTGTCGACAGATTATGGTGAGGGTAGGGGAAAATCCTTTGTAATTGGTTATGAGCCAACAGATGTTTCAAGTGTTCCTGGATCCAAGAGACTCAGAATATCATATCTATTGCCAAGCGACACATTACACTTACTGTTTAACATGCATCCTTTCCTTATAGATGCAGGGAAAGTTTTTTTTTTGGGGGGGGGGGTCTTCATTATATGGGGAAGGAGAGGTTCATCTCTCCCTTTCAGCAACTCTCTATGTGAATGAGAATATTAGCAAATTTAAATTTTCATGGACATAAAGTGGGAACTAAACTAAATACAAACAAAACATCCAATATTTCCATGCAGTAATGGAGAGGTTAATTTGAGGATGTTGAATGGCAACAGAGGGAATTACTAAGGTCGCTTATACACTATGATCTCCTTCCCAATTTCCCGTGTACCTATTTGAGGAAAACTGACAGGGCAAAGTTATGTGACTGAAAACAACAGGAAAGGTCAATTGCATAAGAGACAATGCCACACAACTGTAGTTCAGTGGTAGAGTGCATGCCATCTCCAGGCAGTGTTGGGAAATACCCCTCTTTGAAACCACTACTGCTTAATATATCCATGACTATGTAGGATGACACAATGACTAATTTGGTACACAACTGCTTTTGTTAATAGAACAATTATTGGAAAGATGTGTAACAGGAAATGTTGTTTGACCTCAACTGTCATAATTCCTTACAATTGGCTGTTCTGTTTAGGGCTCATTGAGTTGTAATGCAACCATCTAGATGGTCACTCCCCCTCCCCCCACTCCTTTGAGTAGATGGAAGCTTCTTCTCTATGTGAGAGAAATTTTTCATTCTACTTTTTTCTGTTGATTGATCTGAGAACCTTCATAATTCTCCATTTGCAATGCTCTTCTGTGGTGAGTGTAATAGGTAGTCAGGCTCCAGGACCTTATTTCAGCATTTCATTCTATGCTTGATTGGCAGAAGGATGTGAGATTTATTGATTGTTTTGATAAACAGTTGGGTTCTCAAAATAAGAATCAACACTTCCTTGTAAAGATGACACTGAAGCCAATTCACCCAGAAATAAATGTTCTCAAAATGAGAACATAATGCATTTTTGAAGAATGTATTTCAATAGCGGGGTGGAGATTAGAAAAGCACCCAGAGAAATTACACTATGTGACTTGGCATTCTCAAATCAACATGGGATGGTAGGAAGGGTAAATCCTGTTCTTTATTTATTTACACATTGCATATATATACCACTTTTCCACCAATGCACTCATAACCACAATACAAAAAGAAAGGATGGTAGGGAGGATGGTAGGAGGAGAGGGAAATCACCAGATTCAAACACCAATGCATGCTTAAGGTTACCTGCATGCAGAGCTTGGATATGTTATTGTTTTTGGATTGCAGATGCCAGAATCCAATGACTATGATGGTTGGAGGACTTGTAGTCTGACAATTTATGGAGGGGCATGAAAACCCACTGTGTGACCTTGGGTGAATCATACTCTCTCAGCCTCAGAGGAACAAATCCTTTTAACAAATCTTGCCAAGAAAACCCTGTGATATGTTCCCCTTGGAGTCACCATAAGTCACTTGAAGAAAAAAAGAACAAGAACAACATAGGTTCTCTATGCTTGGTAGCCAGTATCTCCTTCTCTCTGTGTATGAAATTTCTTCTCTCTCCATGCTCCTCTACTGATTGATGTGGGAATCTAAAATTATTAAGGTGACAGGGGAGTTGTAATCCACCCCCACCCAACACCATTTCCAACCCCACACAGATTTGTGGGGACACAGATTTAATTTTCCACAGTACCTTGGAGTGATGCTCCTTCATTGTACAAGTGGGATGTTAAAATTGGCAAGTCCAAGACCCAGCCAACTTGTGTATACTGGAAAGTTCGAGAAATGTTTAAAGGAATGACAGGGATAGTCTTCAGTAGTGTACTCTCCTGGTATGCTGGCAGTAGAGTTGCCAGATCTTAGGCCTGGCCCTGAAGCTACAATTTTTGTGGGCCACTACAAGGCAGGCGACAAGGTTGCTAATCTCCAGTTTGAAAGAGCTCATCTCCTGCCATGAGGAAAGGAATATGAACAAATCTCCAGCTCAGCTAGGAGAGCATCATCTTGCTAGAATTTGCAAGGATTAATAAATTTGTTGCTGCAATTTGCAATGGCTCTCCAGGATAATGATGATGATTGATGATGATGATTTCTTCTTTCCCACGACTCTCCAAGGCTTGAGGTGGGACAAAACAGAGCAGAGCACCCAGAGCCATTCAGACACATTAAGTTAAAACACATAAAAAAGGTCACATCAAAATCATCTAACATTAAATTAAAAATACACCAATTTAAAATTCATAATTTAAAATCATCTGGATAGACCTGCTGGAAGAGATAGTTCTTTTACACTCTTTTTAATTCAGACAGTGTATTAAGCTGTTGAATCTTTTCTGACAGGTCATTCCACAGTCTATGGGCAGCTGATGGAAATGTCCTCTTGATGATAGTTGCCAGTCTAGTTCTGGCCAGCTGAAGTAAATGTCCCCTAGACAACCTGGGTTTATGGGACAGATTATGCAAGAGGAGGCAATCCCATAGGTAACCTGGATTTAGCTAGCTTCTTCCTTCCCTCCCAGGCAGTGATGTCAGGGCTCATCCTCTGCCCTACTATATCCACCTTATGTCTAGAAGTGTTTAAGCTCAATTAAATGTTCCTTACACTGTCTTCCAAAGTGAGAAGGAATAGTCCTCTCATTCCCTCTTGATCTGGAAACTGCTCCTTTGGCTAAGATTTCTTTTATAATTTCCTATCAGAATATATTCTGTGTTTCTGCATGTTTGAATGACAAATTCTGAGAAACTGTGGTTGATACTTCATGCATAACACTTAATGACAGTACCAGGTACCATCCCTATGTCTCAGATTTTGGCTTGAAAACCTCAGACCCTGAACTGACAGCCCTGGCTGGCAGCTCCATAACAGTTTCCCAGACCAGTCTTACCATTAGGCAGAGTGAGGCAGCTGCATGAGGGAGAGATACTGGGGAAGGGGTTTAATGAATAATGAAAGGGTTTTGAAGTATAGAGCTAAAACTGGTCGTGTGCTCCCAGAGGTACCCTGCTGTTTTCAGGTGTCCTTGCAAAGTATCATATTGACAGTGATGAAACACAATTCAGCTGCCCATCCAGCTTTTGTACTTGGAAGTGTGTGTGTGTGTGTGTGTGTGTGTGTACCAATCTGTCCCTTGCTGGTGGCTCTGATGTCAGTGAGGTGGGAGATTTAGGGCCTTTACAGACTTCCAGAAATAATGCAACTTGAGACCACTTTAATTGCCCTGGCTCAGTGCTAGGGAATCATGGGAACTGTATTTTATTGTGGCACCAGAGCTCTTTGACAGAGAAGGCTCAATGTCTCAGAAAAAAATACAATTCCCATGATTCCCTAGCACTGAGCCAGGGCAGTTAAAATGGTCTCAAGCTGCATTATTTCTGGCAGTCTGTAAAGGCCTTTACTCAGGGTATTTTTCTGAATAATAAAGGATCTATCTAAGGTTCTGAAACTATTTTGGGAATAAGGTACAGCACCCTGGACAGTTCCTGTGAGGTTTGGACTAAAATGCAGAGCAGATTCTCTGTCTGCTGATACACTGGATCCACCAGTAGCTACAACATTGTTTCCATGTTTCCTTAGCAATAATTTGCCACTTTTCTGCCATTATTCATCAGCCTCCAGCTTAACTATGCATGGTTTCATTTATGACTGAGATGCGGAAGGTTCTGGAATATTTTGAAATAAAATACAGAACTTTCTACCCAGTTAGAAATAATTGGACAGAGTGTCTGTTCATAGGCTAATCCTCCATGCCTCATTATCCAATACAACAGATTTTGAGATAACTTTTATTCTTAGCACACTAGAAAGCAAGGAGGAACAGCAGTGGTTTAATCGCTGACTGAAGTGCCAGAGCAAACATTAAAGAAGTGAAATACTTGGCTGCTGAAAATCATGTGGGAGTTTGAAAAGGACCCCTCTTTGAAAAGTTAGGGACAGAAAGGGTTGAGCATTAATAAGGGAGGGGAAAGAAAAGAAAAAGAGAAAGTATGATAGAAAAGACAGAGAGTGATACAGAAGTAACAAGGGTGGACAAGACAAAAACTGTAAGAAGGAAAAAGTTTAATATGAGAATAAAATAAGGTAGTGGAGGAATCTGATGAAAGTAATGTGGAACAGACAGAATAGGAGAAAATAAAATCTGTGGAACACCCATACCTACATACTAAATTTTAATGTAACTTGTCCTGATCATCATTGTCTAAGAACATAGTAAGAGCCTTGTTGGACCTGGTGAAGAATATATCTACCTTGACATTGTTTTTCCAGTAAAGGCCAGACTGAGCATAGCAGCAGGCTGGGTTGGATGGCCCTTGTGGTCTTTTCCAACTCTATGAATCTATGAGACAAATTTGCTTGGGAAGCCTTCAAACAGGGCATTAAAGTGATAGTTCTCAACAGTGCGATCTAAAAAGATCTGATATTCTGACAATTAGTGTTTTCTGAAAATGGAAGTTCCACCTTCCATGATTATAATGGGATACATAATGGGACTTATGGAAATCAGTCCTGATGCACATTGCATGTGTCTCAATGCACATCAGGCACCAACTGTGCATTGAACATGCTTGCTGGTGTCTTCTTACACATCTTGGCAATTCACTAACAGAGTTTATTAATGTTTCTGCTATGTAGCTAAGTATACATAAAGTTACATAATGTAGAGAGTGATATAGGATTCTGATGATTATTATATTTGTATGCTGCCTATAGCCTGCACATACCTAACTTCTTGGAAGTGTACCTGCAATAGACACAGTGGCCACAGGTATGGTGCCCTATGGGTCTGGTTGTGCCCCTTGGAGTGTTTTATGATGTTTGTTTGTGCTCCTTAAATGTACCTATCATCAGAATGTCCCTAAAATTGTTATCTATTTAAAATGAGATCTGGGGATTATGCTGACAGCCTGATATGGCAATTACATACCATATTTTTTATAAAACCCTGGTTAAAAGTGAAGCAGCTGTATAGATGCTTGGACCATGGTCTAACCTCTTTTTAGAGAAGATATGAATGTGGTGCTAGGAGACACTACTTTGTATGAATGTCCTCCATCTATTACTTGTTCTATCAATATATAGCCTTCATCTCTGAATCCATTATAATCAAAGGATATGTTCCCCTTGGAGTCACCATAAGTCACTTGAAGAAAAAAAGAACAAGAACAACATAGGTTCTCTATGCTTGGTAGCCAGTATCTACCATAAGGGAAATTGCATTTAAGGTACCTGAATTGTGATAGGTATTCAAATCTTTGAGTTTACTTATGAGAAGGTGATGTCTAACTCCCAACTTCTTCATTTTTAGATAAAAATGATTTTCGATTTTAGAATTATTATATTCTATATGAAACCTGAGCAAACCTTACTAAGAAAATGCCATGATATATTTGCCTTAGGGTAACCATATGTCAGAAATGACTTGAAGAAACATAACACACACACACACAAACACATTAAACATTACATTGCTGTCCTATAATTTAATGTACCACACATAAAACACCTATGCACTGAGCCAGGGAGCCCTGTGGGACAGCTGGGAAGAGGTGGAGAAGGATACTTAAGCTCCAAAGTTGCCCCTCATCAAGAAATCATGCTTTTTTCCCTGCAGTGTTACTTGCCCTGATGTTGATTTCTCCAGTTGGAGAGCCAGAGCAGCACTGCAATTCCTTGAGACATCAAGTGCCCTGAAACCTGGCAACTCTAAAACACATAGATTAATTCATATACCTATTCTTTGTCCTGCACCCCAAACTATTACCCCTACATTCTTTTTTCTATCCAAGATCATCACATTCAAGGAGTGGTGTGTGGTCTCGGTTAAATTCTTTCGCTTCACTACTTTCCATATCAAGAGTACCATTTGCTTGCTGTTATTAGCAGTCAGGACACAGTGAACTTGTTAAAGATTGTTGCGGTGATAAAGAAGGACCCTGTCCTGCCACTATTCTGATAAAGATAGGTTTCCTTTCTGCTAACAGCTGTAGGGAAACAGTGGTCTGTTTCCTATCACTCAGCAGGTGACTGATCAGCTGCACAGTGAAGGGGCTTCCTTTCTCACAACAGTGGGACCAACACAGTATGGGAGAGGGCCTTCTTTGCTGTGGCACCCCAGTGATGAAATAATCTCCCCTTGGGGTCATGACTGACACAGATGTTGATTTCATTCTGATACCAAGTCAAAACTTAGTAAAGGTTAAGGCATCTGATTTCTTTCACAATGTACATTTTTTCAGCTCCTTTAACCTCTTGAATGTTTCAACTTATTAACGTTTAATTAATTTAATTTACTTTATTTAATTTACTTTATTATTGCTGTCATCACTATATGCCTTTAAGTCTTTTCTGACTTACGGTGACCCTAACACAAACCTATCATTAGGTTTTCTCTGATCAGAGGAGGTTTGCCATTGCCTTCCCCTGAGGCTGAGAGATTGTGACTTGTCCAAGGTCACCCAGTGGGTTTCCATGGCTGAGCAGGGAATCGAACCCTGGTCTCCAGAGTCATAGTCCAACACTCAAACTACTATGCCACACTGGCTCTTATACGGGACCCAAGATGGCATTGTTAATATGTTTCAGTTTTAATCTGTTTACATTATTATTCCTGTTTCAAAATTTAAATTGTTTTAAACTGTTTAAATTGATTTTGTCTGTACACCAGTTCGAGATCCCATAACATATGGTAGGATACACATACACACAAACACATACACATACACCCATGGAAGGGATACCTCAGGGACAATGAGGTTCATGTTTGCTTCCCCATGTGTGTTTCACCTTTATAGATCCTTGACGCCAGTGTATCTTCATGTTCTGCCAAAGTCATGAATTGGAAAGTTACTTTCTAGACTACAGCTCTCAGAATTGCTAGCCATATAGGTCATTGGCTTTGCTCTGGATTCTGTAGTTAAATAACTTTCTCAAGCTCTGGCAGAACAACAAGTTTTGCTCTCTTCTATATCCTTCCAGGAGTGTAGTTTGGTGACAGAGACATATTGTTTGGGAATAATAATTTCAATCTGTTCTTTCTTTTCATCTTTAATTCTTTTATGGTAGAAATCATGTGCCCACTCACCTTGCTCAGGCAGAAACAGCTCATTACCTCCCACACTCCCTTACCTATGAAGAGGCAAGTTCTCCTTCTCTGTTAATATAGATTGGGTAATTTTTGGCATGGGTGAAGCTGCTGCAAAGAACTTCAACTGTTTGATTGGGGCAATTGTGATTCCTTCCCAAGACATTTGTGTTCTGCTGAACTCCTTTGAATCAAACAGTAACATCTTGTACTTCTTTATAATTGCTTTGCAGTCTTCTTAGACTGATTATGATCAGTGCTTACAATTTTATGAATAATAAAAGTACATACTGAAATAATAAGGTACATGGTGTAAGAGGTGATAGACCAATGTGTTATACAAATGCAACCCAGTGAACATACAAGATAACTACACACACACATACAAGCAGATGTATCTATAGGATATATCTAGCATTATCTTAAAAGACACTAAAATAATCTGGAAGATGTTGAAGTTTGCATATTTTTCTTTTCTGAATTCTTTGTTTACTTATATCTTTGAATATATACAAAGATTAAAATTGATAAAATAATCTACACAATTACAAAAACATTTGAATAGACAAAAAGGCAGAAAATGCAAGATTTACACATGATAATACTAATAGAGTGTTACCTTTTTAATGTGAGACTATATTAGTGTGTAAAGCCAATCAAAATATGTTTTTTTACATTCCAGATTTGTGACCATAACTTCAAAATGTTGTTCAGACCACTGGCAAACCCATCACGGGGTTTTCTTGGCAAGATTTGTTCTAAGACAGCTTGCCATTGCTTTCCCCTTGAGGCTGAGAGCATGTGATTTGTCCATGGTCATCCAGTGGGTTTCATGGCTGAGCAGGGAATTGAACCCTGGTCTCCAGAATCAAAGTCCAACATTCAAACCACTACACCACACTGGTTCTACCTTATTATGTATGTATATGTACATATACGCAAAGACAGCTATTTCAAATCCCCCCACCCCCAAAAAGTCTGAAACCCAAAATACTTCTGGTTCCAAGCATTCCAGGCAAGGGAGGCTCAACTTACTGCTTTTCAATGCTATAAAATGAATGTGGTATCATGGCTGAGCAGCCATGATTTTTCTTAGAATTTGGATTTTTTTTTTAAAGTAAAGCTTTAGGCATTATTATTCACTTGTCGTTACTCATGCACTGCTTTGTCAAAATGATCAAAAATCCCCTTAAATGACTGTCCCCCAAAATAATGTTTTAGGAATAATCACTAAACAACATCTATTTTGCAAAACCTCACAAGTCCCAAAGGTAACACATTTCAGGTAACATCATGTTTGTTGCAAGCTCTTTTTATTTATGCGCTGTTCGTGCACTGTTTGTCCATGTTCTGTACTTCTAGAACAACTTCCTCTTCCTGAAGGGACAGTTTAACCAATACAGCCAATAAAATCATGCAAGGTTAACAAAAAGGTCTTTTAAAAATACAGTTTAAAAGCAGCTACAAAAAATAGGTCTGAGATTGTGCTCACATAGAAATATACACACTAGAAAACCCACTAAAACATTTTCATCCACAAAAATTTTAAACACAGTCTAAACATTAAACAAATTGCATTCAATGTAAACTGGATCAGGTCTGCATTCTATAGCATAGGGGTGGGAATGACAGCTCTCATGAACTTTCTGGATTGCAAGTCCTATTAGCCTATTAGCCAACATAGCCAATGGTCAGGAGCACTGGGATTTGCAGCCCAACAAGGTTTGGAGGGCCACATTAATTTAATCACTTACCTAATGCTACTTTTTGTTACTCTAACAAAAATAGAAAATCTAAAAGTCAGGTGAAGCAGGACTACTTCTTGAAGGAGGCAGGATTGTTCTTAGTAAGAGCTGTTTATTATTATTATTATTATTATTATTATTATTAATATTATTAATATCCTGCTTTCCTTCCAAAATTTGGACTCAAGGCAGCTCTAGCTCTATTTGTGCCTTCCAGCAATTTACCCAGTACAAATATTAATGGGCCACAGATTTTCCTGTTCAGCTTGAATATTTAAAAACACAGTTCTTACATTGCCTGCCTCCCTACTCTCCACTAAAAAAAACAAAAAAAACCAAAACCCAATCATAGTGACAGGTTGCTTTTTTTAAATGAAAGCCAGTATGTTCACATGACAGTAATTTCAGATCTCTCTATTGAATACTTTCTAGACCTAACTATAGGCCTTTATAGACTGCCAGAAAATAGTGCCAATTGAGTCCACTTTAACTGTTCTGGCTCAGTACTAAGGAATCATGGGAACTGTAGTTTATTGTGGCACCAGAGCTCTCTGACAGAGAAGGCTCAATGTCCCAGAAAAAAATAAATATAATTCCTATGATTCCCTAGCACTGAGCCAGGCCAGTTAAAGTGGCCTCAATTTGAACTGTTTCTGGCAGTCTGCTCACTCACTATGTTAATTTTTAATTTTTCTATTTTCTCTATCATTCCATCCCTCATCAGTTCTGTTTCTTTCAGTTACTCCCTTTTCCACTGGGATGGCTTTCCCCATAGTGGTGTTCACCTTCTCCACCTCTGCAGGGAGCTCCACCACTATCTTGTGGAAGAGGGTGCGGGGTGTTTGGAAATGGCACTGCCATTGTTAGGTCACCTAGATGTGTGTGATGAACCACTCCCACCAGTTCTTGAAGGTTGGGTACATTTAACAGTGGTGCAGGCATCTGGGCAGTGGCAGCATAATGGCAGCTTGTAACTACAGTGGCCTGGATGATGGTTGAGTCACGGCATCGCATGGGCTCACTCACTGCATGGTGTCTATACCTGCTGATGTCAGTGGCTGTCATGGCATATGTCATGGGCACTGTAACATGTTCTGCACCGTGGAAGCTGTGCCAGCAGATTGCAGTGTGCCTGCCACTATGTTGCAGTAGTTCTGTCAGTTTATTTCAGTTATTGTGGGAACTGTTAAGTGGGATAGTCACTTAATTGTTTAATGTGGGGGAAGAGAGTAGTGTGAAGCTACTAGATTGTTTTTGTTAGTCTGACCTTGGATCTAGGTGTTGGGTTGCGAATAGTGTAAGAAGCTTGGAATGTGGAACCGGAGGAGATGGGAGATAACAGGCTGTGCTTGAGTTAGTATGGGGAAAGAGGGGTTAGATGGTAAGAGTGCTTAGTCTGTGGGAATAGTGGATGGAGAGCTATAGTTTGCACCAGAAAGTAGGGGGAGGAGTTGTGGCTTTGGGGTTTAAATTTATTGTTCAAGCTTGGGGGGGGGCACTTCTAGCTTAAATGCTGAATGGTGAATTTCTGTCTTTGTGACTTCAATAAAGTTTTGTTCTGTTTCAATCATCTGACCTTTTTTGATGCACATGGGAGCTGAATTTACTGATTCTGACAACTACTGCCCACACCAGGGTTAGGCTGTGGCACTCTGTTGGTGGGCACAGTGATGTGCCGTACTGAATGGTGGATGGTCATGCAATTATGAAATCAAGTGGTCAGTCATGCAGCATCCAATTGGGTATTTAGCTTGTTCTGGGATTGGGTTGTGTGGACAATAGAAGGTCCCCCTGATTCAGGGAACTCTGGAGGCAACCTCGTTTTTCTCCTCAGTCTGTGCATTGCCAAAATGTGTAAGCCTCCTTTCTCCTTCATGACTCATTTACCACTTTACCTATTGTCTCATCACAATGCTAGCATGTTTTGCATTTCTGTTTCATTCAACATCCCACCACCTGGCATTTCTACAAATAATGAGGTTGCACTCCACACATCTGATGAAGTGGGCTCTAGCCCATGAGAACCTATGCTGAAATTACTTGATTGGTTTTTAAGGTGGCACCAGATTCCTCCTTTCTGTTGTGAAAGTGTCTAACATGGCTGTATCTGTGAAAGTTGTCTCAAAGAACAGATTTTGTCAGACATCAGATGCACATAGTGTCCAAATATGGTTGCTGGCTAAACTATATGTCAGACCAAAGGAATTAGGGAACCGATGAGGACCAGGAAACCATGCCTGCATAGGAAGTTGGCTGGTTTTATTTTTAACCCAAGCAAATGCATTAATTACCATTTCTGACTACCTGAACTGACAAAAATGCTAAAAGGTCTGCAAACTATGCCTCATAAGGAGCAGCTTAGGGAACTGGGTATGTTTAGCCTGGACAAGAGAAAGTAAAGAGGTGACATGATAACCATATTCTGAAGGAAAAATTTGAAGGGATGTCATATTGAGGATGAAACAAGCTTGTTTTCTGCTGCTCCAGAGACTAGGGCCCAAAATGCACATTCCAAATAAGAAAGCTTCCTGCTGCTTTGGGGGTGTGGCATTTAGATGGCACACACACCCAAAGTGGCTAGAAGCCACACCGAGGGCACACTAAGGCTCTAAAAGCCATCCCCAAAAGAAGCTTAAATAATCTGCTCCTGGTGGCATCAGCTTGGGACTGTGGTAGTGGCCCAGTATGGAAGCAGGAGATGTGGTCAGCTTGGTTCTGGCAAGATTGCAGCCAGAGAGATCAGGGGCCACTCCTACAGGGCCTTCTGCTTCACTCTTTACACACAGAGCAATGGATTCAAACTACAGGAAAAGAGATTCCACCTAAACACTAGGAAGAACTTCCTAATGGCAAGAGCTGTTCAACAGTGGAACATACTGCCTGGGAGAGTGGTGGAGTCTCCTTCTTTGAAGGTTTTCAGAGACTGAATGATCATCTGCCAGAATAGTTTGATTGTATATTCCTGCATGGCAGTGGGTTGGACTGGATGACTCTTGTGGTCTCTACCAATTCTTTGTGTCTATATAGCCTTACAGTGACTTGATCTTCAGACACTTGTTACAGCATGTAGCAGGAAAGTCACAGTATAATGACTGGGATGTGGGCCAACAGAACTTGATTTAAGAGATATCTATGGACTCCAGATTCATTTGAGGCACACTGCACATTTTTGTTCAATTCCAAAGCCAAATTCAGGCAGAATGAGGAAGGGAAGGGAACATAGTTCACAATGTTCATAATGTACCCAGAACTATGTACTGTGCTTTGTTGTTACTGCCTGAATTTATAATTTATTAAGCAGGATAAGGCCATTACACTGTTCTAGGATATAAACTTAAATATTCTAGATGTACCTTCTTAAATCCTCATATGTACCTTACTAACTAGCAACTAGTACCTAGCTGTGTCCTAGCTCTCCAGAGAAAACAAAGTAAGATGTCTTCTTTACCCATGAAGAACCATAACCGGTATTTTGGGTTTTCATCACATCAGAATTTGGAAGTAACTACCGTAGTTATAAATTAGCAGTAAATCAGTTATTTCTCCCAATAATGAAGATATAACTACATTATATTACAACTGTAACTTAACAAGCAATGGCAAAAGTACTTCTGAATTGTAACTAACGTTTTAGTTTTTGGTTGTAGCTTAGTTAGTAGAGTAAGAATATTACATAATTCACGTGCTGGCTCATGATGTACCTTTTGTTAGTGAAGGGAAAAAATCCCCCCCCCCCCCAAAAAAAGCTACCTACTTACTTTTGCAAAATAGAAAAATTGTTTTCAAACTTGTAACTGAAACAGGGCTACCACTATGTTGTTGTTAACTACCTCAAGTTGGCCCTTATTCATGACAACTCTGTGGAGGAGACATCTCCAAGCCCCCTTGCATGGCAGGAGGATGGACGGGATGGCCCTTGTGGTCTCTTCCAACGCTATGATTCTGTGATTCTATCCTCCACTGATCTGTTCAGGTCCTGCAGGTTCAGGCCCATGACTCCCCTAATTGAATCCAGCCATCTGGCATGCAGTTTTCCTCTCTTTCTACCTTTCCCATCATTACTGTCTTTTCTAATGAGGCATGCCCTTCTCATGATGTGGTCAAAGTATGACAGCCTCAGTTTTGTCAGCTTGGCTTCCGGGGATAGTTCAGGCCTAATCTTTTCAAAGACCCATTTCTTTGTCTTGTTAGCTATCCATGGTATCTGCAGAACTCTCCTCCAGCACCACATCTCAACTGAGTTGATTTTCTTCCTGTCCGCTTTCTTCACTGCACATTTCTCACATCCATACTTGGTGATGAGGAATACAATTACTTGGACAATTCTAACTTTACTGCTTAGTTGTATATCTTTACATTTTAATATCTTGTCTTGTTCTTTCATAGAATACATTTCTAGTATTCTTATTTCTTGGTTTCAGTCTTCATTCTGATCAACATTTGATCCAAGGTACAGGAAATATTTTAACTATTTCAATTTCCTCATTGGAGTTTATCACACGGGGGAAATCCTGTGCAAAAACGGGGCTTTAAATTAGAAAAAAAACCCGCAAAAGCAATCATGATTTCACATGACGTCGCTGTTAAATTGATGTTAAAAGGAGGTTAATCCGAATAACAACCCCTCATTTACGCTTCTTTTTACTTTCGGAAAAACCCGAAAGTAAAAATGAGGAGTTTTCGTTCAAATTAACCTCCTTTTAACAGAGCTTTCACGTTTCACACAGGGCAGAATGGGAGAAATCCCATTCATTAAAAGCTTCTGCTTTTGTGGGGGGTTTTTTCCACTTTAAAGAGCGATTTTGCACGGGGCTCCCCATGTGATTAACTCCATTATTTGGTTTAAGTCATGTAGATCCTCCATGATCATTATTTTTGTTTTCTTTATATTTAGCAGTAAACCTGCTTTTGCATCAGGCATGGTGTAGTGGCTTGAGTGTTGGACTACAAAAGGGTTTGATTCCTTATTCAGTCATGAAACCCACTTGGGCAAGTCACATGCTCTCAGCCTCAGGGGAAGGCAATGGCAAATCTCCTTTGAACAAATATTGCCAAGAAAACCCATGATAGGTTTGCCTTAGGGTCACCATAAATCAGAAACAACTTGAAGCCATACAACTACAACAAGAAGCCTGCCTTTGAAGTTTCTTCTTTAACTTTCCTTAGTAATGGCTACAAGACTATGAAGTTTTCCACTAGTATAATGGTGTTCCTCCTATCTTCACTCCTCCTTCTTATGAGTCTAAAACTGCTCTTCTTATGAGATTTTCTTATGACATATTTTTCCATACGTATTGAACACATACAGTAATAGAATGGATCCTCACATTATTATTATTATTACAGTTTATTTATATAGCGCTGTAGATTTACACAGCAATGTACATACAGTCAATAAAATAGATAAAAATAGATAAAAGCCTGTCGATTGCGTACATTCTACAAAATAAAATAATACATATTAATACAAAGAAGGCAACAAATTAAAAACATCATATAATAAACCTGACACCTTTGCCAACTGGAAACCATTCTGTTACTCCATGTTCTGTTCTAACTAGCCTCTCCAGTTCAGATTTCTTACCAGGACTACAAAATGTTATAGCACTCCCTTTTCTTTAAGAGCATCTCATAGCTTTTCACGATCTATGCAGTAAAAAGCTTTGCTATAATCTATAAAGCACATCCTGATTTTCTTTTGGAATTCTTTGGTATACTCCATTAACCATCTTATGTTAGCAATATGGTCCCCAGGGCCTCTTCCTTTCTTGAAACCCAGTTGCGCCTGTGGGAATTCTCTCTCTAGCAGCTGCAACTATTTTCTGAGCCAGGAGAAAGTCTTTCTGTGCTATACTGGTCAGTCATATGTTTTTAATTTCTTAAATTAAAAAAAAAATCAAATTATGGCTGTGAAAATGAAATCCTTTTGAGAACATTGCTTAATTTGAAATTGCCAATGTCAGATATTTTAACACCAAATTCTGGACTTGGATAATGCATAATTTGTTTTGTTTATTTATTTGCATTTTGCCCCTTCAACAAGGGAATACTTCTTTTTATCTTTATGTTATTTTCAGAGGGAATAAAAAACAGCTTGCTTGATTTTTATAACAGTGACACAAGACAATCACATCACACATTTCCAATATTCTACAGAAGAATTTCTTTAGCATGAGCAGTATGTCTTAAGTAGCTGGTAATGCCACTGTGAATTTTGGGGAAATCCAAATTAGTGTATAAGAAATGTAAACAGTTTAGTGTTCAGGTGATAGAAGTGGGGTGTAATTTTCAGATAATGTACAATTACTTCAACTAAGAATGAAGATGCAATCACTTATTCTCAAATTCAGTGAATTCATCTTCTCAGTTAACAAGAAAAAGACCCCCTTTTGTTTTTTCCTTAGTTTGTAGAAATGAAATATAAAGATAAGTTTCAGCACATACCAACAAGATGACTGCCATTTCTGCCTAGTATTGAAGACATACTATGAAGTTGGCCTGTGCTGAGGGCAAACATTTTTCAGTAGCAGAAAAAGACTGTGTATTCATTTTTCAACCAGGAACACAATAAATATGTCTCAGCTTCAGCGACTGGAAATGGATTATCTCTAGATCCATTTCAATCTAGTTTCTGCCCTGGTTATGGAACAGTCGTCACCTTGATGGATAACCTACCCAGGGAATTGGAGATAGGGAGTATGTTTCTGTTGTTTCTGCTAGACCTCAATGGCCTTCAGTATCATAGACCATGATATCCCATTTGTCCTGAATCATTGATGCCATTGTCAATACTTGGTATCCCAGTGTCCTCTGAAATAGTGTCATCCTCCTCTTCAGGATTCAGTTTAAAACCCTTCTGATCAGGTATGCAAAACTTCTAACAAACATGTTCTTACTAACTGCCATTAGGTGCAACCCTCATGTTGCTTGATGTCCTTCATGGAACTATGATCCATAAAGCCAAATCTGTCATAATGACACCAGTTATATAGAGAATTATTCATTTGCAGTCTTCTCTTTCTTCCTGGGCCATGACATTCAACAGAAAGGAAAGTGAGAAACAATCTGCATCCCAGTACCTTTCATCTATTCCAAGACTCATAGCTGTTTCCAATATGCAGAAGGTTGTGCCTGGCAGTATCATTTGATCCCACATCTATCAAAAGGGTTATGGTCAAATACTCTGGCAGACTTTTTGTCAAATTTTGGATCTTCACATCAGGAAGGCAGCACACCTCTAAACACATCAGGTTTGCAGGTTGCTGTCTCTGCCCTTCTCACTTGGAAGTCACCTACAATGACTGAGACTAAGTCCTTGTCCACAAGGCCTACAACCGCTATCCCTGTTCCTTTGGACCAGAATTACTGTTTCTCCTTAGTTTGTTTTTTCCTTAGTTTGTAGAAATGAAACACAAATTAGAATTACTGCCTAAGGGAAGAGCCTGGAATCATTTCTGTAGTTCCAAAGACATAGCATGCTTACAAATAGTTCTGCTTCTATGGGCCACATTATTCCAAGTGGTATGTCTCCTATGTTTGGTAGTCTTCCTCATGGCTAACAGGAACCTTCTCTGTTACTCTGCCAGAAGAGTGTTCTGCTCTTGCCAAGGACTCTTAATCTTCCCCAGTAAATCTAAGTGTGGACAGGCAGACCTGACATTATTGTATCTTCCCTTCCAGCAGATCATGCACCTTCCATTTGTTGGGTGTATAGCTATTTTGATCCAAAGGAAAACAAATGTGGTGTAGATATTGCAGCTCACAGCAGTAGTAGCTCTTTCACTATCCATGTCTCTTCATTTTTTGTAGGTAGTATGATAGCAATCTGGACCTCTCCCTCACACTTATCCACTAAACAGTCAAACAAAATGTCCCTAGTTCACTCATCTCCTATGAACCCCTGCTCACATTCTTGCAGAGACTATGCAAGTAGCTGCACAGAGTCACTGACTCCAACTTCCACTCCAAACAAGGCAGGGATTCAGTATGTAACCATACTGCAGAAATAAAGCAGTTTGTCATAATTTTAACTGTCATGACTCTGTGTTGTGGAATTCTGTGATCTGTAGTTTGGTGAGATATTCAGCCTGGTCTGTTAGATAGCTCTGGTGCATTACCAAATGACAAATCCCAGGATTCCACAAGATAGAGTCAAGACAGCTAAAATGGTACCAAACTGCTCTATTTCTGTAGTGCAGCTACACAGAGAGAAAGAAACTCTTTTAGAACATGGCCACACAGCCCAAAAAAACCACAAAAAACTATGCGGCTACAGTATTTGGCAATGTTCCACTCAGCCATAGCCCCCTCTCCTTAGAACATTTGTTTTACTGGTGCACACACTCACAAAACAAAAATAAAAACAATCCAGAATCCACACACTAAAACCAAACAAAAATAACATTCACATATCACAAAAAAGAAAGAAAGATTTACACACCAAAAACAAAAATTTCACAAGCAGACTTCTAATAAATGCACCTAAAGATTACTCATGACCTAGTACAAAAAGCACCTGTAATTTCTTTTGTAGTGACTGGTATAATAAACTCTTGAAATAAAATCTTTTAAAAAATGTTTCTCCTCTTAAAAAAAAAGACAAGAAGCAAAATTTTAAAATTCAGGATAAAAATAATGAGCAAAAAGAAAATAATGATCAAGAGAAATTACTTGGAAAGAGCACAATTCTCCATAAATCAAATTCACTTCAAAAATGAAGTTTCCATTGTATATTGTGAGTATCCACAAAGATACTTAAAGGCTTGGGTTAGACTAGACTGACTTTCTGTTAAAAATAGAGGCAAATTGCCAATTAGATTGAAACTGAAGTAATATATCTAATTAAGGAGTAAGCTGTAAGATATTTCATTAAAATGGCTTTATCTGGGCTGAATTATAATGGGCTGACTTTATTTTTTTTTTCTCTCAACAGAAGTACTGAAATATGTTGAATATCTCGTACATAAGACTGCTTTTTTCCTTTTGTAAAAACATTCACACTGCTATTGAAATATGTTGAATGTCTCATTATATATAATAAGGCTGTGCTTTTTCTTTTTGCATTTTTTAAAGCACACAAACATACAAGATGGAAAACAAACAACAAACCAATGTAGAAGAGAAATTTAAGGTAGAATGAGATGTTCTCAATGAAAATGGTTATGTGTTTGATCAGAGGCTGGAAACCTCTCACTGAGCAAGGCTGAAACTTTTTCAAGATTTAGGATGATATCAGAACATTGCACACCTTCAAATTTCCTATTCAAACATGATTTTTTATTTTTTTAAATAAAGTATGTAAATCATATAGAAATCTATGTCTACTCAAAGTATGACAGATAAGGTATGATTAATTCCACAATTGATGTAATGTAAGATCTGAACAGATTTCATGAAAAATAAATAGATAATTGTCACCATCTTAATCTATTCAAAGAGCTGCTAGGAAAATAATAAAGGAAAAGCTCTTCCATATTAGAAAAAAGCAACAACCCAAAATTAGGAAAGGATCCCCATAATTCATTCTTGAATCCCAAAGGGTGAACCCTACCATTAAAATAGATGAGTCAGTTGCCTTATGCAGCAGATACTGAGTGGTGGAGCGTAATTAGAGCTGTACATATTTCATAATCCTATACACACTTATCTGGGATTTACCTGGAGCTCAGTGGAATATAGGTTACTTTTGAGTAAACATACAGAATTAAATCAAACTTCTTTCCTTTCCTCACTTTTCCTAATAGGAGAAACCATGACTTTTTTTAAAAAAAATATGAAAATAATGGTAATTGTGATGACAATGGCAACATTAGTAATAGCAGCTTCATTTATATACCACTTCATATTGTGCTATGCAGTTTCTAAGCGGTTTACAACTGTAAGCTAATTGCCCCAAACAAGCTGGGTACTCATTTTAATGACCTTGGAAGGATGCAAGGCTGAGTCAATCTTGAACCCCTGTTTGTAATTGAACTCACAACCTTGCGGTTTGTGTGTGAGTGGTTGCACTAATGATGGTGATGATGAGTAAATTCTTAACAGGTTGTGTAAATTAGAGAAGTAAATACTTATTTGGTCTATTCTTGTGTAGTAAACAAGAATACGCAAAAGAAAATCCTTGTATAAACGGACAACATTTTGTGTAGTTGGTCTTGGAAGATCTTGCACACCTTTTAAACTGTTGTTGTTGTTGTTTGTTTGTTTGCTTTTGTATATTTCTGCAAGTGAACTATGGTACATGTTGCCTTGATGTATGGACTAAGAAAGAGTAGCAGCTCTGGGTGCATTTCCTCCCCCCTTTTTGATCAGTCTGTGTGCCCTTTTGTGCTTGTTGTGTGTGTGTGTTTATCGTGTGTGTTGTGCTAGAGACAAGACCTCTTGCAAAGCTGTGGAAAGTGATCCCTTATTTTGGACTACGTTCAGCAATTGGAAACTGCTGAGATTGCATATCTGAAATAAAAACAAGCAAGAGAAGAGAACAAGTATGGTATGCAAGCACACAACTGGTCCCACTTATGTACCTCACACATCAGCCTATACCCAAAATTCAGGCTGGGAAGGGGGAAAAGTTTTGCAGTTGTTGAGATTTTTGATCGAGACAAGCTATCTTTATATGTTGAAAGGATTTTCCACAGTGAAATCTCTTCACATTGGAAATCTCAACGGGGAGAAACTGTTCCAAGATACCCGGAGCTGAAGATGCCAGCCACAGATGCTGGCGAAACGTCAGAAAGCAACTCTTCTAGAACATGGCCACACAGCCCGAAAAACCCACAAAAAACTATGGATGCCGGCCATGAAAGCCTACGATTTCACATTGGAAATCTCAACGGGGAGAAACTGTTCCAAGATACCCGGAGCTGAAGATGCCAGCCACAGATGCTGGTGAAATGTCAGAAAGAAACTCTTCTAGAACATGGCCACACAGCCCAAAAAACCCACAAAAAACTATGGATGCTGGCCATGAAAGCCTACGACTTCACTGTGGAAAATCCATTCAACATATAAAGATAGCTTGTCTCGATCAAAAATCTCAACAACTGCAAAACTTTTCCCCCTTCCCAGCCTGAAATTTGGGTATAGGCTGATGTGTGATGTACATAAGTGGGACCAGTTGTGTGCTTGCATACCATACTCGCTCTCTTCTCTTGCTTGTTTTTATTTCAGATATGCAATCTCAGCAGTTTCCAATTGCTGAATGTAGTCCAAAATAAGGGATCAAAGCTATATAGACTTTCAATGGAGCCATGGAATCAAAAATAGACACCAGTACGTATCATGTATCAGTGGAGTTAGATACTATGTGTCATCAAATGCTATTAATCAATCCCCTATAGTCAATTTCATGTTGTGTAGTTGTTTGGAAGTACAGTGGGACCTTGCCATCTGCAGATTTAAACATCTTCAGACAGCAAGCCCTATTGACCCCAATTGTGGTACATGAATGTGACTGCACTAGCAGGCTCGAGCACTTCATACCACCATTAGAGACAATGGACTTGACATCCCATTTTTTTTATTTTTTATTTTTTTTTGTATCTATGGGGGGTGGGTGGGTGTCTGGAACAGATCCCCTGCGGATACCGAGGTCTGACTATATTGATTGGATTGTATTAACAGGATGCTACAGCACACTGATAATCAGTGTCACTATGGAATGGTGAGATAGAAAAGGCCATTAATTCAATCGCTTCTAAGTGCCCAATCCAGTGCTGTGGAGCCCGTAATTCACCTTGGTTTACAGAAGATCTACAGGCAATGAAACAGGCTGGATGAAGGCTAGAGTGCAAATGTAGAGTGTAGGTTTCGGAGTGAACATGACTAAAAATTGGCAAAGACTTTTCATTGTGCCTACTATGTAGCAGTAAAGGTGGCAAAAGCTCTTAATATACCTCTTCTATTCTGTCTTCAGCACATCATCCAGCAGAGTTTTCTGAGAAGAGTCTATGAGGGTCAGACTCAGAGAGGCCAAGATTAGAAGACTTGCTTGCTTGCTGTGATAAATTTGCCAGACTCTTTGAGCAGAAAGTCATATTCTTTGAGCAGAACACAAAGAGCTGTCTCACCTTTGGAATCAGTTGTGTCAGAGCTTGATTTTTCCTTCATAAATCTCACTTGGGTGGCAAGCATTGGCTGAGATGGGTAAACAGCCTAGAGATACAATGAATGGTTGTATCTATTTGTATTTGTCATTGGATTAACGAGGTAAGCAAGCCAACTCTCTATATACATAAAAGGGTCCTGGTCACTGAGGTTGTTACTGTGTACCAATTTCTCTGCAGAGTGAAAGCTTCACAATGCAGGCTGGTTTTAGTATCATAGGATCTTTAGCGTTGCTACTCCTTTCTTGCTCCCTGTGGGATGCAGAAGCCATTTGCTGCAAGGGGAAAGTAAAGGGACGCAAATCATATCCTTTCTCCATCATTTCAGTGCGTAATGGAGGACGATGGGGACAATGGGGACCAAGGCACTTCTGTCCCAAAGGCTATGCCGTTGCATTTTCTCTGAAGGTAATATCTTTCCCTATCTTTCTTCAACTATATTTTAGTAGGTTTTTATCTCTATCCCCCTGCCTTACTTCCTGCTTCAAACACATATCTAACAGTGTGTCTATTAAAGGAGGGGTGGGGAAGCTTCAAGATGTAGTTTTCTTTATTCACTAGATCACTGAAATCTATCAATGAGAGGCAGACAAAAAATGGAGCCTGAAATGGTAGTCTTAATTTTTGGTATACAGAGAGAGGAAACAGAAAGGGACAGTATAAAAAGTCATTACTGAAAATCAGGAAATCTAACACATTACTAATATTAGCCAATAAAACTAGTTAGAGCAAAGCTTGGAAGTAATAAGGCGCTAGTAGTTTTATGTAACTCATATCGAGTATGTTACGAAGCTACATATCAAAAGTAATATAATAAGGAAGAACAAAGTTACTTTCCTGGTTCAAAAAGTAACAGCTTTCAATTGCTTTCAAAGGACATTCAAAAAAACATGTTGGCTGTAATTTTTCAGTATTATGTATTTTTTTCATCAGTCCTATTGTGTTTATTTTTTCCTTTAAAAGAGAAATGGAAATGGAAAGTACTAAAAAAATTACAGAAAGTTACTGGGAATGAAAAGAGCAGTGCAACAAGTTGTCATTGTAATGAGTTATGGTAACAGATTATTTTGAAATACTGTATTGAATAATAGAACAAATTACTTTCTAAAAGTAATTTTCCAAACTCTGTAACTTGTTTAAAAAGCAACCAGCACATGCTTTAAAACTAATGGAAAGAAACACTTTTATGGAGAGTCATTATGTAACTCACACACAGATTATTACAGTCTAGGACAGGGGTAGGCAACCTAAGGCCTGGGGGCCAGATGCGGCCCCCCCAAGGCCTTTGGACTGGCCCCAGGCCAGTTCTGCCACCACTGCTGCCCACCATGATGATATTGATTATTGTTGTTATTACTTGTTCTTGGGGTTTTCTTGGCAAAATCTCCACAGGGGCTTTGCCATGGCTTTTCTGGGGCAGAGAGAGTGTGCATGCATATTTTTTATATTTTTATATTTATTTATTTATTTTTGGTGCTTTGGCCCCACCAATTGTCTGAGGGACAGAAACCCAGCTCCCGGCTCAAAAAGGTTGCCTACCCCCTGGTCTAGGATATCAGTGGAAGTTTTGGAAAGACGTTCCTCATGATTTGTGCTATAGACATTCCTATGTCTATAGGACACACCATGGTGGATTCAGCTGTGAAAACAATATGGACCCTGCTGGCTATTTATTTCTTGTCCTCTTAGATATTGTACTATGTAAGAGATGTACTCTCTTTCATTGTTACTTGTTGTAGCTTATATTTTAACAAAATTAATTGGGAAAAAATAAATAAAAGCTTAGTCCTATTTTGTAAATGAGAAACAGCAAAGCAGAAATATGCATTTAACGTAAAAGCAGCAATACAAGATTTTTTTCCTTGCAGTTATACCAGCTTTTATTAAACTGTTAGGAGTCAAAAACCTCTGGCAATCTATTAGAAACCATCCAGCATTTGTACCTCCTGTCTTATTGGTATTTGCTAGAAATGGAGGTGGAACGAGTCTCCTGCTCTCTTTTTTCTTTTTCTGGCCCACTTTTTGATGTTGTCTCTTTATCTCTCCTGTCTCAGGTTCAGACCTTCCACGGGATTTTGCATGATGATACATCTCTAAATGGAATCCGCCTGCATTGCAGTGATGGCTCAGTTGTCACATCTGCAGTAGGAACGTGAGCATTATACTCTTGTTTTTTAAGATTTGTGCCCAAGTTTCAACAATTCTATTTTCCCCAAAGAATATATACACTATATCCCTTTATGTTATTTTTTTGCATGAAAAAAAGCAAAAAAAAGAAAAAAAAGAAATGACAAACATTTTATCAGTGACTGAAGTGCCTAAACAATGATTGCAGAAGTGGAGTATCAGGCAGCCTTTTTAATATACATTTCTAAGATGCTCCCAAGCAAATATCTCTGAACTCAGAAGTAAGAGAGTCCAAGGAGAGAGGGAGCTCCAGATATATATAGTATATTAAGTAGAGTGCAAATACTGCAAAAGAATTCTTATCTGGATTAGATCACTATACAAGCAAGACGGGGGGAATCCTCTGCAGCTCTCTTCTCATCCATCCAAACCCCTTCAGGCTATGAACCTCAGCTCTTTAGTATTTTAGTACAGAAAGACATCCATAGCCATCAGATAGGCAGCTTGCTTCAAAACTCGCAAGAGTTATTATCTAGTTTCACTGTGACCAAGTCCTTGGGAAATTTTATAGGACAAACCAACAAAAGTCCCTACAGCCAGAAAACCCAAGACATATGATCAAAAAACCAAACTGAAGGGTGCTGCCAAAAAATAACCAGGATAAAATAATCCCACTTCCAATTACAAAAAGGCAACAATATGAAGAAATAAAAGGATAACTAAACCCTGGAGCAGAAAATCCAATAAAATTAAATTTCTGAAAGGGTAAAAATACCCCACTGAAAAATATGCAAATGCTAAAAGTAAGTATTATGATAATAAAAATTTCAAAAATCAAGGCCAAAAAAACCTGAACCCTGAAGTAAGTAAGTCAATAGAATTTCTAAAAGGGTAACAATACCCCACTGAAAAGTGTGCAAATGCTAAAAATAATATAATAATAGTAAATAATAAAAACTCAAGGCCAGACGCGTTTCGACAACAGTCTTCCTCAGTGGCCTACAAGCATTCAAAATATTCACACAACAACTCTTCAGCTCACACAATGTGACTCTGCTCAATTCAAAAGCATTCTCCTGCTCACAGAGTCTCTTATATAACCAGCTGAACTGGTAATGGGAACGATCCTACCAAGACTCAAGAAAAGATCCTAGGGAAAACTTAGGGTGTGGAAGGACAATGAAAAACTCAAACCACCCCACTTACACACACATCTTTACCCACCATTTTATTTTAAAATTTCAGGAAGGGGGATGGCCCTGCATTGTTCCACACAATGTTGTTAGTGTGTCCCTTCAAGTCATTTCCAACTTATGATGAGCCTAAGGTGATCTTATCACAGGGCTTTCTTGGCAAAGTTTCATCAGAGAGTGTTTGTTTTGTTTCTGGCATTGTCTTCCTCTGAGGCTGAGAGAACGTGACATGGCCAAGTTCTTGCCAGTGGCTCAGTGGGGATTTGAACCTTGATCTCCCAGTGTCCGAGTCCAATACTCAAGCCATTACACCACAATGCTACATAATAAAATATCGGAATTACACATCCAGAACAGACTGTCTGGAACTATCTACCATAAATATGAGAGAATACAAATTGATTCAAGTAGCAACCAAGTATGTATAGCAGTGCAGCTTTATGAGCTTCCAGAGATAACATTCTGTAAGTATGGTACCAGTATCCTAACTGGAGAATGCCATTTTTTAAGTAAACCTTCTTTAAGCAAGACATGTAAGACCTCCAGCCATTGTCTTAAAAACTTAGAAAAGCATGTGTGGGAGAATAAGCTATATAGATAATGTTCCTATTTGGGTGTTACTTATTTTGAATCAACACATGATGAGGGGAGCACCTACCTCCCCCATGCCATTGTCACTCTTCATATAGAAGATGACAATGTTAAATAGGAGAAGTCTCCACACAAGCAAAAACACTGGTTTTACAACATCCTAGTTGACACAGAGTGTCTCTATGGAAATGGAAATAATGTAATTTCAGACTTGTTAGTTTCCATGCAAAGATAGCAACAGTGGCTAGGCACTTCCCTTATTCCATGCCCATTCAAACTGAGCATGTAATACCAGAAGCAGGGCTAATGTGTTGGATCCAGATTTAGTCATACTTAAAACAGATCCACTGAAATCCATAGGATTTAAGTTAGTCCTTAAAAAACCTTGTCTCGTTGATTTCAATGTGTTTATTCTTAATACATCTAAGTGTGAATCCAACCTGTTATCTAACATGATTTTGTTCCATTGCTATATGCTGGAGTGCCCCTTGTGCCTATTTCAGCCTATTTGAGAAAAGTGATTTCTCTTTGAGGAGTATTAATCCAGCAGTGACAATATCAGTATGGCTGCAGCTACTATCAGCTCTAGGGAATTATGTTGAGTCTGAAATCCTAATACTTTGTTCTGCCACTAGGTGTCACTATGCACAGTTTAGCTTTCAAGAGCACAGAAGCTGTTTTCTATGTTATTGTTTACTATGGGTCTGTTTTTAAGGCTAAGACTGTGCTCTGATATATGATGCCAATGAAACACATTTTTTAAAACATGCCATATATGTGTTAATTATGAGTGATAGGGACAATGTAAGGGATTTCTCAGTGGCCATTCTTAAACTTGGGAGTGACTTGTCCCAAGAAGTTAGGTTGACCTCCTCTTTGGTCGATACCCACTTTGGTTGAATTCATCCACTTTATTCCAGCAACCAAGTGCTTCTTGAGCTTCATGTAATATTTTATTTGTTGTCATGTAAATTTTAATTGCATGTTAATATAGCTTATGAAATTTTAATGTATCCTATGATTTCAGTTAACTGCTGTTAGTCTCTCTGAATTGTATATAAATGCTAGAGGGGGAAAGTACAAGTTTGTAAATAAAATTAAAGCAGAATTATGGTCTTGGATGCCATAAGAAGAGGTGATATTCTAAGTGTGTACAGAATTTTGCTGCATGGCCACAGAAGTCTTTTGTTGAATGGATTTCTCCAGCTAGAAAAAAAGACTCACTTTTATAACTGTCTCCCTTGGGAAGAGAACTGATGTACTATGATGCCATCTGGCTGAATTTCTGTTTTCTTTCCTTGTGTGATAAGATCCTTCGTGACTTATATTTTCTGAGATTGTCCTTAGAACCTCTCTTATGTATTGGAATAAGAAATGCTGCTTGCTATTCAGGTAGAAAAGAACCTGTTCTATCAGTGTGAGAAAGTGAATTGCCAGAGCCTGCTAATCCATTAAGTTGATAAAAGCTCAGGAAGAAGATAATGCTCTCCTGGAACCTTGTCAAATTTCTAAAAATGTCTTTTAATTTCTTTCATAGAAATAGGTGACCACTCTGGGACCCGGTCCATCCTGCTAGTACCGACCATATTCCAGAACTCCAGTTCAACTCCAAGGAACCATAGGAGGAGTGGTGATAAAATCCACAGTGGATTTGCCACTCCTGAAGTGACAGAACCACTGGCCATCACTGTATAAAATCCTAGAAGTGAGGAAATTTGGTCCTCCAAATCTACTAAAGTTCTCTCAAACATCCCCACCTCATTTTCTTTGAGAACCAATGCCAGCTCATTCTATTGCTCCTTTAAAAATGTCATTTTTTAAATTAGCAGCTGCTTGCATATTCTACATTTATTAGAAAATGAATCTAATACTTGAAAAACATTTCTTATCCCATACATTAAAAAAGGTCTCTTTAAACCACATTTACCTGGTGATTCTCCTTGCCATACTAGGCAAGAACATAGGGCAGTGGTGGCAAACCTTTTAGAGACTGAGTGCCCAAACTCCAACCCCAAACCCACTTATCTCAAAATGCTGTGTCCTTCTGGCTTTCTAGTAACAAACTCTGGTGAACTCTGTGCTGGGGCGACGGCACGCGTGCCTACACAGAAAGCTCTGAGTGCCACCTCTGAGAGCCAAGCCAAGGTTATCAGGCAATAATAGTCAATATTTCAAATCTGGCATCTCCAACAAGCATCATGGTGAATTTACATCCATTAACTTTTATGGGATCCACTTACTTCTTTTTGCATGGTATTGTGGTTTGAGTGTTGGACTATAACTCTGCAGACCTGGATTTCAATCCCAGCTCAGTCATGTCAACCCATTGAGTGACCTGGGGCAAGTCACATTCTCTCAGCCTCAGTGGATGGCAATGGTGAACCCCTTCTGAAGAAACTTGTCAAGAAACCCCCATGATAGATTTGCCTTAGGATCACCATAAGTCAGAAATGACTTAAGGACACACAACATCAACAACAACAACTTACAACTGTTTGGAACTGGGGCCTGTCCACACTACAGAATTATAGGGCTATTATTCCACTTTAATTGCTATGGTTCCATCCAATGGAATCCTGAAATTTACAATTTAGTGAGGGGCATTCAGAATTTTTAGCCAGAGTGTTCCAGTGCCTCACCAAACAAGCCCCCCAGAATTCCATATGATGGAACTCTGGCAGTTAAAGTAAAACAATAGTGCTATAGTGTGGATGGGCCCCCAGTTGTGTGTGGATGGGCCCCCAGTTAAAATTTTAAAGCTCCCCAAGCCCTACAATGTCCCAAATCCTAAAAATAAAGGTTGATGGTGCCCCTACTTCATTCTTGAAACCTGAGCAGATATCCCCAAGGACCTAGAGATATAAATTCTCCTCCATGCAAATTGCTGGAGAAGATTGGGGTGGGTAGGTGCTGGTCTATGCATGTCCCACCTGTGGACCAAACATAAGCAACTGGTTGACTACTGAAGGTAGGCCTTTGGTCTGATCCTACAGGGCTTGACTCAAGTTCTCATGTAGCCAATATGTTGATTGTGTAAAGCCTCCTTCAATGTGTTGTTTTCCTGTTTTGACAGGAAGGGTTATTGGACGCTTGCCAAGTCTTGCCGTGGTAGGAATCTCATGCAGAGCTTCCGACTCAGAGTATCAAACCCCCAGCTGGTTGGTGATGATACAGCAGCCAACAACATTCAGTTTAAGTGCAGCAATGGAGCTTGGCTGGATGGAAATGGATTGCCTTGGGGCCAATATGGAAAATGGAGCAAATCCTGCAAACGAGGCATTTGTGGTCTGCAAACAAAGGTGGATAAGGCAGAGGGATTGGGGACAGTGGATGCTACTGGACTCAATGATGTCAGGTTTTTCTGCTGTAAAAAATAAATATTTGCACCTTCCCAATTTTTGGGGCCTGGGTGTACCTATAGCCATGTATCTATTCATATACATATAAATCACTTTCAACAGCATGTAAATATCTCAGCTTTCTGATTCTCTGCATCCTAATATGCACTTATTTATTCATTTGTATGCTTAAGCTGCTATCAGGGGGAAGCTTCATGGGCTAGCTGCTGATGTCCACATCCCACAAGGGGATCCACCTTGTTGCCCCCTGGTTGGCTTCTATCTTGTAGCTGTTGCTTCACCTTAGGCATATAAGAAGATGGCTTCACTTTCACTGTCATTTTCTTATGGGCAAATATGTGAACTGGGCTCAGATGGATAAGCCAACAGAACGGGAAATGGCATGAAAGTGGGCTGACTGAGAACATCCTCCCACCTAACATCTGGAGCTGACATTGAATCAAACCCTTTATGCTCTCCATTTTCATCCTCCTATCCTTTGTTTGCCAAAAAGACAAACAAATGGGTCTTAGAAGAGATCAAGCCAGAAATCTCCCTGGAAGCCAAGATAGCAAAACTGAGTTTGTCATACTTTGGATAAATCATAAGGTACAACTCATTGAAAAAAACAATAATGTTAGGAAAGGAGGAGGGAAGCAGAAAGAGAGAAGGCTGCATGCTAGATAGATGGACTCTATTAAGGAGGTCACAGGTATGAATTTGCAGGAACAAAGTGGAACAGTGGAGGATAGGCTGGGTTGGGGATGTCTCATCCATAGGATCGTCAAGGGTCAAGATTGATTCAAGGGTGCTTAACAACAAAAAATGAAATCCTTCTAATTATAGCCACATGGATCTCAGTTCTGTCATTATTCTGAAAGAAATGATAAAGGATTTTTCATATTCTGAATAGCTGCAGCAACATAATGTAGCTACTGTTGCATTAAAAGAGAATTTTCAGCTGTTGGAGTTATAATTTGTAGAATCATTTAAATCCCCAGGACACGTAACAGTCCGTTTCCCCTTATTCACTTTAATTGGAGTCTAAGTGACTCCAATGCCAGTTTAATGAAGCCCACAAATTAAAACAACAAACAAAAAGCACAATGCAACAGGGACTGAAATACCAATCAATCCTTTTGTTGTAGGAGAATACACAGAGCATGAAGTGACAAAGGTTGGGAAGTTTATGCATTATTTTAATATTCCTTAGGAGTCAGTTATGACTGCAAAAGCACAGAAGAATTAACTACTTGGTAGCCTTCTCTAGTGTGGCATAGTAGTTTGAGTGTTGGGCTAGGACTCTGGGAGACCAGGCATCAAATCCCCACTCAGCCATGGAAACCTACTAGGTGGCCTTGGGCAAGTCACATTCTCTCAACCTCAGAGGAAAGCAAAGGCAAACTGTACAAAACTTGCCAAGAAAACCCTCTGATAAGTTCACCTTATGGTCAGAATAAGTAGGAAATTACTTGAATGCACACAACAACAACAACAACAACAACAACAACAAAGCCTGCTCTTGGTTAACAAAAACTGATGAAAAACCACAAAATGAATGAATGAAAGCACATATATTCTGAAGCAACTAACAAACAGAACTTAAAAGTATATATTAAGAGTGAAATGATTTAGCTTCTGCTTTCTTCAGTTGCCAAAGATGAAACAATTTAAACAATTAAATTAAAATTAAAAAGGGTTGCCAACCTTTTTAGATTTGTGAGGACATCGGGCATATATAAATGAAAAAAGGTAAAAGTAGTCCTTTGACATGAATGTTTAGTCGTAGCCAACTGTAGAGGGTGGTGCTCATCTCCGTTACTAAGCCAAAGAGCCAGCATTGTCCAAGGACTGCATTAAATGCTGTTACTTTCTCACCAAAGTGGTACCTGTTTATCTATTTGCATTTGCATGCTTTTGAACTGTTAGGTTGGCAGAAGCTGGGACTAGTAACAGGAGCTCACTCCATCAAACAGCACTCAGGCCTTGAACTGCCAACCTTCTGATCTTATGATCACCAGAATTGGTGTCTTAACCACTAAGTCACCGCACAAAATTGCTGCTATGCAGCCCTTGCTAGTCACAAAATGGCTACCTCACCCTTTGGACTGCTAGGAGTTGGGGGCCTGCCAAGTCAGGAAGACAAGTAACATGTTAAAGAATATAAGGCAAAGACTGAATTTGAACCTTGGATATCTGACTTCACAAAGCACAACAATATTTCCACTTCACAGAGGGAAAACTGGTTTTTGTCTGAGAAATATTTCCCCACAGCAACCCAGGGCAAACATATATGAATCCACTCCAAAATGAATACCCACACTCAACACACATACACACACTGCTGGGAAAATACACAGAGATATGTGCACACTTTAAATCATGGATGGGCAACTGCAACATGGCGGGATACATCGCCATGATATTTCCTGGGCTTTCCCAATGCAACCAAAATCGACATTGTCACTGTATCATTTCTGTCTCATTTCAAACACAACTGATCTTTGCAGGTTTCAGAGATTTTAATGGCTAGTCTGTGTGGGGTAGCAATTTAGGATTTTATCACACCACCCCTTGTTCTTGCTGGCATTGTGTTAATGAAGGGAAGTGCACACATACCAGTTTGGGAATGTTCCCTACCACAGCCTTATACTAGTGCTATTGGGAGCTTATTGACAGATTTTTTTTTCACCAATGAAAAGGTGCAGGCTAATCACACTTCACAGTCAAGGTAGCAATGAGAGGGGATGGTGTCATGCGATAATTATGGGCCATAGGCACTATTATCCAAATTGTATGATGGTTTGCCCCTTCCCAGCAAGCTCTGCTTTAGCTTGGGATTTTTTAGTTTTTCTTAGGCAGGCTTGGTTTCTTTTGTTTGGTGGCAACAGGCTCAGGCAGAGGGAAAAGGCATTTCTTACACCTGCAGCCAAATTATTTACCATATGGCCAACTTATTTACCACATTAGCCAATTTAGTTACCTGTGGCAGTTAATTCCAGTTAACATCAACATCAAAGAAAACAAGAGCACCAGAAGCTGAAAGACCCTACACCAGCTTCATTGAGAAGGAGATCAATCCAGGAACAAACCCAAAGATATGACAACACTGAAGATCATTAAACCTGAACTGTAAAGTACCTTTTATTTTAAGCCTATTAGAGCTTGGGAGGAGAAACCCCTTTTTTGTTTTTCTTTAATAAATTTCTTCCTTTTGGACTTTACATTCAGCATTGGAGTCTTTTTGGGTATAAGAGTTTGATCTCACCAGGGTACTGGCATTGCACACCCATATTTGCCACCACCTTTAGTTGGGGGTGTCTTCACACTAACCATCTGGGTGGTGAAGGTTTGACTATCTGGGCCTTTTGGGACCCTAACGCACCTTCCCGACCCCTGCAGCAAGTGGCAGCGGCGGTGGCGGCAGAGGGAGTAGGCTGGTTCATCGGGGCTTATATTAGGCCCTAATGCACCTCTCCAATCTCGGCAGTGAGCAGCTCAATGTCGGTCCAGTGAGCAGGACTCCCAGGGCATATAAGGGCAGCAGCCCTACATTAGCCCCAGTGGGGAAAAGAGGGCATAGGGAGATGAAGACAGGATAGGATAGTAAATATTGGAAAATAATAAGACAATTGATCTGGATGTGGATGAAGTGATGGTAGGGTAAGAGGAAAAGAGAATAGAATTGGAGGAAAATTGGTTCCAAAGAAGGGTTTAAGCTACAGGTAAATGAACAAGATGGACTAGACTAATGAATCATAGAATCATAGAATCATAGAATTGGAAGAGACCACAAGGGCCATCCAGTCCAACCCCCTGCCATGCAGGAACTCCCAATCAAAGCATCCCCGACAGATGGCCATCCAGCCTCTGCTTAAAGACCTCCAAGGAAGGAGACTCCACTACTCTCCGAGGGAGTGTGTTCCACTGTCGAACCGCCCTTACTGTCAGGAAGTTCCTCCTAATGTTGAGGTGGAATCTCTTTTCTTGCAGCTTGCATCCATTGTTTCGGGTCCTAATCTCTGGAGCAGCAGAAAACAAGCTTGTTCCCTCCTCGATATGACATCCCTTCAAATATTTAAACACGGCTATCATATCACCTCTCAGCCTTCTCTTCTCCAGGCTAAACATCCCCAGCTCCCTAAGTCGTTCCTCATAGGGCTTGCTTTCCAGACCCGTCACCATTTTAGTGGCCCTCCTTTGGACACGCTCCAGTTTCTCCACATCCTTTTTGAATTGTGGTGCCCAGAACTGGACACAGTATTCCAGGTGAGGCCTGACCAAAGCAGAATAGAGTGGCACTATTACTTCTCTTGATCTAGAACTATACTTCTACTGATACAGCCTAAAATTGCATTGGCCTTTTTAGCTGCTGCATCGCACTGTTGACTCATGTTCAACTTGTGGTCCACCTGGATTCCTAGATCCCTTTCACACGTAGTCTCATTCAGCCAGGTGTCCCCCATCGTATATCTGTACTTTTCGTTTTTCCGCCCTAAGTGCAGTACCTTACATTTCTCTGTGTTGAATTTCATTTTGTTAGCTTTGGCCCAACTTTCTAGTCTGTTCAAGTCATTTTGAATTTTGATCCTGTCCTCTGGGGTATTAGCTACTCCTCCTAATTTGGTGTCGTCTGCAAATTTGATAACTATGCCCCCAATACCATCATCCAAGTCATTAATAAAGATATTGAATAGCACTGGGCCCAGGACAGAGCCCTGTGGCACCCCACTGGTCACTTCTTTCCAAGTTGAAAAGGAGCCATTGTTGAGCACCCTTTGCGTTCGACCAGTTAACCAATTACAAATCCATGTAACAGTTACTTTGTCTAGCCCACATTTTACCAACTTGCTTGCAAGAATGTCATGGGGAACCTTGTCAAAGGCCTTACTGAAATCAAGATATACTATATCCACAGCATTCCCTTCATCTACCAAGCTGGTAATTTTATCAAAAAAAGAGATCAGATTTGTCTGGCATGACCTGTTTCTCTGAAACCCATGTTGACTTTTTGTGATTATGAAATTATCTTCCAGATGTTCACAGACTCTCTGTTTAATGATCTGCTCCAGAATCTTTCCGGGTATTGATGTCAGACTAACTGGACGATAATTGTTGGGATCCTCTTTTTTTCCCTTTTTGAAGATGGGGACAACATTTGCCCTCCTCCAGTCTTCTGGGACTTCTCCTGTTCTCCAGGAGTTCTCAAAGATTATTGCCAATGGTTCCGATATTACGTTTGCCAGTTCTTTTAATACCCTTGGATGTAATTCATCTGGTCCTGGAGACTTATATTCATCTAGATTAACCAGATGTTTCTGTACTATCTCTTTACTTATTCTGTGCTGAAATTCTCCTATTCTGTCCTCTGCTCCATTATCCTCAAGTTGAGCACCCTTTGCCTTTTCTGAGAAGACTGAAGCAAAGAAGGTGTTGAGTAATTCTGCCTTTTCTCTGTCCCCTGTTAACTTTTTGCCATCTTCTCCACACAGTGGCCCTACCATTTCCTTCTTTTTCCTTTTGCTACTGACATACCCAAAAAAGCCCTTTTTATTGTTCTTAACCTCTCCAGCAAGCCTGATTTCATTCTGCGCTTTAGCTTTTCTGACTTTACCCCTACACGTGCTAGCTATTTGTTTGAATTCCTCTTTGGTGATTTCCCCATTTTTCCATTTCTTATACATGTTCCGTTTAAAACATAGTTCAGTTGCAAGTTCCTTAGTCATCCATCCTGGTTTCTTGAGACACCTCCCATTCTTCCTCCTCATTGGCACGGTTTGAAATTGTGCCTTCAGTATCTCCCTTTTGAGAAACTCCCATCCGTCTTGAACTTCCTTCTCTTTTAGTATTCCTGTCCATGGGATCACCCACAGTATTTCTCTAAGTTTAGTAAAATCAGCTTTCCTAAAGTCTAGAATGTGTGTCTGACTATGCCTGGCTTCTCCTTTCCACTGTATAATAAACTCCAGGAGGACATGATCACTCCCGCCTAAGGATCCAACCACTTGCACCCCATTAACTAGGTCTTCCCTGTTAGTTAGGATCAGATCCAAAATAGTTGACTCCCTCGTTGCCTCTTCCACCTTTTGAACAATGAAATTGTCTTCGAGGCAAGTGAGGAATTTGCTAGACCTTGAGGATTTTGCCGAGTTTGACTTCCAGCAAATATCCGGATAGTTGAAGTCACCCATCACTACTATATTTCTCCTTTCTGAGTGTGTGGTCATCTGTTCTAGAAAGGCTTCATCCAATTCTTCTGCTTGAGTTGGGGGTCTGTAGTAGACTCCCACACTAACATCCCTGTTGTTTCCTTCCCCTTTAATTTTTATCCAGATGCTCTCCACTTGGCTTCCAGGATTGATGTCCTGGATTTCTTCACTGGTGTAAATATCCCTGACATATAATGCTATTCCTCCTCCTTTCCTGTTTGTCCTGTTTCTCTTGAAAAGGTTATACCCCTTTATTTCTACATTCCAGTCATGAGACTCATCCCACCAGGTTTCAGTGATGCCTATTATATCATATTTGCTTTGTTGTGCTAGGAGTTCAAGTTCATCTTGCTTATTTCCCATGCTCTGTGCATTAGTGTAGAGACATCTAAGACCATGTGTCCCCTTTACTTGCTGCCTGTGCACATTTTTTTGCCTCCCACTGTTGGGTCCCTGTACTGTTTGCCTTGTTTTCTCTATGACAGTTTGACTATTTTCTCCAGTCCTTTTGTCTTCCAGGATGTTGTCTCCCTTCCCCACACAGTTCAGTTTAAAGCCCTCCTGATCAAATTCTTCAGACCGTTGGCAAAAACATTAATGGAAGTTGATGAAGTGATTTAACAAATTATACTCTGATCAGTTGGAATATAAAGATAACCAACATTATTGTTTTGATATCTGTGAATTAATTTAAGACATTAAGCTTAAATTACCATTTGGTTTAGCTGATCTGTCTTTAGATCTTAGAATATTCTGTATCATTAAACTACAAATTGTCAGCATATTGATATAGTGTATAAAGTAAATTAATGGCTTCTAGGAAAATAACGAGATCACAGGCACAGGCACAAGCCCAGGTGCACCTAACGCATAGACCTTCAATAGAACAATCTAAAGTAATGAATTCAAATTTATTTTTGCTTGAGGAAATAAGGAAATTAGAACTGACCTGAGTAAAGAAATTCAAGACTTAAGACAAGAGATGACAGACTTGAACACTGAAATTAAAAATGAATTAAGGGGGTTAGCATAGCCTTAGATAAGATGTCAACAGAGATGAATAAGATCAAAAATAAAATGGACAAGATTGAAGCAAAACATGAGAACTTTGAGGAAAACTTAAAGGAGATAAAACAAAAACAAAAAGACTTAGTAGAGGACAATGCAATGAAAGATCTGCGGGCTCGTGAAAGGTCCTTAAAAATAAGAGGAATACCCAAACAAGAAGGAGAAAATTTATTGCAAAAAATGGTACAGATTTTGGGGGAATATTTGGGCAAAGATCTAGAGATGTGCAAGATGGAAATCGATAATTTATATAATTGAGCTCTTTTGCTGCAAAACAAAAACAGGTCACGAGAGACATTGTTATCGCCTTTGTTAGGAAACAGTTAAGAAATTCCTTATTATATAAACATAAGGCGGATCCCATTAGTGGGAAGGCAAAGAGATACAATTGTATAAAGATATACCTCCCATGATTATGAGAAAAAGACGAGAATATTTTTTTAAAATATTTTTGTAGATTTTATTGATGTTAGTTTAATACTTTTTTAATGGGGAGGGCGGGTTTGGGGGTTTTAGCTCATAAATTGATGTATTCTTAATTGTTGTAAGCTGCCCCAATTGTTTTTAACAGAGGGGCGGGGTATAAGTTATTATTATTATTATTATTATTATTATTATTATTATATAATTTTCTGATGACAATCCTTAGAGAGCAGCAAATTGTTTACATATGGAAGATACCTGAAGTTTTAATTCTCTGGTTTCAAAAGAAAAGAATTGAGATAAGATCAATACAAGAAGCTAGAGAATTTTACAAATGTCTGAGAAGAGGTGACAGGAGAGAAGATGACACAAAAAATAGGAGTCAAAAAGAGTCAAGTGCTAAGGAAAGAGCTGATATAGAAATGAAATATATAAATAAAAGGACAAATGGAAATGAAAAGGAATGTGAAAGAACAAGATTACAGCATGAGAAAAGAAATAAGATGCATAAAGAAGAAAGGAGAGCTCAGAAAGGGAAGGAAATATCACAGACTGAAAAGGAAATAGTAGTAGTAAGCAAGGCGGTGTGCAAAGCCAATTAGAAATAGAACTCTCACAAGAGTGAAGGTGAATCAGAAGGAAAGGTGGACTCAGAGGATGAACTACCTATAAATCAGGACGAGGAGGATAAGGAGTGTATTAAAGAATACTAGTTTAAAGTCTAAAAGGAAAGAAAAACAAACAAACAAACAAACAAACAAATAAGAGGACAAAAAGAATAGTCTTAACTAACCTTGTAAAGGAGGGCTAAATCAGAGAGAAAAATAGTAACTAGCAATAGGAATAGCTTTTTTAAAAAGTTGGACACCTTGAAAATAGCTTCACTAAATATAAAAGGCTTAAATGGAAGTGCAAAAAGAGGGAGAGTATTCCATTATTTGAAGATGCATTAGCTTGAGATTTTATGCTTGCAAAAAGTCAGGATAAAGAAAGCTGACATAAGACTTCTTCAAAACCCTAAGTTGGGTAAAGTGTTTGTTTCAGCAGCGGAAAAGAAGAAGAAAGGTGTTTCCCTGTATGTTAAAATGAACTATGATGCTTTAGAGGTGTTAAATTATAAGCAGGGCCAATATGTAGGAGTTCATATTGTTTTGGAGGGGGAAAGAGTGTGATGAACAGAAAGACAGCAGGGAGCTGTGAAGACCAGAAAACAGTTGACCAATCCTGAGACAGCTGGAATCAGCCAATGAGAGAGCAGCTGGAAGGAGATAAATAGCTCAGATGGTGAGTGATATAGTCAGTTTGGGAGTTAGGCAGTTAGGAATTGTGGAACAGAAGGCTTGGAACCTTCAAGAGTGTCAGTTGGATCTGACTTAGATAGGGGTACAGTGAGGTAGTACCTTAAGCCAGAGGCTGTGAATTGTTCCTGAGGGAAATAAGTTGAACAAAGATAAGAGTGAAAAGGAAAAAAAAGAACTCTTTGTGGTTCAACAGAGCTCTAGTGTAGAGAGTGTCTGTGTGGTTAGATTGTAATCATAGAAACAGCTGAAGGATTGTATTTGAAATAACTACAATACACTTGAAACTGTAACCAGGTTATATTATTAACAAGTTTGAAAACAAAGAAGCCGTGCCTGTATGTTTGAAACACAATAAAACATTCTTCTATTTTATAAAAACCTATTTTGGCCTCTGTGTGAGAATTTTGAACAAATACTACCAGTGTGTTATTAATAAAGTGGAACACACTCCCTCGGAGAGTAGTGGAGTCTCCTTCTTTGGAGGTCTTTAAGCAGAGGCTGGATGGCCATCTGTCAGGGATGCTTTGATTGGGAGTTCCTGCATGGCAGGGGGTTGGACTGGATGGCCCTTGTGGTCTCTTCCAACTCTATGATTCTATGATTCCATGAATAGTTATTGAACCGGGAGGTGACGAGGACTATGAAGCTAGTCACATAAAATTCTAAAAGAGAGAAATAGTCAAGGTGGCAGGAATGGTTCGTCACATAATTATTTTGGTGGCAGAGTCAGTGGGAAGGGACCCAGTGTCTACAGGTAGTTTGGCCTTGGAAGTTGAAAGTCCAAGAAGCCAAAGGATGTTTGTAAGGGGTCTAAGTTCAAGGAACCAGAAGCCCAGATATATTCTGAACAGGATAGGAAAAGTTCAGAGAATTATTTTAAAGTAAAAGATTCAAGTGTCAGGGGAGAAGTCTCTGAGGTAACGGTGAAAAGGTAAATGGTAAGAGACTACTCAGAAACTGACCACCTTAGAGGAATAATAATAATAATAATAATAATAATAATAATAATTTTTATTTGTATACCGCCCTATGGCGAACCAATCAGAGCGGTGAACAACAATAAAATACATACAGTCTAAAACAATATAGTTCCCTCCTCCCCCCTTAAAAAACTATTAAATAAGACTCAATTAAAAACAATTACATTTAAACAATGACAATATAAAAATTATAAATAAATACAAACCAACATCCCCTGCCGAAGTGAGTTATAGAGTATTCATTAAGGGAGATCTCAAGGTCTCGAGGTCTTGAGGTCTCGAGGCCGGGTAATTTAATCTGGAAAGTCCTGCCAGAAGAGATCCGTCTTGACAGCCCTTTTGAAGCTGTCCAGAGATGTTAATTGACGGATCTCATCCGGCAGGCCGTTCCAGAGCCTGGGAGCGACAACAGAAAAGGCCCTCTGGGAGGTCCCCGCAAGCCTAGATTTTTGAGGCTGCAGCAAGTTCCTCCCAGAGGATCGGAGAGCGCGGGGAGGATTGTATGGGAGAAGGCAATCCCTGATATAGCTTGGACCCAAGCCATTTTGGCCAGTCCCTGAGGTAATTTGATGAGGTACTGGTAGGGGACTGTGGGTGTGTGGAAACACAAATAAAGCAGCAGTGAATAAAGCCGCTCCAGGTTGGAGAAAATACCTAAAGTCGAAACATATTAGAAAAGCCAAAGTCAGTAAAGTAAGCTCCGAGGTATTTGTCCAGAGTTAATTGTAGGACATTACTTGGGCACTAACTATTTGGAGAGTTACCTAGGGCCTTTGGAGACTGCTAGAAATAGTGCAAATTGAGTACACTTTAAGGGTTAGGGTTAGGGAATCATGGGAACTGTATTTTATTGTGGCACCAGTGCTCTCTGACAGAAAAGGCTCAATGTCTCAGAAAAAAACCAATTCCCATGATTCCCTAGCACTAACCCTAACCCTTAAAGTGCACTCAATTTGCACTATTTCTGGCAGCCTGCAAAGGCTCCTAGTCTTTGAGGTAAATGCATTAAAGTATCAGTAAGAAATTAGGGGTAAAAAACCCAGTGGGTTTTTTATGTTTGAGCAAGGATTTGAAACCTGGCCTTCAGAGGCATAATCCAACAGTCAAACCACTACACCATGCTGGCTCTTGAGAGAAAGTTCAATTTTTTAAAATTATTTATTGAATAAAACAATACACATACCATGCAGAAAAAAAGAAAGGAAAGCAAAAAAAACAAACAACAAAAAATAAAAAAGGCATTATATCATAGTAAACAAACTACCACAGTAGAAAGAAAAAAGAGAAAGGGAAGAAAGGGGAAAAAGAAAAAAGAAAAAAAAAGGCAAAGGGAAGAAAAAGGAAAAGAGACAAAAAAGGAGAAAAGAATAAAAGGGAAAAAAACAAAAAGAAAAGAAAAGAAAATTTTCTTCCAGAGCTGCACGAGGAAGTAAAAGTCCAAACTTCTATTATAACTACGCATCAATTACATGTTAACATCGAGAACCCTATATCAACTATTTATGCATAACTGACTTATATTGTATTCCTAAATCTACAAATCTACCTATATTCCTAAATCTATAACATAACATCAAATAAAGAGATTTTCCAGGCATTTTCTACTGTTGAGTTATTATATACATCCATTTTCAATACTGAATTATTTTTAACTTTACAGTCATATATAAACTCCATGGTTTCCAAATAGTATAAAATTCTGTCAAAGTCTCATTCCGGACTAAATAAGTCAACTTTTCCATCTCAAAAATGTCCAATACTTTCATTCTCCAATCTTCCAAAAAGGTTACATTAACCATTCAGCTGTTATGAACACGTTGTATCCTTTTATGCGAAGTTGTTACAATCACACTATTTCCTTAGATACTTTAATGGCTTGATTACTTAATGGAGCTTAGAAAAAGTCTCATTTAAAAAAAAAAGGGGGGGGGGGAAAGTCCAATATTCCAGTATTCCAACAGTCCCAATTTTCAAATTATAATTAATGCCTTTAATCCATCCAGCTTCTAATTATTTATAGCTGTTCCTTTTAAATCCATTACCAAATATATCTCATACAGGAAAAAAATCCTCCGCTCAAAGTTTAAAATGCTATAGTCAGAGATGCCGATCTCTTAAAAATTTCTCTGTCCGATGTTATCACCTCAAGTTATTACTAGTCTTCCCCGAAACAGCTCACCATTAATCTGTCCTCGATCTTCATACACATACAAAATTAAAATTGGCGGCGTCTCTGTGCTAATTAGCTCCAATGCCGGCTCGTGGTTTGCCCTTTGGTCCCACCATAGCTCCGCAGCGATCGCGTCATCAGTCAGAAAAGCCTTGGTTTCCGGACCTCTGCCGGGCCCCCTCAGAGTTGCCTATTCCAAGGCAGCAATTTTGGACCCTGGTAAGAGCATTACCGGGAGCCAGATGCCGGTAAAGTAAAGATGGCTGTCAGAGACTCAATGACGGACGTCTCAACGAGGCGCCATTACCAACCGGAAGTCCAGAAAGTTCAATTATTGAATGGTAAATCAACAAATTGAATGGATCTACTCTAGTTAGAATTGGATTTAATCCAAAATCCTGACAGTAATTGTCCATGTTTCTTTCACTTTTGTAAACTTCATTTCATACCCTCCAACTCTCCCAGTTTAGCAGGAACAGTCCCAAATAATCCTCTGTCATCCTACTTTTTCTACTGCTTTCAAAATTTTCCTCCTCTCACTTTTTCCCTTTGCCCTCATCTTATTTTAGTTATGGAATACTGAATACAATCTGCAAAATTAGTTTGCATTCAAATCAGATCGGGGGGAAGAGATTTGGGGGTGAAATCTCCTTCCCATTAAGCTCAGGCAAAAGCAAGCTGTTGCATCCTCTCCTAGCTTGTCTGTTCTTCCTCATTAATGTTCGTCATCTTGACCACATTCTGATGTTGCTTGGCCATATGCTTCCCAATTTTCATCTGTGAAATGTTGGGAAATGTCATTTCATGGAAACCATTTGGTTTTATGATTTAACTGGTAGCCATTTGAAGCTACCTGTTTTTACAATGCATATGTTTTTGTAGTCATGCAGTGACTGAGAGTTTGTGACAAGGACCCTGTCCCTCTAAAGAATAATTAGGGGCCTGGAAATTCTGATGTAACTTTGCAATGTCTGGGGACCAATGTCAGTGCTCACGTTCTCACTCCTATTTGGAGCCATCATTTGAAGAATTTCTGCTACACAACAGAAAGTGATGGAAAATTTATCAATGACACATTTTGGAGGTGCTTCACCTCGAAAGAGTTACGGAGACACAATTTCTCCAGTTTAGCAGAGTTTTCATATATATATATATATATATATATATATGTGTGTGTGTGTGTATGTTAAGGTTTCCATGGAAACGTGGCTAAATCTTTTATCTAATATTCTGGAAGGCTTTGCAGAACTGTGGGAAAAAAGTCCATAGACTGTCAAACCATTTTTATCCTGACATAGAGAGCATCAGCCATGCCTGTTCCGTAATAGAGTTTGCCACATAGGATGACGTGCATAGTGTAAGGTACCTAAAAAAGGCATATTCTAAAATTGTACTTGCAGTTGTTTTTTGCTCCTTGAGCATCTCACATTGCCTACCAAAACTCTGAAGAAATCTCAAATCCCCTTCACTGGAAGTTCCATGTTGATTAATTTACTGAAAACATAGACTTGCATATAGTATGTAAAATGAGGTGGCTTTTGACAACATGAGGCCAGCTCCTGTCAGTAAAATATTGTTCTTTTGTTCTGGAACAGTTCAATGACTTTGAGTTTTAAGTATGCCTGAGCAAGGAGGCCTTTTTTATTTTATTTCAGATTTGGTTCCTGTACATAGCTACACATTTATTTTCATTGTGTTTGCTCCGAGGTAATTATTGATTGTCAAAACCATCACAGTCTAATTGTCCTAGATATATTCTCTTCATGATTTGTGTTTTTATTAGACCTGTTCCAGACAAAGGACCTGTTCCAGACAAAGGGAGAGGAAACTAATTTTTTGATATATATGTTTTGCAGAGTATTTTAGTTTACAGCAAGGATGTAGCTTTACCCATAAAACAAAAATTATGCATCTCTCTCAAATGAAATTTTCCTTCAGTTTCCAAACTTCTAGTATTACAGTGAGACATTGAAAATAATTCATACCTATAATATATAATATTTATTGTGTTCACATTCCCTTGTGTTCACATTCCCTTGGCAAATTTGCCACCCCCCTTTTTTTGGATACTTAACAGCAATTCTAGGGGTGCATCTACCCTGTAAAAATAATGCAGTTTGACACCACTTTAAGGGCTGTAGCTTCATCCTAAGGAATCCTGAGATTTGTAGTTTTACAAGGTTTTTAGGCTTTTCTGCCAGAGAGTGCTGGTGCCTCACAAAACTACAAATCTCAGGATTCCATAGGATGGAGCCATGGCAATTACAGTGGTGTCAAACTGCATTATTTCTACAGGGTAGATGCATTCTTAGGGTTCAACTGAAGTTTTGAGTGACTGTAATGCTAGAAAGTTGGGTACTACACTTCTAGTTTGTGAGCTCCCTGGAGGTTGATAAGTAACTTATATATGTGGATGCATATACACAGAATGCCAAACCACTAAGAGGTTCTCAGGAAGCTATAGAGAAAAAGAAAACCTTAAAACAAATCTAGGCAGGAAAAAAAACATCCACTTTATAACAAAAGAAGCCAGAGAAAAGGCAGAAATGAAAGTGAACTCTGTCAAAACACTTAAGGAATTTGTCAAAAATAGGAAGAGAGAAATGGAGATACTGGAAAAGAAAGTGTCACATGGAGTCAGAAGGGGTGGATAGCAGAATTTTATCAGCTTGTTGACTTCAAGCATGTTGGCAGAATGCCATCTTATACACTGTGAGAAGAGGAAACAGTTCATGATCCTCAGCCTGCTTTTCCTTGTCACCTGTGCACCACTTGGCCTAGAATCCCTGCTTGTGTGGACATGCAGCTCCTTTTTGTACTCTGCGAATGGCAGTCAATTTAAAAAAAACCAAATGGTCAAATAATGGAGTTTGTTCACATGGGTCTCTTGCTTCGTCATACAGGCTTTGAAATGCATTGGAGTATCATTGGGCAGAAATAGTGTCTGAACATCTTTATGATCACCAAACCAGAATTGAGATGCTTGATGTCACAGCCAAGAAAGAGACACTTGATAGCACATCTAACAGCCTTATCATATGACAAGACACAGTGAGAGATGAGTAGCTTTCTCCTTGCCTCTCCTCATGCTGTTATAACACTTCCATTCTCCTCCCAGAGGGAGATGGTCCCAAAAGCATGCCTTTTGCCAAGTGGATTTTTCCAGCTTGACAAATGGCATGATTTTATGACTGTCTCCCTTGGAAAGAAATGAAACTGCTTCAATGGCATGCAGAGAGGCAAGGAGAAAGCAGCTTATCTCTCACTGTGTCTTGACTCTCTTTTGTCATGCAGTAAGACTCTACCAGATTCCTAATTTGCAAAATGGTTGAGTGTACTTACTGAGAACACATTGTAGGCAGTGAATGAGTCATTCTCACTTTACCTGCATACCCTCCAATATTTCATAGATAAAAACCAAGGCAGGTGTGGCAAAGCAACATCAGAATGTGGTCAAGATGTAAAAAGTTATTAATAAGGAAGGACGGGGAAATTAGGAAAAGCTACTACAGCCTGAGCCTATTGGGAATGGCAAGGTTCTGTGTGCTCCTATCCCTATTACTGCATTAACTACTTTTGCACTTTGAACTCAGTCTCCAGCAACTAAAGTAAACTGAAGATGAAAGGGAAAAGTAGGAGAAAAAAAGAGTAACTGGGACATTTTAAAAGCAGCTGAAAAAGTGGGATGGCACAGGTTTAATTGAGTCTGTCCCTGGCAAATCAGTACAGCTGGTAAATATGTGCCTGCTACTTTTTCTCTGCAATTCCTCTGGCTGTTTTGCTCACTCAACTGGAAATACAAGGTTACAGTTCTAGATTGAGATAAGTTGCTTCTCCTTCTGGTGTATCCTTCTTGACAAAAATCCCCCACCACCAGAATTACCGAATAGCTCCTGTCACAAACTAATGCCTACCTGAATATTCCAGTCTGACCTCCATCTGCATCCCATTCTATGGATGTAAAAATAAAGAATACAGGAAGCAGCTTTGACAGCATTCAGTTCTTGATGTAGTGAAGGTTTTTGTGAGAGATTCCTTTAAAAAAACAACACACACACAATGAAATGGCCAACTATATTTAAAGGAGGAGTATAACTGCATTAAAGGGCAGGGGGAGGGAGGAAGACAACAATTCCACACACAGAGAATTTCAATTATAAAGAACCCATTATAGTCAATTTAATTTAGCAAGTAAATGTTAATGTGCTTAAATATAATATTGCATCTCAGAGCATATGCAGAAAATGTCAGAATTAGTAGATGGGATTTAGAGTCTGTTGTGGAAATGTACAAGATGTATGGGAAAACTTTCCTGTGAGAAAGGGTTGGAGGGAAAGATAGGCCAGAAAACACCAGATGTCTCACCAGACATAAACAGGACACCAGAGAAGAGGATAACAACAAGGTGTTTTGGGAAAGTGGAAAGTACTATACATTAACATACAAAGTCAGCATGTTGACACTTTGCAGATCACAGGCACCAGGGGATGGACTAAGGCAGGGGTAGGCAACCTTTTTGAGCCAGGGGCCGGGTTGCTATTCCTCAGACAATTGGGGGGGGCGAAGCACCAATAAATAAATAAATAAATAAATAAAACAAAATAAAAAATATTTAAAAATATGCATGCACACTCTCTCAGCCCCAGAAAAGCCATGGCAAAACCCCTGTGGAGATTTTGCCAAGAAACCCCCAAGAACATGTAATAACAATAATAATATCATTATGGTGGGCGGCGGCGGCGGGGGGTGGCAGCGGCGGCAGCGGCAGGACCGGCCTGGGGCCGGTCCGAAGGCCTCAGGGGGGCTGCATCCAGCCCCCGGGCCTTAGGTTGCCTGGACTAAGGTCTGGGAAAATAAGTCACATCCAATCAATAATGAGGGATACTCCCAAGTGGGTGGAAGCCTGGGGGGGAGACAAAATCCTTTGTCTGAACATTATGAGTGAAAGCTGGGAGGTGTTGGTGTTTTCATCTGGTTTAACGCTGTGTGGTGTTGCAAGGACTTGTTTGTAATTGTCCAAGGACTGTAAATATGCTTAACAGTTGTAGCAATAAAGCCTCATTTTATTTGCTTATAACTGGAGTGGTTTCTGACTGCTGGACAGCTGGAGAGCTGAGGCAGGAGTTTCAACAGGTTCCAGATGGGAAGAGAAGTCTGGAGGCATGCAGGAGAAGAGTCAGCTTTTCCTATCAACTCTATTGCAACATACATTATCCACCATACTGACAGAAAAGATGGCCTGTTGGTGACATACTTTTTTGATTAACCTGTTTTCCCTCCCACAACATGATTTCCACAAAGATACATTCCTCTGCAATAAGACTTGCATTCAAACTCAAATAATGTTTGCCTTCCAACGGACCAGTTAGAAATTGAAGCATGCAAAATGCAGCAAATATAGGTGAGAAAAATCCCACACTTGGAAAAATTGGTGTAGTTCACCACTTGTGGGAGCTGTTCTTTGAAAAACATGCTAAACTGTTGTTTTGCTCAATGGAGTGACAAAGTAAAATTGCTGATACTAGTGGTGTAGTCAGAAAATTATGTAAAGACTAGGCTCAACTGCTTAATTAAATTGAAAGTCAAAAGGACAGATCAGAAATAGATTTCTTCCCCAAACATTTTATTACATGGTCACAATGTAGTCAAAGGGGGGGTGCAGACGGGTGGCCATGGGCCGCCCTGAGAAGTGGTGGATTAGGGCCAAGGCTGCCCCACACCTAGGCCCCAATCCAATCTTTTTCTGGCCCTGGAAGGAGCGCTAAAATAGTGCTCCTTCCTCAAGTCACGGAAAGGGTGCTTGAAGAGGTGGTGCGCACCTCTTCGGCATCTCTTCCATTGCAGTGTGTCCGGACGCTGCGACGGAAGGACATCATTGGAGTGCCTGCCATGTGCAATGGCAGGTGCTCTGATGACGACCTCAGGAAGGGGTTGGGGCACCCAGCGTCCGGCTGCACCTCCCCTTCCTTGTCTTGAAGACGGCGCTTTGCTCCATCTGCAATGCCCCAAAGTCAACTAGCTTTTGGTCCAAATGATTTCAAAGGATTGAATAATGTGGTTAAATCTTGTGGTTAAATGTGGTTAAATCTTGCTGTTGAAATCAATGTGTATAATCCCATATGTATTAAGTAAGAAGTAAGCCCTATTGTGTTCAGTAAGCCTTACTCTCAGGTGGTGTTGCTGCTGTTTACCTTAGCATCCAGAACATAGGAAGAGGTGCAACACATAACAGTAATTAAATTATATGTTGTTCCTTATCTACTATTGAATGAGCCCATATCCCTGTGTATATAAAAGTAACTAAAATCATGCATCTAAAAGTATGAAGTTTTGTCTTGACAACCTGCAGTCTTCATGCAATGTTATTCTCCATTTGCAGGAAAAGAGAATTAATGAGAAACAATTAGGCTATTTGTAACTGTTGTTGTTGTTGTTGTTAACAGCCTCTAGTCTGCCCTAAATCATAGATGAGAGGTGTGCATGTGCCTTGAAGTTGCCTGTTGAATTATGGCAACCCCAAAATTTTATAGGGTTTACTTAACAAAGGATACTCAGAGGTGGTTTTGCCAGTTCCTTCCTCACAGGAATTCATGGGGAATAAACAGGGACAGGAACTTTACTGTGTTTAAAAACAAAACAAAAACAAAACCCCATCAATGCAGGTACAACTTCTGAAGATATTCACTTTCCCACATGAGTGCTTCAATATACAGCTACAAACAAGGGACTATCTCCAGAAAGGCTTCAAACAGTCTTTTGTCTTTTGGATCCTTTCAAAAAATGACACATGCCCTGCCCAGAAGTGCTGATAAGCTTTGGTCTTGAAATATACCTCTTCTGGATAACTGAATGCTCTCAGAATGGTTGCCTGTATAATTTGGAGGCAAAGGAAGCCATTTTATTTTATACGGGATGACCAAAGACATTTTGATGCCTGAGATGGAAGAAGAAATGGCACCCCGTCCTCAAGTCAAATATTCCAGTCCAGTCAAGTTACTCTGGCACCTGGCACTCTCTTCTTGCCAATAAAAATATAATTACAATAAATTAATGATACAACATTTTGATGTCATCTTATGACACATAAAATCTGCTGCTGCCTATAGTGGTGGTCTCTCAGTTTCTCTAATGTTAGGGCTGGCTCTGACTTCAGCCCTAGATGGGATATTAAGTGGTTGTCCAGGAAAGCAGCCAACTACTAATAGCAAACACCAAATAAACAAAAGAGCACCACATAGAGTTTGTGGAATGGGAGACAGACAAGCAAAAGGCAGAATCAAAAACAGGGTCCATGGTCAGTCCAGGTGCAAGCCAAAGGGTCAAACAAACAGCATAATCAAGCAGTCCAAGAAGGTCAAGGGTTCCAGCAAAGCAGAATGGTTAGTCCAAAATTCAAAGACCTAGCTGAGAAGTCAAACAGAGGGCCTGTACAGACTGCCAGAAATAATTCAGCTTGGGGCCACTTTAACTGCCCTGGTTCAGTGCTAGGGAATCATGGGAACGGTCATTTATTGTGGCACCAGAGGTCTCTGACAGAGAAGGCTCAATGTCTCAGAAAAAACTACAATTCCCATGATTCCCTACCATTGAACCAGGGCAGTTAAAGTGGCCTCAAACTGGATTATTTCTGGCAGTCTGTACAGGCCCAGAGCATCAAGGAACAAGGTGCTTTCACCAAGAAAACCAGATAGCTTCTGATGAAGACTCTGAGATCCTTCCCAGGTTTTTATTATCAGCTCTCACAAGTGCAGCTGGTTTTTGATTGTTTTGACTATTTGCATAAAGCCTCTGAGACCGCTGGAGGCATGCCCTTTCAAATCTCCTCTGGCTGAAGGTAGGTATGTTGGTCTCCTCCTCCTCCTCCTCAATGGCCACAGTTCCAGAAGGCTCTGCTGCCTGAAGATCTGGCTTCTGAATATCTTCTGGGGCCACAGACTCTGCTGGTGCTCTCAGGGCAGAGCTAGGGCCAGGCTTAGGCTCAAGCTGAGAGTCTTCTCCTGAGTTCTCAGCCAGGCTGGGCATGACAGTGGCATAGGAGAAATGGGATTCAAAGTTCATGAGATGTGGAGAGAGAACCAAGAAAAAGAAATTGTGAGAATTTTAATTAGTGGTGCAATGGTGCAGAGACAACCCCAATCTCATTAGAAAATGACACAAATGTCCAGGTCAACAATGAAGTTTGAAACAGTAGCATAACAATTTGACTACATTCCCTGGGCAGACAACAATACATGATTTCAAGCAATATGGATAATCAAAAAGTGACTAGAGTAGGCCCTCTATTTTCATGAGGGATCCACACACCCCGGGAAAATGGAGACTCACCAATATTCAAGCCTCATAGGTTTGAATGGGGTGTGCCCCCATGGGGGCACAGAGGAGTGCACCCCATTGATTTTAATGGAGGTCACTCCTCCATGAATATTCAAAACTGCAAACCTCAAGTCCATGCTAATGGAGAGGCAACTTTATTTTCTTGCAATAGTGGAAAGGGGTGTCCTTGAAAACCCCAATTTCACAGTTTAGATGAGAAACTTGAGAGGCAGGCTAGAATCTTCATCCTGGTATTACATTTTCAAAAAATTATATGAAACTCATTAATGCTGATTTACTCCCAAGGAGGTTGACTATTCCTTAGCATATGCAAATGACAATGCCTTTCTCATCTCCCCTAGGAGAAAGCTATGCAGTCTAATTACTCTCACAGCCAAAATGTTTTCCAAACATGCTTAACCTCCTTCCCCATTTTACATCAAGATTTTACTCCTCCTTCTGAGACCTTCTAGCTGAAAAGCCTATGAATAATTCCTTTTCTTCTCTCCATATTGTTGTTACCTGCCAAGTATTTACAGATTGGATGGTATGCACACTCAAGCCTCTGCTGGTTAAATTTTGCCCCCTGTGTCTCTTCCTTCAAGTAATGGGCTCATCATTTCTTTGCTAATTGAAGCAGAAAACTAAATGTATATTCTTTTCTACCCCATTATTGAGAGAATGAATGAGAAGCACTTTGATCACTCATAAAACACTGTATATATATATATATATATATATATATATATGTGTGTGTGTGTGTGTGTGTGTGTGTATGCACTTTGGGCATTTTGGCCATCTATCGGGGATACTTTGACTTTGAGTTCCTGCATGGCAGAGGGTTGGACTGGATGGCCCTTGTGGTGTCTTCCAACTCTATGATTCAGAAGAATTTTTCAAGTTTGTGCCATTTTCTTATCCATTACAAGGGTCTGTTCCTAAAAAAATTTTTTTTGAACGGAATTATTAGAAAAGTAACAAGTAGTGCAGCAAATAATGTAGTATATTTCTTGTTTTCATTATTGCTATGAGTAATAGCAGTGGGTTACTTTTTAACCATTGTAATATGTAATGGAATAAATTATTTTTAAAATTTTAAAACTTTGTTTCAAAGTTTCTTTTTTCATGTTGAAATTTGAAGGTTTTTGGACAATTTCAACAGGAAAGAAGAAACCTTGAAAGTAAACAAAGTTTGGCTACCAGTCCTCAAAACTACCAAAATCAGGACTCAGCAAATGCAAAAGAACTTCAACCAGGGTCAGGGGGTTTCCCAGCAGACAATGGACCATTAATTAAATAGACACTGATCCTCCTTGCATATCCTCCCACCCTGAGGCCTTGCCTCAACAGAACAATACACAGATTTACATGCTAATTTACATTCTAATTCCTAGCAGACAATTGGCCATTAATTAAATAGACACTAATCCTCTGACCCAGAGGCCTAGCCTCTACAGAACAATACACAGATTTACATGCTAATCCTCTCAACCAAGAGTCACACAGTATATATACCCCCCCATGCCACCATTCTCTGAAGATGCCAGCCACAGGTGCAGGCGGAACATCAGGAACACATTCTTCTAGAACACATCCTCACAGCCCAAAAAACCCACTATCCATGTGGGTCCTTGCCTCTTGGGCCCTCCTGCACCTCCATCCCAATCTTTAATTCAGTCACAAAATGTGTTTTCAGATGAAAATCACCTCTAGAATCACATTTTGTCCCATCAATGGTGTTACAACCACATCAAAACAGAAAAAGGCACCGATAGAAGTGACCAGAATAGACTTCTTGTTGCCCAAATCATCACTTTCTGTCTCTTCACACACACACACACCCTGGTGTGGCCTGCTGAGGAACTGTCATTGCTGAAATTTGTACTCTGGTCTTTGGTGTATACCCATATCTGCTCAGGATATACTTCATTCACCTTTTTTATTATCAATTTATCTATTATTTACTCATAATTTACTTATCTATTTTGCTGATTTATTGCATACCTCTTGTATAATCTATTTCAATTGGAAATGTTTAATTCACTCCAACTGGAGTTTCAGCCTCTTTGTCACACATCACTGATTCACAGGATGCAATCTCATAAGCCCATGTCTGTGACAGGAAGGTCAACCTTGGGAAATTGCAGCTTCTGAATTTTTATTGTAAAATGTATGCTACGGTAGGGTCCTCTTCCCCCTCAGTGTAGTATCTCATGGAATGTCACTTTTTCCTCAAGAATGTTGTTGGTTAAACAAAGAGAATAGTTGCACAAAGTACATGCCTTTCACAAAATAATATGTGAATTGTTTTTTAAAAGTTGTTTTGTTTTGGTGTTTTGTTTGGGAGATTCTTGGCTGATAATAGGAAAGAATTCTTCACATAGTACATAATAAAACTGTAGAATACACTGCTACAAGATATAGCAATGCCTGTAAGTTTTGGATACTTTTACAAGGGGATTCAGATAAATTCATGGAGAACGGGGTCATCAGTGGCTTCCTAGAATCAGAGGACTTAAAGATGGTAGTGCATGCACTGGTAACCTCAGTGCTGGACTTCTGCAATGCGCTATACATTGCTGTTGTTAACTGCCCTTCAGTCAATCTCAACTCATGGCAACCCTATGGATGAGACATCTCCAATACCCCCTGTCCTCCACTGGTCTGCTTAAATCCTGCAACCCCATACCCATGACCTCTTTAATAGAGTCCATCCATTTGGCATGCAGCCTTCCTCTCTTCTTACTTCCCTCCACCTTCCCCAGTCTTCTCTTCTCATGATGTGTTTGAAGAATGACAGCCTCAGTTTGATCATCTTGGCTTCCAGGAAGGTTTCTGGCTTGATCTGCTCTAGGACCCATTTGTTTGTCTTTTTGGGATCCTCAACACTTCTCAAAGGAGTTGATTTTCTTCCTATCATTTTTCTTAACTGTCCAGCTCTCACATCCATACATGGTAATAGGGAATACAATGGCTTGTATGATTCTAACTTTTGTGCTGAGTTGTATATCTTTGCATTTTAGAATCTTTTCTAGTTCTTTCATAGCCATCCTCCCCATTCTTAATCTTCTTCTGATTTCTTGACTGCAGTCCCCATTTCTATCAATTTTTGATCCCAGGTATGGGAATTCTTTTACTATTTCTATCTCTTCATTGTCTAGGTTGAACTTGTGAAGGTCTTCAGTGGTCATTATTATTGTTTTCTTTATGTTCAACATTAAGCCTGAATTTGCACTTTCTTCTTTATCTTTCTTAGGTGTTCCAGATCGGTGTCATCTGCATACCTTTCCATTATGGTGTCATCTGCATACCTTTGTTGATATTCCTTCCTCCTATTTTCACTCCTCCTTCTTCTATGTTCAAGCCTATTTTTCTTATATGTTCTTCATACAAGTTGAACAGATAGGGTGAAAGTATGCAACTTTTTCTGACTCCTTTGCCAATTGGGAACCATTCTGTTTCTCCGTGTTCTGTTCTGACAGTAAAAGCAGCTTCATTTATATACCGCTTCATACCGCGCTATGGGGTGTCTAAGCGGTTTACAACTGTAAGCTCATTGCCCCCCCCCCCCCCCCACAACAGCTGGGTACTCATTTTAGCAACCTCGGAAGGATGCAGGCCAGAGTCTAGCCTGAGCCCTGGCTAGTATTGAACTCGCAACCTTGTGGTTTATGAGTGAGTGGCTGCAGTACAGGCATTTAACCACTGCGCCACCAGGGCTCCTAGTAGCCTCTTGTCCCAAGTACAGATTACATATATCAAGTTCAGAAGCTCCAATTGGTTCAGAATATTGCAGCCAGACTGATTACAGGTACATCCAGGAGTGATCACATTACACTGATCTTAAAATCTCTCCACCAGCTGTCAATTAGTTTCTGGGCAAAGTATGAATAGTTGATTATTACCTTTAAAGCCCTACATAGGAGTTTATCACACGGGGGAAATCTTGTGCGAAAATGGGGCTTTAAATTAGAAAAAAACCACAAAAGTGGTTAGTTTTTCAGACAACGTTGCTGTTAAAATGGGGTTAACCTGAACGGAAAGTAGTCAGAAACTGCTTCTTTTTATTTTCGGAAAATCCCGAAAGTAAAAAGTAGTTTCTGACTACTTTCTGTTCGGGTTAATCCCATTTTAACAGCGATATGTGTGGAAAACTAACTGCTTCTGCTGGTTTCCCCTGTTACGATAAGTGGTTTTGATTGAGTTTAGATATCAAAATCCCTTTGGATCTCTATTAGAAGCCCTAGGCTGGAAAGGGCCTCCATCGCTATGGGCTCAAGGCGAGCATATCACATAGGCACTACAAACCATTTGCAGATCAAAAGGCCAGGCTTAGGAGCTGCAATGCAGAACATTCACACCTGAAAAGATTTATGAGCCAGTCAGGATGTGTCCTTAAGGTGAGGAAAAATAAAAAAACCTACATCCCATCTCCCCTCTTCTGGAAATTGTCCACTTCAAAGCATAGCAATCGGAATCTTTTGATGTTCAATAGCAACTCTTCGCTTCTAGGGTTTAAATACTCCCCAAAATCTCAGGGAAAAGGGGGGTCTGGATAGATTTCATGATGGTTCTGTACCATCCATGATCTCTAGCTAGAGTCTCCAGCTCTACCTACTGTTCTTTTAGGTTGAGTCTATTCATCATTGGAGTAACATCTTTGCAGGTAATTATCACCATTAGAAAGCCTTGTGTTCCTATCCAAGCTAACTACTTTACTCCTCAGTTCTTGTGTGTGTGCATGTATGTTAGGGTGTCTTTGTATGCTTGAATTCTCAAATAAAGCTTTGTTTCTATATCAGTCTCTTCTCTAGCCATCTCTGTAAACATAGGATAAAAGATCCCATAGAAGACTTGGACTTTAGTAATTCCCCAGGTTCAGAGTCTTCTCATTACACCCACATCTTTTAAATCCCGTTTCTGCATGGGATTTCCCCGATGAGATAAACTCCATAGTTTGTTATCTACAGGATCACCTTCTCCCATGCAATCCCTCTGGTATACTCAAGTCCTCTGGGAAATGTTTGCTCCAACAGGCCAGGATTAGACTGGCAACAGTTTCTCAGAGGACATTTTTGCCTGCTGCCCCCAGACTGTGGAATGACCTTCCGGAACAAATGTGACAGGTGAAAATCATGACAGCATTTAAAATAGCATTAAAGACATATCTCTTCTGGGAGGCCTACCCATTCAATTTTATATCATGACTTTTAAATCTACATATGAACTATTTGGGGTGTATTTTAATTGTTTTATAGTAAATGCATTTTAACTGTGAGTCTATATGTTTTTAATTGTGTTTTCTAATTTAACATAACTTGAGGAGAGGCCGGAAAGAAATATATTTTAAAATAATAATAAGATCATAGAATCATAGAATCATAGAGTTGGAAGAGACCACAAGGATCATCCAGTCCAACCCCCTGCCATGCAGGAACTCCCAATCAAAGCATCCCCGACAGATGGCCATCCAGCCTCTGCTTAAAGACCTCCAAGGAAGGAGACTCCACCACACTCCGAGGGAGTGTGTTCCACTTTCAAACCGCCCTTACTGTCAGGAAGTTCCCCCTAATGTTGAGGTAGAATCTCTTTTCCTGAAGTTTACATCCATTGTTTCGGGTCCTAGTCTCTGGAGCAGCAGAAAACAAGCTTGTTCCTTCCTCAATATGACATCCCTTCAAATATTTAAACATGGTTATCATATCACCTCTCAGCCTTCTCTTCTCCAGGCTAAACATCCCCAGCTCCCTAAGTCATTCCTCATAGGGCTTGCTTTCCAGACCCGTCACCATTTTAGTTGCCCTCCTTTGGACACGCTCCAGTTTTTCAACATCCTTTTTGAATTGTGGTGCCCAGAACTGGACACAGTATTCCAGGTGAGGCCTGACCAAAGCAGAATAGAGTGGCACTATTACTTCTCTTGATCTAGTCACTATATTTCTACTGATGCAGCCTAAAATTGCATTGGCCTTTTTAGCTGGTGCATCGCACTGTTGACTCATGTTCAACTTGTGATCCACCTGGATTCCTAGATCCCTTTCACACGTAGTCTCATTTAGCCAGGTGTCCCCCATCGTATATCTGTTCTTTTCCTTTTTCCGCCCTAAGTGCAGTACCTTACATTTCTCCATGTTGAATTTCATTTTGTTAGCTTTGGCCTAGCTTTCTAGTCTGTTCAAGTCATTTTGAATTTTGATCCTGTCCTCTGGGGTATTAGCTACTCCTCCTAATTTGGTGTCATCTGAAAATTTGATAACTATGCCCCCAATACCATCATCCAAGTCATTAATAAAGATGTTGAATAGCACTGGGCCCAGGACAGAGCCCTGTGGCACCCCACTGGTCACTTCTTTCCAGGTTGAAAAGGAGCCATTGTTGAGCACCCTTTGGGTTCAGCCAGTCAACCAATTACAAATCCATGTAACAGTTACTTTGTCTAGCCCACATTTTACCAGCTTGTTTGCAAGAATGTCATGGGGAACCTTGTCAAAGGCCTTACTAAAATCAAGATATACTATATCCACAGCATTCCCTTCATCTACCAAGCTGGTAATTTTATCAAAAAAAAAAAGAGATCAGATTTGTCTGGCATGACTTGTTCCTCTGAAACCCATGTTGACTTTTTGTGATTATGAAATTACCTTCCAGATGTTCACAGACTCTCTGTTTAATGATCTGCTCCAGAATCTTTCCTGGTATTGATGTCAGACTAACTGAACAATAATTGTTGGGATCCTCTTTTTTCCCCTTTTTGAAGATGGGGACAACATTTGCCCTCCTCCAGTCTTCTGGGACTTCTCCTGTTCTCCAGGAGTTCTCAAAGATTATTGCCAATGGTTCCGATATTACGTTTGCCAGTTCTTTTAATACCTTTGGATGTAATTCATCTGGTCCTGGAGACTTATATTCATTTAGATTAACCAGGTATTCCTGTACTATCTCTTTACTTATTCTATGCTGAAATTCTCCTATCTGTCCTCTGATCCATTATCCTCAGGTTGAGCACCCTTTGCCTTTTCTGAGAAGACTGAAGCAAAGAAGGTGTTGAGTAATAAATAACAACAACAACAACAACAACAATAATAATTTTTATTTATATCCTGCCCCTCTGCAGAGCAATCAGGGCAGCTTACAACATTACAATTTCCATACATTAAACAGAACATAAAATCCCGAATCTCACCCATCCTTTAAGAAGTAAGGGTTCTTCTTATTCTAGGCCGGGTGGTGCTGGGCTTAGTGTCTCTCCCCCAGATGACATCGGATGGTAATGGAGGGAGGGCTCTTCTTATTATTTTAGGCCTGATGGTGCTGGGCCTAGTGTCTTTCCCCCAGATGACATCGGATGGTAATGGAGGGAGGGCTCTTCTTCTTACTCTAGGCCTGATGGTGCTGGGCCTAGTGTCTCTCCCCCAGATGACATCGGATGGTAATGGAGGGAGGGCTCTTCTTCTTATTTTAGGCCTCATGGTGCTGGGCCTAGTGTCTCTCCCCCAGATTAATTCTGTAATTAATTCTGCCTTTTCTCAGTCCCCTGTTAACTTTTTGCCATCTTCTCCACATAATGGCCCTACCATTTCCTTCTTCTTCCTTTTGCTGCTGACATACCCAAAAAAGCCCTTTTTATTGTTCTTAACCTCCCTAGCAAGCCTGAGTTCATTCTGCACTTTATCTTTTCTGACTTTACCCCTACACGTGCTAGCTATTTGCCTGAATTCCTCTTTGGTGATTTCCCCATTTTTCCATTTCTTATACATGTTCCGTTTAAAACTTAGTTCAGTTGCAAATTCCTTAGTCATCCATCCTGGTTTCTTGAGACACCTCCCATTTTTCCTCCTCGTTGGCACGGTTTGAAATTGTGCCTTCAGTATTTCGCTTTTGAGAAACTCCCATTCGTCTTGAACTCCCTTCTCTTTTAGTATTCCTGTCCATGGGATCACCCCAGTATTTCTGTAAGTTTAGTAAAATCAGCTTTCCTAAAGTCTATTTTTTTATTATACAGGCCTTACTATGCCTGGCTTCTCCTTTCCACTGTATAATAAACTCCAGGAGGACATGATCACTCCCGCCTAAGGATCCAACCACTTGCACCCCATTAACTAGGTCTTCCCTGTTAGTTAGGATCAGATTCAAAATAGCTGACTCCCTCATTGCCTCTTCCACCTTTTGGACAATGAAATTGTGTTTGAGGTAAGTGAGGAATTTGCTAGACCTTGAGGATTTTGCTGAGTTTGACTTCCAGCAAATATCAAGATAGTTGAAGTCACCCATCACTACTATATTTCTCCTTTCTGAGTGTGTGGTCATCTGTTCTAGAAAGGCATCATCAATTCTTCTGCCTGAGTTGGGGGTCTGTAGTAGACTCCCACAATAACATCCCTGTTGTTTCCCTTCCCTTTAATTTTTATTCAGTTGCTCTCCACCTGGCTGCCAGGATTGATGTCCTGGATTTCTTCACTGGTGTAAATATCCCTGATATATAATGCTATTCCTCCTCCTTTCCTGTTTGGCCTGTTTCTCTTGAAAAAGTTATATCCCTGTATTTCTACATTCCAGTCATGAGACTCATCCCACCAGGTTTCAGTGATGCCTATTATATCATATTTGCTTTGTTGTGCTAGGAGTTCAAGTTCATCTTGCTTATTTCCCATGCCCTATGCATTAGTGTAGAGACATCTAAGACCATATGTCCCCCTTACTTGCTGCCTGTGCATGTTGTTTTGCCTCCCACTGTTGGGTACCTGTACTGTTTGCCTTGTTTCCTCCATGACAGTTTCACTATTTTATCCAGTCCTTTTGTCTTCCAGGATGCTGTCTCCCTTCTCCACATAATTCAGTTTAAAGACCTCTTGATCAAATTCTTGAGACTGTTGGCAAAAATGTTTCTTCGAACTGGTGTGAGATGCAGCCCATCCCTTGCCATGAGTCTACCCGCATGGAACCTCAGCCTATGATCTAAGAATCCGAATCGTTCTTAATGACACTATCTGCGGAGTCAATTGTTGACATCTGCTATTTTCCTCTCTCTTCCGGAACTATGTCCTTCAACTGGCAGAAGAGAAGAGATGACAATCGGTGCCTCCATTTCTTTCAGCTTCTTACTTAGAGCCTCGTAATCCCTTTTGATGTTCTGAAGGCTGTGTCTTGCTGTGTCATTCATTCCCACATGGACCAAAAGGAAGGGGTCATTAGGCTTGACCAGTCTTGTCAGACTCTCTGTGACATCTTGGATCTTTGCCCCAGGGAGATAACACACCTCCCGAGACATCTTGTCAGACCCACAAATCACTGTTTCTGTCCCCCTCACCAAGGAGTCCCCCACCACGATCACACACCTCCTCCGAGGTTTAGCAGTGACTGTTCCCTGTGGTGGAATTCCCAGGGTCCCCTGCTCTGTCCAGGAAGTCTGTCCATGCTGCTCTTCCTCATCCTCCTTGATAAGGGAAAGAGCTTGAAATCGATTCTGTAGCTGCAAGCTCCTAGAATGATCCCTGGTCTCCCTACTTCTGCGTGTGACATTCCTCCATTTGTCTACCTCCTGTGTATGTGATGTGACCTTCTCTTCCCCAACAACTTCCTCTGTGTGGTCCTCGTCCAAGACCGTTCATTCCATTCTGTCTAGGAAAGCCTCTTGCTCCCTAATATGCTGAAGTGTAGCTACTCATGCCTCCAGTTGCTGTACTTTTTCCTCCAAGAGGGCTACCTACTTGCACTTGGAGCATGTGTAGTTCCCCACATCTGTAGGTAAGAAGACAAACATCCCACAGGTATTGCAGGTGATGGCAGCAGTTCCTTCAGTGTCCATACTAAGTCTTAATTAGTACCTGAAAGAGGACTACGGCTTTCCTCCTCAAAGAAAATCACTCACTAACACCAGTGTTAAAGTCTGCTGATGACCGGAACTTTTCAACAATTAGTAGTGGTTATAAAATTTGCGCGCCGTTAGGGGCAGTTAACTAACTGGCTAGCTCCACCCCTATTGACTCGCAAATGCAATTCAACAAAGCCCCACCTACTCAGCAACAGTCACACTCTCCCCAAAGGTTTTAAAAAAAGAATTTAAAAACTCACCCACTCTAAATGGCTGCCTGGAAACTGGTTTCTTCTTGTTTCCTAGCAGGAACTGGCCTAGAAAGCCTCCTTCACCTTCTCCTTTCCTGGTAGAAACTGCCTGGAAAGCCTCCTTCTCTTTCTCCTTTCTTTCAGAAACTGGCCTGGAAAGCCTCCTCCTCTTCCCCTGTCCTGGCCAAAACTTACCTGAAACTGGCCTCTGGGAGCAGTTGTATAGAGCTAACTGGCTAGCCCACCCCCTATTGACCCACAAATGCGACTCAACAAAGCCCCACCTGCTGAGTAACAGTCACACTCTCCCCAAGTGTTTTTAAAAAGAATTTAAAAACTCACCCACTCAAAATGGCTGCCTGGAAACTGCTTTCTTCTTCTTTCCTAGCAGGAACTGGCCTAGAAAGCCTCCTTCTCTTTCTCCTTTCCTGGCAGAAACTGCCTGGAAAGCCTCCTTCTCTTTCTCCTTTCTTTCAGAAACTGGCCTGGAAAGCCTCCTCCTCCTCCTCCCCCTGTCCTGGCCGAAACTGACCTGAAACTGGCCTCTGGGAGCAGTTGTATAGAGCTAACTGGCTAGCCCACCCCCTATTGACTCACAAATGCGACTCAACAAAGCCCCACCCGCTGAGTAACAGTCACACTCTCCCCAAGTGTTTTTAAAAAGAATTTAAAAACTCACCCACTCAAAATGGCTGCCTGGAAACTGCTTTCTTCCTCTTTCCTAGCAGGAACTGGCCTAGAAATGCCCCTTCTCTTTCTCCTTTCCTGACAAAAACTACCTGGAAAGCCTCCTTCTCTTTCTCCTTTCTTTCAGAAACTGGCCTGGAAAGCCTCCTCCTCCTTCCCCTGTCCTGGCCGAAACTGACCTGAAACTGGCCTCTGGGAGCAGTTGTATAGAGCTAACTGGCTAGCCCACCCCCTATTGACTCACAAATGTGACTCAACAAAGCCCCACCTGCTGAGTAACAGTCACACTCTCCCCAAGTGTTTTTTAAAAAGAATTTAAAAACTCACCCACTCAAAATGGTTGCCTGGAAACTGCTTTTTTCCTCTTTCCTAGAAGGAACTGGCCTAGAAAGCCTCCTTCTCTTTCTCCTTTCTTTCAGAAACTGGCCTGGAAAGCCGCCTCCTCCTTCCCCTGTCCTGGCTGAAACTGAAGATGATGACGATGACAATGCTGTCTGAATTTAAAAGAGTATTAAAGACTAGTCTCTTCTGACAGGCTTATCCAGATGATTTTTAAATTGTGAATCTTAAATGTGGATAGTTTTAATATGTATACATCTTATTTTTCTTTTTAAATTGATGTGTGTTTTAACTGATGTTGTGTGTTAATTGTTGTTCCCTGCCTTGATCCACGGGGAGAGGTGGGTAAGAAATAAATCTTCTTCTTCTTCTAGCTATGTACCACCTTAAGTAGCAGAAGGTGTATCAGACTCTTAGTAACAGTTGCTTGGAAATGTATGATGAAAGGTAGGGTTACATTCTTGTGTTGCTGGTAGGCTTCCTCGGAGCAACTGATCGGCCACTGTGCAAACAGAATGTTGAATTGGGTTGGTCTTTGGTCTGATCCAGCATGGCACTTTTTAAATTATTATCTGCTGTCTGAGACCACTGTCTAACTCAGCCTAATGGTAGGGCTGGCCCTGATTCACTATAATAGTAAACCAGCTCTTTTTGTACAGGGGGACATACTTATGAATATATATAAGGTGGCTAACTGACTGGGGTAGGAGTAAAGGATGCATACACCAGAGATTCAAGAAGTACAGACAACTGCTGGATTAGAAGGCTCACAGATGTGTGGCCAGTCATGCACATCTTCTAGCATTATTACTTTTTATTGCCTTAGCAATAAACTTTTTATCCGGCAGAGTGACACTCACAAAATGCAATGATGAAGTCTGAATGAATATTTCTGAATAATTATTCTGGTTAAAATGTATAGGACTGTCAGGATCTGTGAATGTTTTTGTCAGTTTTTCAGAGTGCCCAGACATGAATAATGAAATTTCTGAATCACTGCAAATCAAATTCACACATTCATATCATAATCTATTATTACCATAAACACCACCGTCATTATTATAAAAGCTCTTTTGCCAAGCTCAGGAGCTTAGCTTCTGTCTTCTACTGAACAGAGTGGCAGCCATTGTACCCGTTTATTTTTAGCCACATTATTATTTTCACAGCTAAGTCCCCAGTACAGTGCATAACACAGTACCTGAAAACTTAATTTTAAGCAGTAATTCATTCCAACATCCCCCACCCCCATCCCAGTAGCTAGCTACTATTCATCTCAATTGGGTGCAGTTTTTAAAAGAGCATCTACTTTTTCTCTTGCTTTTTTCAAAAGCAACTAAGATAGTTACCTTTCAGTTATATAAATATTTGATCATTTTTCATTCATGAGCATGAGGGACAGCATGAACCATCACTTGGATCATGTGATGTTTCCCTCCTTAACATTTAGTTTGGCCACATTAAATACATGTAACCTTCTACTAGAAAAGTAATTAAGTTTTGTTAAGGTATAATTGTAATGTCATAACTACTCATCAGTAACAGAGGAAAGTGATTAACTACAAGTAATTAGTTGTTTTTAATTACTTCCAAGTTCTGCTAAAGCTCTTGGCATAAACACAATATAGAGCTTTTTGGTGGGTTTTTCGAGCTATGTGGCCATGTTCTGAAAGACTTTATCCCTGACGTTTTACCTGCATCTGTGGCTGGCACCTTCATCTCACTTCTGATGAAATGATGGGATGCAGCCATGAAAGTCATAGAGCCTTAGCTGACAGAGGCAGTTTCCTGTTGGGAGTGACTGCTTCCTCTAAGATAGATGAAGTTTATCACACAAGGCTAGCAAAGTGGAATTTCAACAGGATAAAAGTGTCTTTGGTACTTATTACATCTGTTCATCCTGCTGCTGCTTTGCATTCCATTTATTAATGGAATACACTTTTTCACTGACAGGTCAATACTGATGATTTTTACTAGCACCTCCTGCTCAATAGGTCCCCTCCGCTACAATTCTGATATAGCCACAGCTACATGACATCAGGGGATGGAATTCTTCTCCTCTCCTCCCTTCTCCTCACTATTTCCAACCAGGCTGTTTCCCTTTCCCTTTCCCTTTTCTTTCTTCTTCTTTTTTATTTCACCATATTGCTATAATTGTGATATCGCAGTAAAAATTCAACTTAAACCACCCTCCATGCAGGGTAGGGCATAGGGCAAGAATGGGGAGTTATGGAGGCTGAAGAGTATGAGACAACAGATCACCAAAGCAGCACCCTAGTGGAGTATAATGAATAAATAAAATGAAAAGGTCTTGCCATTGCCTACCCTTGAGGCTGACAGCATGTAACTTGCTCAAGGTCATCCAGTGGATTTCATGGCTGAGCAGGAATCGACCCCTGGTCTCCAGAATCATAGGGCAGCACTCAAACCATTTATTATCCTAATAAAAGATGTAGTGATTTTGAATTGTTTTAAAAGAGAATAAATGTCATTTTTGGACTATTAACCATTCAGATTAAACTAATAAGAATATTATCTAGACTAGAATGAACAGATATATAGAGACTGAGAACAAGAGTGAGCAATAATAATAGAAACAAAAGACAATAGATCTGATATCCCTGAAGAAAGAAAGAAAAAGAAGCAGAAAAAAAGAACATTAATTCAAGTGAAGAAACATTACAAATCAGGCAGAAAAGAACTGAATCCAGAAAATTTGTAATTATTATATTTAACTTTTCTTAGAAGATAATTAAGAATGGGTTCACAAAGCAGTATGTCCTAGCACAAGATGATATTTACTTGATATATGTATGGGCCTACAGTCCATTTCTCACTGCCTTAGTCCCTTCAGTTTGTTGAAACAACTGATTTGAAAAGACCAAAAAACAAAGGGTACTATAAATTAGCTTTATCTTTATTTATTTAAAAGAATAACAAACAATGTCGTTAACAAAAGTATACAAAACCAATATATACAAAGGATACAAAATAAACCATAGTAATAATGGCAAACACAATAACAAAATGGCAAATAATACAAACTATATTGAAGCAAATAACCCAAACATAATACAACCGAAAAGAAGGCTAAGAATAGAGTGAATATGAAAGAGAGATTCACAACTAAAGCTAGCCTTAGGAAGGCTCAGAAGTTGATTAGAGCTATACATACACAGCTGAAGATCATCTGTATTCTCAGTAGCTCACCATTAACCCTATAATAGTCATTAACCCTTTAATGACTCAAATATAGATCTTGTTACTATTCCAACTCCCCTTCTCAAGATTTATCCATGGTGTCATTATAGCCAGTAACATCATTAACCAAAATTAGACATATTCAACATGTCATCAATGGTTAAAATATCTACTAGTTAAAATATCTACTATCATTTCATCAGTAGGACAATATTTAATATCAATCATTCCCTTTTCATACAAATACCTTACTAGTTGACATTTTAATATAATAATTCTACTTCTGGCTTTAGTAGTTTCCCCTTTACATATTGTAATGCAAGCTTGATTGTCTTCAAACATTACAATGGTACAGGTTCACTAATGTCAAAGTCCTTTAAACAAATGAAAAATCCATTCCAGTTCATTGCAAACACTTGCTGCTGATATACTTTCGGCTTCTGCTGATGATTGAGCCACAACAGTTTGTCTTTTACTAGTCCAATTGAGGAGGTTGTTGCCACAGAAGAATAAATATCCACTAGTTGATTTATAGTCCATTGACTCTTCTTCCCAACTAGTTACATATATGCAACCAGTCTACGATATTCACAAGAGGATAATTTAAATTTTAAATCCTGTTCCTCTCAAGTATCTTGCCTGTCTCTTTATAGCACACCAGTCATAATGGTTTGGTGAACTTGTTTTTCTGCTCAAAATATTAACAGTTACTGCAATATCAGTTCTTGTAGTTTTACTCAAATAAGTTTACCTATAGATTCTTGATATTTATCATGATTTTCAGGTGTCTGACCATCTTTTGCTTTCAAGTAGGATAGTTCCAATGGAGTACTCACAGCTTTACAATTCTTCATATCAATTGACTATTATTTTTCTGACTTAAAACAAAATTTTCATCACTAATTCTTTCAATTTCCATCCCAAGATAATGCCTTATTTCTCCAAGCCATTTCTATTTCTGTCACGCCCTGCTTGGATGAGGACGCTCTGCTTGGATGAGGACTCAGAGGACGACTCAGAGGACGAGTTTGTTGTGTATGGTTGTTGGAGAAGCAGTTTGTTGGAGTGTTATATAGTTGTGAGTATTTGAGACGGCTGTCCAATACTCTGTATGTATATATTGTACATAGTGCAACTAAAGATTAAAGCCCTTGTGTTGAGTGAAGGCTGGCCTTGCTGCTGTCTTTATTTGGAAGAAAGCCAGAGCTCAAGGCCGTGTGCTGCTGTGAAGAAATTTATCCTTCTCTGCCAGAAGTCCTTTTGCAGACAACTCTCTGGAATCCTTCTAGCATCCTGTCGACGTGGAACAACTCTGCATGTAGTCGTGGAGGACACAGTGTGTCTTTCTACACCCCAATACACTATGTAATTCTTTAGCTGTTTTATACTTAATTACTAATGGACTTTCATGATCTTTTATACAGGAATATAGTATCATTAAAGCTTTTGCTTCTTTCATTTTAAATGCATGCTGTTCTAATAGATCTTGAGACATATCTTCATCTACAACATTTAAGCAATCCTGTACTTTTAGGGAAATTCTTAATCTTACATCCCACATCTGAATATTATTCCTATTTAACTTTGGGATTACAAATAAGCTGTTACTTATACTATGTTGAACTTTCAAAGTAGACATATTCAACTTCAGTTAGCTGAGGTTACTGACATTTTAAAAACACTTTATATATATAAGCTCTCTTACTAATATAATCCTTTAAGTTTAAAACTTCACCAGATAAAAATTCTTCCACTATTTAAAATTGTCTTTGGGCCAATGCAGACGGCCCGTTTGGGGTGGCAAAGAGCTGCCCCCGGGAGCAGTGGATTGAGGCTGCAGCAACCCCATGCCATGGCCCTGATCCTTCGTTTTGCCACCCCTAAAAGAGCGGTAAAATATTGCTCCCTTTAGGGGTGGCAAAAGGCCACCCTAAGAGCCAGTGCAGCAGCTGTTCCATGCCTTTTTGGTGCAGTGTGTCTGCACGCTGCACCAGAAGAGCATCCTGATGCTATGCACTGTGCGTACAGCCATGCAGCATCAGAATGACATCGGGGTGGGCTTGGGGCAGCCAAAGTGCGGCTACCCCACTCCAACTCTCCGCCAGGCTGGTCCTTTGGGCAATGGCCCTTTATTAGCTAAAATTTTATTGGCATCAAAAATCAACTACTCTATTCAATAGCTATAACCAAAACAAATACAGTATGTTTCTCAAAACATTTGCCAAAACAAAAACTCTGCTTCAATGAAAAATGGTTCTTTAGTAAAAGGCGAAAGATTTATACGAAATTTTAGAAATGATTCTAAACACAAAATCACTTTTCCAACCATTGTCTCAAACAATAATTACTTTAAGCAACCATTTTAAGCAACCATCCTCTGCTACCAAATTTGTTGAAACAATGAATTTGAAAAGACCAAAAAACAAAGGGTACTATAAATAAGCATTATCTATATTTGTTTAAAAGGGTAACAAACAATTAGATAACAAAAGTATACAAAACCAATATATACAAAGGATACAAAATAAACCATAGTAATAAAGGCAAACACAATAACAAAATACCAAATAATACAAACTATATTGAAGTAAATAGCCCAAATGTAATACAACAGAAAAGAAGGCTAAGAATAGAGTGAGTGAGAAAGAGAGATACAACAACTAAAGCTAGCCTTATGAAGGCTCAAATGTTGATTAGAACTATACATATACAGCTGAAGATCATCTGTATTCTCAGTAGCTCACCATTAACCCTATAATGACTCAAATATAGATCTTGTTACTATTCCAACACAGTTCACATGGGGGAAAGAGCACATGACTGAATATTCACCCACACAAAAATGCCCCTGCATATAGAAATATAGCACATTAGGGCATAGATGACCTCCACCTAACCCTTCCCTTGATTATGAATAAGTTGTGCTTCTCAATGCAAGAATCTGCAATGCAATAAATCTGTCTCTGACCTATCTCGCAGTTTGCATGAGAGAAGGTCATAGTATAGTCTTCCATACAAAAATGTCCCTGCACATAGAAATACAGCATGTCAGGGAGAAGGTATAACCAAAACACAAACAACAAAAATCAACCATCTCTCTGATATGTGTTATCCATGATTTTGAACTGACTTGAATTCTATCAACCTGACTGATTCTCACTTTTCTCCCTTTTTCTATTCCTAGATAATGGAAACAAAAAATGGTTTTCCTGTCTCTTTGTTTTTCCAGAATGTTTTATCCTTTACTTAAGGGTACATTTTTTAAAAACAACAACAACAGAAACACAAAAACACAAGTGCAGTATGCAATTTGCATTGTTGTTGCTGTTAACTGACCTCACATCAACTTCATCTTCTGCTGACTCTATGAATGAAGTGTCTCCAAGACACTCTATCTTTGACTGCTCTGCTCAGTTCCTGAAAATTCGGTACCATGCCTTCTTTGACTTTCCTAAGTAATTGTTCCAAGTTTTTGTCATTTTCTGCAAGTCATGGTTATCTGAGGTTGTTAATGTTTCTTCCTCCAAACTTCACTTCTTCCTCTGAATCTAAGCCTGTTTTATGTATGATATTTTCTGTATATAAGTTGCCCAAATAGGGTGATAAAATGCATTCTTGTCTGACTCCCTTTCTGATTGGGAACCACTCTGTTTCTCTGTATTTTGGTAGCTTCTTGTCCTGAGTATAGATTATATACCAGGGCTATCAAATGTATTGTAACACCCAGCTTTCTAAGAGCAATCCATAGTTTTTTCATTATCTGTGCAGTCAAAGTTTTGGTATAGTTTATAAAGTCTATAAAGTACATGCTATCTGAACCCAGCCTGCACCTCTAGAATGTCTCTCTTCAGCCTATGCTATAGAATTTTTGAGCATGACTTTGCTTGTATGGGAAATCCATGCTATAGTTACTGTATCTTTTGTGTTCTCTTTTGGGGGGATAGGGATATATATTGATCATTTCCAATCTGTTGGCCATTGTTTTGTTTTGCATATTTGTTGGTAGATTTTAGCTAGATCTAACGTTGAATCTGTCTCTGTAAACTATAGTAGACATCTATTAGTATGTCATATGTTCCTAGTGATTTATTCCTCTTAATTTCTCTTAGTGCAGCTTTCACTTCACTTTCCAAATGTGGGGTTCATCTTCATATAATTCTTTTCCCACTTATTGTTAATCCTTCTATCTCTTCTGTGCATTGCTTCCATCATTTCCTTGTTTTATCTTGGTCATGTATTGTGTTCTTCTGCTGACAGAGAGCATACCTAACTTTGGTTTGAAATTCCCTTTTATTTCACTGATCTTGTGGAAGGGGGTCTCTTGTTCTACTTCTTTTGTTGTCCTCTTCTACTTCATGCATGCAGCTGTACTAATGCAGAGGAATTGTGATGGTAGTGGCAGCTAGAAGTGTGTGTGTAATCATGTGTGTACCCATCCTAACAGGAGAAACCAAAATTGCTCATTGTAATGCAGCCAAAATATCCTCTGGGCTTTTCTGCTCCTTCCTCAGCCTCTTTCCATGTATAGATTGTTGCAATCTTGCTTAGTCATTCCATGCCAGCCCCAGAAGTTGCAACAGAGGGTGATAGGTTGCAAACACAAAACTGGGTGGCTGGAACAGGCAGTATACTTCTAGAGCAGACATGCACAACTTAGCAGTAGGTAGGGGTCAAAATTAAAATAGGCTAAACTTCTTCAGGGTGTAGATAGATTTTAATTAAATATTAAATATTAATTAATTATTATTAATTAATAATAGTTAATATAATTAATATTAATTATATCCCCTTTTTCTTCTGTCTGACCCATACTCCTCAGGAGAAAGCTGAGTGGCAGAGGAGCCTTGCCTGTCCTTCTCCTTGGGAGAAAGCTGATGACGGAGGAGCCTTGGGGGCAAGCATTTGCCCTTCTTCTTCCTTTGCTGCCTGGCCATCTCAGGAAAAAGCTGGATAGAGGAGAAGCCCTGCAGAATGAGCATTTGCCCATTCTCCTCCATCACCCAAGAGACAGCTGAGCAGTGGAGGAGCATTGCAAGGTGAGTGTTTGCCTGTCCTCCTCCATCACCACCCAGCCTTCTCCTCAGGAGAAAGCCAGGTGGTGAAGGAGCCTCACAGGGCATGCATTTGCCATCCCCTCCTCTGCTGCTTGGTCTTCTCCTTGGCTATCCCCTTCTCGCTGCTTGATCTGGCAGTGGAGGATCCTTGAGGGGCAAGTGTTTACCCATTCTCCTCCTCCACCACCTGGCTTTCTCCTTTGCAAGGTGTGTGTTATCCCTTCCTCCTCTGCATGGCTCTCTCCTCAGAAGGAGACCAAGCAGTGGAGGAGCCTTCAAGTCATTCCACATCCTTGTGGGCCATCCAAAATCCTTTGGCAGCCTCATGCGGCTCCCAGGCTGTATGCTGTGCAAGCCTGTTCTAGAGCCACAACAGAGCATTCCCTCATTGGCACCCATCAAGTTTTGCCACCTCTTCCAATCAATGCTAGCATTTACTCCAAATCCTATAGATGACAGCCTCAGCATTGGAAGCAACATATGCAGATCCAAAAACTAAGCTTAAACCAAATTACACACTTGCCTGGGAGTGACTTATCTGGGAATAAGTCCTATTGAACACAGTGGGGTTTAATTCTGAGCAGACAGGTACAGGATTGCATTGTTAAATTCCGACAGAGACTATAGAAACCAAATTGGGGGTTTGAGGTGCAACACTTTCTGAGGAATAATTTCTAGGGAACTAATGGGGTTGACCTAGTTCTGGTTCAAAGACTGCAGAAGGCATCTATGAAAAAACAGGATTTCAAACTTGAGGTAATGACAGAGCAGGCCCAATAACTATAAAAATCAATAAAGCACAAGTAGATTAAAGAAGTTATGCAAATGTCAATACAACAGCCTTCTGGACAGATGGAATCATTGCAAAGATTCATAAGAAAACATTAGTCTTCTGTGCAGGTAAATTAATGTCTCTTTTTAATGAGTCTGAGAGAACAAGGAGACACAGGGAAGAACAAAAGAGGCAGATATGGTAATACAAGAGAAAGTGATCCCCAATGAGAGAAGGTTTGTAGCTCAGTCAGAGTGCACATGCTTTGAATGCAGAAGGTTCACTCCCAGCTTCATTCTCTGGCATCTCCAGGATGGGCTGAGAGACTCCGGTCAGAAACTTTTTTTACTAGGCATGGACTAATCATGGCCCATTGGGGCAGAGCTTGGAAAAGTTACTGTTTAGACAGCAAATCCCAGAATCCCACATAAGCTGGAGGATCCTGGGAGCTGTCATTAAATTTTGCCCCAAGATTTACATATAAATTCCCCATCCAGCCCCATCTGTTCACCCACCTGGAAAAAGCTTTTACCTCTGATCAGGAGCTGAATCATAGATAAGTGTTATCTCATGCTAATCACCACAAAAGACTCATTTTCTCAATGTACAGACTTGCTAGTATCTAAAGCTTATCTTGCTTTTGAATAGGAATGCAGAGGTGTGCCTTGCTTACTTCTGAGTAGACTCTGAGTAGACACACTGAGGCTTGGTGCTTCAGTTGCTACTTTGAAAGTGCTACAGAGTGCTCAATTGCTGCTTACATCAGAGTAAACATGAAGATCCTTGCCTTGCTTACTTCTGAGTAGACATTAGCTGCACAATATTGCTGCTTACATCAGAGTAAACATGAAGATCCTTGCCTTGCTTACTTCTGAGTAGACATTAGCTGCACAATTACTTTTGAGTGTGCAGGCAGAGGTTCATTTATGTTATAGCATTGTTATTGCAACAAGGAATTATATTATATTATATTAATTATATTATATGAATTATATTAAGTATATTAATTAATTGATATAATATGATATAATTGATATAATATGTAAGTAGTTCCTTCCGAAGATATACAACCTGAGCACTAAAGTCAGAATTGTCCAATCCATTGTATTCCCCCTCACCATGTATGGATGTGAGACTGGACAGTGAAGAAAATGAATAAAAAGAAATCAACTCATTTGAGATGTGGTGCTGGAGAAGAGTGCAGAGAGGATACTGTGGACAGCCAAAAAGACAAACAATTGGGTCCTTGAATAGATCAAACCTGAGGCTCTCATACTTTGGCCACATCATGAGATGGCACAACTCACTAAAAAAGACAATAATGCTAGGAAAGGAAGAGAGAAAGACTGTTAGATGGATAGACTGAATTAGGGAAGTCACAGGTCTGAATCTATAAGACCTAAGTAGACCAGCTGAGAACAGGGGGGCTTAGAGATGTCTCATCCACAGTATCAAACTCTGTGAAGTACTAGGAGTAGGCATAGATGCACCAGAAATACCACAGAGTGTGAACTGATCATATGCTGTTTACTGTTCATCCCAATTTTACAATTATTCTTTTCATTTTTACTTTCCCACTGGAACACCATATAAAGCATAATGGAGTCTGAATGTTTCCAAAATGCAATGCTGTGTCTAAAATGTCTCAGGGAGTCCATTGGGGGAATCAAAGCTTTTAAATAAGCATACTGGGATAGGTTTTTGATTGTTGCAAAGGCAATTCAGGTCAGACAAGTGTGGGATATAAGTATGTATCCTTAATCCATTCCACTTGCACAAGGCCTGTTGTGATATGGACATTAATGGCACAATTGTCTTTGTGTTTTGTCCACAGGATTTCACAGTTTTCTTTATCACATAGGATGGTTAGTGCTGAGGGAATATGTTGGCAGCATAACATTCAAGCTGGTTGTCCATGATAACCAAATCAAAGAAGGATTATTAATTAAATGCTTTACTTTCAAGAGAAGACTTAATACCAAAGTGTCTGTTGTGTGTTTGCAATGCAAAGGTGCAGGCATTCAATTTCTGCAACAAAGATACAGAATAAATGCACTGAGGAGTGTACATCAAGTTATGCATTACTGACTCAGGCCAGTTCTCTTGTTAGCTTAAATGTCTCCTACCAGAGCCAAAACCATCACCAGACGCTTTAAAAGGCAGAGTAAAAGCAAAGCAAATGCAGAACAATCCCCTTTCAAAACTGGGATATGGCTTTTTTTCTGGATTAAAAATTGAGGTGCACTGCAATGTACTCAAGATGTCTGTGTGCATGATTTCTTAGCACTCAGAATAATAGCACTAGGGATTTGGGGTTGGTATGAATGACTTTTTGGGATCCCTTGCTAGTGCTTCTGACCAGGATTTATTTATTTGCTTTATATGCCATCTTACTTCCCAAGCTGTGACTCAAGAGGACTGACAAGATGATTAGTTAAAAAAAAAAGTATAGATAAAACCACAAAAGATTATGATATTAAAAGCAAAAGTATACCAATTATAATATTGCAACACAATTGAGTTAATTACCATTTAAAAGTACATTGATATAAAAAGGACAATGCTCATTCATTAAAAGCCCTTTCTTTAGGAAGCAGTCAATTGCTCAAAGCCTGCTACTGCTGTCATGTTGCAGAAATAAAGCAGTTTGATACCTCTTTAACTTCTATGGCTCAATGCAATGGAATTCTGGGATTTGTAGTTTTGTGAGATATTTAGCATTCCTGTCATTGCACTCTGGTGCCTCACAAAACTACACAACCCAGAATTCCATAGCATTGAGCCATGGAGGTTAAAGTGCTGTCAAACCACATTATATCTGTAGTGTGGCAGCAGCAGTACAAAAGGATTGTATGAATCTGTCCTTGCTCTATGATCTTTGGGACAGTCCCTTCTTTCTTTTCACCAGTTCACCAGGCTTGTTGACTGGGAACAAGGGAGAGACTATTTTCAAGACTTTAGAACTCCTTCCCTAGGGAAGCCAGGAAAATTGCCTCAAGACTTTTCTCTCTGCCAGCAGGTAAAGACTTTCCTATTCAATCAGGCTTTTATGAATTGACAGTGAGGGTTAGGGTTTTTGTTAAATGGTATGCTTTTAATGAATTTTAAATGGTTTTAATTCTACAAATTACTTCATTGTTTTTAAAATAACACACATACATTTACTGGTGTTTTTGCATGTTTTTAATCTGTACTGTTTTTAATAATTTTAAGGCAGTTTAAGTCCCAGTATTGAGGGAAAGGTAGAATATAAATGATCAAGGAGGAAGAGGGAAAGGAAGACAGCAACAACATTTTAAAGTATCATCTTCTGAAACAACCATGGGCCTTTGCAGACTGCCAGAAATAGTGCAAATTGAGTCCACTTTAGGGTTAGGGTTAGTGCTAGGGAATCATGGGAATTGTTTTTTTTTCTGAGACATTGAGCCTTCTCTGTCAGAGAGCTCTGGTGCCACAATAAAATACAGTTCCCATGATTCCCTAACCCTAACCTTTAAAGTGGACTCAATTTGCACTATTTCTAGCAGTCTGCAAAGACAGCATGAGAGAGGGGCAATTCTGCTCAGTTCTGTAGTTGTGAGATTTCTGTAAAGATATAAAGGAAAGTTGATAGCTGGTTAACATTCATGTGATTTCCACAGCAGCTAAGATAGCCCAAGAAGGCACTGGGGATATCCATTATTATTATTATTAAAGTTTATTTCTAGAGCGCTGTCAGTGTACTCAGCGCTGTACAAAAGACAATCAAGGATAAAACAGAATAAAACCTGCCAGAGGCGTATAATCTAAGTAAAACAATAAGCAAAATAATAAAAGTCAATTAAAACAAAGACAATTACAACAATTAATAACAACATCCACTGTTTTTAATAATTTTAAGGCAGTAATAAAATCAGAAGGCATCAAGGAATAAGTCTACCAAGTTTCAGATCTCTGGATATTTCTGGCAGTCTGTAAAGGCCCTGAGTCTGTTGCACTTTGGACCTATCATGAGAAGGCATAACTCTCTAGAAAAGACAATGGTCCAAAACACACTGCAGAAATAATCCAGTTTCGGACCGTTTTAACTGCCCTGGATAAATTGCTCAGGAATTCTGGGAACTGTAGTTTTGTAAGACATTTAGGCTTCTCTGTTAGAGAGTGCTGGTGCTACAATAAACTACAATTCCCAGGATTTCTTAGCACTGAGCCACGGCAATTAAAGCAGTCTCAAATTGGATTATTTCTGCAGTGTGTTTTGGACCAGTATGCTTGGGAAGGTAGAAAGCAGTAGGAATAGAGGAAGATGGCACTATATGTGGATAGACTCAATTTGAAAAAGCCATGACCCTCAGCAGGGCTGTTGATAGGGTGGCATGGAGGCCTTTCATTCATAGGGTCACCTGAAGGCAATTAACAACAACATATTATAGCACTAGAGAGTCAGCATGGTGTAGTGATTTGAGTGTTTGAGGAACATGACTCTGGAGACCAGGGTTTGAATCCCCACTCAGCCATGAGAACTGACTGGGTGAGCTTCGTAAAATCACATTTTCTCAGCCTCAGAGGAAGGGAAACCCCCTCTGAACAAATCTTGCCAAGAAACCCCTATGATAACTTCACCTTAGGGTCACCATAAGTCAGAAATTACTAGAAGGAACACAGCAACAGTTATAGCACTATGATTCCTATGGATTCCTGGGGGTTGTGCTTTGGTGAGGCACCTGAACTCTCTAGAAGACAATTCCAAATACCCCACCTTAAACTGCAAATCCCAAGATTCAATAGGATGTGAGCATGGCAGTTAACATGGAATCACAGTGTTATAACTATGGACCTTATCACACGGGGTCCAAGCAGTCGCATCCCCGTCCCATTGTGCTTCCTTCCGGTCGTGGGAAATGTAATTCCCATTTTGACCAGGAATCCAAAAGGACGGGGATGCGACAGGGATGGGCGGGGTTTCCCTGCGACGTCGTTTGATCACCCAGGGAAAGGAAGCGCGATGGGACGGGGATGCGACGGGAATGTGACGGGGATGGGCGGGGTTTCCCTGCGACGTCGTTTGATCACTCGGGGAAAGGAAGCGCCATGGGACGGGGATGCCATGGGGATGGGACTGCTTGAGACCCCCGTGTGATAAGGTCCTATGTTGTGTGAAAGGGCCTCAGGTTTTCAGGCTGGATTCTTTTGTAGCTCTAACTGGAGATTGCTGGTTTTCCCTATTGGACTCCCATCCAAGTACCCTGTTTAGCTTTCAAAATCAAATTAGATCATACTACACAGTTATAGCACTGTGATTCCATTTTAACTGCCATAGCTGCTTTGTATGGAATCCTGAGGTTGGTAGTCTAGTAAGGCAACCAAATTCATGACTGAGAAGTATAAATATGCTTCCTTAAATTTCAAATTCCAGGATTCCATAGGATGGAACCATGACATTTAAAGTGAAATCAGTGCTACAATTGTGTGCTGTAAAAGGGCCCATATGTGTTCTGGATATCAGGGTATGCTCTTATTATATCCAACATTGACAACTTAATCGGTACATACCTACTCATGTCCCACAGAGTTCAGTGGAGAATAATTCCAGTAAATGTGCCAAAGTTTCCAATCAAATTGCTAGCTCAACTAGTCGAGATCCAGTGATGCATGTGATTTGAACACATATAGATTTACCATTCAGCAATTGATTCAAAGGGGCTGCTACAGCTGATACTAGCAAATAGATTTAGGCCATACTTAAGATCATACTGTCCATCTTTTATCCTACACATTTTTGAAGAGTTGTGTTGCATGGCAAATACTGTGCTCAATTTCATCCCATACAGTTGTTCAAGTCCTTTTTCACAACCAAAGGCATCAATACACAGATGATACTTTGCAGCATATAATGATACTTTGCAGCATATAATGAATCCACACATAGTATAAAAACACTTGTATTTTCTTTTTAACCTTCCTATACTTACCCGTCCTCTCAGCTAGTGAGTGGAACAATTCTAATAATTACTGTCAGAAGCTAGATTTTATTTCTTTGCAGGGAGAAATAGAATGCCATATTACATATCTGGGACACCAGTTTTCCATTAGCTTTTATTTTATCTCCACTCCGCAGATAGTTCCTCAAGGACAAATGGAGACAAGTAATTCTTTTTCTCATTCCCCCCCCCCCCTTTTTATGAACACTGGCCACATGAGAAGTGAAAGTAAGTCAGTTCTAAAAGTTTCCACAGCACACTGTAAACTATTGTAAATATCTGTACAAATCAACAGCACTTATAACAAACCTGTTGGGAGACACTACTTATTTATTTTTCAATTTTTAAAATATTCTATACACAAAAATTGAAAGGGAGAGACTTGTAACTCACAATCTTAAGTACAGAGTGCTCCTGTTCACCGTGGCAGCCATCCCTTCAGTCAGAATACTCCATTCCATTCTACTTCTATCCCAATTTTCCATCTGTTTCCAAACAGTCAGCTGGTGTTCTGTCACTGCTAAGCATGCCCAGTCTTCACTGAGCTGTTTTGGATATCCTCCCCATAACCCTTTTAGATTTGCGCCCCCCCCCTCAAATTTTGCAGAGATTGTTTTGAAAGCAGATATTGGTAGAGCACATCAAACATTTTCAGAAATAAAGCATCACTTAAAGCATTTGGCAAAGGAAGCTCAGAGGTCATCCAGACAGAGCAAGTGACAGGTCATCAAGGTGATTTGATCTGTCTCTGTTACATAACCAGAGCTGAAACTGGATTGAAATGGATCTAGGGCTGTATCTACACTGTAGAAATATTCCAGTTTGATACCACTTGAACTGCCATAGCTCAATGCTCTGGAATCCTGGGATTTGTAGTTTGTTGTGGTACCAGAGCTCTCTAACAGAGAAGGCTAAATGACTCACAAAATGACAGTTCCCAAAATTCCATAGCATTGAGCCATGGCAGTTAAAGTGGTGTAAAACTGGATTATTTCTGCAGTGTGGATGCAGCCTAGATAATCCATTTCACCAAGGAACTCCTGGAGCTGGGAGGCCACACATGTTCCAATACCTAGCTGAAGAATAGTATGTGAGACACTGGTCAATAATTATCCCTTGTAGAGGGCTTCAGGGATGGCTTTTTAAATGGAAGTCTAACTGCCTCCTTTAGGCAAGTTGGAACTTTTGACTTATTGAAAGGGATATGGACTACCCCCTCAGCCAGTCCCCCTTTGGCTTGTTTAATGACCCAGGGAGGGAAAAGATCTAGTAAATGCATGGAGTCTCTCACCTCTCCAAGGACCCTGTCCACATCCTCAGCTGCCTAAATTGAAAGGTATCTAATCACACAGGACAAGCAGCAGCCAAGGTTACATCCACTGAAACTGTATCTACAGCATCCAGGTTGGAGCAGTTCTGAGTAATTTTATCTGCAAAGTGCCATGCAAATTCTTCACAGTGTGTTGTTGAGTTGTACATTTAATTGTATTTTGGCTTAATTTGGCTTCTCATTACTGATTTTGGACCAGGTGTGCATCCCTTTATCATCATAGAACTCCATATACAATACATTTATGACCAAAACTGCCTTAAGTCATCAATGATTGTTTTCGCATACTACAGTCAGCCTTTTCCCAGGACTTGCTGCCTCTAGACTTAGGACATTTTACTTTAAATTTGCCTTTTCCTATCCCTCACATCTATCCTCTCCATCATTCTATTCCCCTCTTATCTTCTAGCATGATGTTTCAGTCACCATGGTAACATGGCAGTGGACCTTTAAATTTTTCTCCTTTAGTATACTAGCAATATAGTGCAGTTTCCCTGCATTAATGCATATGGTGCTGGCTGTACTATCGGTGTAATGCTATAGCACTAAGGAAAAACTTTTTTAAAAATACATCCACAAATCAGACAGAAAAATTACATGGAAAGGGAAGCAATGGATCTGGAATGGGGGCAAAGAAGCAGGGAGTGAAAGGGGAGGGGATCAGAGAAAAGATTTGTACTCCCTATTCTGACAACTCTTCAATTATTATGAAGGACTGTGTGTATTGGAGGTATGCTACAACACAACCACAAGAGCAGGAACAAAAGAAAATGAATGGATGATGAGACAATGATCACCAAAATATGATGCAACATCCAACAAAGGATGCAATACCCAACAAATTGCAACAGATTTGAGAAATAAGGGCTTGAAGCAAGGGATCAGATAGTGCCTTCTCCCCAGTTGCATATATAGCAATTGATTGGGTTACTCATTGACTCTTAATTCAATATTGGCAATGGAATGGCCTCCTCCACCATACCTGAAGGCAGCAGGCCAGTCTGAGCAGTGAAGAGAGGCTGTGTGGCACAGGTAGTTCAGTCATCCAAGAATATGGAATATCTGGGATGCTTTGGAAGGACAATCAGGGGATTGTTATTGCTGTCTCTTATCACCTGTCACCTAGGGCAGTTGCTTCATTCTTCCTAATGCTAAGGTTGGTACACAGGAAAACAGTAGACAGAATAATTAATCTTTTATAGAATTGCAGTTTCCCAACTCACATTGTACCATTACTAATACAGTGTGGGATATGGAGATCTACATTTCTTCCACTGCCTGTCCCTCAGCCTCAACCATTTGTTGTTAGTGTTAACTGCCATCCACTTTGACTTATGGTGAACCTTTGACTGACAAACCTCCAAGTCACCCTACCATCAACAGCCCTGCTCAGGTCTTGCAGACTCAGGGCCATGGTTTCTTTTTCTATCCATCTGAATTGAGTCTATCCATCTGGAATGTGGACCTCCTCTTTTCCTATTTACTTATACTTTACCAAGCTTTATTGTCTTTTCTAGTGAGTCATGCCTTCTCATGAAATGACCAAAGTATGACAGTCTTAGTTTAGTCATCTTCGAATTGAGACTTGATTTGCTCTAAGATCCATTTATTTGTCTTTGTAGCAATTGACAGTATACATAGAACTCTTTTCCAGCACCACATTTCAAATGAATTTATTTTCTTCCTATCATCTTTTCTCACTGTCCAGTTTTCATAATCATACATAGAAATGGGAAACATGATGGCATTTACAAGCCTAACTTTAGTATTCAATGATATATCTTTACATTTAGTGATCTTGTTTAGTTCTTCCATAGCTGCCTTTCCTAGTCTTCTTCTGATTTCATAACTGTAGTTTCCATTCTAAGTAAATAGCTGAGTCAATGTTTGGAAAAATCTTTATTTCAATATCTTCATTGTCTGCTTTAAAGTGATGTAAAAATTATCTGTGGTCACTATTTTTGTTTTCTTAATGTTTAACTATAAACCAGGCTATGCACTTTCTTCCTCAACTTTCTTCAGTAATTGTTATCAAGTCTTTTCTGCTACTAATTGGTATCATCTGCATATCTTAAATTGTTATTGTTCCTTCCTCCAATTTTTCCTGTTCCTCTCCTGAGCTCAGCTTGGACATCTGGCACTTCTCACTCCAAATATAGTAAAAGTCTTTGTTGTAAAAGTTTGAGTATCACTGTCGTTGCATTGGAAATTAGCTCAGATCTGGCTATACATGCAGACACAATGATCTAAAATCTGTTGTTATTTCTCACTACAATAGACCCACACCATTTAACAATTGTTTGAATGGCCTACTTTAGTTGAGACTAAGCAATGGGGTCACAGCCACTGCCCCCATTCAAACATTCTAATATGCCAGGGGTAGGCAACCTGTCCCCTTTAAGGGCCAAGGGACTTCAGCTTCCAGAATCCCAGGAGCTATTGGCCAACATGGGACTATTGGCCAACATGGCTGAGGCTTCTTGGAGCTGAAGTCCCTCGGCCCTTAAAGGGGACAGGTTGCCTACCCCTGTAATATGCAATCCAGTGCCATTGCAAAGCAGTGGCAGAGTGTTGTCAAACAGGAATGGATAATTTTAAAGAGTCTAGAAGCCATTTTTGCTTGTTGTAGACCTTGTTAAGCCACACACACACACACACCGTATTTAAATTTCCACCTCCTAAATTGCAAACTTTACTGTGTCCCTAGAACAGGGGTAGGCAACCTTTCCCCTTTAAGGGCCGAGGGATTTCAGCTCCCAGAAGCCTCAGCCATGTTGGCCAATAGTCCCATGTTGGCGAATAGCTCCTGGGATTCTAGGAGCTGAAGTCCCTCAGCCCTTAAAGGGGAAAGGTTGCCTACCCCTGCCCTAGAAGTTGCTTGGTGGGACAGCTTACCACTTGTGTAATTTAACCAGTCTGTGGTTGCCAGAATGAAAACTGGAGAGTAGTCTTATATCTACAGTGGTTGTGGAGAAAAGAATTTCAGCAGGTATTGCTTGTTACATGGTTGTGTGATAAGCAACACATGCTGAAATTCCTTCTACAAAACCACTAATGGCTCAGTAGTCATCTTAGTTTTCAGTGTGGCTACTCCCTGGGCGTGTTTCATGGCAAAAAGCATTAAAAATCAAATGGCCGATTATCACTGCCAGTTCCCTTTTTAAAATGCTCATTCCTTGCTTATAACAGGCCCAAAGAAGGTAAAATTACATTGAAGTGTCAAGCTGAACCCTCTGAGGCCTCTGAGCATGCAATTTGCTATTTAGGAAGTGGACTTTAGGGGAGGAGTAATGAGGAAGGTGAATATGGTTGGAGCTGCTGTCATGCAGTCATGGGGTCACAGTTGGTCCACTCCTGTTGTAGATATTCCCAGTTCAAGTCCTTGGAATCTTCTGTTTCAAAAGGATCAGGTAGTATGGATGAGAGATAACCTCATCCCTAAATGGCAGAGAGAATGAGGTGCTGGAGTTGAGTTCTGCAGTTACCATGGACAGTCAGGAAAAGAAATAAATGGGTTCTAGAGTAAATGAAGTCTGAATTCTCCCTGGAAACCAAGATGACTAAACTGAAACTGTTATACTTTGGACATATTGTGAGAAAAGAAAAGATGCTTGTTAATTCAAGACCGGTAGGAAAAGAGGAAGACCATATTAGAAGCGAATAGACTGGGTCCAATTCCCCACTCCATATAACCCACTGGGGTGAACTTGGACAAGTCAGATGCTCACAGCCTCAGGGGAAGACAATGGCAAACCTCTGAACAAATTTTGCCAAGAAAATCCCATGATAGGTTCAACTTAGGGTCATCAAAAATCAGAAACAACTTGAAGGTGCACAAGCTACCCTTGTGTCTGGTCTGGAAACTGCAGCTAGTCCAAAACATGGCAGCCAGGCTTCTATCAGGAACATCTAGGAGGGATCACATCACTCCTGTTTTGAGGTCCCTCCACTGGCTGCCTATTGGTTTCCGGACTCAATACAAGGTGTTGGTTATTACCTTTAAAGCCCTAAATGGCTTGGGTCCAAGTTATATCAGAGACCGCCTTCTCCCATATAATCCTCCCCGTGCTCTCCGTTCCTCCGGGAGGAACTTGCTGCAGCTTCAAAAAACAAGGCTCGCGGGGACCTCCCGGAGGGCTTTCTCTGTTGTCGCTCCCAGACTCTGGAACGGCCTGCCGGATGAGATCCGTCAACTAACATCTCTGGATAGCTTCAAAAGGGCTATCAAGATGGATCTCTTCCGGCAGGCCTTTCCAGATTAAATTACCCGGTCTTGTAACCTGCGATCAGCGACTGAGTGCTTATTATGCACTTTTTAATTTCCCATTAGCAGGGGCTTGGTTTGTATGAAATTTTTATTAATTTTATTAATTAATTATTAATTTATAATTACGATAAATTTTTACTTAGTTTTACATTGATCTTGATTTAATGGATTTTTAAGGGGGGGGAGGGGGAATGTTGTTGTTTTACATTGTATTATTGTATATTTTATTTATCATGTTCACCGCCTGGATTGGTCCGCCATAGGGCGGTATATAAATAAAAATTATTATTATTATTATTATTAATAACAAGACTGAGATCTAAGCAGGATCTAACAGGTTGCTAACAAGATGACTTGGAGGTTTCCCATTCATAGGGTTACCACAGCCAAAGTTGACTTGAACGCAATTAGCTGCAACAACAATATGTCAGTCAGAATAGACAATATTGATGTAGCTGGGCAAATAATCTTATTTTTATAAGGCAATTTCTAGCATTCCTAGCTGGTACACTCTAGAAAAATGGTAGCACCCAGATGATCATTTTAGCTGTCTGGAAACCAGCCCTGATAAAGCCAATGCAAAGTGGGAAGTACAATAAAATAAAATAAAATAAAAATGTTACCCAATGGCAGTTGTTGGGTTCCATGCCAGTGAGGCTATGAATCTGTTCTGAGCTTTAATCCAAACTTTAAGCTAACCAGGTTACCTTATATCTCAAAATAGATTTAGCACCTTGAATAGCTCCTTTGAAATCTAGAGCAAAGCCTGGAGTGGGGTCACCACCCAACTGACAGAAGAGCCCTTAGGTGCCACTCATTCTACCCAACTCCTTGTAAAATCCAAAGTTGCAAATGTACTATGGGTTTACCTATTTAAGAGCCTCTGTCTTGTACGTAATGATGCCTGCTCTTTTGACTTAACATTTTTAAATGATTTCTCCTCCCGGCCCTGAATAGCATAGGGCATGCCAATAAAATTGACAATTTACACAGCACAAGCTTGGCAAGCATTGTTTCTCTAAGGATCACTGGGTAAAATTTGCCTCAGGCATGTGCCATATCTCCAGGATATTGAGTGTAAATAGGCTTGCTATTGTCATTATCCACTGATACTCTGTGCACTTCTATATTTAGAGCACTTGAGAGGATTGTGGTACAACCTCTCTCAGCCAGATTTCTAGCACCTTTGAATCTTCTTTTGTCAAATCCATGGGCAGGTGCACCGATACCCTTTGAAATGATGCACCTGCCAAATGAAGGAGGTCTGGTTTAATGTCATTCAGAGAAAGCCACAGAAACATTCATTGAGTGGGTAGAAAAAAATCCTAGTTCTCCTCACACCTCTGCTTGAGGTTTTCTTTTTTCTTATAAAAGGTTATCATTTTTTTCTATCCAAAAGCTAATGCAGGAATAAAAAATTCAGCAATGAGCTTGGGATATTTACCCATTGGACAGTAAGAGGAAAGAGAAATGTCTAAATACATATGTTTTTAAAAAGGCAGTTGCATTAAAAAACCCCAGCACCTTCTGTCCCTAAACCATTTCCACTGATCTTTTATTCTCACCTTCAAATGAAGACTGGAAAGTTATAGTTAATGCTCAAGTGGACCTATGTCATGAGACATAGCCTTAGGCAGCAAATTTTGGAAGTTATCAAAAGGTGACAAGTTGTCAGTTACTGAATTCATATATTTCCTTTCAACCCCAGGGAGAAAATAATTTGTATTTTTCTACCTCATCTACCAAGAAAAGTTATTCAGTCATTGCTGGAACACATGATAAAAATGTAAACATTTTCATCTTCAACTGTCTTCTCTTCCTTTACTTTTCTCAAGCCAGACTCTGGAATCATAGCAAGGGAAGTGTTTTGTCCATCACACTGACTTTATTCCACCACTGGGGCAATGTATTTTAGTGCTAATTTCCCTCCAGATATCTTCACTTTGTTAGAGATGGGGGGGGGGAGGATCATTTATCTTGCCAATGCTCTGTTTTAATGGACACATTAGTTACCATAGTGCCTTTTAATTTTCAATGAATGTGAACATTTCTGCACAAATAGAAAATATTTCTGCATTGTTGCTTTGCTGTATGTTCATTTCCTTGCAATGAGGTAACCCTGTTTTTCCTAGTATAAACCAGATTTCATGGCTGTCATGACAACTTTGGGGCTGTCTCAGTGCATCATTGGCCCAATATATGTGGCAGGACATACCCTGGACCTGATTTTTCTTGTTGGCGGATTGAGAATGAAGTGATTGTGAGTGTGTGTATATATGTATGTGACAATATCCCTGTTGTGGACAGACTACTTCCTTGCTTGTTGGTAATGTGCTCTTGCTTCAGAGGTAGCAGAGCAATTAAGATAACCCCTCAGATACCTGTGGAATTTGAAAGATTCCTAAATGCTCTGTGGATATTTCAGGTAATAGGGATGGAGATTCGTTTGAGATCTTGGTCTCACTATAGAAGTGTGAGGTCAAAAGGTCCATGGATATAATCATACCTTAGCATCCAAGCCAGGGCTGTTGAGCCTGTAACTCACCTTAGATTATAGAAGATTCATAGACAATGAAATAGCCTGGATGATTGCCAAAGTGAAGATGGCATAGGCAACGGAACAAATATGACCAAAAATTGGCAGGGACTTGCTATTCCTATCATGTGGTCAGCAAATAAATGTGGTTATTTGGTAAGCAAATAAATAAATATAAAATCTTACTATGCATTGATGATTGTATCCTTGACACATCACCCAGCAGAGTTATTCCAAGTGTTGAGGAGCATATTGGTATCAGATGTAGAGAGGAAAGGACAGGACTACCAATTGCCTGCTGAGACAAATTCACATGGCACTTCAAGAACAAAGTCACTCATATGCACTCACAATTTGCCACCTCACTTATCTCAGAGTTTGGGGAGGTGACCAGTGCACCATCTGATAACTTTTCTTGGGACCAGTTACTGTTGGTCAAGCCTGATGATGTGGAGACGTTGCTTGAATCAGTTAAGTCCACCACACGTAAGGCTGACACTTGCTCAATTTGGCTGATAAAATCTAGCAGACATGCATTGATTGGGTGGGTGCAAGACATGATAAATGCCTCACTACATCAAGGGAAAGTGCTGCTCCTTGAGGGAGGCTGTAGAACCATCAGTCCACAAAACCTCCATCTTATCAGGATTTAGCTTCAGTTTACTGGTCCTCATCTAGTCCATTATAGCATTCATACAGTGGTCCATCACCAGCACAATCTCAGGAGGTTATCACATGGGAGGAAATTAGGAGTTTAAACAGTAATTAACCCTTGAAAATTGTGCAATTGACATTAAAACACAATTAAAATGAGATTAATACAAGAGCCATTATTCCATGAATAACGAGGGAATAATCAGGCAATAAACAACAATAAGTCATTCATGGGAAAATTCTGTGAATGATTTGCTACTGTTTCATCTCAATGTCACATGAAAACCATTAGTGCAGTTGTGGGATTATCACAGGTTATTCACGGGATAATAGCACTTTGAACACAGCGTTGTATCAAAACCATTAATGCAATTACAGGATTATCATGGGTTAATCACTGTTTATACTTCCAATTGTCCCTCATGTTATAAACTCCCATGACTGCTCTAGACATTTCTAGGTCCTTTAGTGTAATTCTGTGGTACGCTTGGGCTGGAGGTTGACCACGGAATTACACTGAAGGGCCTAGAAATGCCTAGAGATAATATATTTTATTCAGACATGGATAAGTGAAGCCATGGATACTGAATCCATTGATATGGGGGTTGTACTGTACCTATGTCCACTTTATGCTTACATATTTTGTAAATTCTCCCTAATGTCCCCACATTTCCAGGTGTGCCCAGAGCTCTGTTGTTATGGGACACCCCCTCAGTTTTAATGGCAGCCTCTTCTGCAGTTTCTTCAAGTGTTGGCATCTCTTCTGGGTTTACAGAAACTATGCAAGTGCTGACTCTATGGTGAAAATTGAGTTCAGCACCTGGACAGCTCCATAATATATAAAGCAATGATGGAGAACCTTTAGGGTAGGCAACCTTTTTGAGCCAGGGGCTGGGTTGCTGTCCCTCAGACAATTGGGGGGCCGAAGCACCAAAAATAAATAAATAAATAAATAATTTTTTTAAAAAAATAAAAAAATATGCACGCACACTCTCTCAGCCCCAGAAAAGCCATGGCAAAACCCCTGTGGAGATTTTGCCAAGAAAACCCCAAGAACAAATAATAACAACAATAATCAATATCATCATGGCGGGCGGCAGTGGCGGCGGGCGGCAGCAGGACTGGCCTGGGCCGGTCCAAAGGCCTCAGGGGGCCGCATCCGACCCCTGGCCCTTAGGTTGCCTACCCCTGCTTTAGGGGCTGAGTGCCCAAATTAAAAGGCCTTCTGGTACTGGTGTTACCCATTGATGGGGGCAGGACTTCCAGAATGGGACTTCTTCCCCCCATCTTCCTGAGTCTTCAGCTGCCTCTCCGAGACAGCTCTCCAGAGATATTATGGAAACTCCAGAAACAGAGGTGAGGAGGGCAGAAGAGGAACAGGTACACACATCTTCCTCCTCCTCTTCCTCCTTCTCACCCTATGCATGCAGGGGAAAATGGCTCTGTGTGCTATCTCTGGCACCCGTGCCATAGGTTCTCTATCATGGATCTACAGGAACTGTGGAAGAGGCTGCCATTAAAACCATGAGTGGTCACCCCAAGCAATAACACAACTACCAGCATGATCCCTTTTCTTCTTTGTATGTATTGCTGTGTAGGGCTTTGGTCCAAAAAAGCAATTTTAAAAAATGGAATAAACCAACAAATTGCAGTCACTAAAGCTATTCCTACTTTCCCTATCCCTTTCCCACTGCAATAACATCATCAGCTTCCCGCCTGGAAGTGATTTCAGCTCCATTCTAAGTTAAATGTTCTCTAGACAACAACCCTGCCTGCAAAATTAACAGGATGTCTGTGCAAAGATGCTGGCTCTATTTAAATATTGAGTTGCCAGATGGATTCCCAACATTAGCTCAGCCCTTGCCAGAGTTACAGTAAGGGATGCATAGTACTGTAGAGCTGTCAGTCAGCCACCTCCATTGCTCTTGAGCCTGAAGGTAATAGGTTGGCTGAGAAATCTGAACACATTCATTGTACCAAGGGATAGCATGTTGCTGAAGGTATTGCACATCAGATGAGATGTCACACTTCTCGAAGAAGTGCAGAGCCATTAAGACAAGCCAAATCCTCTGCTGGTTATATTCCCTTTCCCCAATCAAAAAAGCTGGAATGACAACAGAATGTATAAAACTGCAAGAGACCCTTGCTGGATGACAGCTGCTGTTGGGAAAAGCAAAAGAGCTGAGGTTCTCTGAGTTTCTGTGTCAGAAGGAAACCTGGTTGTGCCTGCTCATCAATTAATATAAATAAATGTACTTGGACAAGGTGATAGATGGTGGATAGGGAAAAGCTATTAAGCTGAAATACCGCTTTCTAAAAGTTCTTCCATGTTAGGTAGCCAGAAAGCATTTTTCCCTTCCCCGGAAAAAATAGCAACACAAGTTAAACACAAGTTTAAAATAGCCTTTATTAAATGCTTAAAGTTTCAGTCTGAAGCCTAGGGCAACTGTGGCCACTCAGATGTTTTTGGCCAACAACTCCCAGAAGATCTAGCCAGCATAGCAATTGTGAGGGATTATGGGAATTCCAGCTCAAAAACTTGGAGGAAGCACAGTTGCTCACTACTCTCTGGGTGGTGACCCTAAGATGACCCTAAGACTCTGTCATGGGGTTTTCTTGGCAAGATTTGTTCCAAAGAGGTTTACCATTGCCTTCCCTTGAGGCTGAGAGCATGTGACTTGCCCAAGGTTACCAATGGTTTTCATGGCCAAGGGGGAACTGAACCCTGGTCTCCAGAGTCCAATGCTCAACCACTATGCCATGCTGGCTCTCTGCTAGCTATTGTGCTAGGGATAACTGCCATTGGAATTAATGGGCCTTACATCTGAATAAACATTCTATGAATGGTGTTGCACACAGATCAATTTTAGATGTGTCTGGAAAGAAAATAGATGGAACATGAGCAAATGCAAGACAAAATTGGATAAAGAAAATTAACAATGAAAAGGATGCCAACCTTTCTACAGAAACCAAGCTCTTTTAGGTGGTTAACACAGAGAGGATTGTTGAAGAGCTCTAAAGGCTCTCCCCAAAATGGAGAAATGGTCATCCAAATGGCAAATGGAGTTAAGTATGTTGTTGTTGGTCACTACCAGGTCAGAAAGTTAAGATGTACCTGATTTTACAGTTGTGGAGTTCAGTTTATACAACTGTAAAATGAGGTACACCTTAACTTTCTGATTTGGCAGTGACTAATTTGGTGAGAGGTCTCAAGGTCTTGACAACTAGGTCAATGAAAATGTTGCTCCAATGTACAGCTGCTGTGAAAAGGCATATTCCAGATCATTAGGAAAGGACTGGAAATAAAACTTCCAATATCACATTGCCTTTATGGTGTAACAATACCCAGCATAGGCAACTGTAGCTCTGACGGTGTTTTGGATTTCATGTCTCATAATGCTTCAACTTTGGCTATGCTGGGCTGGATGGAGCTGCAATCCAGAGATATCCAGAATGGGACTACCTTTGCCTGTGTACCCACTCTTGCTGTACATTGTTCCCAGCACCTTACTTCAGAAAGGTGCAGAAAGAGATAACTGAAATGAACGAAGGGCTGGAGCAAATCCCTGATGAGGAAGGTTGCAACATTTGGGGCTTTGGTAGTCTGTGTGTGTGTGTGTGTGTGTGTGTATGAGAGAGAGAGAGAGAGAGAGGGAGGGAGAGAGAAAGAGGGAGAAAACTTGTACTTTCACTGTAAGAGATGGGATTGTGACAATCTGAAAGGGATCTGTCAGTGGTGCCACACTCATTGAATGCCCTCTGCTGGAAACTTGAGAGGCACTATTGCTAATTTTGTTTAAGTAAAAACAAGCAGAAACTGGGGAGCACCCAATGAAATCCACCATCTTTTGAGGACTTTGAGATGTGACTCCAGTTTCCTCTGTGAATTTATTTGATATTATTCACCTGGGATTTTTGCATTTCACTGATTTATTTTTATTTGCTGGCTTTGTAAAATTGTATAGCTTTGTTTATTCCATCTTTTAAAATTCTATAAGGACCTATGCAGATAGGCCTAAAGAGCTGGCCTGAGGATGGAGTTGGGGTGGGGAGACTGCGCGCCAGCCACCCTGACTCTACCCCAATGCCACCGTCACGCTGCATGTCCGACCACATGGTCCACGGCAAAAGACCAAAGGGGTGCAAAAGAGCTGTGGTGGTGGCTCTAAGAGTGGCTTTTTTGCTGCCCCAAAAGGAGCGGCATTTGCCAGCTCTTTTTGGAGCAGGAAAAAGGAGGATTGGCGCTGCAGCGTGTGGTTGCCGCAGCCCTGAACCAGTGCTCCCAGGGGCGGCTCAGAGCCTCCCCTTAGGGGGCTACTGCACCAGCCCTAAGTCATCCTGGAATCAAATTGAAGGAGGGCTGTATAGAAATCTTTTGGGGGGGCAATACGTAAAATAAAACTCAGCCTTCTGTGGCTAGGCTATCTTAAGGACTTTATCTTTCCCTACAGACCTGCTTAAATACTGGAGCCCAGAGCTTGGAAAAACATACTTTTCTGGATTATAGTTCCCAACATTCTACAGTTAGCATACCAATTGGCCATGCTTACTGGGAAATTTGAACAGTTGCTGCAGTCTAAAAAATCCCACAATCTTTTATGTTGGCTGAGTGAGTCTGGAAATTGTAGTTCAAAATTCTCAGACTCCTCCAGGTGAAGGTGAGAGACACAACCAGCTTAAATACCATACCCAGGCCTCTCCATCTCACTGTTATCGCTCTTTCATACAACCAAGATTTGTTTTTTCCCAAACGGATTTAGGTTTAATATGAACAACAACAGGACCTACCCTGCTGATAAACAGAGTGGGGCACACATCTCCGGTAACAGATGCTGGGGGACAACAATGATGGGAGTCCCTTTTCTAGGGCATATTTAACTAATCTAAAAGTACCTAAACATTGGATGGCCTTTAATCTGGTAGAATGTCATGCTCTTCCACCATTTGTCCTTGAAGAGGAATGATGCCTCTGTGCATCTGGTCATATGGAAACAATAGAGCCTATGTTACTCCAATGTTTGTACTATAGAGATATCTGCATTAGCCTCATTTCACCCTTAGTATATAAAATATCCTGGATGCATAGGACATTTTTATTCCTGTTGCTTCCAGACATTAATCCTGATACAACATATAATGTTTCTAGGTTCTGTGCAGCAGTGCTTAAAATTTGTCAGATGAGGCCGTTGTCATTGCTCTGTAGTCAAATGGATAGGATGCTCCACATACTAAAGCAACTTCATTTATTTCTCATATTTTTAATGTTTTTTCATATCCATTTTATGTTTTAGATATGTGTATATTTTATTTTTATATTTTTAATTGAATGTGCTCTACTCCCTAGTGTTAGTCTATGACCGTAATGAAGATTCATTTGTTCGTTCGTTCGTTCATTCATTCATTCAGCTATGGGAGCCTCCACCTCAACTATTCCTCCTACCCCATTGGCCTTATCCCTCTCTTGGAAGATGAAGCCCTCACTCACAAGATCTGCTCTCGAGCCCCAAAAGTCACCTATTGTCCCCAGGGGCAGTAGAGGATGCTGCCTACTGCCAGCATTGAAGAAAGCATCATCTGCCAACCAATTTTGCTTCTTTACATGGAATGAGGGCACCATCTTGCCTTTTATCTCAGGGAGTTGTCAGACATATGTGAGAGGCACTCCCAGAGGAAGGCTCATCCATTTAAAGTGCTCAGATTGCATTAGAAAACTTACAGCAAATGATCTGGAATTGAATATGGGAAGGGCTGCTGATGGAATTTGAAGCAACAGAAGGGGCCCAACAGCTGTGAAAAAGTCCAGGGAGGAAGTTGCAACCCAGCCAGCTGTGTAAACAACCAAAATACTATTAATTTCCAATGCATTTAAACAACAGCTACAACAGTTTCTCTCAGGGGAAAATTTGCTTACCAAATGAAGATGGAAGTAGTTAGAGCTTCTGTTGCATATGTCAGAGGTTTTTAGGTTAAGGCTACAATCCTATGCATGTTTATCTAAGAATATAACATTGAGGCATACACTTGAGCATGGTGTAGTGGTTTCAGTGCTGGACTATGACTCTGGAGACCAGGGTTCAATTCCAAGCTCAACAAAACCTATTGGGTGACCTTGGGCAAATCACATGCTCTCAGCCTCAGGGGGAGGCAATGGCAAACCTCTTTTGAACAAATCTTGCCAAGAAAACCCCATGATAGGTTTGCCTTAAGGTCACCATAAGTTGGAAATGACTTGAAGACACACAACACTAAACACATCCTTAGAATGTGCAGTTAGTTTTTAATTTGTGTATATTTTATGTGATTTTATATTGGATTTAGATGTTTTAATTGTTTTGAATTTTATTGCAATTTTAAAGGTTTTATCTGCAAGATGCCTTGGGTCTCTCTGGGAGGGAAGTTGGGATATTAAATAAATAAATAAATAAATAAATAAATAAATTCCCCTACTAAGAGAGCTTGGGAGCAACCAGTTACAAATAACTATTAACTTGCATTCAGTGCCTTTTCAGAACCAGCATGGTACATGAAGCAACATAACTGATAGCATTCTTTTGACTTACTATAGTAGGATGAAGCCAGTGCCAAGTACTGCAAAAGTAAAAACAGGTTCTATTATTTACCACCTTTAAATGGTTCTGTGGGTGCGGGAGATCAAATGAACTGAGGAGACATGGAATTATTGCAAAGCATGGTTGTCTTCATCACATACACACACCACCCTACCCTCCTTTGTATCGTTCCTGTCTCTTCCTTGATTTGTTGATTTGTGCTAGGCATTTGTGCTAGACATTTTCAGCTTCTTATGCAGCCACATGGAGTGGTGCAGTTCTTGACTACAGGTTTTAGTGCATCAAGGGGTGGCATCTCATCCTGGGTTATCATGCCTTGAGGCTAGGGAGAAACTGGGTTACCAAGTAAAATCTCTGCTTGTATTGTGCAGGTTGTAACCCACTGTTCAAATTTACCTGCCTCACCTTCTCTCTTTTTTTTAGTAGTAGTTCTTGCATTTATTTATTTATTTGAATTTTTGTATCATTTCAAGTACTCATTGAACAAAGGAACATTCTAGAAATAGATCATCAAAAGATAAAAGGATCCTTTTTTAAAATTTATGTTTTTGGAGACAGTATGTGCCAATTCTGAAAAAGAGGCAATCTGTTGACATTTAAAAAACGGATTCTCAGTTCCATTAAAGGCGCTGCTAATAGCTCCCCCAAGTCCAGTTCACACTGGTTCTTAACACTTTCAAGTATTGTTTACATATGACAAGGTTATATACATGTATATAACAATATGATTGGTGAATGTGGCTGGTACCAGAGTATTTACAAAGCAGTGACACTCAAACATATCACAATCACTTTTATCATAGTTCTTGTATACTTTTTAATCTGTATTGCAGGGGTAGGCAACCTTTCCCCTTTAAGGGCCGAGGGACTTCAGCTCCCAGAAACCTCAGCCATGTTGGCCAATAGTTCCATGTTGGCCAATAGCTCCTGGGATTCTGGGAGCTGAAGTCCCTCGGCCCTTAAAGGGGAAAGGTTGCCTACCCCAGCTGTATTGTTTTAAAAATGTTGTTAGCTGTCTTGAGTTGCATTAGTGGAAGTAAGGCAGGATATAAATTAATAAAAATAATGATGAAGATGAACTGGGACTCTGGAGGCAAGGGTTCAAATTCCCACTTGGTTATGGAAACCCAGAGCCCACGTGGCCAAAAGGGAGGAGTGGCCTCTCCCTAATAGGATTTGCCTCCATACTGTCTTAAATGAGAACAACGAAAACAACATCTTGACAAAATGAAGACCTGTAACTTTATCATCATCATTTTCTTTCTTTCTCCTGTATGATTTTTGATACCCTTGCCTGATGAATAAGGCAGTGGAGCTTTGAAAGCTTGCATCATGTCTTTTGTGCATTTGGGTTGGCCCAATAAAGGCATTGCTGTTTTATGAATTTGGGGTGTTATTGTACTTTTCAAACAGCTTTTACAGACTGCCAGAAATAATGCAGCTTGAGGCCACTTTAACTATCCTGGCTCAGTGCTAAGGAATCATGGGAACTGTGGTTTATTGTGGCACCAGAGCTCTCTGACAGAGAAGGCTCAATGTCTCAGAAAAAAATACAATTCCCATGATTCCCTAGCACTAAGCCAGGACAGTTAAAGTGGCCTCAAGCTGCACTATTTCTGGCAGTCTGTAAAGGCCCTATATGGCCATTACAGCTACTCCTGGGTATATAATGGTAACCAATTACTTTTTTACCCTTGGGAACAGTATATAACTATTTTTTCTTTCTTTAAAAAATGCATTTACAGTTTTTTTTAAAATAGATCTATAGATTTCAGAACAGTGCTTATTTATTCAGTGATCAAGAGAAGTACAGTTCTGGAAGAAAAGGGCCAGGACCTGGAGAAGATGCTTATAATCCCAGTGCTGAACACTGTGGGCTGCATTTAGCCCAAGAGACAGAGGGCTTATCTATGCTGCATAGTTTTAGCAGTTTGATATCACTTTAACTATCATGGCTCCCTCTTACGGATTTCTGGGATTTTTCATTTGATGAGGTGGTTAGAATTGTCTAATGCACTTCTCCAGCAGTACCATTGGAACTCTGGCAGAGGATTTTAAATATCTCACAAAACTACAGATCCCAGGATTCCATGAGATTTGGCCATGGCATTTAAAATGCCTTGCTAAACTGTATCTCAGAAAGCATCTACACTGTAGAAATAATGCAGTTTGATGCCACTTTCACTGTCATGGCTCCATCTTACAGAATACTGGGATCTGATGTTTTGTGAGGCACCAGAGGGCTAAAGACCTTGTAAAAACTACACATCCTAAGATTCCATAGGATGGAGCTGCAGCACTCAAAGTCATGTCAAACTGAATTATTTCTACAGTGTAGATGTGCCCATATGGTGAATACACCCTACAGTTTTATCCACCACTGGTTTAAGAGTTTATAAGTGCATACCAGCACTTGGAATTCTTTCCAGAAACTACCTAAGTGAGCTGCCAGAGAATGAATGAAAAGTTGGGTAAACTTTACAAAGCAGCATTTGGAGGATGAGAGAAGGAAGGTGAAATGAAGAATGACTGTCCTTGGAACTCTGACTGAGAGGCAAGGTGATTCTGCAGATGCCTTTCAGCTTCTCAGTACATGAGACTGGCCCCTTTCTGGATATTATTCAGTTTGCTCAAAGCCTCATGCATCTCTACTCCTTCTAAGTGCCCTACAAATTAATCATCAGTTAAGTTCAGCATCTGCACACACTGAATGTCTAATGGGTTATCGCCTGCTGGTCAGATGAATAGGGAACACTTTTTTTTTTAATTAATGTGTAAGTGGAGGAGAAGGAGGCAGCAACCTGTTCAGTTGAGTTAGATTTATGTTATAGGTCCAAAAGACACTGCTGAAATAATCCAGTTTGAGACCACTTTAATTATCCTGGCTCAATGCTAGGGAATGCTGAGAATGGTAGTTTTGTGAGACATTTGTCAGAGATCTCTGGTGCCCCAATAAACTACAGTTCCCAGGATTCCCTAGCATTGAGCCAGAGCAGTTAAAGCAGTCTCAAACTGTATTATTTCTTCAGTGTGCTTTGGACCATGATCTTAAACACATTTATTCGAAAAGTAATCTTCATTGAGTTCGCTTTTGAAGAAAGACATACCATATATGCTCCACCTCATGTATAAGTCGAGGGCAGGTTTTGGGGACAAAGTTATGGATTTTGATATGACCAGTGGATAAGTGAAGGGTAAAACTTAGGGGCATGTAACAAAGGATGTAAAGGATGAAGCAAAGAAAAACAATGCCAAAGAACTCACAAAATTCCATCAGGCATAACTGTTTGTGCTCACTCTAAAGCAGGGACCGGCAACCTTTTTCAGACCTGGGCCAGTCCCCCGAAGCCCAGGTCTCCGCTGGACCGAGGTGTGGGGGGGGAATGGCGGCACGCGCGCACCCTCCACTGCCACACGCACCCCCCCACGCACGCTGCCACCGCCACCACAGTGCGTGCGGCCGCAGCCACCGCAGCGCATGTCGCAGCCTCCATTTTGAAAATCAAAATGGCGGCTGCAACGTGCGTGGCCACACAGAGCAGACAATGCGCCGTGGTGGCGGCGCACGGCGGCAGTGGTGGCAGCAGGGATCGGCCTGGGCCGGTAAGTCCGGCGACCTGGGCCTTAACCAGCCCGGGGGCCGTAGGTTGCCGGCCCCTGCTCTAAAGGTTGGATGGATGGGGAGGGAACTATGGTACATTGTGGCTGTGTGGCTGTGTGGGAGGCACCCAGGCACAAGCTAGGCAAAGAAAATGCACACATGTTAAAAAGGATGTAAAGGCAAAGCAAAGAAAATAGTGACTACATTAGCAGTGATGATAAACTTTAATATGATATCTTTGCTTGATTTTAACCCAGGAAAGGTGAAAAACATACATAAATGTCTTATTCAAATCTTTCAAAGCCCCATTCCTCTTGGTGCTCCTTTGAGGGGGAGTGCCACCCCCCTTTTCTCTCCTAGGCATTCAAAAAGGTCAGAAGTGATACCACGGTAGAGAGAGGAGGGGATCAGTGCTTCTTTTAGGTGTTCCTGGGACAGATTAAACTTTTGCCTTTCACCATTCTACTCAAAAAGGGGGATGGTTCCTTTTTGATAAGAGTTAAAGTACTTACATTGACCCCATGTATAAATTGACTCACTATTTTGGGGGGGGGGGGGCAATTTTTGACTAAAATTTCTAGAATTATGCTTGAGTACATACAGTAATCTCTAGTCTGAATATAACCCGCACTGTACATTTGCAGATCTCCTATTTTTAAATCGGAATTAAAACTTTTAGAAAACTATTGTTTTCTAAAGCATTTAGAACTTTGTTGTTTTATGATAATGTATATTTGAGTACAGGTATAAGTTAGTTTGTTTTATACTATATTATATATATATATTTAATTTTACCAAGATAATTTCTTTTATAACTGTATTGTATAGTTTTGTTTTATTATTCATTCCTTCCCTCTGTATGTAGGCTTATGCACACACTTTAGTTTGCATACCTTTGGCAGGACTGCACTGTTTTTGGTTGTTGTACCTGTAAAGCGCCATATAAATTGATGGCACCATATAGATAAACAGTGATGATGATGATAATAATAATCAATAATAAGAAGAATTGAAGTAAAGAAGACACAGGAGTGTATGTAAAGTCTCTTGATGTGTCCTGAGGATGAATCTCCTTTACTGTTCTGGTGACTAGACATGTTATGTACAATTGGCCTGCTGGAAATTCTTCATCCTGTTCATGGACACAGATATTAGATCAACCATACCATCACATGTCTTTAGAGTAAGAAGAAATTCTGCAAGTTTTTTTTTGGGGGGGGGGGTTGGAAGGGGAAAGGGCTCACATTAACAGCATGAGCACATTTTCTTTCTCCTCCCATGCATGTTTTTGGGTTTAATAATAATATTAGCAACAGCTAATGCCAACACAAACAAACTGGTGGAGAATATTTGGAAAGTGTGTCTCTTTCTCTGAGTCAGTGGGACATGTCAGAAGAGAAAAATCTAAGAGGTTTTCTTAAAAGAGTAGCTTCTGTTCTGCTGTAGGGACTCGTTTACCTTGAACATAATTGTTGCCCAATGTTATCCTGTATTGCAGGCATCACAACAGATTGCAGTAATGCTCAGGACCATTTCATATGTTACCACATGACAGCAAATTGAATCTAGTCATCAGTTCTCTATTCAGGTGAGAGGAGTAGCTAATCTCACTAAGGGTCGATGCAGACCGGTACTTTAGGCTGGCCTGGGGATGGAGCTGGGGTGGAACAACTGCACACCAGCCGCCCCGACTCTGCTCCGATGCCATGTGCCTGACCGCATGGCATGTGGCGTAAGGGCACCCCATTGGCACAGCGTGCAGACACGCTGCACCAAAGGGGCACAAAAGAGCTACAGTGGTGGCTCTAAGGGTGGCTTCAGGAGGATTGGGGCCTCAGCATGTGGTTGCCATGGCCCTAATCCACCACTCCCAGGAGAGGCACAGAGCTATCCCTTACGGGCCATCTGCATCTGCCCTAAGTGTATGATAGAGCTGTTTGCAAATATCTGTTTGTTGCATTGAGCCTTTTGTTGTGTTCTTCTAAAAATATACCTTGCAAAAGCTTTCCATATGTCATTACAATGCCTAATATGAAAGAGTAAGAATTCTAAAAGTGAAAATTTCTATGTGAAGAGGTCAGAAGTGAGACCATCATAAACCAACACAATGGGCACAACTTAGCCAAAGTTAAGCAACATTAAGTTCCATTGATTTCAGAAGGAAAGAGTTTAGCATCTTTTCAGGTATTTCCCAATGAAACTGAATGGTGTTTAATTATGGTTAGATGATACTTAACATAAGTCATCTGGAGAAAGAAATATTGATGTCCCAAAAAGCTAACAAAATGTTTAATTTTAAGTTGTAGTGTTGGTGTGTTTGCATTATAAGAAAATTTTCCACTGGCTTTCTGGAACATCTCAAAGGTATTCAAATACAGCAGATGCTACTACTCTTTTCAGTCTCTATAGCAGGGGTCAGCAACCTTTGTTGCCGGGGGGCCAGGAGGGGGGGAATGGCGCGGGGGCTGTAGGGCTTTCCAAAATGGCACCCACTGCTGTGCGCATGTGTGCACAAGCGCGGCCGCCATTTTGGATGCCAAAATGGTACCTGTGCTCGCGGGCTGGCATGCGCGGGGCAGCAGCAGCGGTGGTGGCAGCGGAACCGGCCATGGGCCGGTCCCAAGGCCTCTGCGGGCTGCACCCGGGCTGAGGGCTGCCGACGCCTGCTTTATAGAATGCTTAAATCACAACGTCACTCTTTGTATGACAGATATGTTGTGCATATCAATGTGACCTGAACATAAATCTCCATTATGTCACTTTTCTTACATAGTATATTGTGGGCATGCTGCCAAATTTCTCTCACAGCAGGTTGATGTCCCATTAACATCATGGTATTTACATTTAACACTGGAAGGAAAGAAATGTTAGTACTCTTTGAATTAAGCCACTATACAATCCATACTTCTCCAGTCATGTGGAAGCAAGCCAATTTGACAAGATAATAGGATGAATACTACACAGGAACATAAAAGCCATGCTTTGAATCAGTTCAAAGGTATATCTTGTCCACATTATGTTTACACAATGACCTACCAGATGCTTATGGGAAAACCAACAAACAGGTGCAATGGTATCGTAGCTCTCATGTTCACCACTAACTGCATCTAACTGCTGGAGGGAATATGACTCTTCAAAGCAATCCAAGACTGCACCAACCACTATTTCTTGTGGCAATGAATTGCACAGTTTAACCATGCATTATATGAAGAACTACTGTACTTCCTCTTCTGAATCTCACGCTAGTCAGCTGGGTCCAAGAATTATTTGGGAGGAGCAGCTTTCCCCATACTACAGGTGGACATCATGAAGCCCACAACCCCAGAACCAGTATTGCAGTTCCTAGGGTACTTCAAAAATTGCCAAAGAAATTTTCACCAATCAATAAAACCATTACAGCAACAGAAAATTCTTGGTCTAAATGGGGGCTCATGATTTGCTGCCAAAGCAGAAAGAGCCCATTAAAAACAAGCATTTGGGACTCATTTTAATAGCTCCTGGATGTCTTCAGAAGTGTGTGGTACTGTGTATGTTTGCCATATTTGGGGGGGGGGAGAGATCCTCCATGCGAGGCATCAGAAGGCTGTAGAAATGCTTACAAGCTCCCCAGCCCACCCCTCAATTGCCCTGAGGAACACCTTGTGGTCCCAGGAAGCAATTTGCCTATTCCTGAGATAAAGCTTGTTGTGTGATTTGAAGTCATTCCTGACTTATAGTGACCCTAAGGTGACCCTATCATGGAATTTTCTGGGACTGAGAATAAGTGACTCACCCAAGATTACCGAACAGGTTTCCATGGCTGAGTAGGGATTTGAACCGTGATCTCCAGAGTATAGTCCAGCGCCTGACCACTAGACCATGCTGGCTCTTGAGATAAAGCTTAGTTCCTTTCAAAGATAAATGGATGTGATGACAGTTATAGGATGATGTTCTGGAAGTCAGGGCATCATTCCACCACTGCTCAGTTACTGATAGCTTCAGGAAGTCATGATAGATGGATTTCTCTTAAAGTAGGTTTCTCTGTTCTGCATTCAGAATTTCACTCCTTCAGTCCGCCTCCTAATTGTCCTTAATTTGAAGAGTGACTCATTCTCTCTCAAAAAAGCAGCCCAGCAGATTCATTTGGTGTCTGACAGGAATGTCCTAGCCCTCTCCATGAAATGATATGGCAAAATTAGACCACCAAGACTCCTAGGCAGCTGAGCATTATCAAGCAGAAGTGCACTAAATCATCAGCACTAAGGAATAATAGACCAACAATAATTATTGAGCCAACCTAGAAATAATAAAGACTGCTTGCAAGCTATCCTTTGCACACTTAGAATCAGAGAGCTGGAAGAGATCACAAGGGCTATCTAGTCCAACTCAGGAATACACAATCAAATCATTCCCAATACTTCCAAAATTACTTCCGAAGAATACATGAAGGGTGCTTTTAAGTACACATCATGCTTGTAAGAATCTCCATATTTAAAGATGATACAACAATAGATTGGAAAAATAATTTGTCCTCCCCCTGCAAGTACCTGGCAGCAGACAAAGTTAATAACAATCTGCCTGTCAGTATTTAACCCTCCCCACCTTAAAAACAGTTCCATGGTCCACATCCCTAATGTCTCTTCCCCTAATCATATCCAGCTTGGGGAAACCCCAGATATAACATAACATCAACATGCTGGCATTTTCCTGACTTTCTCAATGAAGTGGAGTAAGGTCAGGAAAATGTTAATACAATAATATCATGTATTTTCCCCAACTGCAGACAACCAGGCAGACATTAGGAAGAGATTTGGGCTGGCAGTACCCATATGTAACTTGTGTTGTGTAAACCATAAGCTTAGAAAGTTGTGCAGCACCTTCTTTTACTTTTTCCTTCCTCCTCTAGGCAAGAAGCTACAAAGAAGAAAAGCAAATGCCAGATCCATTTAGATATTACCCTAAGCAGCAACAGCAGTTTCCACAATGCTTTCCTTCCCTGTTGTATCTATCACTCTGTGAGCTTTATTACTTGCATTCATCAACACAGAGTGTAGGATGAAAATCTGCCCTTGAGACTATAAGCATGCACTGAAGTTAAATTTCCACCTGCTAGCTGAACTGCAGAGATCCCTTTTCAGGCTGTACAAACAGTCCCTGCTTAGAAAAGCATTTAACTGCTATCTCCTGCCTACTGTGGGCATCCAGTTGATCTCCACACTTTTACAGCAATGCTCCAATTTTCAGACAGGCAAAGGAGAATGGGTGTGATAAAATGATGTAACAGTCTCATAAATGTTAGCCATCTCTTACAAGTGACTTAGGATGTTATCACACGTGGGCCACAAAGCGATAATAAACTGGAAATGACAAATTCCAAAAATAAACTGAAAATAAACCTTGATTCCACAAATGTTTTTCACACGTAATCACCTTAATTGCGCAATTAAGGGAAGCTCCCGCTGAAACCGCATTTAACGTTCACACACAAGTGAAAAAATCCCATACATGTGCTAGAAATGATCTTCTAGCAGATGCGCACTATGCTCGCCGCAGCTGTCACTTGCTGCAGCTGTCACTCGCCGCGGCTGTCACCCCTTCCCCAGGTCCTCCTCGGAGCGCCGGCCGTGCGTAGGGTCGGCACTCCGAGGAGGTCCTCCTTGGAGCGCCGGCCGTGCGGAGGGTCGGTGCTCCAAGGAAGACCTGGGGAAGGGGTTGGGGCGCCGATCGTGCAACTGCCCCTCCCCTTCCCTGCCCCTAAGATGGCTCAATTAGCCTTCTGCTGAGGGGGAAGGGAAGGAGACGCTGCCTCGAGGACCCTGCGGAACCATGGGAAAATGCGGGGAAATGCTTCCAAATGCACATTTGCTTTTCACATTACGGCGAATTTACCTTAATTGCGAATTTACCTTAATTGCGCATTTGCATTTCCTCCAAACAACCGAATTTCAAAAGATCTCGGTTAACACCAGTTTCTGTCCACTTTCTGTCCAGTTTCTGTGCGACGTCGTGTGAAAACACGGGGCACTAATCCAGTTTCTGTTTGGGTTTTGTGTGGATTAACCAGCAGATTTGCCCCCATGTGATAATGTCCTTAGTCTCAGCTATGAGCAAGATTCCTTGTAGAGACTCACAAAAGGCAGAGGTAACCAGGTTATTGTCAGGGATGATGGGAGTTGTAGCTCTTCACCTCTGGCTCTAACTCACCACCTTGTTATGCAGCAGAGCTGACCAACTTTGATCAGTGGTTGATGCTTCTTTCCCAAGCAGCAGAGTTTCAGAGAATAGGCTGAAGACCCTGACAAACTCTCCAAGCCTTCTCTCTCTTCTTCCTGAGATGTCTCCAAACTTCTCCAGGATTCTTCTGGTTCTTGTATCTTCCCTCAAGACACCAGACAACTCAGTAGTCTTATATAAAAGATCTACTTTATTCTACTATATATAAATACTATATGCCCTACAAATCACAATCTCTACTCCACCAAAATACTCCACACTACACCACCACTACTCCACAATATGCATTGGCAAACATTGCACTTATAGCCATTGTTAGTCACCACCCACTAGTCAGTTTCCACCCAGTGGGTGTGTACATTCATTTTGATTGGTTTACATAGATCATCCCATACTTAAGACCAACCCAAGTATTTCATCATTTTACCTTGACTACTTAATGAATCTCAGGTGTTTGCAATCTATAACAGGTGTTTTCAATATACACTCTATAACTTTGTCCTTGTCTCTCAAGGCTTCCAAATTATATTATCCTTTTCACCTGTGTAGCTTCATGATTGTTCCTGCTTAGTCACTGTGACTATCACATACATATTTTATTTCTATTACTGTATGTCCCATGTTGCATTTTCCTTAACAGTTATTTGTAAAAAAAAACCCAACAACTCCAAAATTCACTTATCTGCAAATAATGAGAGTTGTAGAAAGCATAGTGGATAGTACAACTTCTTCCCTCATTACTGGAATGTCTGAAAAGAGAAAAGATTAGACAGAAAGACTAATTGCATTTGCAGTGGACAATGAGGGGAATGGATAAGCAGCATCCTGCAGAAGAATCCTCACTCTGATAAGGTCTGGCCTTGCTCAACCTGTGCCTACTGAAGGTTTGCCTATTGGAGGTTTTGGATTTCTTCTGAACCTGAGCAAATATGGAGAAACAGAATCCTGTTTTTATCTCTTTAGATCAATTCACCAGACATTCAAAGCACAGTTCTGTCCAATCTTGTTCTTCAGCTGAAAAAATGTAAGCCTGGTAGAGAGGGAGGAAAAGAGGTATCTTGTAGCCTGGGAATACTAATTTTTTATTTATCTATGATGCACAACAGTAGCAGAATAAGATAGACACTATTTGCAGGTGCAATTATTCTAAGGAAACATGATGTGACTGAGAAATTATATGCTTGGAAAAGAAATTTCAGGACGAAAAATCCAAGTGATCAAAGCATCAAGACTCATTTGTTGTTTTATGTCTGCTACTCCTTGTCCAGCAATAAAACTACAATAAATAAACATCCATAGATATTGACTAGATTGGGTACCTAATGATAGGATTAGGCCAGAAGATTTGGCTGCCTGAAATGAGGCATTTCATTGCTGTTTGCTCCCAAAGATTCTATTTCAGAAAGGAAACATCTAGAAATAACTGCTGTGCTGGTGGCCTACTTCCAAAGATTTCTGATAGATGAAACTAGACTGTAGTTTAAATCCAATTGGCAGAGTAGACCACTGAATCAATGAGATATACTAAAGGTTGGTTTACCATTCAACAATTGACTTGATTGGTCTACTGTAATTGGGACTAGCATTTGGATGTAGGCATTTGTATGTCCATTTTGCTTGTTTATTTTGTTTTGTTTTGTTTTGACAGCTCAATTGGATGCTTCTAGGAGGTCTGCAAGCACAGCACTCAACAGATTTCAAAAAACATTGCTTCTGCACAGTATGGTTCCATTTAGTAATCATCTACCCCCAAGTGGCCATCGTCATATGTGAGTGATTTCAGTTTATAGAAAGCTGCAGCGCAAGACCTTGGGGCTAGTCCTTCCATTAGGCCCAGTGAGGTGGCACACAGCTGGTATCACATCAGGATTGTGTAGCATAAATCTCCATAGGAGTAGTTATGTGGGGACTGTATTACAAAACCCTTGTGTTGCATCTTTTGGGAGATGCTTGGGGGCTTAAAACTGCCACATAAAGAAAAATGGACAAAAGGAATGACAGACAGTTCTGCAATTGAATGCTCATTGGAATTCACTACTACTAATTTCAGCAGGGGCAGATAGAGACATGGACACCAAAAATACACATTGACATGAGCAATGGTGCTGCATGCACAGCTGCATTACTGTATCCTTCAAATGGATGCACACATTGCATAGCAATCCAAACATATTTGTCATGAGACTAAAAAAACATACAGCAAACTTTGTACTAGCCAAAACTTGACTTCAGATGGTGAAAAATTGGAGATGGATGGGACTTCTTTTTCAAAATCTGATTCATTATGTTTTTAGATGTTTAAATTCTTTATTTGAAATGCTTCATCATTTTATGTATGCTTGTCCCTCCACCTTTGAGGCTTTGACTTTTGTTGCTTTGATCATTTATGCATTTTATTACTATGTTCTCTCTAAGAATATCTAGGTCCTCCAGCACAACTCTATGTTCAACTTTAACCAAAAGTCACACTGAAGGACCTAGAGATTCCTAGAGAGAACACTTCACTAGGCATTTGTAGTTCCTCCAGCACAATTCTATGGTCAATGCCTGGCAGATGTTGACCACAGAGTTGTACTGGAGGACCTAGAGATTCCTTGAGAGGTGATATCTCAGGTAAAAACATAAGAGTTTGTTATTTGCACTTTTTCCATATTCATGGGGTTCCTGTGCCCCTAACCCCAGCGAATATGGAGTGAAGAGTGTACTCTCAAAGCTTTGTGCAGTTATAGCCATCTTTTTATCTTTACCAATTCAGCTTATCTTCCAATATAAAGAAATTTGACAGCTATTATGTCCAATTTCAGAGCTAAAATGATCCATCCAAAAGAAATAGAAATGAAGAAGAGAGCTCATGGCTTAATGGCAGAGCACCTGCTTTGCATGCACAAAGTCCCAGGTTCAATTCTGGGCATCTCTGGTTAAAGGACTAGATAGGAGAAAGCTCTTTGCCCAAGACCATAGAAAGCTCCTGCCTACAGTAGACAACACTGGACTAGATAAGATAACAGTCTGATTCAGTGTATGCTCAGTTCATGGACTCAAGCAACTGAACTGCTAAGAAATATGAGAATGTTCATCTCTATTCTAGAAACCAATGCAATTGCAAAGGCATGGGATCCATATAGTGTGCCTCAAGTTTTTATTTATTTTTTCAAACCAATGATATGTTTTTCTGAGTTCTTGTCAGGCATCATGTTGATTAGTCCCAGCCTAGAATAGACCCATTAAATCAATTGCTGAATGGCAAGTTTACCCATAAGCAGATCCAAACAATTCTGTGATTCTGATCTAGTTGGTAGTAACTGTAGGATTTAGACCTTTATGGATTTCTGTTTGCCCATAAATTGTCAACTTTTTGGAAGGTCATTATAAGCATTATTCCTTCCTCTCTCCTTCTCCTGAACCTGAATTTCTACACAAATGTGAGTGGTGTTCCTCCATGTGTAACAGTTGTGGACAACCAGCTTCTAACAGATACAAATTCAAGCAGATTCTTTGCTTCTGGTGTTACATCCCTTCCAGAATTGACAATAGTCAAATGATCTTGCCAGATGTCAATAGTCTCTGGCCCACTGAGCTGCATGTAGGTAGGAGAGAGGGAGAAACAAACAAGTGGGCCATATGTGTCATATTCTCTTATCAGAAAAGTTTATTGACTAGCAGAATGTTGATGTTTTATCCTGGGCCTCCCTGAGGCTGACAAGATAGCTGCAAATTGCAAAGTGGTGGGTGTTAGAAAACAATAACTCTGCTCTCTCAGTGGAAATGTGGCCAGGCAAGCATTACAGCCAATTTTTTACATTGATGCAAGTGCTCCTGTAATAATTCATAATTCTTATAATATTCTGAAGGCATAGACAGGAGTTCACTCATAATCATTGGCCATTATTTCTCACTTCTGAAATGCTATAAATCTTTACAATGGACAGGATTTGTGTTGAGAAAACATAAAAAGAGATGCTGTTTATTGCAAGGATTTCATTTGTAGACTATGATTCCACTTTAACTGCAGTAGCTGAATCCTGTGGTTTGGGGTCTGGTGAGCTCTCTGGCTAAGAATTCTAAATGCCCCTCCCTAAACTGCAAATACCTGCATTCCAAAGATGTTGTGGAGGTAATTAAAATAAAATTATACTGCTGTAATCATATAGTATCAAAGGGGCCTCAGACAACTAGAGGGGATCTTGGAGGTCTTTTAGTTTAATCCCCTTTCAATGCAGGTGCTGAAGTGAAAGATACAAATACAATTGGCCCTCGAGATCCATGGATTCTGTATCCATGGATCTAACCATCCATGGCTTGAAAATATTTCACCACCACCCCTTCAAATCAAACCTTGATTTTGCCATTTTATATAAGAGACACCATTTACTATGCCATTGTATATAATGGAACTTCAGTATCCATGGATTTTGCTATTCACAAGTGGTTCTGGAACCAAACCTTAGTGGATACTGGGGCGACTGTACAGCATTCTCAAAAGACAGCTGTTCCAATAGATAGATTCCAGATTCTTCAAAATCCTGGTAGCTCTCATCTGGATACACTCCAGTTTATTTATGTCTTTCTTGAAAAGTGATGCCAGAACAAGTCACACTTCTTTAGATGTTTCCTGACCTAAGCAGTTTCATGCAGAGATCCGAGCAGCACTGTTGGTTTGTCTTTTGCCCCAAATGAATTGAGATGACACAACTGATATGTTCTCTGTAATGGTGGCTCTCTTTCAGATAGCTTATTGAATATTTTTCAAAGGCCATAAGTACTGATCTTCTAATCTGGAAATCTTTGATATATTTCATATATTTTCAAATCTCATATTTTTCTGGATTACAATTTTGGAAATCATAATACTCAGCTATAATGAACCAGTATAGTATTGTTATTAAGAGAAGAGTAATGTTAATGTTGTCAGGAAGATCCAGTTTCTGGTGTCTAGAAACTCACCTGGCCCAATCATTCTCTCTCAGGGTTGCTGCCAAAATAAAGTGGAAGGAGGAAAACCATTTAGGTTTCCTTGAGTTCACTGGAGGGAAGACAGGATAGAAATATAACAAATAAATAGTTAAAGCAATTGTTGCTGCTGTGTGCCTTCAAGTCATTTCTGATATGTGGCAACCATAAGGCAAACCTATCACAGGGTTTCCTTGATATGATTGGGGGGGAGGTGGAGTTACCACAGCCTTCCTCTGAGACTTAGAGAGTGTAACTTGCCCAGGGTCACCCAGAGGATCTACATGGCCCAGTGGATATTTGAACCTCGGTCTCCCAGAGTCCCAGTCCAACAATCAGACCACTACATCATGCTGGGTCTCATAGGTAAAACAATACTGGACACTATAAGGCCCCATGCAGTTGAGTTTATCTTCTCATATGAACCTGTTGAAGTTTTGATATGACATTTTTCTCAGTCCCTCCCCTTGCGCAAGCACATTTGGTAGGACCACAAAAAAGGGTCTTCTTGCTGACTGCTCCTAAGTTCTGAAACACCCTTCCAAGACAGACTGGACTTGTTCCCTTCTTGCTAACCTTTCAGGAAGGTGAAGAGCTTTTTATTCCTTTGTGAACTCTTTTATAAGAAAAGGGCTCTCCTTAGCATGTTGTATCACATTGTACTTTGCTATTAAATTAAGATGTTTAAAATAATTGTAATTCTATAGGTAGCTTAATGCCATTTTAAACATTCTTCTTACATTTTTATCTATGTGTCTTACTTGTATTTCTTTTTATCTTGAAAGCTTCCTTGAGCCCCAACTTTGGAGGAAAGATAGAGTATAAATAAAGTGATACAATAATAATAATAATAATAATAATAATAATAATATGGTTTATTTGTATACCGCCCCAGTGGAAAACCAATCTAGGCGGTGAACAAGATTTATAAAATTACAAACAGATTAAAACAACAACAATCCCTCCTCCCCCCTTAAAAAGTTATTAAACAATGAGTATTAAAACAACTGCTATAAGCAGTAACAATCTAAAAACATTAACATATACAACATACAACACACAACGCAGCACGCGTAACAGTCCCTGCAGTCAAGAAATTGCAGTGGGTCCTATCCCTGGCTTTCAAAGGGTCCACAGGCCAGTTATCTAATCCGGAAAGGCCTGCCGGAAGAGATCCGTCTTAACAGCCTTTTTAAAGCTGTGTAAGGATGTTAATTGGCGGATCTCATCCGGCAGGCCATTCCAGAGTCTGGGAGCGACAATGGTAAAAGCCCTCTGGGAGGTCGCCGCAAGCCTGGATCTTTGAGGCTGCAGCAAGTTCCTCCCAGAGGATCGGAGGGCGCGAGGAGGATTATATGGGAGGAGGCGGTCTCTTAAATAGTTTGGGCCCAGGCCATTTAGGGCTTTAAAGGTGATAACCAACACCTTGTACTGGGCTCGGAAACCAATAGGCAGCCAGTGGAGGGACCTCAACACCGGAGTGATGTGATCCCTCCTAGATGTCCCAGATACCAACCTGGCCGCCATATTCTGCACTAACTGCAGTTTCCGAGTCAGGTACGAGGGTAGCCCCATGTAGAGCGCATTGCAGAAGTCCAGGCGTGAGGTTACCAGTGCATGCACAACTGTCTCAAGGTCCTTTACTTCCAAGAAAGGGCGCAGCTGGCGTATCAGCCGAAGCTGATAACAGGCGCTCCTGACCGTCGCATTTACCTGATTTACCATCAGGAGCGACGAGTCAAGGAGCACCCCCAAGCTGCGAATACAGTCACTGGAGGAGAGTGTGACCCCATCCAGGACTGGAGGTTGCAACCCAATTCCTGGTTTCGGGGCCGAGACCGTGAGCACCTCCGTCTTGTCTGGATTCAGCTTCAATCTGTTTTTCCTCATCCAGCCCATTACCGACCCAAGACATTCATTGAGGGAAGATATGCCATTGGAATTCGAGACCGACGAACGAGATATGGAGAAATAGATTTGGGTGTCATCAGCGTACTGATAACACCCAGCTCCATAACTCCGAATTATCGCACCCAGCGGCTTCATATAGATGTTAAATAACATCGGGGACAAGATAGCCCCCTGAGGGACCCCACAAGTGAGCTCCCTCTTACTGGAGCTACAGTCCCCGAGCAGCACCCTCTGGGACCGACCCGAGAGGAAGGACCGGAGCCACCGCAAAGCGGTGCCCCCGATACCTAACCCCTTCAGGCGGTCCAGGAGGATGCCGTGATCTATCGTGTCGAAGGCCGCTGAGAGGTCTAAAAGCACCAACAGGGTCACACTACCCCTGTCGATGCTCAGACGCAGATCGTCGGTCAAGGCAACCATGGCAGTCTCAACCCCAAAGCCTGTCCTGAAGCCGGTTTGAAATGGGTCTAGATAATCGGTTTCATCCAAGACAGCTTGGAGCTGAAGAGCAACCACCCTCTCGATCACCTTGCTCAAAAATGGCAACAATGATACAGGCCTATAGTTTTTCATCTCCAGGGGGTCCAGGGAAGGTTTTTTCAGAAGCGGCCTAACGGCCGCCTCCTTAAGAATAGATGGAACATGACCTTCCCTAAAGGATGCATTGATGATATCCGTAAGGAAACACACCAATGCATCCCCCCCCTGGACGGCCAGCCATGATGGGCAAGGGTCGAGAGGGCAAGTCGTCTTCCTCACCTTACCAAGCAGCTTGTCCACGTCCTCGGTACTCACAGATTGCCACTGATCCAGTATAACTACATCGGCGGAGTCACTGGACACCTCGCCTATCGACTCTGTTTCAATGGCGGCCTCTAAGTCGGCTCTTATCTGAGAGATTTTGTCTGCAAAGTAGTTGTTAAAAGCGTCACAGCAGGCCGTTGTCGGATTAAGCAAGGGATTTGGCGCAGGGGAAACCTGCGTCAGCTCCCTCACCACCCTAAACAGTTCTGCTGGACGAGACTCTGCAGACGCAATACTTGCAGACGAGAAAGCCCTCCTCATTGCACGTACTGCCTCCCGATAAGAATAAAGAAATTTCTTATGGCGAGTTCTGTCCGATAAGAGTCGAGTCTTCAGCCACCTGCGCTCTAGTCGTTGTCCAGACCGCTTCATTCTCCTGAGGTCAGGTGTATACCATGCCCTCCGGTTAGGAGCGGGTTGGCAAGGATGCTTGGGAGCGATCGTGTCGACAGCCCTAGTGAGGTCGGTGTTCCAAATATCAACTAGGGCGTCGACAGGGTCCCCGGCATTACCAACCAATAAACCCTCCAAGGCTTTCCGAAATCCGATAGGCTCCATTAGCCTTCGAGGGCGGACCATTCTAATAGGTCCACCACCCCCGGCGGGGCCGATATTGGCTCTCAGTTCCATCTTGACCAGGAAATGATCCGTTCATGACAATGCGGAGGTCCTTACCACCTCCGCCCACGGATGTTCCTGTTCCGTACAGAAGGCCGCATCGAGTGTATGACCTGCACAATGTGTGGGCCCGTTGACCAATTGGGATAGGCCCATGTTTGTCATGGCCTCCATGAACTCCCGAGCCGCACCTGTTAAACTGGTCTCGAGCGGAATGTTGAAGTCCCCCAAGACTAACAGCCTGGGGGTCTCCAACAGCAGCTCAGAGACCAGCTGCGTCAGCTCGGTCAGGGAGTCTGCTAGACAACGGGGTGGTCGGTAGACTAGCAAAATCCCCAAACTATCCCTGGCCTTCAGGCTAAGGTACATACACTCGAAGTGGACCACGTTCCGGACAGGTATCCTGGTCAAGACCAGATGGTTTTTATGAACCAGAGCCACTCCGCCCCCCCGCCCACTTCCCCTCACCTGCTCAATCACAGAGTACCCGGGTGGGAGGATTTGCGCCCAGATCGCTGAGCTATCCTCTCCCAGCCAGGTCTCTGTGAAGCAGGCCAGGTCGGCAACCTCATCCAAGAGAAGCTCCTGGATGATACAGGTTTTATTCTTTATCGACCTGGCATTGCAAAGGAGCAGGGTGAGGTTCTGTGGTATGGTTGGTCTGCTCCCCAAACTATTCAGAGCAACTAAGGGAACTGAAGGCGGGATAGCTCTCAACCAGCGATCCCGTCTTCTTTTGCAACATTGGTTCCGATAGTTCCAGCCATACCTCCCTTTCCCCTGCACGACTCCGATAGCCTCTCCCGACACAATCCTGGCCTCTGTGAGATGGACCATTGACCCTCTATAATTCCCTTTAGGGAGGAAAACACCAAGAACAAATCCTGTCCTCCCCTCTGATGGTAATAGGGAACCAAGGCGAGCCCTCTAGGTCTAAGACCCTATAATAATAGTGATATAAGAGGGGCAGACGACCCCAAACTCCAAGACCGTTCCAGGACCGCCCTGACAATAAGTATGGACTTAAACAGAGACCTCTAAACCCCGGTCTCTGAGGATAATGACTTAGAAGAAATGCCCCCAGGGGACCGAGACCGCCCTGATGGTAACGTGGGCAAAGGGCAGAGTCCGCTGGAGTCCTGGTCCCCTAGATGGAACAAATGGGGCCAAACACACCCCCACAGGGAGCCCAGTCCTTCCTCAGTCCCTGCCAAGCCGGGAGAGTCGCCGCTGCTGCGAGTGCCGGGGGAAGATGTTCTTGGGCGGGGCTTTTATCCCCGCTGGCGTTCTCCCCGGCTCGCAGTACACAGCTGCTCCGCGGCCGCCTTGATGGTAAGTGTGGGCGGCAGGCAGAGTCCGCTGGAGTCCTGGTCCCCTAGATGGAACAAATGGGGCCAAACACACCCCCACAGGGAGCCCAGTCCTTCCTCAGTCCCTGCCAAGCCGGGAGAGTCGCCGCTGCTGCGAGTGCCGGGGGAAGATGTTCCTGGGCAGGGCTTTTATCCCCGCTGGCGTTCTCCCCGGCTCGCAGTACACAGCTGCTCCGCGGCCGCCTTGATGGTAAGTGTGGGCGGTGGGCAGAGTCCGCTGGAGTCCTGGTCCCCTAGATGGGGAATACAATGCAATAGATGAGTCTCCTTGTCTATTTAGAATGAGGACATTTTATATCACTTAAATTTATACCATCATTGTTGATGCTGTGCATTGACAAAGACAGTTTGCTAGGTTTTTCTATTCATTTTATTTTTTACAAAGCTTTTATACAGACTAAATGCTGTGTTTCAATTGGCAAATCATTAGTTCAATATATCAGTGGAATAGAGGACCTCTCTAGCTTCTTATTTCCACATTACATTTTCTTGCAAATGGATATCCATTATGAATAGTGGAGCATCAATTCTCTTTCTCGAACTTGACTCTTCTGGGTCATCAATGGAAATAAGCACTCAATTCCAGAAGTTAATGAATAATAAGCATTAGTATTTCTGAGAGACATTTGCTTCTTTCTCTTGGAAAGTATATGAGCAATTTCCCCCCATACTCACATTTTTCTAGAGGAGGGAGAAACTTCCTGCTGCTGTTCTGACAAAGCAACCCATATCAGCAAGGCAGATGAAAAGGAAAATGCATAAGTAGAAAATACAAAAACAGATGACATGTGACAAACACACCATAATCTCCAAAATTTCACAGATGAAAACTGGGATACATGTGGCTGTGAAACATCAGAATGTGGTGAAAAACAAAACATTATTAATGAGGAAGAACACATTAACTACAATAGGCTACAGAAATTTGCTTTTTCCTGAGCCTACTGGGAAGGGAAAGACTCCTCTTACCTCTTAGCTGTTGAGTTAACTGAGTGCAAACTATTTTTGCACTTTGAACTCAGTTTGCAGCTATTGAAGTAAACTGAGGAAAGTGGGACAAGGAGAAATAAATGAGGGGCAGTTTAAATCAACTGAAAGAGTAGGATGAGAGGATTAATCTGGGCTGTCCCTGACAAACTGGGGCAGTCAGAAGATATGACACACCTGCTGTCATAACTCACTATGAAGAAGCAAATTCAAAGGATTCAGACCAGAAGCCTTTGTCCAGAAGACAACCCTTTCCCAGAACCTTAGCAATCAAGGGCAGGTGCAGACAATCCAGATGTTCTGCACCACTCACTTCCATTTCAGCCAGAGCAAATGGATACTGACAAAAGGCCTCCTTCATCTGCAGAGAGATGGCAAGCCAAACAGTATTATAGGAAGAACCAATGCTTCATGCAAAGCCTTAAATAAGAGAAGCCAAGCCATAAGGTTGTCAAGCAACCATAAAGGTCTCAGCAGGGGGGTTATTATTGCAGGCAATCATTCAAAAAATGGATGAATGCTCTGATGTGCTTTCATATTTCTTGGAACCCTGACCCCTTTTATCATCTATAAGTTGTAGGAGTTTATCACAGGCACTGAAGAGGCGTTTTACCTCTTCCAACTTCAGTCCTTGATTGGAGATACAGCCAGATGTTATCAGACGTAATTCACCATCAATTCTGCCATGATGCTGCTGGCCAAATGCAGCCCGGGTCCAAGGACCGCTCAGCCAGCCAATTTCCCAAGTAAAAAAACTTCTGTTTCCAAAAAAGTGCCTACTGAGCGCGGCTTCGAACAGGGCTGCATTCGACTGGTGGCATCGCAGCAGAATCGGCAGTGAATTATGTCTGATAACATCCGGCTGTATCCCCGATCAAGGATTGAAGCTGGAAGAGATAAAACTCCTCTTTAGGGTGTGTGATAAGCTCCATAGTCTTGCCACTCTCTTTCCTTGGTTCAAATTTTCATGACTGCTTGCATCCAATGACTGACTTTGGAATATTTCAGACTAAGGCAGAGCCTCCCCCAACCTCAGATAATCTTCTAGACAGCACAAGTATGACCTAGACTGACTTGAATCTTCTGGGATTACTTAACTCGACTGATTCTGATTTCTCTGGTTCTTGTAGATTCTAGGCATAGGGCAGGCACAACACCTCTGGAAATTCTATCAATGCCCACCAATCAGGAATGTGGCTGAAGATGGCACACTCACACAATGAAAGAAAGCCTTCAAAACTTACATTTAGAATAACAATTCCTAGAATCCTCCAACTAGCAATGCTGGCTGGGGAATTCTGGCAGCTGTAGTCCAAAAATTAACTTTCTCGGGTTTTGATGCAGGCATGGAGGGAGACAATGAACTCATAACTATGCACACAATCCCCAATCCCCACATATGCTACACACATAGTGATGTCAAAGTACCTGGCATCAGCTCCAGATGCACAGGTTATAAATAATCCTGATACCACAATTTCCCAGGCATCGCAACAGGCAGGAATTTAAATCTCCTAATGCTCTTCACAACCATTGCTTTATGAGGACAGCATAGAGCAGTGATGATGAACCTTTTGGGGCCCAAGTGCACAGATAAAAGGTCTTCTGGTGCCAGGAGTTTCCAGAGATAGCTGAAGGCCCAGAGGTGAGGGGGGAAGAAGAGGAACAGGCGTATTCCCTTTCCTCGTCCTCCCCCCCCCACCATCCCTGGCCTTCAGCAGCTTCTGGCAGCTGGAGGCTGGGGAGTGTCAGGAAAGAGGAGGAATAGGTGCTCACCTTTTCCTTCTCCTACTCATTGCATGCCAGGGGAAATGGCTTCACGTGCTATCTCTGGCACATGTGCCATAGGTTCGCCATCACGGGCATAGATGAGCAGAAGAAAAGAGATGACATAGCAGAGAACTCACATGACTGTACATATGCAGGATCCTTTCTCCTCAGTTAAGGATTCAAGACCCATCCAGGGAGGTGATTCTTTTGCTAAGCAGTAGGATAAGGGCACATGGCACAGAAAACATCTGGCCTCCAAACATGCAAGAGAACTAGAATTCATTAACAGGGACCATATCTTAAAAGTCCAGATGCAAACATCCAACAGCAAACTCCATTCCAACAACTGGAGGTGCCAAGACAGACCATCTCAACCAGAAATGTGGAACCATTTTTCACCATGGAAAAAGTGTCTGAAGATCACATACAGCAGAGGACAAAGCTCAAAGTGGATGTGATTAATGCATACCTATATTAATACCTGATGAAGTTAGGATTATCCATGCCATTGTATTTCTCATTTCTATGTATGGTTGTGAAAGCTGGACAGATTGAAGCAGTGTGTTTCTGTCACTGCTATAATGTTTAAGAACTGCAGCTGTCCAACATCTCTTCATATACTTCTAGGAAATATGGGTGACATACTGTGGAACACAACCCACCAAAAGAGGACCAGAATCAAGGATAATTCCTTTATACAATCCAGACTAAAACACAAAACAGATTGATCACTCTATTGACATGGAGGCCACTACCAGCAACTTTTAACAAGTAGATGAAGGCAGCCTAACATTGGATGTATTTGCCTTCAAATTGCCTGTCAAATTATGGCAATCCTATGAATTTCATGGGGGCTTCTTAGGCAAGGAATATTCAGAATACTCAGAGGTGGTTTTGCCAGTTTCTTCCTCTGAAATATAGCCTATAGCAGCTCTCATTCAAGTACTAACCAGAGCTGACCCTCCTTAGTTTCCAAGATCAGATAGGAGGTGGTGCCTTTAAAGCAGGGGTAGGCAACCTTTTTACCGTCTGGGCCGATCCCCTGAAGTTCTCCTTTCCACTGGGCCGGGGGGGATGTCGCCACACGCACGCGCGCACCCCCCTGCTGCGCACGACCCCCCATGCGTGCTGCTGCCGCCGCCGCCGCCGCACATGTCGCGGCCACCATTTTGAAAATCAAAATGCTGTCCGCGACTCATTTGCACATGCACAGTACTCCTACACATGCGCAAACGCGTCACAGCCGCCATTTTGATTTTCAAAATGGCGGCCGCGTTGCGCGCGGCTGGACGGAGGGGAAATCGCGCCGCAGTGGCAGCGCACGGCAGCGGCAGCAGCAGCAGGGGTCTGCCTGGGCCGGTAAGTCCGGCAACCTGGGCCGGAACCGGCCTGGGGGCCGTAGGTTGCCAACCCCTGCTTCAAAGTATTTAAGCCAGCTTTACAGTACTATTATTAAATAAGGTTGAGACGTCCTTGTTCTATACACTGCTAATATTGGCTAGGATCTGCAACAAGTGAATTAATTATTGGTTGATTCATTCCCCATCTGGAAAATGTATTCTTTTTTAAAAAATAAAATATTATATATCATCAGTCAAATTGTCATTTGTGTTCTTTTAGGGAAAATGACTGGCTCTGAGAGAAAAGAAAAACAAGTTCTTGTCTTGAGTCATACTGTGCTTCACAAAAATATCACAAGCAATTACTAAATGTAGTTGTTGTACCAATAAGACAGTAGAGAAATGGCCAGGGGCTCCATTAATTGCCTCCTTTTTTCTTTGCAAATTATGTATTTCAATAAAGCAGGATTTTGACACTGTAAAAGATATGACAGAAAGAACAGTATGTATTGTGAGCATTTGCATTTTTGATTCCAGAAAATAAAGGCAGGCAGAGTAATTTTTTGTCTGACAGCTAGCTCCATGGCAGGAATAAAATAACAGCTCTCCCCCACCCTCAGTTTTATAAGACTATTCTGTTTGCAGAAGTGAAAAGTTGAAAAGAAATTTCAGTGAATTTTGTTATATTAATATCTGAATTCAAGTAATGAGCAGAACTTTTGATTTCAGGACTACAGTATTTGGGCTCTTTCAAGCAGTTCACCTCTTAGCAACAAATAATTTTCTCGGCATAAGGATTTCAAAAAATGTTTATGCATTGATTTCCACTTCTTTTGCAGACCAGAAACAGCACACCACACATGTTTACTTGCCAGTAAGCCCTACTGATTTCAGTGAGGTTTACTTTGTAGTAAGTACATTGGGGGGTTCATCTACACTGGATCCTCTGGGTGTATTTGGCACCAGAACTGCCCCAGATATCCCCCATTACTTCAGCACTCCATAGCAGCTGTCTGCATGTGTGTTCCACTGTACTGCCTGGCTTTGCCACCCCTGGCACTGCCATCACTGGCATAAATTGCTCTCTCTGACATTAGATATGAGGCAACTAGCATTGATCACATGGATGTGTGCCTTTTTGTGGGAACAACTTATGCCAATGGCAGCACCACTGGGTGGTGCAGTGGATCACATGTATAAAGAACTGCCTACAAAATGCTCTGGAATTTCCTACAAAATCTGGAGCAAAAAGTGAAGTTTTAAAAACTGATTTAAGAAGTGATAGGGTGGATTTAGTGTGGAACTGACCTTCCTTCATGAAGATAGACTGCACTTGAATCAGGGACCTTGCCCTGAATCATGTAGAAAGATTGAGGTGAGGGCAGAGTGAGACCAGTTTAATTTTGGCCCATGTAGACATGCCCTAGGACTGCAGCCTTAAAAAGATGAAAATATACAGTTCTCTGAACCTTTTCAGCCAGGATATTTTGCTGCCCGAGGCAATGGCAAAAACAGCCAATAACTAACAGTTTGTTATACTTTTGTGAATCTCAAGATCTACAGCCTGAGGCAACAGTCATCCCTTGCCTAAATTTTTGATTGATTCTGTTTTCAGTTCAGTTCTTTTTTTATTATTATTATTGTTCCTTTCTTAGGACCTTATCACACGGGGTCCCAAGCAGAAAGTATCCAAAGGCAATCCAAAGCTAATACATATTTTTTTTCCATGTGTTTACACATATCCAAAGGCAATCCAAAGCTAATTCGTTTTTCCCCCCCGTGTGTTTACACATATCCAAAGGCAATCCAAAGCTAATACGTTTCCCCCCCCGTGTGTTTACACATATCCAAAGGCAATCCAAAGCTAATACGTTTTTTTCCCCCCGTGATCCGAAGTGAAAGGGGATCTTTTGACATTTGGTTTTTAGGGGAAGTAAAAGGGAGCTTTCGGAAGCATTGCGCAATGGCCTCCTCCTCCGCCAGCCTTCCCTGGCCAGCTCCGCAACTCAGGGAGCGCCAGCACCCTCACCCTCCTCCTCCTCTTCCTCCTCCTCAGGTGAGAGCTGGCTCTCCTGAGCGAGAGGCGCCTCCTGGGTGTCTGGCTTTCTCTCCTCCGGAGGTCGCTGATCCTCCTTCCCAGCCTTCCCTGCCAGAGAGGATCCGAGTGGGAAAGAGGCACCTCCTCCGCTCGCTCCAGCTTCTCCTCTGCCAATGAAGGACGGTGAGTGAGGCGCTGGGAGGGCAGAGATCCCACGGTTGCAGGGCTGGCTGGCCAGGCATCCTCCTTTTTCAGGATGAGTCCAGAGACTACCCCGAGCATCTTGTAGCGCCTTTGCAGAGGCAGAGGCAGAGGAATGCAGTTTCGGTATAGAACTGCATTTATTCTTACTTCGGTTAGTTTTCGCTTACTTTTCGCTTCGTGGCCAGCGTTTGATAAGGTCCTTAGCTACCACTGTTCTCTTGTCTCAGGCAACTCTCTTGATCAATATACCCTCTAATTGTCCCAATATCGCAGGGATAGTCCCAGTTAGACCTGTGTCATCCCACCTTTTCAACTGATTTTAAAATGCCCAGTTTCTTTTACCTCTTCCCACTTTCCCCCTTTCTCCTCAACATACATCAGTTACAGCAAATTGTGCTCAAAGTACACAAGTAGTTTACACTCAATCCACTCAGCAGTGGAGGAGAAGTGGGCAAAATGTCACCCTTCCCAGTAGGTTCGGGGGGGGGGAGGGGAAACTGTTGCAGCCTTTTCTAGCTTATATGTTCTTCCATATTAATAACTTTTGCCAAGTTGATCACACTGGTGTTGTTTGACCATGCATGTCACTTATCATCTGTGGAAATGGTGGAGAGTGTGGATTACTCCCATGTTTTCACCCTTCTCAAGAATGATGTTCCAGCCCACAGCTTTCCCAATCAATGAAATCAGTCAGAACTTCTTTTCTAGATACTTACCATACCTGGAACCTTTAGCTGTGCTGCTACTTGTCTTTCAGACTCTTCTTCATCCTTGTAGCCTTCTCTGCAGTTTTTGAAGTGTTCATCTTGAGCTCTGGCAACCAGAAATGAGCAAAGATGTGGCCTTGCTAACATCAAGCAGAAATATAAGTGCATATGTCAGGTTGCGTTACTCAGCTTCAAATATTGTACTGATGTGTGAAATTGTATAGGAGGGATAAGACAACAGACAGGACAAGAAATGTAATGACCTGGAGGGAAGGACTAGCTACTGGAAATAACTCAGAAAGACAGTGCAGTGAGAGAACAGGAGAGAGGGAGAGAGGAGCTGGCTGCAAGTTTCTGCAAACAAAGTAGTTTGTTTCATGAAATGCCTGCTTAGGGTGCTTGGAAACCTAATTTTCAAAAGCAATTTCTTCCATTACTTTTTATGGTGTTCTATAAGTAGCTCATTCCTATTATTTGTTATAGTGGCAGAAAAACAACTTGTTAACATTACTTGTGGCACTGCTTGTTACTTTTCCATTATTTTCTAATATATACTGTGATGGAATCCCTTTCTAGGCTGGCCCACAGTTCCAATCCTTGGGCTCCTGGCACCCACCTTGCCACTCACCCAAGATTCCTCCCTGGATCTGGTACACAGATCTCTAAGTGATCCCTATTACAGACAGGTTGCTGTGCTGATCAATGGGTTCAATGTAATATCATGACCAGTCTCTTTATTGATGCTTAAATAAACAATCTTACATAGTTGTAGAAAAGAAACAACAAAATACACTACATAGGAAATCTGTGAACTCTTTTCTTATTCACAGCTCCCAAAACCCTGTTCAAATCTTCAGCCTGTATCTGACTGCCCTAACTCCATTATTGTTGTTGTGTGCCTTCAAGTTGTTTCTGCCTTATGGCAAACCTAAGGGGAACAACTCTGGATGATAAGGGAGTGGCAAAGCACCTCAAAACTTCCTACCTAAATGTTCTTAAAATAATTTTGAAAATAATTTCAGCCTGTTACTTATTACACCAAAAATAACTTTCTTACTTGTCACACTGCTTTTAAAGTGTGACTTTATTACAACATTGTTACCAGTAAGGAATTAGTTACAGCTAACATTAACTGTAATTTATTACTAACAAGTTTGACTTATTCTTAGTGATATCCAGCACTGTTTGAAAAAAAGAAATATAGATTAGACAATTCAAATGTCATAAAGAAGATGATATCATGCAAAACTGCAAATCTTGCCCCATTATCATTCTATTTTTGGTACAGTATGCCCTTGGTATCCGCTGGGGTTTGGTTCCAGGACCAGTCATGGATAACAACATTTGTGGATGGTCAAGTGCCATTAAATACAATGGTGTAGTAATGGTATCCTTATAAAATAATGACAAAATCAAGGTTTTCTATTGGGAATATATATTTTTAAAAATATTTTCCAGCTGTGGATGCTTAAATCCATGGATAAGAAATCTGTGGATACTGTGGGCCAACTAAAGTAGGCCTTCAGAATCCAATTTTCTTTATATTTAGACAGTGTTCCCTGGCAGAAATAGCAAGGACAACCACCACCACAGAACTTTGCTATGGCTTCTAAAAACAGAAAGTTATGTTAGTATATTCCATAAGACAGCTACTGCAAGCACAATTCATTTTGTAAATTAACTTTTCATGATGCTTTGGGGGTGTATGTTTTTCTCAAAATGCCATCCTTCTTCACTGAAAGATCCAGTAATGAACAAAGTCCTCAGTATTTTATGCATGCCAGTGTAAAAAGAGGAATTTCCACTGACTGGCATAAAGTTCTGTGCAATTGGCTGCTGACTCAACATGAAAACGTTCTGTTTAACCATTTCTTGGGCATTCTTTTATCCCTTTAACATTATTATTCTTGAACTGGAAAAGCCATTTCACACAGTCCTTTTATATTTCAGGACGATGTCTCCCTGGTTCCTCTTGACAGAAAAAGAAAGAAAAAGAGGTTTGTGCACAATACATTCAGTAAAATGGTCAGGGCTGGCACCTCAAAAGACAAAGTGCAGGAGACTGCTTCGGACAGTAGCTTTTGACGTGCTTTGAAAGCAGAGGTGGGGAAAGAGAAGCTAGTTGACCTCATGCAGCCTCCAGTGGTCCATTTTGCAGTTCTTGAAACTCTATTCAATTAAAAGAAATGGCGGAAAAATGGCAAAAAACCAAAACACCCCACAAAAATACAACCACAAAAATGTGGCAGTTGTGGTCCCCTAGTCACCACTACATCAACTACTCCTTTCCCCCTAGAAAGTTGCCATATTTGGACTGATTCCTGAAACCTAAAGTGAGTATGTGGACTGCAGGCAGGGTTATGGTAGGAAATGCTCCACGGTGCCTTCTCAGTTGCCCACCCCTGTGTTAAAGGAAAGGTACTAATTAGCATTTTTAGTTTATTCTTCTTTGTTTAGCTTAGTTTAGTTTCTTAAATGCCAGGATATGGATGGAAGTGAGGAACAGGATTCTGATTTATCTGTCTCAGTCCTTTTAGGAGTACAAATACCTGCCTCAGATTTTTCTGTCTCAGAAATCAAAATGTTTGACAAGCAACATCTGTTGAAATGCCCTCTTCTGAACAACCATTAAAGCTCTAGGAGTCATCTCTAATTTTCACTCTGGAAACCCTAGCTAGCACTAAATATGGATATTCTTAACCTCCTATATTGGGAAACAAGGTCTTGCCTGCAGATCTCAGAAAGATGCCCCCCCCTCTGGTTTTATATTATTCAGATCATCTCTAGTTTATTTCAACTTCAGTTAGAATTATCCAGACCACCATAGTCATGGTGCCACCTCATTTGTTGTTGACAATATTGGGCTATATCAGCAGTGCCACTGAGGGACATGTTGGCTTTCCATGGGATCCTAGAAAGTTGAATTTCCATTATCATCCTGTGTCCCACACTCCAAAATAGTTTGTCACAAGATACCTAATAGAAACCCTCCCAAAGCTTGTGACTAGATGTGACTGGAACAAGAGGTCCAATTACTTCTTGGTTTAAAACAAAACAACAGCCCTGGAAGCCTAAAAATTGACTGGATTGTGAGTGCCTGAAAATGGTTTGAGTACCTGAAAATTCTTGGGGTTGCTAGAGGTTATTTGTTAGCAAAATAAAAATAAAAATTGCCCCTTCCAATATTAGGGGGAAAGGAGCCACAAAGACAGATTTAAGGGAGTAGCATCCTCCTAGGGTTGCCAGAAAGAAAACTGAAGAGGGTTTCTGTACCATAAAATGCCAGATTGTGGCAGAACAAGATTTTGATTTATCTGCCTCAGGCCTTTTTACAGTAGAAATGCCATAAAAATACCTGGCTGCATCACAAGCAACACCTACTAAAATGCCCTCTTGAACACAACCATTAAAGCTACAGGAGCCCTCCCCAGTTTTCAGTCTGCCAACCCTATGATGTTTCCCACTGGGTACACTTTGCCAACTCCTAGGCTCAGTCTCAATATAATGGTAATTTCCCATGTAACTATGGCTACCCATTTAATGTTGCATATGATTGGTCTATCCATTTGCATGAAGGTGTCAAAAATCTCATCCTATACTTAGGTAGAAATAACATTAATTAGGTTTTTCCACCCTCCGTAGTTAAAATACCTAGCACTTGGAGTTTAAAGAATTATAGTTGCCTTAGAAGCCCCCCACCCAAAAAAGAAACTATCATGTATTTCGATGGAAATATACAAAGTTGAATTTTCAGTAACTCATTTAACATTACTGTAGAATTTCTTTATAAAAATATTTTCAGCTGGCGGCTTTGAATTACAAAGGAAGACTTCAAGCTCTGATCACTAATTAAATTCATATTCAGTAGCAATAAAACATAAGGGTTGTGGATACTTGACAAAGCTAGGTATACTGTGTTCTGTACATTTTTGGTATAATTATATCTGTATTTTCATATAACAGTTATTAACTTGCCAGGACTCCACACAAGAAAAAATCCGGCAGGAGCATTCACAATAATGGTGTGTTTGACTATATCTCTCTGTGTAAAGTGTAACATGAATTCTAAAATATTGAACTAGATATGTATTGAATATCTCCCATGGCACTTTAATGGCAGGCAGTCTTAGTGCAACAAGGTTATTTTCAAGCTTTTGGAAATCTGCATTCCTTCCAACATTTCACCAATGAAAACCAGGACACAAGTGGCCAAGCAACATCAGAGTGTGGTCAAGAGTACAAAAATTATTACTGAGGAATAATTCACAAGACAGGAGAGGTTGCAGCATTAGGAAGGGCAAAATTACACATCTTCCTCTCCTTCCTGCTGAGTTAATTGAGTTCAAATTAATTTTGTACTTCGAACTTAGTTTGTAGCAATTGAAGTAGAATAATAGAATAAAAGAATCATAGAATCATAGAGTTGGAAGGGACCACAAGAGCTATCCACTCCACCCCCCTGCCATGCAGGAACTCAAAATCAAAGCATCCCCGATAGATGGCCATCCAGACTCTGTTTAAAGACCTCCAAAGAAGGAGACTCCACCACACTCTGAGGGAGAGAGTTCCACTGTCGAACAGCTCTCACTGTCAGGAAGTTCTTCCTAATGTTGAGGTGGAATCTCTTTTCCTGTAGCTTGCATCCATTGTTCCGGGTCCTGTTCTCTGGAGCAGCAGAAAACAAGGTAGCGCCCTCCTCAATATAACATCCCTTCAAATATTTAAAGAGGGCTATCATATCCCCTCTTAACCATCACTTTTTCAGGCTAAACATACCAAGTTCCCTAAGTCATTCCTCATAGGGCATGGTTTCCAGACCCTTCACCATTTTAGTCGCCCTCCTCTGGACACACTCCAGTTTTTCAATATCCTTTTTGAATTGTAGTGCCCAGAACTGGACACAGTATTCCAGGTGGGGCATGACCAAAGCAGAATACAGTGGCACTATTACTTCCCTTGATCTAGATACTATACCTCTATTAATGCAGCTTAAAATTGCCTTGGCCTTTTTAGCTGCGGCATCACACTGTTGACTCATGTTCAACTTGTGGTCTACTAGGACTCCTAGATCCCTTTCACACATAGTATCATTAAACCAGGTGTCCCCCATCTTATATCTATGCATTTCATTTTTTTGTCCTAAGTGCAGTACTTTACATTTCTCTGTGTTGAAATTCATTTTGCTAGCTTTGGCTCAGCTTTCTAATCTATTAAGGTCATTTTGAATTTTCATCCTGTCTTCTGGGGTATTGCTATTCCTCCTAATTTGGTGTCATCTGGACATTTGATAAGCATGCCCCCATTCCTTCATCCAAATCATTGATAAAGATGTTGAATAGCACTGGGCCCAGGACAGAACCCTGTGGCACCCCATTGGTCATTTCTCTCAGGATGAAGAGGAGCCATTGCTGAGCACCCTTTGGGTTCGGTCTGTCAACCAATTACTAATCCACCTAACAGTTGTATTGTCTAGCCCACATTTTACTATCTTGTTTGCAAGAATATCATGAGGGACCTTGTTAAAAGCCTTACTGAAATCAAGATATGCTAACTCTACTGCATTCCCTTCATCTAACAAGCTGGTAATTTTATCAAAAAAAGAGATCAGATTAGTCTGGCATGACCTGTTTCTCTGAAACCCATGTTGACTTTTTGTGATTATGAAATTACCTTCCAGATGTTCACATACTCTCTGTTTAATGATCTGCTCCAGAATCTTTCCGGGTATTGATGTCAGACTAACTAGACAATAGTTGTTGGGATCCTCTTTTTTTCCCTTTTTGAAGATGGGGACAATGTTTGCCCTCCCCCAGTCATAGAATCATAGAATCATAGAATCATAGAGTTGGAAGAGACCACAAGGGCCATCCAGTCCAACCCCCTGCCATGCAGGAACTCCCAATCAAAGCATCCCTGACAGATGGCCATCCAGCCTCTGCTTAAAGACCTCCAAGGAAGGAGACTCCACCACTCTCCGAGGGAGTGTGTTCCACTGTCGAACTGCCCTCACTGTCAGGAAGTTCCTCCTAATGTTGAGGTGGAATCTCTTTTCTTGCAGCTTGCATCCATTGTTTTGGGTCCTAGTCTCTGGAGCAGCAGAAAACAAGCTTGTTCCCTCCTCGATATGACATCCCTTCAAATATTTAAACACGGCTATCATATCACCTCTCAGCCTTCTCTTCTCCAGGCTAAACATCCCCAGCTCCCTAAGTCGTTCCTCATAGGGCTTGGTTTCTAGACCCTTCACCATTTTAGTTGCCCTCCTTTGGACAGGTGAAGTCTGCTGGGACTTCTCCTGTTCTCCAGGAGTTCTCAAAGATTATTGCCAGTGGCTCTGAGATTTCATTTGTCAGTTCTTTTAATATCCTTGGATGTAGTTCATCTGGTCCTGGAGACTTAAATTCATTTAGGTATTCCTGTACTTCCTCTTTACTTATTCTGTGCTGTATTTCCTCTTTTGTGTCCTCTGCTCCATTTTCCTCAGGTTGAACACCTTTTCCTTTTGTGAGAAGACTGAAGCAAAGAAGGTGTTGAATAGGTCTGCCTTTTCTCTGTCCCCTGTTAGAATTTCTCCATCTTCTCTGTGCAGTGGCCCTACCATTTCCTTCTTTCTTTTGCTATGGACATACCCCCAAAAGCCCTTTTATTGTCCTTAACCCCTCTAGCAAGCCTGAGCTCATTCTGTGCTTTAGCTTTCCTGACTTTACCCCTATATGTGCTAGCTATTTATCTGAATTCCTCTTTAGTGATTTCACCCCTTTTCCATTTCTTATACATCTCCAATTTAAAACTTAGTTCAGTTGAAAGTTCTTTTGTCATCCAACCCAGTTTCTTGAGACATCTCCCATTTTTCCTTCTCATTGGAACAGTTTGAGATTATGCCTTCAGTATCTCCCTTTTGAGAAACTCCCATCCATCCTGAACTCCTTTCTCCTTTAGTATTCCTGACCATGGGATCACTCCCAATGTTTCCCTAAGTTTGTTGAAATCAGCTCTCCTAAAGTCTAGAATGAGTGTTTGACTATGTCTAGCTTCTCCTTTCCACTGTATAAGAAACTCCAGGAGAACATGATCATTCCCACCTAAGGATCCCACCACTAGCACCCCATTTACCAGGTCATCCCTGTTGGTAAGGATCAGATCTAAAACAGGTGATTCCCTTGTTGCCTCTTCCACCTTTTGGACAAAAAAAATTGTCTTCGAGGCAAGTGAGGAATTTGCTAGACCTTGAAGTATTGGCTGAGTTTGACTTCCAGCAAATATCAGGATAGTTGGAAGTCACCCATCACTACTATATTTCCCCTTTCTGAGTGTGTGGTCATCTGTTCTAGAAAGGCATCATCCAATTCCTTAGTCTGACTTGGAGGTCTGTAGTAGACTCCCACTATAACAACCCTGTTATTTCCTTCCCCTTTAATTTTTATCCAGATGCTCTCCACCTGATTTCCAGGATTTAAGCCCTGGATCACAGATGTAAACATTCCTGACATATAATGGTATTCCTCCTCCTTTCCTGTTTGGCCTATTTCTCTTAAAAAGGTTATACCCCTCTATTCCTACATTCGAATCATGAGACTCATCCCATCAGGTTTCAGTGATGCCTATTATATCGTATTTGCTTTGTTGTGCTAGGAGTTCAAGTTCATCTTGTTTATTTCCCATGCTCTCTGCATTAGTGTAGAGACATCTAAGAGCATGGGTCCTCCCCACTTGCTGTCTGTGTGAGGTTTTTTTGCCTCCCACTGTTGCATCATTTGCCCTGTTCCCTCTATAGTACTTTGACTATTCTCTCCAGCCCATGATGTACTCCTGCCTTCCAAGATAACTTCCAAGATACTGTCTCCCTCCTCAACATGACTCAGTTTAAAGCTCTCCTGATCAAATGTTTGAGATTACTGGCAAAAAAATTACTGGCTAGAAGTTCACCCTTATAGAACCGCAGTCCATGATCCAAGAATCCAAATCATTCTTGATGGCACCATCTACAGAGACAGTTATTCACATCTGCTATCTTCCTCTCCCTTCCAGAACCATGCCCTTCAACTGGGAGAAGAGATGAGGTAACATCTTGTGTGTCCAGCTCTTTCAGCTTTCTACCCAAAGCCTCATAGTCCCTTCTGATATTCTGAAGACTGTGCCTTGCAGTATCATTGGTTCCCACATGGACCAAGAGGAAGGGGTAATGGTCAGTAGGTTTGACAAGTCTTGTCAGCCTCGCTGTCACATCATGGATTTTTGCCCCAGGGAGACAAAACACCTCCCGGGACATCTTGTCAGGCCCACAAATTGCTGATTCTGTACCCCTCAACAATGAGTCCCCAACCACCACCACACACCTCCTCTGAGGCTTAGCAGTGGCTGTTGCCTGTGGTAGTACTCTCAGGTTCCCCTGCACTGTCCCTGAGGACTGTCCCTGCTGCTCCTCTTCATCCTTGATAAGGGAGAGAGCTTCAAATCGATTCTGTAGCTGCAAGCTCTCAGAATGATCCCTGGTTTCCCTACTTCTATGTGTGATGTCCTCCAGGTGTCCACCTCCTGCGTGCATGAAGTGACCTCCTCCTCAACAACTTCCTGTGTGTTGTCCCTGTCCAAGACCATTCGTTCCACTCTATCCAGGAAAACCTCTTGCTCCCTAATATGCTGAAGTGTAGCTACCTGGGCCTCCAGCTGCTTGACTTTCTCTTCCAGGAGGGCTATGAACTTGCACTTGGTGCAGGTGAAGTTGCCCACATCTCTTGGCAAGAAGACAAACATCCCACAAGTGTTGCAGGTGACTGCAGCAACTCCCTCAGTGTCCATATTGAGAAATCTTAAGTAAGCACTGAAACAGGACTGTGGGCTTCTCCCTCAAAAAGTCCCCTGGTAAAGACCCACATAAAGGACCTCTGCTCTGACAGTGAGCTCAACAACTGGGTTTCTAGTGCTACAGAGAACTCCTGGATGCTACCTTATTCTGGAGGCAAGTCTCTGTCTCTCTTCCTCTGAGTAAAAACAAAAACAAAAAAACCACCAAACACCCCCCCCCCAAACACACAAAAAAACCCAACCTCAAAGCCCCACTCAAAATAGCTGTGCAGAAACTGCTTTCCTTCTCCTTCCTGGCAGGTAAGCTGAGGACAAAGGGGCAAGGAGGAGGAGAGCAACTTGGGACATTTTAAAAGCTTTTGGAAAGATGAGATGGAAGAGGATTTTCATTGGGGCTATCCCTGTCTAATTGGACAGTTGGAAGGTATGAATCTGTTGAAGTCTCTGTGCTCCATAGGATAGGTTTGGAACCTGGAATACCTTGAAGACCTGAGACTATGGGGGGTTGCAGACTGCCAGAAATAGTGCAAATTGTGTCCACTTTTAGTGTTAAGGTTAGGGTTAGGCAATCATGGGAACTATATTTTATTGTGGCACCAGAGCTCTCTGACAGAGAAGGCTCAATGTCTCAGAAAAAAACAACAACAATTCCCATGATTCCCTAGTACTAACCCTAACCCTAAAAGTGGACTCAATTTACACTATTTCTGGCAGTCTGCAACCCCCTATGACTAGAGACATTATCATACCAGCCTGTTGTCTCAGAGCAATCATGTTGTTGAAGCAAATGGGAGCACATCAGTTTAAAAACAATGTCTGAGGACTACTCCAGTGGTCATGTGGCCAGCATGACTGCACCAAATGCTGTCATTTGGCAGTCATTTGGCAGTGGCAACCCTACTCCCATGCCTCACTCCCAAAGAAACCTTCCCTTTCCAAGTTGTACAGTTGGCCCACCTTATGCACAGATTTTTTTATCCATCGATTCAATAATCCACGGCTTGAAAATATTTTTAAAAAGTATAAATTCCAAATAGCAAACCTTGATTTTGCCATTTTATATAAGGAACACCATTTTGCTATGCCATTGTATTTAATGGGACTTGAGCATCTATGGATTTTGTTATCCACGGAGAGTCCTGGAACCAAACCCCAGCAGATAACAAGGGCCCACTGTAACAGGAGAGAACTTGTCATTGTCTGCAGTTGTAGCTTTCCTCCCATTGTTGCTGTCGTTGTGTGCCTTCAAGTCATATACTACCTATGGTGACCCTAAAGCACCATATCATGAGATTTTCTGGGGCTGAGAGTATGTGACTCACTGAAGGTCACTGGGTGGATTTCCATGGATGAGCAGGGATTCGAACCCTAGTCTCCAGAGTTATAGTTCAACACTTAAACCACTACACCATGCTGCCTCTTTTCCTCCCATACCAGTTTACAATTCTAGTCATAATTTTTATTGGCCTTATGGCCTGGGATTAATTCCCCCTCCTCATATGTCATGGGCCCAATCCTCACTAGTTGCCCATGGCTTGTATTTCAAATTAAGAATTTTGCCATGCTGAGGTGGGCATTGAAACAGTAATATTCAGTTGACCTGTGATTTCAACGAACTGTGTGATTGAGCTCCCTCCATTCACAAGTCTTCTTCATAACCAAAAGCATGCTTTAATGAGGCCTCCAGTTTGCCATTATAGTTCATCCCAGATCACGTCCCAATGTAAAGGTCGTAAGCCAATCCTAGGCATATTGTTAATTGTGATGAAGCTGGTATTTATCCATGACTGTGCACACCAAATGGTAGCAGAGAGCTTTGTTTTCATTTGGCCCATTCTTTCCTGGAAAAGCAAATGGACTCATTTGAATGGGCTCTGCTGAATTATATGATAACCACTTTCTCTTTAATGGAAAGCATTTATGATGTCTTATCTCATTAACAGTTGCTTAACTAAAGAGGGGTATTTTTTTTTTTTTAAAAAAAGAATGAATGAAAGAGAATACACAAATTGAATAGACAGCTACAAAAGGAAAAGATCCTGTGTTTTCCCTTGTTTTTAAGGTAACTTTCATTGTGGTGCATGGTGTCACTTCTAGAATCTTCTTATGAAGATGTATAAAAAACAACTCTGCTCCGGGCAAAATTAGATCAGTTTGTTTTAGGCATTGGTTTTATTTCATTGCTGATATTTGGCAGTCAGTCAGAGTTACAAGGGCATAAGATTCTCATGGAGGAAAAAGAAGAAGGCAGAATTTATGGCATGCCAGATGCTGGCTATGTGATTCAGTCTCAGTGGATGGTGACATTGCTAATGCGAGAAGATACCAGAAACAAAATTATATTGTTTGATTAATTACATTCTGTTGATTTGCTGCTTACAGAAAAGAGGAACGGTGTGCACAAGGAAACCACAACTTTGACTAAATTTGTAATTTGGACTTTTTGTCTTGTTTCAAAACAGATCCCATTTGATCATGGAAGCGAAGCAGCGTCAGCAGACCACCAACAAATCTATACCTAACAAACTTGGGGAAAATCATACAAGGTACCAAATATATTAAGAAAAATGGACCAAAAATAACTAAAGAACATACAGAGAGTAATTACTAATTATATAATGCCAACTGCCAACAAATGCCAAGTGCTGTAGACTATATTTCAGAGGAAGGAACTAACAAAACCACCTCAGAACATTCCTTACCTAAGAAAACCCTACGAAAATCATGGGATCACTATATGTGGATAGGTCACTAGAAGGCACATACACACATGCAATGCTAAATGAGCTGTTGAAGATTCAGCTTTGATTATCAAATGCTCAATAATTCTTTTTAAAAAGCCTTCTAAGGTGGCTATAATTATTTAAATTGCAGTTGATCAGTATTTTAACAATGGACAGAGAAACTGAATAAAAATAAAGAGCTATTTCACTTTTTCAATATGGACAATTTTGTGCCCTTCAAGATTGCTTGTTTGTTTGCTAGTTCCTTCTGGACCAAGAACCACATTCATTTTGTTCATGTTTATGAGATCCTTCAATAAATAATATATGGTGGTGATGATGCTTGTGTTGATAATGATGGTTACAGGAGTGATGACTGTGGGAGTTTTCAACTCTTACCCCACCATACGTAGGAGTTCCTCTCAGAAAATTCTACCTGTGGACAAATGTGGAATTTCAAGTCTTAACCCATCAAATATGAATCTTCCACAGTGTTTACTGCAGTTACAAAGAGTGAGGGCTTTCCATGATTCTGTCTTCTGCCACAATGTAAGGACAAGGACATCCTCCTGTCCCCCTTGCATGATACCAACAGTGGGGACTGTCCTATGAGGATTTTGTTGTTGTTCTGTGCCTTCTAATCATTTCTGACTTATGTCAATCCATTTGCAGATTTGCCTTTACCCGAGAGAGTGTTGCTTGCCCAGGGTTACCCAGTGGGTCTCATGGCCAAGGAGGGTAAGAATTCAAACTCTGGTCTCCAGAGTCTTAGGGCCTTTGTAAACTGCCAGAAATAGTGCACATTAAATTGAGGCACTGCCCTGGCTCAGTGCTAGGGAGTCATGGGAATTGTATTTTTTTCTGAGACATTGAGCCTTCTCTGTCAGAGAGCTCTGGTGCCACAATAAATTACAGTTCCCATGATTCCCTAGTACTGAGCCAGGCCAGTGACTCAATTTAATGTGCACTATTTCTGGCAGTCTGCAAAGGCTTTAGTACAACACCCAAACCATTAAACCACACTGGGTTTATGCAACTTCTCTTCCCAATGTACACCATCCCTCTATCTTCAGTGGTGTCACCGTGGACACTTTCTGAATCCAACCTTTCATATGGATAGAGTTCCTGGAGGCCAAAAGTGAATAAAACAATTATTTATTTACAGGAGTTAAACAAACAAAACAATTATGTTTTATATTTAAAACATCACATATTGTCTCATGCATTCCTCTCTAGTTAACAGAGGCTGGTACCAACATTGCAGAATTAATGCAATTTGACACTGCTTTAACTGCCATGGCTCAGTGTTATGGAGACCTGGGATTTGCAGTTTGTTGAGGCACCTTCTGACAGAGAAGGATAAATATCGCACAGAACTGCAAATTCCACAATTCCATGGCATTGAGTCATGGCAATTAAAGCGATATCAAACTGCATTCATTATGCAGTGCAGATGCAGCCTCAGACCCTTAAAAGCCACTCATTTATTCCTAAACCTGACTGACTCTTAATCATAAACCTTCCACACCTGCTCACACTGATGTCCATACCCTTCACTAATCCCAACTCTTTCTAAAAACCAAAACACCAGTTGTATAACACTAGCCTTTTGCAAATCTCCTCAAACAGTCCAGCAATCAACATTCACTCCAACCTTCCATTTTCAGTTTTTTTCCCCAACAGCTCATTATACAATAGCTCCTGATATACTCTATTATACAACCAATCAATTATACAACCAATCAATTAAACAGTATTTCTCAACACATGTCCATGACATCACAATGATGATTTCACACAAACCCAAGCAACTGATGCTTTTAGTACAGCAAAAGCCAAAAGCACAAATGAATCATCCCAACAGACGATCAATGTCCTATCCATAAGACATGTGAGACTTACAAAAAAAGGGGGAATGAAGTGGAATGGATAAATCCAATTAATAGTCTGTTCATGGGGTGGGCCTATACACTTGTCATGAGAAATGGGATAAACAAAGGCCTGAATCCTGTTTGTTAGAGCAGACCACTGAATCAATTTCTGAAGGGTGAGTCAACAGGAAAATCCAATTGATTCAGAGGATCTACTCTAGTCAGGGCTAATAATAGGATTTAGGCTAAGGTGAATAGGCTTCCCCAAATTACACCAGCTTCTCAGAGTAAATCTGGGGTATAAATCAATAACTAACAGCACAATTCTATGCATGTTTACTCAGAGGTAAGCCCCCGAGTGTTCAGTGGGACTTAATGTTTTATAACAGTACATAGGATTGAAGGCTGAGTTCCTGTCTTTGCAGCTTGAAATCGTGGTCAATGTCCTAGTTAGAATCTAAGTAAACATGAAGTAGTTTCTTTAGAAACCTATGATATTGTTGATATTCTCTGATAGGACAGTGGTGGCGAACCTTTTAGTGCCCAAACTAAAAGGCCTTCTGGCACCGAGTGTTACCCAGTGCCAGAGGTGGGACTTCCACCCTCTGGGTGCAGGACTTCTATCCTCCAGGGATGGGACTTCTGGGGCAGGACTTCTTCCCCCCCCCCCCCGCCCTTTTGGGGCTTCAGAAAAAGGGGAGCAGAAAAAGAACAGGTGTGCACCTCTTCCACCTCCTTCCCATGCCATTCCCAGCTTTCAGCTGCCTCCAGAGAGGCGGCTGAAGGCCTAGGACAGCTAGGAAGGAGAAACAGGTGCGAGCCTCATTCTCCTCTTCCCCACTCTCCACATGCCAAGGAAAATGGCTTTGCATGCCATCTCTGCCATGCATGCCATAGGCTTGCCATCACAGCTATAGGAGTATAATACACAGTGCAGTGTAGTGGATTGAATGTTGGACTATGACTCTGGAGATCAGGGTTCGATTCTCTGCTCAGCCATGGAACCCCACTGGGTGACCTTGGCAAATCACACACTCTCAGCCTCAGGAACCCCCATGATAGGGTCACTTTAGGGGCTCCATAAGTCAGAAATGACTTGAAGGCACACAACAACAACAAATCATAATATCCCATGATATTTTTTAGAATTCTATAGTGGAGTACAGTATTGTTAAAAGATAAAGGTATTCCCCATTGACAAGGTTGTCAAGTTGTGTTCGACCATAGGGAGCAGTGCTCATCTCTGTTACTAAACTAAAGAGCCAGCGTTGTCAGAGACTACTCTGTGGTCATGTGGCCAGCAGGATTGCAGAGGCTGTTTACCTTCCCACCAAAGTGGTACCTATTTATCTACTTGCATTTGCATGCTTTCGAACTGCTAGGTTGGCAGAAGCTGGGACTAGTGACAGGAGCTCTCCCCATCATAGAATCATAGAATCATAGAGTTGGAAGAGACCACAAGGGCCATCCAGTCCACCCCCTGCCATGCAGGAACTCCCAATCAAAGCATCCCTGACAGATGGCCATCCAGCCTCTGCTTAAAAACCTCCAAGGAAGGAGACTCCACTACTCTCCGAGGGAGTGTGTTCCACTATCGAATCGCGCTTACTGTCAGGAAGTTCCTCCTAATGTTGAGGTGGAATCTCTTTTCCTGCAGCTTGCATCCATTGTTTCGCGTCCTAGTCTCTGGTTTCGCGTCCTAGTCTCTTCCAACTCTATGATTCTATGATTCTACGATCATGCAGCACCTAGGCCTCGAACTGCCTTGTTACTTCTAATTTTTGAATATCATTGTTTTATTTTTCATAACAGACCATGCATTTCTAATGCAGATACAGGAAATACACTGTAGAACAAGGGTGGGCAACACACAGTCCCTGGGCTGCATTGGGTCCACCTGCCTGTTTCTGAGACCCTAGTGCCCAGTCCCTTTTGCATTTGCTGCAGCTGAAATCATTGGAACTGCCACTAAATTTTTTCACTGCTACTAAAAAAAGAAAATTATGGGGTTTTCTTGACATGTTTCTTCAGAGATAGTTTTCCACTGCCATCCTCTGAGGCTGAGAGTGTGTGACTTGACCAAGGTCACCCAATGGGTTTTCATGGCTGAGCTGTGATTCAAATCCTAATCTGCAGAGTTGCAATCCAGCCATATGGTCCAACCATAATTGCTGCTGAATTTTGTGGCTAACTGAAGTGAATAGGAAAATGTTGCTGGTACCACTGAATGTTGGTAGGTAGACTCCCATTGGGATGGAAGTGGGGGAGTGTTGCCTATCCCTGCTGTACACATTTACACCACAACAACCTTGACCAAATCTTTTCTGCAGCCTTTTTAAAAAAGCATCTGTCTAACAGCAGTGATTCTCTCCCCTCCCCCCTCCCCATTTCAATACCTTGTCACTCATCATGTTGACTCATAAAATGCAGTCAACTGCCATCACTCAAAGGGGAAATATGATGCTATCTTTAAAAGAAGAAGAAGAAGAAGCCAAGTGGGAGAAATGAAAGGCACTGTAGGCATTTTGAGATTATATATCAAGAATAAATTGAGATAGCCAGGTACCCAATTCATAATTCAAATGCACAGTATGGACTGTTGTATGACATGAGCATTGTGCGTAACATCTCAGCTATTGGACAATGTAGCTTGATTCATAGATCAAATCACTCTTTTTCACAATGCATGTTGTTTTGCTTCCTACCTCCACTTTCTTATATGTACGTGCTATATTTTGTGGTTGGTTTTTCTAGCATTATTACAAAGAGGGTTCTTATGGAATGGCAGTGTATGGTCTGCAGAGCAGCAGTTCGCTCAGCTATCAGTCACAATTTGCGTCTGCAAAATCTTCTTTCCGTATTTTTGAAGAAGAGATATATTGGACCTTAAATTTCATTCATCGGCTCTTGAATTTCATTAGATCCTATTATTATTATTATTATTATATTATTATTATCCTTTACTGATATTTGTGTTAATGGTGTTAATAAAGTCTCTGGCAGTGACTAGACCAGTAAATCTGCCTGATAACGAGGTGTGGGATCAGCTAGCAAGGCCTCTGACTGCTATCAGTTGACAGTCACTGATCTCACATAGGGACCAGTGAGAGTAAGCAAGCAGAGGAATCTAGGAAAGCACACTTAGTACAAGAGAAGCCAGAGTACAAGAGTAAAAAATGAAGGCAAGAAAGGGAGACTAACATTGGGAGAGGGGATAGGTAGAGGGGAGAACTGGCTGACATGATGGAAATTTTGTAACCCTCCAGATGTTGTCTTACTTCAACTCCCAACACTCCAACCATTAGTTATGCTGGTTAGGGCTGCTGGGAATTGCAGGTCATTAGCCTCTGAAAGCTTCCATTATTCCCCTTGCCTTAGAGCAGGGGTAGGCAACCTAAGGCCCGGGGGCCGGATGCGCCCCCCCCGAGGCCTTTGGACCAGCCCTAGGCCAGTTCTGCCGCTGCCACCGCTGCCGCCACCCATCATGATGATATTGATTACTGTTGTTATTACTTGTTCTTGGGGTTTTCTTGGCAAAATCTCCACAGGGGTTTTGCCATGGCTTTTCTGGGGCTGAGAGAGTGTGCATGCATCTTTATTTATGTATTTATTTATTTATGGTGCTTCGGCCCCCCAATTATCTGAGGAACACCAACCTGGCCCCCAGCTCAAAAAGGTTGCCTACCCCTGTGATAGCTAATCACAGGACGTTATCACACGGGGTCTAAAGCAGACAGAACCCTGTCCCATCCCCGTCCCATTGTGGTTCCTTTGCCCCTGTGTTCACATGACATTGCACAGAACCCCGCCCATCCCCGTCCCATTGCGGATCCTTTGCCCCTGTGATCACATGACGTCACAGAGAACCCCCTCCCATCCCCCTCCCATCCCCGTCTCATTGTGGCATCATCCCCGTTCTTTTGCATGCCAGTTTCATTGGGAATTACATTTGCGCGACCAGAAGCATACCGGAATGATGCTGCTTTCGTTCATTCCGGAATGATGCTAGTTGCTAGAGACCCGCGTATGAAAACGTCCACAGTCTCTCAGCCTCGAGAATGGCAATGGAAAACCTTCTCTGAAGAAATCTGCCAAGAAAACTCTGTGATGGGTTTGCCTTAGGGTTGATGTAAGTCAGAAACTACAGGTAAACAACAACAAAGATAGATCTATATGGGATGTAAGGTCTTCTACTTCTGGTTTATGGATTCTCTTTAGACAAACACAGCCCTGAGTCAACTGATAATGCAAAAGAAAACAAAACAAAACAAAACAAAAACCACCAACTTACTTGTTTACCTACATGCTTCATATGAGCAGTGGTCACCACTGTTTTTTAATCAGTAGCTACTTTAACTCCAGGCACCATGGCTAAGGCCTTGTGGGATTTGGTGTATGTGTGGTATTTCCATGGGGAAGAGGCTGTCATCTTATTTCTCCAGGCAAGCACGTTAAGTGCTATTAGCTGGAGGCCTTTGGAGGCTGTTCCCCAACTCCATCCAAACAAGGTCTCATCTGAAAGTCCAAAGGTGTCACTAGAACGGTGCAGGAATATGTGCCATACTGGGTGACACCTCAGAGAGGGGTGTGCTGGTGGGAAGGGGCTGCCTTCTGGTTCTGGCAACCTTACAGACTGGGTGGTAAAGAGAGTCTCCTACCCTTTCTATTCATTCATCAGCACTGACTGACCCAGAAAAGGAGCAACCCACCCCACCAATGGCCACTGGTGGGACTGATCTGTCTTCCAGGTCTGGAAGCTCTGCTGGTAAAGAGAATCTCTCCCCTCTCCTGCTTGCTCAGCAGCTCTGCCAGATCCAGAAAAGGGCTTTGGAAGAGAGGAAGGGGTATTTAAAATTATCTGTACCAAGTGTCAAATATACTACCTCACAGGTATGCCACTGTGTTTGTTGCGTGCCTTCAAGTCACCATGCTGGCAAATTCCAAGTGGCTAGCCTGGTCCTTAGAAAGTCAGCGTTTCATAGTGGTTTGGACATTGGACTATGATTCTGGAGAACAGGGTTCAGTTCCCACTTGGCCATGAAACCCACTGGGTGACCATGGGCAAGTCACATGCTCTCAGCTTCAGGGGAAAGGAATAGCAAACTTCCTTTGAACAAATCTTGCCAAGAAAACCCCATGATAGATTCACCTTAGGGTTGCCATAAGTCAGAGATGACTTGAAGGCACGCAACACACACAGCTTGGTCCTTGGATTGTCATCTTTTTTTTCCCTTTTTCTTAGTCAAATGGTGCTTTGTGTGGCTACCCCTCCCTGTGCAAACCCATGATGTGCTCTTTCTTTTCTCTCATCCACCTTTGCACCATCACCTCTTTATCTTTTAAAGTCCTTCCTTTCCACACCTGGTTATCTATTTGCTCCTTCACTGTGTCTTCTTCCCCATCACAGTGTGCCTAAGAACAGGCAACAAATCTTTTGATTCCCTGCCTTCAAAAATTCCTCTGGTAGGACAGATCAGAGTGGCTAGAGTATCAGTAAACCAACCAACAAGCAAGAATCATAGAGTTGGAAGAGACCACAAGGGCCATCCAGTGCAACTCCCTGCCATGCAGGAACTCCCAATCAAAGCATCCCCGACAGATGTTCATCCAGCCTCTGCTTAAAGACCTCAAAGGAAGGAGACTCCACCATACTCCGAGGGAGTGTGTTCCACAGTCGAACAGCCCTTACTGTCAGGAAGTTCCTCCTAATGTTGAGATGGAATCTCTTTTCCTGGAGCTTGCACCCACTGTTCCGGGTCCTAGTCTCTGGGGCAACATAAAATAAGCTTGTTCTCTCCTCAATATGACATCCCTTCAAATAGTTAAACATGGCTATCATATCACCTCTTAACCTTCTCTTCTCCAGGCTAAACATCCCAGCTCCCTAAGTCGTTCCTCATAGGGCTTGGTTTCCAGACCCTTCATCATTTTAGCTGGTGGCTGATCAGAGAAGCAATGGCACTTGAGGTGAATGAAACTGGCCTCTGACCACAGCAGTGCAGAACACTAGCATAAAAAGAAAAAAATTGAGACCTCTAGAGGATTTTCCAAGAACACATGCCAATAGAGCCAGGCTGAATATTTCAATTCAAATGACCATTGGACTATGCTATTTCAAACTAATAATAAAAAATGAGAGATTTAGCTGAAACAACCAGTCTCTATGCCTGAGTTGGGATTCAGGGTTTGGCTTCAGTCCAGTCATACAGTCTCCATTACTGTTTATTTGTATTAGCATTTTAAGTGTGTTTTAAATTATCATTGTTTAATAGCATTTTAAGTGGGGGTTGGATTGTGAGATTTGAAATGTATATTTTAATGTTGTAAGCCACCCCAGTTGCGTTACGCAGAGAGGTGGGATAAAAATAAATTTTATTATTATTATTATTATTATTATTATTATTATTATTGCTTGTGAAAATGTGCAAGAGTATCCAGAGAATGACTGAACATAAATTACGTGTTCCTTCTTCTTTCTTTTACCAAAGGAGATGGTAAAACTAACTACTCAAGAAGCTACTGTTTGATGCTGCACCTAGCATAGTCCACCCACCTCTTCCTCTAGATTCCTTTTGGTTGCCACACAGAACTGAAGAAGTCACTAAGTAGAGACATGGACTCTTTGCAATTGACTGTGAGATACTAGAGGAAGGACACAATGGAGCAGCTAACCTTGAGCATTCTTCCTCTAAGAAGTATATATCTAACTGAAAGAAAGAAGCTGATAGCAACAGCTTTCATAGATGAAAGCTCATGCCTCATGCTACCAGCTGCTTAGTCTCAAAAGTGCTACAAGATCCCTTTGCGTACTGATTTTCCCGACTAAAATGGCTATGTCTTTAAGAAGCATATAGGGAAAAATGAAGACATGGAAAAACCATACATAATATCAAATTACTGCTGTGGTATCCCCTGGCTTATATAATGTCATCTAATAGGGAAGTGTTCCTTGTGTTCCTAAAGAACACAAGTTGAATATGCAAGAAAATGTTTCCTTCCCCCAAATGCTCCAATCCATTTCTCCTTCCTTCTTTCCATCCATCATCTGTGACTGGCAACCAGCCTCCCTCAGATACTGAGCATGTTCAGTCCTTAGTCTCCTATCTCCCTGCCTTAAAGCTTTTCCTCTAAGGAAGTTTGAACTTCTGCAATGGATTGCCCTGAAGCCTGGTAATATTTATCTTGTGCAGGGTTAGTGTCATATCAGCTACATAAAGTCCCACCCTTGTGATATGAGATTGCTTTTAAGGGTGAAACTGATATCTGCGAAGTTATGCCCCCTGTGAGAAAGCCACACTATGAAAAAACATATTCAGGGTAGTAGTGTAAGCCATATAGCAAAGTGTAATAACACCCCAAATCCACAAAACAGTGACACCTTTATTTGGTCAACCAAAATGCATAAAATACATGACTGCTCCACTGGCTTCTTCATCAGGCAAAGGTTTTAAGAATAATACAGGAGAAAAAGACAGTGTACCAAATTACCTTTGTTTTTCTTTAGAGTCTCTCTCAAAAATGGTGAGCAGAAGCAATGGGGCAGGAGAACTCCTGGGTTTGAGGGTTAGAATGCCATAGCATTGAGAAATAGCAGTTAAAGCAGTGCCAAACTGCATTTTTTTTCTTGCGGTGCAGATACAGCCTCCATCTTAACTTAAAGTAGGCTCATTGAATTAATAGGATTTAATTACATGTTGACTTATCTCTCAACAATTGAATAAATGGGTCTACTCTAGTTGGGACTAACCAATATAATGCAGGCCATGGTTTGAAATCTTTCAAAACACTTTACATATGCACGTGTTCTGGTCACAGGAGTAATGTTCTCAAACTAAAGGAGAAGACACTTTTACATTCTGTCTCTGATGTAAAAAGGGTGAGGGTACACAGAAATGAGCTGTTTAACCCATTGGTAACAGGCAGGGATTGGGAGAAAAATACATTTGGGCCACAAAAACCCTCAGCAAGCATAGGGATTTCTAGGAGCTTTAATCAAAAAAGGTAAGCCTTCCAAATTGAGATGACAGGAAGCATTGCATTACTTCTTCATCATGACAAATTAGAGCCCCAAATTTTTATAACATCTAAGGAGGAATTTAATATTTAATTAAATGAGGGCCAATAATTTCCATTGACAACTCAGGGGGGTTGCAGACTGCCAGAAATAGTGCAAACTGAGTCCACTTTAAGGGTTAGGGTTAGTGCTAGGGAATCATGGGAATTGTGTTGTTGTTTTTTCTGAGACATTGAGCCTTCTCTGTCAGAGAGCTCTGGTGCCACAATAAACTACAGTTCCCATGATTCCCTAACCCTAACCCTAAAAGTGGACTCAATTTGCACTATTTCTGACAGTCTGCAATCCCCCTTAATTACAACAACAGAGTTCAATCATCATAGTTACTTCTCTTGATGTCACCTCTCTAGAACCTAATTTTCCAGCCTGACAACATCCTAACTGAATTGTTTCTGAGGTGCTGGAGATCAAGGCATTGGGAAATGACATCTGCATTGCGGAGTTCCTTCAGACAAGCAGTTGTGGCAGGATCCCTAGAGGACCAGCTGTCTGTTTTTGATGCATCCTGTGACTGGCAAAGCACTGAAGATGTTATTTCCTAGTGTCCCGATCTCCAGTGCCTTGGAAATGCTTTGGCTTGTGTGCTGCCAGAATGTAAGTATATGTTTTCTGTGGTCACATTCAATCATGTCAATTATAATTGTGAATTCTCAATAGTTACAAGATTGTAACTGCATCTTACGATCTTATAACTACTCAACAGGATACTTACCCCTGTGCCTTGGAGCATCTAGAAAAAAATGCATATACCATATCAGTCTAGTTCAGTGATTCTCTACCAATGGTACATGTGAGGTTGCCCATGGTACCAGTGAGACACAGAAGTAATCTAGTTGAGATACAGAAGTTTTAGTCATACAGTAAAAATATTCCCAATAATGCTACAGCAGTTTTTCATTTATATTCTTGCATTGTCAAGTTACTGAAGCAGTAAATTTTCTGCTCAACAGTATCACTACAATTATCCATGATTAAAGGGCTTTTTCTTTCTGTTTGTTTTTACTTCCAGCAGTCCTGCTACTATTTCTCAAGTTCTGAACACTTACTGTAAATGATTACAGTAATAGCATAATGCCTTTAAGCATATAGATATCTTTTTCAGAAAAAAATGGGTTTTTTGTTTCTATACCAGTGCAATCCAGATTCTCAAACAGAGTGAGTAGTAGTATTTAAAATATTAAAGGGTGAGAACTTCTGAGCTAGGTCACCTCCTTGTACTGTCTCATGGGTGGCTGAGCACCATTTATACCCCTCCCTTTTTCTTCAACATGGAATATATGGCCCAAATTCATTTTGTTCTCACTACAGCACTACATTAGGTAGAGAGTGAGTGGCCCAAGGACACAGATGAACTTTCATGGCTAAGTGGAGATATTGCAGACTGCCAGAAATAGTGCAAATTGAGTCCACTTTAAGGGTTAGGGTTAGTGCTAGTGAATCATGGGAATTGTTTGTTTTCTGAGACATTGAGTCTTCTCTGTCAGAGAGCTCTTGCGCCACAATAAAATACAGTTCCCATGATTCCTTAACCCTAACCCTTGAAGTGGACTCAATTTGTACTATTTCTAGCAGTCTGCAAAGGCCCTTAGTCCACAATTACAGTCCTCTTTTAACTTCATACATGTTTGTACAAAAATATGTTCAGGAAGCAGAGTGTGCCAATCTACACATTAGGGGAAAGTGTATTCCCTGCAATAAATGTATTTTCCCTCTGACAATGGGATTTTCAGAGATACATGCTTCAAATTGTTACCTAAAGAAAGGTGGGGGTCCCCACTAACTGTGTCAGTTTTTCTTTTAAAAGGTCAGGGAATTTAGGTACAAAAAGTAGGTTAGCTTGAGGATTGCTTCCATCAGTGAATATACCAGTACTAACTGAGGAGAACTCCAGTTTTGGGTGAGTTAAGAAGGTTTCTATTCAGAAATATGAAAGAATGCAATCAAACACATGATAGTAATTCAGATAGACACAGCATTCAGAGCTAACCAAAATGGAAGTATGGAAATGGGATAGCAGCATTTGAGAGATGTAGAGAGAGCGATATTTACCTGTCTGAAAAGTGGACCACTAAAAGTGGAAAGTAGTTCAGACTAGGGTCTGTGAGCAACACAATTCATACATGGCACAGAATGGGGGCCAACTGTATGTGTACTGTGTGTGCTATGTGTGATTGTGTGCAAAGAGGCTAAGCTTTGGGACTTATTTATATCTCAGATACTAGCTTCAAGGGGTGTGCTATCTTGTAGGGTTACAAAGACCTGATGGTCTTCCCAGGAATTGACAATGGGATTCTGGAGTAGTTGATGTCTTTAACATTAGGGTATCAAAAATAGTGATTGGATTAGGATAACCCCAGAGTGAAGGGATGGGGAAGCTGGCTGGGAGCATGGCAGGGGGTAGCTAGGAAGCACTGGCTTACTGACTTTGGTGTAATGAGACCTCCTTTGTCTCCTGGTACAAGAGGAAATGCAGAGGGCCTGGGAGGAGGAAGGAGTAATCAGCACAACCATTTACTTTGGTTGCAGCATTACCTGGGTCTTACACATGTCCTCAGGTCATCGCTCAATTCTTATGGGAAATCCACCTGATGTTCCAAAGGTCATTGTGACCTCTTAAGAAAATGCTGACTCCAGATATGAAAATATGGAGACCACAAATATAATGTGGGGTATGCAGGGTATAATAACAATCTCCCCCCTCCCATGGAAGTCACATGATACAGCCACGTGCTTTCATTTTCAACTGAGACAGGACTGCATGCCTGCCATAAAACTATAAGACCAAAACACAGCAGGGTAACACGGGGAAAACACATTGGGTCAAAGGAATTGGGTGCAAGGTTATCAATTTTCTTTCAATTTTAAAAGGTGGCCAATTAGAAAATGGGGGAAAGGAAATTTACAAAGAAACTTGGCTTTCCATTGTATCCTCCAAATAAATGGTTATATATTTACACATATTTTCCAAAAGGGGGCATGAGTTGCAAGAAAGAGAAAGAAAGAAAGAAAGAAAGAAAGAAAGAAGTGTAGGATAGAAAGACAATCAAAACCAGTCCAACAACTGGAATGGCAATTTAACAAAATACAGTAAATAAAAGAGCAATTAGAGTAAAGCAAAACACATAACAACCAGAATTACATAGCATGTAAATTGATCATGGCATAGCTCTAGATAATACACAGAAAAGACTGACTAAGTGCTGGCTTTGTGGTGGGGAAAATGTACCCCCCGCCAGCATCCAGAGAAAATTCTTGGGTCTAGATAGCAACTTGCTTGCATCTGAGTGTCTTTGGGTTCAGAGTCAGTAGTCAAGAGATTCATCAGTACTGGGGAGGGGGGGGGGGTCCAGATCCATGGGATTGCATCTGCTGAACTCCTGTATTGGTTTTCAGGGGACATGTGGAGAGAATTAGTTGTGTATCCCTTGCCACTGCAGTAAGCAAAGCCTGACCAGAAGTGTGGACACTGGCAAAAGTGAAAGGACTGTAATCTAAGGTGCAGCAGTGCCTGTGGGCTGAAGGGGCTCCAACATATGCAAATTAGCTTATGGTACCAAATGCAAAAACAGCAGTTTTAACAAAAAAGGAGAATGATTTTCCAAAAAGGGAAGGCAAATTTGAGTGGTATTGCATGTCAGCTCAGTAACTGCAGGGGTGTTGCAAAACAACAACAACAACAACAACAACCCTCTGGGGTGCTGTAAAAAACTCACCCTATCTGAAAGTGTGCAGAAGGACAAAGGGAGAGCTGCAAAAATGTGGAGCCTTCACAGAGGTTACTGCCACAGTCAGCAACGGAAGTATACTTATGTATTTTCTGGAATGCCTTGCAGTATATCCATTTTCATGCCATCCTCCATATAGTTCTAATATTGCAACTCTAATAAAATAAAAACAAATTTGTATGCATGTAATTTGGGGCTATCTTGCAGTGTTCCTTCATGGAGGTTCCCAGGCCATGAGTGTTTTGGATAAGTCCACCATTGGCAAAATCTTCCATAGAGAGATCTGCTGGATCATCATGGCAGATACCAGGGCAGCTGGATTTATGTCTTCCTGCTCTGCTACAGAGAGAATAGTCTGAGGTGGGAAATGGAACTTTCATATTTTTTTTTAAGTTGCAAGACATGAAAGTATTTTAGCCAGTGCCCCTTCCTATGTGGAATCTTTATTTGATAGACAGTGGGAGAGACTCTCTCAGTAATTTCTACAGGTCCCAGACACTTGGTGGACAATGCATGCTTGTCTTCAGAAAACCTGCAGTGCATGGTATGTTGACCTTCATTTCATTGGCAGGGGTTGTGGACTCATTCCAACGTTTTGTCCATGATCTGTATTTTTTTCTTCAACTAGGTGGCTACTTGCCTATAAATCTGGGGGATTCCTTGGATAAATTACTTTACCCACTTATCATGTATAACTGTACTGTCTCTAAATCAGAAAGGAGGCTGATATCTACCCAGAATGCCTCTGGAAGCAACATTTTAAGTCCAGTCATGACTGTGTGGGGGGCAGAGTCATGAGCTGCCTTGATTTCTCTAAGGACCATGAGGATCAGGAGCAATTTCTCATTCCAATCGTATCCTGAAGCACGCAGCACCTTACACAATGCTTCCTTTAAGGTACGCTTGGTTTGCTGTACACCACCTGAGCTCTGAGCTCTGGTGTTCTAAAGGGTATTGTGATCTCATAATATTTATTATTTATTTGTTTCTAGGATTTATATCCCACCTTTCTCCACAATGGGATTCAAGTGGGATTCACAATGGGATTTAAGAACATGTTGGCCCCAGATATGAAAATATGTAGACCCCAAATACAATACAGGGTATGCACAGTATACTAAAAAAGCTACCTTCCAATGACTATTTACAAAACAAAGTTTGTAAAAGGCAAGATATATAGTTGAGGAAAATCGCATGCTATGATAAACAGTCATTTTTCATCCCTTGAGGGGGTATCTATTCTAAATGCACACTAAATTTATCATTTAAGTTTGAGCAAAGAGAAAGCAAGCAAGAAGAGTGGGAGGGAGAGAGAAAGATAAAATTATTATGCATGAAATGGTCTTGGTTTTGTTTTTTTTTAGTTTCTCAGATTGTTAATATAGAATGATTATAGCCGTCAGGAGTGCTTTGATTGTGTATTCCTGCATAACAGTTGGTTGGACTGGATAGTCTCTTCCAGTTCTATGACTCTATAGTTTAATAGTTGTGTGATCACAGTTTAGTGTCTCTTACAGTCCCTTCTTGTGCATGTACTTTGACCCAAAGTAGAAAGAAGAGGGGAAATATATTTTCCTCACAGGAGTATTTTGTTTTAGGAAGCCACAAGATTTAAGAATATGGTAGCAGCCAGCAAAACCTCAAGGCAGAGGGATGTACAAGGATCAAGTGCTGCACTTTTGGAAAGTCATGGGAAGCCTTTTTTCTGACAGAAGCAATTACAGTTCTTTTTCTGGAAAAACTGGAGATGGATAAAGAGGATTGTGCAAACGAAGCGGGCTGTACACTAAGCATCGTGTTTACTTAAGCAAAAGCAAATTGATGCAGTAGTTGTCCATGCCAGCTTTTGTTTATCATCAAGCTTTGGGTAGAAAAACCTTGAAACAGAAAGGGAGGCCTATGAAAAGACTATCTTTTTCACTCGTTCTTCTCTCTTGTGTGTTTTCAGTTCTTTGAAATAGAAATGGAGGAAACACTCGTGCTGAATGGAAATGTCCGGATGGAATATACTTCAGTGTTCATCTGCAAGGAGTAATTTGTCTCATTTACTATGAATTCTGCTTCCTTCTTTCATAATGGTCTTGTCATAATAATCCCATGAAATACAGAAGCATGAAATTGTCCCAGGTCTTCTCAAGGGTGCATTTACACTGTAGAAATAATGCAATTTGATTATAAGTTCAGTAACACCATTCTATGGAATCCTGGGATTTGTAGTTTCACAAGATCTTTAGCCTTCTCTGCCAAAGAGTGCTAGTGCCTCACAAAACAACATATCCCCATGATTCTGTAGGACTGAGCCATGGCACGAGGGTTCAAACTACTGTACAGTATTTCTACAGAGGGTTCAAACTACTGTACAGTATTTCTACAGTGTAGAGGCACCTTCGGTCCCTTTTTAGCTAAGTTTAGCTCTGCATTTACTCAGAACTTGGAAAAAAATACATTTTTAAGATTAAAACTCCCAGTTATCATAGGGAACTTTACCACTATGATTAGGTTCTCCCCCACCCCCCCATATAGTTCCAATCAAACCATCTTGACCATGCTGGCTGGAAGGTTCTAGGACCTGTAGTCTAAAAAGGTTAGATTTCAAACTCTGCATCAGTATTTTGCATCTCAGTATGATAAAGCCAGGGCTGCAAGTTTGCAACAGTTATGCCTATGCTTACTCAGAAGTAAATTCTCCTGTGCTCAAGTAAGCCTCATTGTAAGTCATACCGTACTGGCTTTAGCTTCAGGGCCTCAGCAGACGGAGGCCCCGGAGACGCCGCGGGTCGGAGCGCCGGTGGAGCTCAGCCTCCGCACCGCGGCGCTCCTGCGGCGAATCTAAAAGGAGCTCCAAATTGGCGCTCCTTTTAGATTTCAGGGAAAGTGCGCCCTAAAAGCGGCGGGCGCACTTTCCCTGACTTATCCTCCGCAGCGCGTCCGGTCGCTGTGGAGGGAGGTTGCCCTGGAAGCGCCGGCCATGCGGATGGCCGGCAGCTTCCAGGGCGACCTCAGGAAGAGGAAGGGACGCCGAACGTGCGGCTGCCCCTCCTCTTCCGGGCCCGGAAGACGACTCTATTAGTCGTCTGCCAAGGCCCTCAGTTGATCCGTGACAGTTAATTTTATTCAGCAGCAAACACGTAAAACATTTTGATGTTATTATCATTTTTCTTCTTTCTGAGCTTGCAAAGTTAGTTTATGACTACAAATCCAAGAATCCTCCATGAGTATGCAGGCTACTGGTAGTTCTTATTTGACAAGTAACTTTTCTAAGGACATTATCACACGGGGAGTTGCGGGGAAAAAGTGGAAATAAACGGGACGAGCGGAAGACTTTAATTTACGGGATTTGTCCTGTTCCACCTCGTCTGATAACTAAATTCGAATTTAAAAGGGGGTTAATTCAAACAAAAACCTGATCTTTTCAAATCCTCAAAAATCCCGAAAATGAAAAGATCAGGTTTTCATTCAAATTAACCCCCTTTTAAATTCGAATTTAGTTATCAGACGAGGCGGAATGGGACAAATCCCGTAAATTAAAGACTTCCGCTCGTGCCCGTTTATTTCCACTTTCCTACCGCGACTCCCCGTGTGATAACGTCCTAAGTTCTGATTTATTTAAATAACATTATCTAGGTACATGTGAATTTATATTTGTTTGTTGTCAAGTCAACTTCAACTTCTTATGGGGACCCTGTGCATAAGAGACCTCCTAGAGCTAGCCATGGCTCAGAAAAGTCAGATTCCTCATAGATGCCAAACTGGTAGAAAACATTGGATTGTGAAAAAAAGAAATGTGAGTTCTTGTAATATAGTTGTTTGTTTGTTTCTGGTTGTGAACCCACTCATTTTATCCTTTTGAGAAGAGGTATTTCCAGTGGTTTTTTTAATCTGTTCCAGGGCTCATAAAAAAAATAATAATTGTGGTGTAGTTGCTAAAATCATATTGTGATTTAAAGAACAAATTTTCTCCTCCCTGAATCTGAATTTTAATTTTTTCTTAGTGCTATACCACAAATGTGCTACTTTACTGGAGTACTATGGTGCTATAATTCTTTTTAAAAAACAAGAGAGAGAAGAGGAGAGAAAAATGTGTTGTTGTTGTTGTTGTTTCAGTATGTATTGGAATTAAAAATAGGACAGTTTGAAGGTGAGAATAAAATACTGTACCTAGTCCAGCTCAGACATTAGAAGGGCTGCCAGACCCAGAAAAACCCATAGGAGTGAGGATAACCAACCACCTAAAGGGAAGGTACCTTTACCATACATCAAAGGAGTCAGAATAGAGAAACTGATGAAGAAACACAACCTCCAAATGGTCTACAAACCGACCAAGAAAATCTAGCAAATGCTTACTCAGAAAAGGACAGGAAAGACCCTCTCATGGTTGCAGGAGTTTACCACATACCGTGCAGCTGCAGACAAGTCTGCATAGGGACCACTAAACCAAACACAGTGTTCAAACATGAATCAAGGAACACGAGAGACATTGCAGACCGAGTCAGCCAGAAAAATCAGCAGTAGCAGAAACGTTATAAACTGACCTGGGTATAAAATGCTATTTGAAAAAACTGAAATTCTGGACCATGCCTACAACTATCAGGTCAGAATGTACAGGGAAGCCATTAAAATTCACAAACACCTGGACCACTTCAACAGGAAAGAAGAAACCTTGAAAGTAAACAAAGTAAACAAAGTCCTGAAAAACACAAAAATCAAGACCCAGCAAATGCAAATGAAAACCATCCAGGGTCAAGGTTTTCCCCAGCAGAAAATTGGTCAGTAATTCAGTAGACACAAATCCTCCTTGCATATCCCCCCACCCTGAGGCCTTGCCATTCAACACTACACACAGATGAACATGTAAATCACTCCTCCCAACTTAGTATATACATACTGTGCGACCCTAAGATATATATATCTATATCCCACTCACTTCAGGAATAAACTCTTCCAGAACACGGCCACATAGCCTGAAAAACGCACAAAAAACTATTGTACCTAGTGTCAGGAATTGCCAGAAAATAGTCTGGGACAACACAAATGTCATTTCAATATTTTAAAAACTACCCTGATAAGCTGCTGACACAATTGCCCTGTTTGGAAGAATCCAGAATTATTTTCACAAGAGTCTAGGGAGACGCTTGTAATTTTTAAATATTTTATTTTTTATTCCGATGAGAAATGAAATGCCGCTTTTCTCCTTCAAGGGCCCTTTCTTTCTCTGGAAATGCTAATTAAAAACATTACATTAGCCAAAGGCTTTTATAATCTGTGGGAGCTTTGATGGAAGATGCAATGTTGTTAGCATAACCTCTGTGAACTGTTTAACAGTTCCAAAAGGAAGGCGTGGGCAGAGTTTTAAAAGAAACAGTTTGAGGATTTGGAGAGCTTGCCTTTCATTGTTTTTAGAGGTGTCAAGCTCCTTCAAAGCACTGTTCAACTTTCTATTCTGGAAGGTAACATTTCCACCTAGCAGCCTGACTTATATTTTGCTTAGGACCCTTGCCTTTCTTTCTCTTTCTCTTTGCTGGGAGTAAATTGAACCTGAGGAAATAATGATGATTGGGCTCTGTCTATACTCTACCTATCTATAATCTGTCTGTCTGTCTGTATCTCTCTCTTTCTCACTCTCTCAGTTCAGGAATTTGTTCAAACTACCAGATGCCAATGGCCTAAATACCTTAAGGCACCAGATCCCATCTGATCTTGGATGCTAAGCAGGGTCAGCTCTGGTTAGTACTTGGATAGCAAACCAACAAAGAATCTCCAGAACTGAAGGCTCTATTTAAGAGGAAGGAACTGGCAAAACCAGTTTTGAGTATTCATTGCCTTCAAAAACCTTATGAAATTCATGGGGTTGCCATTAGTCAACACATGACTCTCACACACACATCAGATGCCAAACAAATTCCTGGGCTAAGATAGATGGATTACAATTTTTGTTTGTGTGTGTGTGTGAAGCACTCACCATGGCACAACTTTTCTGGGGTAAAAGAAAATGAGTGAGCCCTGAGAGAGTGAGAGAGTACTGGTAGTGCAGTGGTTAAATGCTACTGCAACCACATTGTGAGTTCAATCCTTGTGATTTTATCCTCCTTGTGATTTTATCCTCACAACAAACCCATCGGAGATGGTAGGCTGAGAGACAGTGACAGACTCAAAGTCACTCAATGAGTTTCATGGGTGAACCTGGCTCTCCCAAATCCTGATCTTGTTGGGGTGTAGAAAGATGCACTGTGTCTACCACAACCACCTTCAGAATTGTTCCACATCAACAGGACACCAAGGAGAAGGTTTCTGAAGAGACTTCTGCAAAAGACTTCAGGCTGAGAAAGAAAAATTCCTTCACCCCAGCACACTGCCTTGAGCTCTGGCTTGCCAAATAAAGACAGCAACAAGGCCAGCCTTCACTCAACTTGAGGGCTTTAATCTTTGTTTGCAGTATATTTACAATATATACACAAAGTATCAGACAGCCATCTCTAATACTCATAAACCTCTCTCAAACCAACAAACAACTCCACCATCCACAACAAACCCACACAAAAGATAATTCCCATCTCCTTTTTATAGACAGTTAACAATGCCTGTTACATCAGGCATCTCAGGTGTGTATATTTTCAATTACTAACCCACACACACCTGCCTATGGAGCTGAGCTGCTTGCATTTCTTATCCTACAGCTCCACCTGGTGGTCACATCCATGTTATTTTCCTGACAGATATGACATTCAAACATTGTACCATATTGTCTGGTAAGGCTGAGACAGGGAATAATGTAGATTAATTATTTAATCTACTTTTATTTTACTGTTTTAGCTACAGATGAGCATGCATTTTATCAATGTCAATGTCAAGATAATGTATTACTGGAAATATGGTCAGTTCATATGGGAGGGGGGAGTTGCCTTGGTCCATAAAAGTACTATCACTTTGACCAGGAGACCTATCCGGAAAATGAATCACATCGAGTGTGTTTACTTGACCCTGAAGGCAAGGGATAGTCTGGGGATTCTCCCTAGCCAAGCTGACACAGCTGGTCTTGGAGCTGATGTTGGAGTCCCGCACTCCTTGTTCTGGGGGACCTCAACATCCCCTTCGAGTCCAGCTCATTAGATCTGAAAGGTATAGCTCGGGAGTTCATGACTTCCATGACAGCCATGGGCCTGTCCCAACTAGTCTTGGGTCCAACATGTTGTGCTGGTAATACACTCAATGTGGTCTTTAGTATGGATCAGGAACATCCATGGGCAGAGGTAATTCAAACTTCTGCCCTGTCATGGACGGATCATTTTCTGGTCAAAGTGGGACTGAAGGCTACTATCCATATCCCTCTTGGGAGTGGAGTACCTATTAGAATGGTCCGCCCTCAAAGGCTAATGGAACCCAAAAGGTTCCAGGAAGCCTTGGAGGGATCTATGGTTGGGGACGATGGTGATTCTGTCGAAGCCTTGGTTGATACCTGGAATAACAGCCTTACCAGGGCTATAGACACTATCACTACTGAGCGTCCTTTCCTGCTTCAAATAAAAAACCATGGTACACAGGAGATCTTCATCAAGTGAAGTGGGCTGTGCAACGATTAGAGCACCGCTGGTGGAAACACTGATGTTTATCTGACAAGACACGCTATAGGAACATGTTGGATTCTTACAGAGTGGAAATAGATGCAGCAAAGAATTCTTTCTATGCTGCACATATTCCATCTGCAAAGTCTCATCCAGCAGAGCTGTTCAGGGTGGTTAAAGAATTAACTCAATTGCCTCCCACCCTGAACCCATTATTGGAACCAACTAAAGCCTGCTGTGACACTTTTAATGGCTTTTTTGTAGATAAAATCTCTCAGATAAGGGTCGATCTGGATGCGGGCATTATAACAGAACCAATAAGAGAGATTTCCAGAGACTCTGTGGATTGTGTTAAAGTGGATCATTTTGAGTTTGTTAATACCAATGAAGTGGACAAGCTTCTTGGAAGTGTAAGGACAATGTGCTCTCTTGATCCTTGCCCATCATGGCTGACTGTCCAGGGAGGTGATGCAGTAAAAATATTGCTACAACTTATAATTAATGCATCCCTCAGGGAGGGAGAATTTCCATTTAGCTTGAAACTAGCGGTAGTTAAACCATTCTTGAAAAAACCCTCCCTTGATCCCCTGGTGAAAAATAATTACAAGCTGGTCTTCTTTTTACCATTCTTGGGTAAGGTTATCGAGAGGGCAGTTGCCTTCCAGTTCCAAGCTGTCTTGGAAGAAGATGATTATTTGGACCCATTTCAAACCGGCTTCAGGGCAGGATATAGAGTTGAGACTGCCATGGTCACCTTAGTCAATGATCTCCATTTGGGCATCGACAGGGGAAGTGTGACCCTGTTGGTGCTCTTGGGCATCTCAGCGGCATTCGATACCATAGACTTGGTATCCTTTTGGAACGCCTGAGGAAGTTAGGTATTGGGGGCACTGCATTTCAGTGGCTCCAGTCTTACCTCTTGGGCAGATTCCAGATAGTGATGCTGGGGGATAGTAGCTCTTCTAAAAGAGAGCTGACATCTGGCATCCCCTCAGGGCACCATTCTATCCCCCATGCTGTTTAACATTTACATGAAGCCACTGGGTGAGTTCATCCAGAGACATGGGGCACAGTTTTATCAGTGCGCTAAAGACACCCAACTCTATGTCTCTGACTGTTGCAGTGACTAAGGATGGCATCGCTCCTCTGGATGCCTTTCTTGGGTCGGTAATGAGCTGGATGAGGGAAAACAAACTGAAGCTGAATCCGGGGAAAACAGAGGTACTCATGATAGGTACCCCTAGTCTGGGGAGAGACCTTTGTCAACCAGTCCTGGATGGGGTCACACTTCCCCTAAAGGACAAAGTTTGCAGTTTGGGAGTACTCCTGGCCTCATCTCTACAGCTGTCATCTCAAGTGGATGCGATGGCCAGGAGTGCTTGGTATCAACTTCGGTTGATCTGCCAACTGCATCCCTACCTGGGCCAAAAGGACCTTGAAGTAGTAGTACTTGCCCTGGTAATCTCTTGTTTGGACTTCTGCAATGCGCTCTACATGGGGCTACCTCTGTACCAAGTTCGGAAGCTTCAATTGGTTCAAAATGTGGCAGCCAGATTGGTAACCGGAACATCTAGGGCGGACCATATAATTCCTGTATTAAAATTTCTTCATTGGCTGCCGATTAGCTTCCAGGTACAGTGCAAAGTGTTGGTTATTACCTTTAAAACCCTACATGACTTGGGCCTGAGTTACTTGAAGGAATGCCTCTCCCCACATAATCCTCGCCGTACTTTCAGAACATCTGGAAGAATTTATTAGATCATTATAAAACGAGATTGAGTTCAACTTCCCAAAGATCATTCACAGCCACAGCCCCCAAGTTATGGAACAGCCTACCAGAAGAGATCCGTCTTATTACTACTTTAGATGTCTTTAAGAAGGCATTTAAGACAGAGCTCTTCTGGTGGGCCTATCCATCTGATCTTCTTAGCGAATCTCTATAGTACCACTTTAAAATTGACTTTTAGGTACGGATGATGATTGGCTATTTTATTTTATAGAATTCATTACTCATTTATTAACAATGTTGTGATTTTATTGATTGTATTTTTGTACATTGTTGCATATTTTATTGTGTAATCCTGCCTTAATCCGTAGCAGGAAATATAAATAAAAATTATTATTATTATTATATCCTATCTATTTCCCCTTTTTCATATTTTTTATTTGCTTTCCCTTTTGTTTTTTCCTTTGTAATCATACTTTAAAACTTCAATACAAATATATGACAATGTAAAAAAAAATAATGTGATGTGTTTCCTTTGTCTTGAGCAACTGATGGCAAAGCATGGCTCTCCAGAGGTTTTTAGCATACAGCCCCATCAGATCTATTCAGTTTATCAAATGGCAAGGCATTATGAGAGCTGCAGTCCAAAGCATCTGGAAGGTTACAGTTGCCCACCCTGCTTCTTGGGTCTTCTCCCAGTATATTTCATTGGATGACACTAATTCCATGGGTTATGACAAAATTGACTAATACATAATTGTAAAATTATTGAGATTATTTATTTAATGTATTGATATATTGCCTGCCTCTCAACATAGGACCCAAGGTGGCTTACAAGAAAATAAAATAAAACTAGATTGTCCAGTAAAAAAATTGGAGATAATCAGGAAAAATTGCCAAAACTTTTTTTCAAATTATGGAATATTTAAGTTTGATTGATATATGGAGAACAAAAGCAATTTACTCCCCCCCCCCCCCCGAAAGACATAAGTCTTTTGCAAGACTAGACATGTTTCTAATTTCTAAAGTTTTTGGTGGGAAAGTAAAGAAGATGGAGATTCTAACCAAAACATACTCAGACCACAACCCAATTTTATTAGATCTAAGAAATACAAAGTCAGAATATAATTGGCAACTCCCAGAATACTTATTAAGAGATCCTAAAATAGCGAATGAAATGGCAGAAAAATTTAAACAATACTTTCAAGAAAATTTAAATAATGAAATAAATACCAAAATAGTATGGGAAGCCAGCAAGGCTGTTTTAAGAGGTCATTTCATGCAAAAATAAATAAATAAATAAATAAATAAAATAAAAATGGATAAAATAACTAGAGAAATAAATAAAAAAGAATTAGAATTACAACAATCTAATAATAAAGACAAAATAATAAAAGAAATAAAAATACTGCAAAATTAATAATAATAATAATAATAATAATAACAAAGTTTATTTATATCCCGCCCTTTGGGAAACCCAATCCGGGCAGCTCACAACAGTAAAATCATACATAAAACCAAAAACATTTCCCTCCCCCAGTTAAAACAATATTAAATCAATAAAGATTAAAATCACAATCTGAAAATTTAAAAACATGATACAAAGAGATATCATTGACCCATAGCAATATTCTTCATTCCATCAGTAGATGGGGCCATGAGAAGAACACTGGGATGGGAATACCTGAGGCCAGGATAATTAGTCTGGAAATTAGTCTATTGTTTCTAAATACTCATTAGAAACAATACAAGAAATAGCAAATAAAATAAAGCAAAAATAAAACAGTTTTAATATGCAAATAAATCAGGAAGATGGCTGGCCTACAAAATAAGGAAGGAAAGAGATAAAAAATAATAACAAAAATAAAAAAGGAGAAAAATATATACAGAAACTATGAAAATTAAAAAGTATTCAATGAATACTTTACAAACCTTTTTACAGAACAAAAAATAAATGAAAGAGAAATAAATAAATTTTTACAAGAAAACAATATGAAAAAACTAAAAGAAGAAGAAGTAGCAAAATTAAATCAACCTATTAGCTCTGAGGAAGTTCAGGAAGCAATTCAAAACCTTAAAAAAGGTAAAGTTCCAGGACCAGACAGTTTTATAGCTACATACTATAAAGTTTTTCAGGCGGAAATAATAAAACCGCTAACAGAAACAATGAATGATGTAAAAGAGAAAACATGGTGTGAGGCAAATAATTTTAATTCCTAAAGAAGGAAGAGACCATCATCTGCCATGTAACTTTAGACCAATATCCCTGTTAAATATAGATTACAAGTTGTTTACCTTTGTTTTGTCAAACAGGCTTAAAACGGTATTGAAAAATCTAATCAGAGAAGAACAACGTGTTTTTTTTTTTTTTACCACAAAGACATCTTAATGAAAATACAAAACTTGTTATTGATTTAATAGAGCACTTTGATCTACATAATAACAAAAAAATGCACTTCTTTTTCTAGACATAGAAAAAGCCTTTGATAATATTAGCTGGACTTTAATGACAAGTGTGTTAAAACAAAAATAGAAGGATTTTTTTTAGAGTGGATAAAAGCAATATACCAATTCCAAACAGTTTGTGTAATTATAAAAGGAGAAAAAACTAAACCAATACAGATTAAAAAAGGTGTGAGGCAAGGATGCCCGCTATTCCCTTTACTTTTCATTTCTGGATTGAAAACTTTAATTGGTAGTATTAAAAAAGATAAAGAAATTCAAGGAATTAAATGTAAAGGAACTCAATTTAAAATTAGGGCCTTTGCGGACGATATTTTAATATCACTAGAAGATCCAATCAAAAGTATACATCAGGTGACAGACTTATTAAACTGGTGTGAAGAAATATCAGGACTTAAAATAAATAAAGAGAAAACAAATACTATAACTAAAATATGAATGAAAAATAAAATAATATAAAACTCAACACTCGATGATAAAAATGTTAAAACACAAATAGACCAGCTAACATAGTAAAATGCCACTAATTTTATAAAGTGCAAAATCATTTAAAAATGACTAAGATAAAATAGAACATGGAACATAATTCCACATCTTGGGAGCAGCCACTGAGAAGGCTTTCTCTGTGGGTGGGACCAAGAGAAAGCTCTCCCTCAAGGGTTTTAAGACTCTGGTAGGTTCATATAAGGAAATACAGTTTTTCAGATAGTCTGGGATCAGGCTCTATAGGACTGTATAGGTTGCAACCAGCATTATTAGTTCTGAGTGGAAATAGGCAGTAAACAGCAAAGTTGTTGCAAAAAGCAGATTATCCTGTATATTACATATTGCCTGTAACTAACTTCAGTTAGTACTCTGGCTGAAACATTTTGGAGCCAGTTTCTGAACAGTTTCCAATGGGAGGCTCACATAATGAGTGTTACAATAATTTAAATAGGATGTAGCATAGCATAGTGGTTTGAGTATTGGACTACGACTTTGAAGATCAGGGTTCGATTCCCAGCTCGGCCATGGAAGCCTGGTGGGTGACCTTGGGCAAGTCGCATGAGCTCAGCATCAGGGGGAAGGCAATGGTAAACCTCCTTCCCCTACGAGCATGGGGCATCACTTCTTTAACTAGTTTCAAAGCTGAGTTAAAGACTATATTGTTCAGGGGAGCATTCTCAGCCATTACATGATTATTATTTCATGTTTTAATTTGTTGGCTCCTTTGTATTAATAGGTATTATTTTATTATTTTGTAGAATGTACGCCATTGGCAGGATTATCTTTATTTATTTTATCTATTTTATTGATTGTATGTACAGTGTTGTGTAAATAAAGCATAATAATAATAATAATAATAATAATAATAATAATAATAATAATAATAATCCCTGATCTGCCTTTTGACTGACCAGAAGCACATTTGTCTTCTCTGGATTAAGCTTCAGTGTGTTCATCCTCATCCACTCCAGTACTGATAGCAAATAGTAATTTAGTACCAAAACAGCTTCCTACAAACCTCCAAGATTATTCTTACCTTTTCTTCCCAACCAACATCCCCAAAACTTTGTGCATATGGCATGTGGTTGCTTTGTTTGTGACTAGAATGGAACCTGCGCTGGCACCCACTTGTCAGAACTTGTGGCTTCATCCAAAATCAATCAGCACACCCACTTACATCACTCATGTCATCTGTGTAGACAGATGAGGTGGGGACTCAGGCATAGTCACAGATGCACATTCATCACTCAGTTAGTGCCACATCAAGTGGTGAGCTGCATGTGTAAAAGGACCATCAGAAGTACCCAATTTAGACAGGGCTTTTGTGTTTCCTTGGCTCACTTCAAGCACAACACTTTTCCATGGAGTCCATTGATGTATTCATCCAACAGTCGTCAAGATGCATGTACATCACTTGACTGCTGACAGCTGAACGTGGGAGCTGTGACTCTCCCCACCCCCCAGAGGCATCATGCCTGAAGTGATGCAAACACTCTGTCTGTGATGGTGCTGATGGCCCATTTATGTCACTTGGTGGTGTGCCATTAAGCTTGCCAGGTGTAATGCAATGCGATGATTCCAGGGAGGGACCATAGGCCAGTGGCAGAGCACATGCTTTGCATGCAAAAGGTACAGTCTTCATTCTCTGGGCATCTATAGTAGAGGCAGGGGAGAGGGTAAAGGATCAGGTAACAAACCATGGGGAAAATCCTAAAATACAGGAGAAAATTATTGATAATCAGACAACTGTGAACCCAAAGCCCCTTTTCTGCCCTCCTTGGAGGCCTGTTTTCCCCTCTGATCCTTCCCCATTTGTCCCCTAAAATGGCAGATGACCTGCCCAGAAGTAGTACTTGAGTGCTACATTCTTGAACTGTCAGGAGTAGATGGCCCTTGGAGTTCTTTCCAACTGTATGTTTCCATTTTATTTATTTATTTATTTATTTTGCTAATTTCATTGGCTTCCTTGGGCCAACCATTTCTATTGTTTTTAAAAAAGTGAGATTATTTATTTATTTATTTATCCTAAAATGAGCCTGGGAGGATACATAAAAATGGAGGCTATGATTTGCCATTTTAGGGCCAACAGTCTTTTTGGGAAAGGAATGTCTACATTAGGGGGCCTTGGATGATACTGTTCTAGTCCCCCAAACTAGATGGACAAAAAAATTAGTAATCCAACCTGGCATAATGTAAATCCCCCCACCTTCTTCTTCTCTTTTCAGTACAGAATTGCTCAATGTGAAATTATGGGCAGATGAGAATATTACTGCAAGTTGCTTTTGATAAGAATAGACAGTTTCATTTTTTGTCACATTTGAAATATAGGAAAGAACTTGATTTTTTAAAAAAATGAGGGGGGTGGGAAACCATACCCAATATGGGGGATGCATATGTCCAGATGCAGGTCTTTGAGTTCTTAATTCTTAGAGAACTACATAATTCTAGGTCTATGATTCCACTTTAACTGCCATGGCAGCATCCCGTGGAATCCTGGGATATGCAGTTTAGGGTGGTGTGTTTAAAATTCTCAGCCAGAGAGCTCTAGTGCCTCAATAAATTACAAACTCTAGGATTACACTGGATGTTACAATGGGAGTTAAAGTGGGATCATAGTGCTAAAACTGTGCTGTGAAAAAGCCCTGGGACTGAATCCCTATGCATCTAGTCATTTAGAGTTGAATGAGGATTGCCACTTTTTTATTTTTCTGGAAGTTTCCTCATCTTTACACCCATTAACTATTGGCTGGTAGAGATGGAGAATATTTTTGTTTCAATACATTGGAAAATAATTTTGCAACTGTTTACAAATTTCTTCATATGTGAGATGGAAAGAACTGGAGGTTTAAAAAAAAATGAGTGCAAGAGACTCTTTTTCCAATCCCAGTTTGATACTATAGAGTAGGGGTAGGCAACCTTTCCCCTTTAAGGGCCGAGGGACTTCAGCTCCCAGAATCCCAGGAGCTATTGGCCAGCATGAGACTATTGGCCAACATGGCTGAGGCTTCTGGGAGCTGAAGTCCCTCGGCCCTTAAAGGGGAAAGGTTGCCTACCCCTGCTATAGAGGAAAAGAATTTCTGTCAAGGCAAAGGCAATCCGCCTTTGAACAAATCTTGCCAAGACAACTCTGTGAGAGATTCACCTTAGGGTGACCATACATCAGATATGACTTGAAGGCACACAATAACAACAATTCTTATCCATATAACACAGTCCCTGTGCTTTAGAAAGAAAAACAAATACCTTAGCATAATACTGAGAAGAATTAGTTTTCTCTCCGGACAGACTGTTTTCTATATGCAAGGACCTTTCAAATATTCTGCTTTTTTGCCTGTAACCTCATAGTACAGCCTGATAACAGATCTGTTCTTTATGACCTTGCAGCTAGCTTTCTGGGATGGCTCATGCACACAAGCAAGATGCTGCCATCTTTAAGAGATGAATATGAATGAGTGGAATCCTGATATTTGTAGTTTGTTGAGCCACTAAAGCTCTCTGGCTGAGAATTCGAAATGTGTGTGTGCATGTGCTTTCAAGCTGCCTGTCGACTTATGGTAACTTCATGAATTTCATAGGGGTTTCGTATGCAAAGAGTACTCAGAGGTGGTTTTGCCAGTTCCTTCCTCTGAAATATAATCTACAGCAGTTGGTATTTGTTGATGGTCTCCCATCCAAGTACAAACCAGAGTTGGCCCTATTTAGCTTCCCAAATTAGATGGGATCTGGTGCCTTTAGAGTTTTTAGGCCTAGAATTATAAATGGCCCTCCCCAAATTTCAAATCATGGAACCATGGGAGTCAAAGTGGAATCCTAGTACAGTTGGCCTCCCATAGCCACAGATTCAACTATCTATGGCTTGAACATATCCCCAATATGTATAAATTCCAAAAAGCAAACTTTGATTTTGCTATCTCATGGACCCTTGAGTAGGGTCCATAAAGGACACCATTTTACTATGCCATTGTATATAATGGGACTTGAGCATCCATAAATTTTGGTATCCATGGCAGGTAATGGAACCAAACCCCCTGTAGATACCAAGGGAGCACTATACTATAATTCTATAGTGTTCATGGGGACTGTGGAATTGTCTTCAAGGTATTGGGGGGGGGGGGCAGTCAACAAGGGCAGGCAGATTGTTATCAGTTTTATATTAAAATCACTCCACTGGCTGCCAATTAGTTTCTGGGCAAGTTACTTTTAAGGCCTTACATGGTTTGGGTACAGGTTACCTACAGGATCTCCTCCTCCTATATAATCTGCCCTATACACTCAGGTCCTCTGGTTAACAGTTACTCCAGACAGCTAGGACTAGGTTGGCAACTGTCAGACCGAGGACTTTTTCTTCAGCTGCCCATAGAATGTGGAATGACCTGCCAGAAGAGATTAGACAGCTGAATACACTGTCTAAATTTAAAACAGCATTGAAGACTAATCTCTTGCAGCAGACCTTTCCAGACGATTTTTAAAACTGTAAATTTTAAATGATGATTTTAAAGCATAGCTTGCTTTAATGCATATGTGTCTTGTTCTTTTTAATCGATGTATGTTTTAAATGAAGTTGTGTTTTAACTGATGCATATTTATTGGGCTGTTGTTGTTAAGGAAAATGCAACATGGGACATACAGTGATAGAAATAAAATATGTATGTGAAAGTCACAATGACTAAGCAAGAGCAATTATGAAGCTACACAGGTGCAAAAGCTAATGTAATTTAGAAGTCTTGAGAGCCAAGGACAGAGTTATAGAATGCATATTGGAAACACCTGAGATTCATTAAGTGTACAAGGTAAAATGATGAAATACTTGGGTTGGTCTTAAGTATGGGTTGAACTATGTGAACCAATCAAAATAAATATACACACCCACTGGGTGGAAACTAACGAGTGGGTGGTGATTAACAATGGCTATAATAATTGCAATGTTTGCCAATGTATTTTTGTGGAGTAGTTTTGGAGATATTGTGGGTAGTTGAGGAGATTTGTAGAGATTGTGATTTGTTGGGCATATAGTACTTGTATATAGTAGAATAAAGTAGATCTTTTATATAAGACTACTGAGTTGTCTGGTGTCTTGAGGGAAGATACAAGAGCCAGCAGAATCCTGGAAAAGTTTGGAGACATCTGGGGGAAGAAGAGTGAGAAAGGCTTGGAGAGTTTGTCAGGGTCTTCAGCCTATTCTCTGAAACTCTGCTGCTTTGGAGAAAAGCATTAACCACTGATCAAAGCTGGTCAGCTCTGCTGCATAACAAAGTGGTGAGTTAGAGCCAGAGGTGAAGAGCTACAACTCTCATCATCCATGACAGTTGTTCCCTGATTCAATCTAAGGGAAGAGATGGGTAAGAAATAATAATAATAATAATAATAATAATAATAATAATAATAATAATAGCTTTGAAGGACCTATCAGGCTGCTTGACACCACTTTGAACTGTCATAGCTCTGGTGCTGCCGCAAACTATTTCCCAAAACTCCATAGCATGGAGCCATGGCAATTGAAAGTGGTGTCAAGGTGGTGTAGTGGTTTGAGTGTTGGACTGGGACTCTGGAGACTAGGGTTCAATTCCCCTCTCAGCCCTGGGCAAGTCACACACTCTCAGCCTCAGGGGAAGGCAATGGCAAACTGCCTCTAAACAAATCTTGCCAAAAAGCCCCTGTGATAGGATTGTCTTAGAGTTGCCATAAATTGGAAAGACTTGCAGGCACAGAACAACTTCAGCACCTTGGTTAGCTCCCCAAGCATTTTTTGGTTTTTGTTTTTTGGTTCATTGCATCCCTCCCAGAAAAATTTACAAGGCCAGTCCCAAATATTCTGGAGCCTTGGGTTCAAAACACACAGCAGAAATCATCTAGTTTGAGACCGCTTTAACTGCCCTGAGTCAATGCTAGGGAATTCTGGGAAATATATTTTATTTTTTAAAAAAATAATAATTTTTTATTAAAACATTTTTTTTACATTCTTATATTGTCTATATTTTTTGTAATCTTATTTATATGGATAGTACTTCCTATTTGACTTCCATATTGGAACTGTAGTTTTGTGAGTCACAGTAATCTCTTCTCTGCCAGGAGAGCTCTGCTGTCACAATCAACTACAATCCCCAGGATTCCCTAGCACTCAGTCAAGGCAGTTAAAGCAGTTCTCAAACTGGATTATTTCAGCAGTGTGCGTTTGGACCTTGGTCTCTCTTTGTCTCTCTGGCTGCATCCACTGTTCAGAAATAAACAGGTGCCTGATTATTATTATACACAGTCGCTCCTCTGTTCTCATGGACTTGAGATCTGCAGTTCTGAATATTCACGGAGGGGCGACCTCCATTAAGATCCATGGGGTGCACTCCTATAGGCATGAGCCCACACATCCCTGCAGGGGTGCCCATTCAAACCTATGGGGCTTGAATATTGGTGAGTCTCTGCTTTTGTGGGGGTGGGTGGGTTCCGGAATGGATCCCTGCAAAAACGGAGGATCAACTTTATTAATAAATATTATATATTGTTATATATTAGAAATTATGTTTTATTATAATATAATATAATATGATAATATTATTATATATAATATAAATAATCTTATGCCTGTTTATTATTATGTATTCATAATTATTATATGTTATTTTATACATATATTATAAGATACACTAGTCCCTCCTCATTCACGGACTTGCCATTTGCGGTTTTGAATTTCTGTGGATGGCAAGCCAGGAAGATCAAAATGGCATGTGTGCGGGAGCGCACCACCATTATATCCAATGGGACATGAATATCTGCGATATTTCCCATTCACGAGAGTGGGGTCAGGAACAGATCCCCCATGAACGAGGAGAGATGACTGTAATAATATATTATTATTATTATATATTATGTAACTAATATATCATTATTATATATTAGTATATATTCTATAGTATATAAGAATAAGAATAAGTATTTTTTACTATATACTATATAAATAATCCAGTGCCTGTTTATGAGTATATATTCATAATTATTACCGTATATGTTGTATGATATAATATATAGTTGCCCCTCTGTTCTTGTGGACTTGAGATCCACGGTTTGAATATTCACGGAGGGGTGACCTCAGTTAAGATTAATGCCTGCATGAGTGCGCCCCATTCAAGCCTATGGGGCTTGAATATCGGGGAGTGTCCGTTTTTGCAGGGTGTGTCCAGAATTATATATTATATAAATAACCCAGTGCCTGATTAATCCCCCGTGAAAACAGAGGGCCAAGTATAATAATATATTATTATTACTATATATTATACAAATAATCTGGTGCCTGATTATGATTATATATTCATACTTATTATATGTTAGTATATATTATATAGAATAATAATAATAATAATAATAATAATAATAATAGTAATTTATTAGATACTATATAAACAATTCAGTGCCTGTTTATGATTATGTATTCATAATTATAATATAATATAATATAATTTTATTATTCTTATATATTATATAAACAATCTGGTGCCTGATTATGATTATATATTCATAATTATGTGTTAGTATCTATTATATATTATATTATATTATAATAATATATTATTATACATTATATAAATAATCCAGTGCCTGATCATTGTTATATATTCACGATTATATGTTAGTATATATTATATATTATTATACATTATAATAGAACTTAATAATAATAATAATAATATATTATTATTATTATTATTATTATTATATACTATATAATTAATCCAATCTCTGATGATGATTATATATTCATAACTATTATTTGTTTATATATATATATATATATATATATATATATATATATAATATTAACATATATTATAATATAACATAAAATATATTAGTATTATACACTATATTAATAATACAGTGCCTGATGATGATGATTATGATAATATTGATAACTATTACATGTTAGTATATATTATAATATAATATGATATGATATAATATAATATAATGATAGATTATTATTATATATTATATAAACAAACAGATACCTGAAGATGATGATGATGAGAATAAAAAACTCTGGTGCCACAACCAACTGCAGCTCCCAGAATTCCACAGAGTTGAGCCTGGGCAGTTAAAGCAGCCTGAGACCGGTTTCTTTCTGCAATGTGGATGCACTCTCTCTCTCTCTCTCTCTCTCTCTGGGGGGTTGCAGACTGTCAGAAATAGTGCAAATTGAGTCCACTTTTAGGGTTAGGTTGAGTGCTAGGGAATCATGGGAATTTTTTTTTTTTCTGAGACATTGAGCCTTCTCTGTCAGAGAGCTCTGGTGCCACAATAAAATACAGTTCCCATGATTCCCTAGCCCTAACCCTAACCCTAAAAGTGAACTCAATTTGCACTATTTCTGGCTGGGGCGCTTATCTCTGCACAAAGAGGCGGTGTGTGGTTGTTGCTGTTCCGGTTGCCTTTTAAATTTGGAGGAGAAGGCGGCACATGACATGACGGCGGGAGGAGGAGGAGGAGGAGGAGGAGCTGCTGTCTTCCGCCAGGGAGGCTGCCTGCCTGCGAGCGAGGGCCCAGTGGTGGCAGTAGTCCCACGGGCGAGTGTGCCTCGGGAGGGAGAGCGCGGAGGCGTCGCCTTTAAAGCCTCCCAGCCGGCAGCGCCTGTAGAGCTCCTTTCTGCCAGGGAGGGAGGCAGGGGCTGCGTCTGCTCCACTATGAGGAGCACCTTCCACCCAAGCAGCCCTAAGGGACTCCTCCTCCGCCGCCGCCCCTCCGCCCTTGCCGCCTGAGGCTTCCTCGCCCAGGAGAAGGAGGAGAAGGAGAAGCCATCACCAGCATCACCACCACCACCACCACCTCCTCCTCCTCCATCATGTCCCGGCGCAAGATCTCCTCGGAATCCTTCAGCTCGCTGGGCTCGGACTACCTGGAGACCAGTCCCGAGGAGGAGAGCGAGTGCCCCGTGGCCCGCCTGTGCTGGAACGGGAGCCGGAGCCCTCCCAGCCGCTCCGGGGCCACCACCCCCGTGCCCTCCTCCGCCACCGGACCCTCGGCTCCAGACCTCGCCTCCGGAGCGGCATCCTCGGCCGCAGCAGCAGCAGCAGCAGCAGCATCCTTGGTCCCGGGCTCCGGAGGCTCCCGGAGGGCTCCTCGCCGGAGACGGGTCAACCTGGACTCGCTCGGGGAGAGCATCAGCCGCCTCACCGGCCCCACGGTAAACAGAGGGGAGGAGGGGGCTAGGATTAGGGACTGGGGGTGGGGGTGAAAAAAAGGACCGTCTCCCCACCGCAAGCCGCGGGTGACACCTTCACACGTGACGCCCGACACGCGTGTTCAGCCCCCCCCCCCTCCGCCGCCCTGGCCAGGGGTGGTTTTGTTTTTGTTGCTTTAATTTGGAACGCCGCAAGCGGCCCTTCCTCTCCTGCCAGACTCGCCTGCGTTCATCTCACGGGGGGAAAATTGGGTTCCTTGCTTGTCCTCCTCTCTCTCTCTCTCTCCCTCCCCCCTTTCCCAAATTCTGCAAGCATTAAGAGCCCGGCTTTGAAAGCGTGGGCCCAGGTTGTCCCCTGGTTCACGTGTAACTTTCTAGGTGCCCCAGATCGCATACACACACACCTGGCTCTTGATCCCCTGGTTCACGTGTAACTTTCTGGGTGCACCTATCGCATACACACATACCTGGCTCTTGATCCTTAGTCCACTTGTAACTCTCTAGATGCCCCTATTGCGCACACACATACCTGGCTCTTAATCCCTAGTTCACATGTAACTGTCTAGATGCCCCTGTTGCATACCTGGTTCTTGATCCCTTGTTCACGTGTAACTCTCTGGGTTCCCCTGTTGCATACACACATACACATGAATCAGGGGATCAAGAGCAAGGGGGGGGCACCTAGAGAGTCACATGTGAATCAGGGGATCAAGAACTGGGTAATTCTCTGGATGCCCCTTTTGTGTACACACATACCTGGTTCTTGATCCCCTGGCTCGTATGCCCCCTATTGCCTGCACACACATACCCAACTCTTCAACCCCTGGTTTAGATGTAACTCTTTTTGCCTACTATATTCTCTTCCTTCCCCCCCCCCCCCCCCGCCGCTGGCTTTTGATCCCCTGATTCACTTGTAACTCTCTGGGTGCCCTTATTGTATGAATGCATACCTGTCTCTTGATCCTCTGGTTCATGTGTAACTCTCTGGGTGCCTCTATCGCATACATTCATACCCGGCTCTTGATCCCTATTGACAGGTTAATCTTGGAGGGTCTGGCATCTTGGGTTGGTCATCCCAATCTTGGAGGGTCTGGCATCTTGGGTTGGTCATCCCAATCTTGGAGGGTCTGGCATCTTGGGTTGGTCATCCTTGGCTTTTAAGCCCCCCCTTCTTCTCATCCCCCCTAAATTAGGCAGAAGAGTAATTCTTAAGTACCTTCTCTCTGATTCCATCCCTTCTCTTAGGATCCTTGAGTTACTCTTTCCAGTTCTCTCCTGATATCATACTTGCCCTCTGGAAGGGCAGAGCCTTCCCTCACATCTGAAGTCAACTTGCTTGAGAGTAAAGGTGGTTTGAGATGAGGCTTTGGAAACCTAACAGTTCCTTGGTTTCTTCTGTAGCATTTTCCTGGGGGGTCCCAATAGTTCTCTTCCACTTGCAGCCCTCTATCTCTATACCTGTTTGCGTCTCTCTCTCTCTCTCTCTCTCTCTTTCTCTGTTTGTGTGTGTGTGAATATGAGTGGAACTGGGCACTTGTGCTTTGGTAATCTGTGTGTAGAAAGCTCCATAATGCATCCATTCATTTTCACTTACTCTTCTGGCCTTTTCTTATTTCTTAAGGAGGAAAAGAATAATAGAATCATAGAGCTGGAAGAGACAACAAGAGCCATCAAGTCCAACCCCCTGCCATGCAGGAACTTACAATCAAAGCACCCCCGACAAATGGCCATTCAGTCTCTGTTTAAAGACCTCTATAAAGGATACTCCATCACTCTCCAAGGGAGTGTGTTCCCCTATCGAGCAGCTCTTACTGTCAGGACGTTCCTCCTAATGTTTAGGTGGAATCTCTTTTCCTGTAGCTTGCATCCATTGTTCTATGTCTTATTCTCTGGAGCAGCAGAAAACAAGCTAGCTCCCTCCTCAATATGACATCCCTTCCAATTCTTAAAAAAGGTCCATCATATCACCTCTTAACCATCTCTTCTCCAGGCTAAGCATACCCAGCTCTCTAGGTCTCTCCTCATAGGGCATGGTTTTCACATTCCACATAAAAGATGGAATAGCTGCACACATCATAGTTTGAGAGATAGTACTAGGAAGCATAGCATCATAGAGTGAAAAGAGACCACAGCACTTTCTCGCCCAACTGCCTGGCAACTGAAGCAGTTCCAAGAATTGGCCATCTAACTCCTGTTTAAAGATCACAAAAAGGAAAAAAAATGAAAAAGAAAAAAGGGAGAAAAGAGAGAGAGTCCACCATTAGGCACTCTATTCCACTCTTGAGCAGCTCTTAGTATCAAAATAAGTTCTTCCTACTGCTTAGGGTTTGCAATAGTCTTAACAAACAATAAGCAATAAATGAGCTTTTTTTCTCCAAATGTTTAGAGAGAAATCTCTTTTCTTGTAATACAAATCTATTGGTTTGTGTTCTAGTCTCTAGAGCAGCAGAAAGCAAGCTAGCCCTCTCTTCTACACAACAGTCCTTTAAATCTTTGAAGATGTCTATTGTACCACCTCTTTAGCTTTTCCTCTCCAAGCTAAACACACCCAGTTCCCTAAGTGGTTCCTCGTAGGGCTTGGTTCCAGATCTTCTTGGTTGCCCTCCTGTAGAGACTTGTTAATGCTATGTCCAGTTCTGGCACCCCAGTTCAATATAATTCTTGAACTGGGGTGCCAGAACTGGACATAGCATTCCAGATGAAGTCTTACCAAATCACAATAATGTGGCACGACTATTTCTCTTGAAATAGTATCCTATACTATGTAGCACAGAATTATGATGGCTTTCCCCTCATGTTGTTATCATACTGTTGACCCGTGGTCCAATAAGAAACCTAGGTCCTTTTCACATGTAAGTTAGCCCTCCATATCCACTGATTTTTTTTATCCATGGATTCAAACATCTGCTATTTGAAAATATCTTTAAAATATATACATTCCAAAAAGCAAGCCTTGATTTTGCCATTTTATACAAGGAACTCTATTTTACTGTGCCATTCTAGACAGTGGGACTTGAGCATCCATGGATTTTGGTATCCACAGGGGTCCGGGAACCAACTCCCTCGGAGAAACCAAGGTCCCACTGTACTGTTTTCATGGTAGGTGTCATCCATTCTATATGTGTTGTTGCTGCATGTCTTCAAGTCATTTCTGACTTACGATGGCTCTAAGGTGGCCCTATCACAGAGTTTTCTTGGCAAGATTTGTCAAAGGGTTTTTGCCTTTGCTTTCCTCTGAGGCTGAGAGAGTGTGATGTGCCCAGTGGGTTTCCATGGCAGGGTGGAGATTCGTAGCTTGATCTCCAGAGTCCAATGCTCAAGCCGCTACACCACATTGGTTTTCTTCCATATGTATGCATTTCATTTTTCCTGCCTAAATGTAGCACCTTATATTTGTCCCTGCTGAAATTCATTTTGTTAGTTTTGGCCCAGCTCCCCAATCCATTAGGTCATTTTTGAATTCTTGATCCCCCATTTTGTTTTCTGATCCTCCTTTGGGGTATAAACTACCCTTCCTAGTTTGGTGTCTTCTGCAGATTTGATAAACGTGCCCTTTGTTCCATCATCTTGCTCCCTGTGGATGTTGGTTTGTCTGGAAGATGGGTTACATACAGATAAGGAGGAGAATGGCACCACATCCCACTCTTCAAGTTAATATAGGGGAGAATCCCGTGGAACTTCCATGCCATGAAATATCTGTTGCTGGGTTAAACAGTTACCGTACTTGCATTATAGCCCTTATCCCAGATCGGAATTACTTATCTACACTACAACTATCAGAATCCACTAGCAAGCATGAGGCATTAAAATTCAGTTAAAATTCAAACCGGTAATTTCCCCAAGTTCTTATTTTTTATGCTCTGTGTGTCTGGTTCACTTCTGTGGGAAACAGGATGTGGGATTGGAAGAGGAGATAGGCTACCTTGTTCTTTGCAAGTGTTTTGGACTATAATTCCCATACTCTCAAGTCACAGTGGCCAGTGATGAGAGCTTGTGGGAGCTGTCATCCAACCTAGAGCACAAGTTTGCTTACCCTGTTAGATCCTTGCTCAGTAAAGCTCTTTTTAAGTTGTGAGAAGTTGCAAGAATCTCCCAATAGATTGTGATTTATGGGCCAGATGCATCCTAAAAGCTATCCTTTTCATACTCTCACCTTGCTCTTTGGTTTTGCTGTGCTGCATGTGTTTCCACAACTCCTTTGAGAGGGAGCCAGTTTTGAGGGGAGAAATGATGGGGAAAGAGTGTAGTTCCCCATTCATCTCTTCTCCACTCATTCAAGCTGTTTTTAATGTTTGCGTTCCCCAAGGAATTAAAACAGACATTTTATGTGCTGCAGGTTTGCTTGGGCTTTTTTGTTAACTGGTCTCAAATGCATGGTTTTAGCCTTTTGCTTTCTGGTGGTGTGGGACCTTGTGGAGATATATAATCCATCCAGAAGCTGCTCTTAGGTCTTCTAATTGGTGTAGGAATGGGAAGCTACTTGATCATGACTCTTAGCATTTTGGTCTAGGCTGTTTTAAAAGAAAGTCTCAGAGGTCCCACCCACAGTCTGCCCTCCACCACCACATCATAGCTCTTGTTTTCAGTTACTGCCAATGTGTGCAGAGACACAAGAAGCACAAGAACCTTGTGCTGAATTTTGAAAGATGTTGCCGGTAGCATCAGAACAATGATGAATTGCTCTTGCGCAGAGCACAGGACACATTCTTCTACAGTACATCTGACAAGCTGTCATCCTGAGCATTGACGGGAAGACCCCCACCTCTGCAATGATCCCTTTTAAGCTTTTCCAGAAGAAAAGACATGTCTCAGTAGTCCTTAAAACTGGAGCATTTCCCAGGAGATAGTAAAGGAACCCATGCTTTGGAATTATTAAATGTATGTGGCACCTGCAACAGAATGTTGCAGAGTATGGTCCTTTAGTTCATCCAGCCATTGAGATCTTCTTTCCAGATATCCCATTCCATTCCCTTTCCTCCCTGGTTTTCTGTCCCAGGCCCTTCCAAAAACCAGTCAACATCCTATGACAACTATTCAGCCCTCTTTTTTTTGCAGGGACTGCTCCCCCCCCCCAAATGTTTTAAGAGGTTTTGAAGTCCATTGCAACAGCTTTGCCCCAGGTCTCCTAATCCTTTCCTACTCTGCATGGATGGTTCTGCTTTGACTCAATAAAGAGCCAGACTCAGAGAAATAAGACTGTGACAAAACCTTGGGAAAAATCAGTATATACAAATTGAGCATGAACTCTCCCTAGAGGCCAAGATGACTAAGGAGATTATCTCACAGCTTAAAAAAGCGACTTACCTTTCTCGAGTTGAAGTCTCATTTGGACTGCAGCTGGATTTTATCACATGGATTTAGCCGCTGAATCCATCAGCCGAGTGCAGCAAGGCTGCAATTTTTACGGCTTGCTTAGCACTCCTGGGACCACTGGCTGCACTTGGCTGGCAGATTCGGCAGCCAAATCCACGCAATAGAACCCAGAATTGAGGCTGTCATACTTCAGTCACATTATGAGAAGGCATGACTCACTAGAAAAGACGATAATGCTGGGAAAGGTAGAAGGCAATGGCAAGAGAGAAAGACTGCATACTAGATGAATTGTCATGAGCCGAGGGTATAATCTGCATTGCAGAAATAATGCAGTTTGACACTGCTTTAACTGCCATGATTCAATGCTGTGGAATTCTGGGATTTGTAGCTTGTTGTTGCATCAAAGCTCTCTAACAGAGAAGGCTAAATATCTCACAAAATTACAAATCCCAGGATTCCATAGCAGTGAGCCATGGCAGTTAAAGTGGTGACAAACTGCATTATTTCTGTAGTGTAGATTGTCACTGCATACATATGCACATGCGAAGGTGCGCATCTTTCCAGAAGAAATGGAAAAAAGCCGCTCCTTTTTGGAGTGGCTTTTCCCGGCATACGGCATCTAGAGGACACTTTCCTGTCGGCCTTTAGGCATGCGTCGTCTAAACGCCATGCCTCCAAATCAGCCTGAAAACACCTCTTTTTGCCCATCTGTACTGAGGTAGATTTGAAGGCAGTTAGCAACAACAAGAAACAGCTGGATGGGGGAAGTTAGCTGTGGAGAAAGAGTAAGGGGAAAAGGTTTAAATACCCACCTTTCCCCCCCCATCCACTGCCACTCCTGCTTTATGTCTATATTAAATATGTACTGAGATAAAAGTTAAATAGAAATGTTTGTATGAAAATAATATCTAGCATCCATATGCAAGTATTTGCAGTGTCGCACCAGTACTCAGTCACAAAATCTTTTTTTAATCATAAAACTTAGTGCTGGGACATATCATTGCTTTTGCCATAGAAGATGTTTCTCAGTATTCTGCCATTCTCTGTCACAGCCCAGGCAGAAGGAATGATGGAGTGATGGAAGTAGGGATGATGTAGAGTGGCCATGGTCACCTGTGACAGGGCTTGGTTTAGCCTGCCTTCAAGTTGTGATCCTCAGTTTTACCCCAGCTTTACTTTCTCTTATAGAAATGAGCAGATGCTATCCTCTTCTATTAGGTAGAAGAAAACACAGCTCTTCTTTTTGGTGGTAGTGGTGGTGTGTAAGGCAAAAAATAAATAAAAATAATTGACTTGGGTTTTTGGGAATCGAAAACAAGCTCAAAGTGTAGTAAGAACCTGTTAGAAACCAAGCTTCGTAGAAAGACTGATGGCTTAGGTCTCTTTGGGACCTAAATCTTGTCTTACGCTACTCTGATCTATCTCAGGGAAGCTCATTCAAGATATTGTACAAACTGGCAGGTGAATAATAATAATAATAATAATAATAATATAGTGCAATTTATACTCTCTTCTAACTGGTGGATTGCATCATTACGTGTTCATTTTGAAAAGTCACCAACTTTTCCTACTTTTGAGGATTTCATCAGTTGTATCCAAAAGGGTAGACATAATTTTTCCTCTCTGCTCTCTTGCACACACAGACACACACACACCACTGTGCAGAGTTTTCACATTACCAAATAATAGATGATGCAGTTCAGACGTGCAGCAGCTTTTGCTGTGGATGTATAGGGTTCATTAGAATTGCTTTTGCAATCTCTTAAAAGCACCGCTTAGATTTTACTTTCCATTTATTCTGGAATAGTTCATTTTGGAGGTAATGGAATGCTGAAAGTGCACACATTTTAGTTTTAAATTGGGACAGAGGTCATTATGGATGACAACTAGGGTGAGCAAGGTAGTGACTTCACTATAGGTTTTGACATCAGGCAGGTGTGCTTGAATCCTACTGGAGTAAACCGAATAAATCAATAGAATTTATACATGTGTTAACTCCTTGTTGATTACATGGGGCAGTTCTAGCTGGAAGTACTAGTAGGATTATCAACATTTTCTCTCTCCCTGATTCACTTTGATTCAGATCAATGGGTTTTGTAGCCAAATTTACCTTATTAGGATTGCAGGTTGCATTTCTAATCTTTGCAGAAATAAATTAACACGAATAATAATCCAGGCATCTGATCATGTGGTGGTCTTATGTAGTGTAGCCCTGCAAAAGCTGATTGCCAGTCCTTCTGTATTAGAATATTTGTCCATAATAGTAGATTTTTTTCCAACTAGCAAAATGATTCTGTGTATGCTATTCCAGCAGGAGGTGAATGATTTATTCAGTGGCTTGAGAAAAAGGCTGCTGTACAAAGCATATAGTATCATTTGAGTTGTAACAGGTGGTATGTTCAATTCTAATCAGCTTATCATTCATAAATAACTAGGAAATATACTCTCTGTGGCCTGGACTGATGTTGATGGTTTTGCTTATGATCTGATGGAAAAAAAAATACTGGTAGTATCTGCAGTCATTGATCGGTGATTTGTTTCACACTATGTTCCATGCAAAATGGAACAACACAACTTGTCATTCTCTGAAAATAGCTGAAGTTTGCCAATCAGTCCTGAACTTGCAGACCAATGTTCAGGAAGTAAGCCCAGATATAAATATCAAGTTTAGTTAAAATTGGCTACATGTTCATTCTAGATATAAAAAACAACAACACAGATACTCAAAATGTTTGGGAGTGATTGATGGTGCAGTCTTTCTTTTTGCCTCTGTAGATAACAAACCAACTTATGTGACTACAATCAAATCTGGATTTATATAACACAGGGCTCAGAGTCATGCAACCTTTCAGCTATTGTTGGACTGCAAGTCCCAGCATCCTAGTCAGGATGGTCAGTGTGGAAGAATGCTAGGAGTTTTAGTCCATCATCATCTTGAAAGTTACATGATTCCTATCCCTGGAATAATATAACATCCAGACACTTTAAATTATAATCTAGATAGGAATCACTGTGTAATTTATTGTCTGTAACCTATCTTTCAATTTTGGAAAAAGATCTCTATCTCAGCATTAATTTATTGTTAGTCAAAGGTAGAAGCTCATGTTTGCTTTTGATGTTCTCTTTTTCATTATGATAGTTTTAATGAACAAGGTACATTAGAGTAGATAAGAAGAATTATCAGTGGTCTGGATAGATAAGTAAAGAGAATTATCGGCATGCTAGATGGTTAAGTGTAGAACAGTTTCATTAATGAGGTTTTTTATTTCTTTGGTTCTTTCCTCCTACTTTCTTTCATAAGCAGACGTATCAGTTGGTGCCGTAATGTTAGTATTAACAATGTATATTTTAGTTGACCTGTCTCAGCTCTTAATTGAATAATTAAGCTGTGTAATAAAATGCTGGCATGTACGTAGTAATTCTTGTACAATGTGTTCAAACTGATCTCATTAAAATCACTATTTCTGGATATCTAGCACTGGTGGCACTTCTAATTTTAGCAGTTATATTATCATACTTTGGGACATCATTAGGCCTACTGTAATGGGACGACTTTAAAGATACTGCAGATCATGAAGAACTTTTATATTTTATTGTTAAGTTTAAGGGAAACAATTCATTTGACAATTCTGCTCTTTTCCCAGCTGCTTGTAGGGTATTAATGTATAAAATAATTTTTCAGAGGATGAAGGAACAGACTTCTTCTGCTATTCACGGAGTTGTTTTAGTAAATTATTACTGTATATTTCTGGTGCTAGAAAGATGCTTTTTCTATTTTACTATGACCAGAATCCTATTGTTGTGGTCATTGTGTGTTTTCAAATCAACTGCAACTTATGGTAAAGTTTTCTTTATACTAAAGATCTATTCAGGGGAGGTTTGTCATCATCGTCCCCTTAGGCTGAAAGAGTGTGATTTGCTCATGATCACCCACTGGCTGAGCAAGGATTCGAATCCTGGTCTAAAATTCTACTCCAACACTCAAACCACTACACTATATAGCCTGTCACTAACAGCATAAACCTGTGTAAGTTCACATCCCCATGGAATTGTCCTTTTTTCTATTCTGCAATTGATATATTTAGTCCATATTGATGGTTGCATGAATTCCACAAGTATAACTATTTCACATGGGCCCAAATCCTATTATTAGTCCCAAGTAGAGTAGAGCCATTGACCTAGGGGGGTTGCAGACTGCCAGAAATAGTGCAAATTGAGTCCACTTTTAGAGTTAGGGTTAGTGCTAGGGAATCATGGGAATTTTTTTTTTCTGGGACATTGAGCCTTCTCTGTCAGAGAGCTCTGGTGCCACAATAAACTACTGTCCCCATGATTCCCTAACCCTAACCCTAACCCTAAAAGTGGACTCAATTTGCACTATTTCTGGCAGTCTGCAACCCCCCTAAGTTAGATTTGCCTATATGTTGACTCACCATTCAGCAATTGTTTGAATAGGTCTGCTCTAGTTGAGACTAACAAACAGGATAACAGTCATACAGTTGCTCCATTTTGGATCATACATATAATTCGTACATTCCAAGTACCACTTTCTTCACTGGGGTTTGAGAAACAGCTACTGTGCATTCCCCATGCACAATGGGACAACAAACAGTTACATTGACAGGTACACAATTGGTTGCACAGTATCAGGATTCCATAGAAGGGTTATGGTTAGGGTTAGAGTTCTTTGGGTTGGAGCTATGCCAGTCCACCCCAGGCAAAGCGCCAAACCCTATCTCAGCATTTTCACAGAATTTTTACTAACAATAGCCACTATCTGTATAGAATCTATATTTTTAGGGCATAAATGCCCTGAAGACACAAGATCCCATCTGATTCTGTGGATGCTGCCAAACTGCAGAATCAATGCAGTTTGGTACTGCTTTGGACGTTACCACACTTGCAGCAAGAGAGAGGCGAGAAAGCTGGTCGGAATCATTTGGGAACCATTTTGGGCTCATGCCGGAATGTGCCCGGCAAGCGGAAAACATTACCACACTAGAATGGAATCAGTGAGGAATGTGAGATGCCGGAATGGTTCCGCTCTGGGGGCCCGGATCTCCTGTCCACACACAAGTTGAAAGATCCCTACCGCAACCCCCCGAATTCTGGGCTACAAAGCCATCCCTAATAATGATTTCCCCCCCCAACCCCTGAAGAGAGGAACATTGTTTACCCATTCCGTTTGTTGCCCGCTCCAGGAAGTACACGTCATAAGATGCTTCCTCAAATCCTTGGGAAATACCGCGAGGAACCATGAGCCATAAAACGAGGAAATGCGGCATGACAAGGATCTCGTGTTCATACCTATGCCGAGATCAGCGTCATTCCGGCATAGTGCCGACCGCTCGAGTGTATTCCTTAAAACTCTCGGAATTCAAAAGGACTGAAATGAGGCTGAAATGACGCCGAAATGAGGTAGAGAAGGGCGGGGTTTGCTGCGACGTCGTGTGAACACACGGAAAAAAAGTCTGAAACGAGGCTGAAACGAGGCTGAAACGAGGCTGAAATGATGCTGCTTTAGGGCCAGTGTGGTAACGTCCTTTGACTGTCACGGCTCAATGGTATGGAATCCAGGGATTCCAGAATGTTCTGACAGAGAAGGCTAAACATAGGATGAAATAGCAAAATTGAATTTTAAGATCTCTTTATCTGCACAAAGGAAAGTTCCTAAAAAGAATAGGTAAGCTGTAAAAAAGGAAACTGGTAGAAAAGGAATTTGAATGGAATGTAGATTGGGTATCAATAACTGGTTTCTTTATAAGAAAGTCAAACATTAACAGAAATTGAACTGGTACTGATGAAAAGGAAGTGTAGTAGCATGAATGTTTAAAGAAGGTTTTAAGTTAAGTAGAGGTGAAGGTTAGGGTATGTGAGATAAGGTTAGGATATGGAAGAGAGAAGGAAGGGTAAGTTTAGTGATAGGATATAAGTTGATATTTGAAAGATAGTTGTAAAGTGCAAAAGCTAGTGGTGAGTAAGAAGAAAGATTGAGTTTGAGAAGGTTTGAAAAGGTTTACGTAAGGAGAAAGAAAAGTAAGGTTGGAAATGTGAATATATGAGAGAGTTGGATTGTAGACACTGAATGCTGGTTGTAATGGAATTTGAAGGAACAGCAGTATTGGCATGTAAATATGTATATGCTTTTGGTTTGTAAGAAGTGTATGTTTGCTGCTTTTATACATGTATAAATGCTTAATAAAAACATTTTTAAAAGAAATTGAACAGGGAAGCATCACAATTCCACATTGCATTGGTGGCAGTGGCACTCCCCAGCTTATGGTGGAGGAACAAAAAACATAGCAGCAGTACCTGGCTACTGGAGAAAGATAATTTGGCCTGAGCTTACTGCTATGAGCTGCCTACTTCCCCAGCCCAGCTACCTTTCCAACCTCCAGAGGAAGAGTAGAACACAGCAGTGGTGGATTTACCTCTAGAAGAAGGCAGAAGTGATTGTAGCTGTTGCAGCCCCATTACTTTTAGCAGCTGGCTTTGGAATATAGAATTGGCTGATTCCTGGATGTCTGCTGCAAGTTCTCTGGGAAGCACAGGGGTGATTTATTTTTTTTAAAAAAAACCTGTACCAAAACACAAGTGATATTTTTGTTCACAAGTGATATTCTTAGCAATGGGACTGTGTTTTCATCCCCTCTTCCTTCTATTTCTTTTTTGGGCGGGGGGGGGGGGGACTCTTACCTAGGGAATTTTCAACTCGAGAGAGAGACACAGATCAGTGACAGCTCTCTACAGTTGCAAGGGACCTGGCTTGTGTGTGTGTGTGTGAAAGAGAGGGAGAGAGGGAGAATGAGAAAGAGAGGAATATCTGTTACTCCAGCACCTTTCTCCCTGAAACAACTTCTTCACTGGGCCTCATGACAGAACCCGCATAACAGCAATACTGAAGTATTCTGCAATGGCTCATTTGTACAGTAATAAGGATACTAGAGCACACAGAGTGCTTTTGAGAATTTAGAGCACATTGTAGAAATAGTCTCCTCAACAAAGCTTCTGACTTCAAGGGAAATTCAGACTTCAAATGACTCTTGGGCCTCATTCCCACTTACATTTAAACCGGTTTGTGATTTGCCTTTGCTCCGTGTTGGTGAATTTATTCCAAAAGGTCCGTTGTTCCCACTATGAAAGCGGATCTTTTCATTATTCCCTTGTAATTGCTTCTTTTTTGGCATGATTGTCGTTCCCACTAGTTTGCGCTGCTTCAAAATGCATGTCAATAATCTATGTGTCATTAGTGATGCAAGTGGCAACACAGTGAGGATGGGGCCAAAGTGGGGCAACTTTAGCAGGCTGCTCAAAAGTACACCATTTGCCATTTGAGTAGCCCGGCTTAGGAACTTTTAAAAAAAAAATTGAAAGATTTGATACATTGGCTTTGCAGCTACTTGTCTCGCTGAGCTGCTGTCGGCCCAATCACCCGGTGTGCCGGCAAGTAGTTGCAAAAACAACAGATTGCATATTTGGCCTATATATATATATATATATATATATATATACACACACAGTATAATTGTATATATATATAGAATGCGCCCATAGGTCACACAAGCACAAAGGCAGTGCTGGGGGTGGGGGGGGGGAGGAATGGCAGATCTCCAAAAAACTGAGTTGGGATGGTAGCAGTTGGGATGGAACCCCTCTGCCATTAGTCCCTCCCCTCCAGTATGATCCGATTCAGATCTTTCATTCCCACTTGTTGAACATTCTTCGGAATCGATTCTTTTCAAAAGAACTACCAAAGAACTAATGTTAGGAAACAGCAGTTTTTTGTGTTTACCTGAGCTCAATAGGATCGGAACTAGTTTCAAGTGGGAATGTTGGTCATATAACCTGATCTGTAATTCACTTTAAATCATAGTGGGAACAAGACCTTGGTAAGCATATTTATTGCTTTCACACTTCAGAACTGTCTTGAAAACCAGCCTGAGAGATCAGTATCAGTTTACACAACTGTTGAAAAGCTTGTAGTCAGTGTCACCAATTGCATCTTCCCTATTATGCTCTATCCCACACCTACAAGTATGCTAATATATTTTGGTTTCCTATTAATTCCATCAGTACATATGAAGAAGTGGACTGAAATCTGTGAAAACTCATGCTAAGATAAATCAGTCTTAAAGCGGCTGCTAGAATCCTTCTGCTTACTGCATTTTTCCTATTTAAGAAATTATTTCAGGATCAATGAATATTTCTGCTTCTATATTATAGATACAGGCTTGGGCTTATAGAAGAGAGATGTTGATAGTTGTAGTCCATCTAGAGGACCACATCTTTCTTATCCTTGGTCATGCTTTGGAGGATCAGGAATATACTGCAGGTTCATATGTTAGTTATATCCTATTTCAGCCCAACCATTGTTTGCTGTTCCATCTCCATTGACAAACTATGGCTCACATTTCTCCTTTAAATCCAGTTTTAGAATTAGAAAGCAGAATAAAATAGTTCTGTGATCTTGGTTTTTAGGGGAGGTGTTAAACTTAATTTGGTAGAAGGACTGTACAGACAAATAATGGTTTGTGGGAACTAGGAGGTAACTAATTGGATTCTTCCATGGGTTCTAGAATGAGGGAGCAGATTTGAGGTCCCTTCTTGAAATGATCTGGCAAAATTGGACCACTAAGACTTGAGGCTCCTTAGGCTTAATCAGAAGTATACTAAATGATCAAGCATCAAGAAATATTAAGACAGTTATTGTTGAACTCTACCAGAACTAAGGAAGGCTGCCTGCAATCTGTCCTGTGGACACTTACTTGGAAGTAAGCTATATTGAATATATGTAAGGCATTTCTAAGTATATATTGTGCTTCTGAGTCTTCATGTTTAGGAATATTTCAGTCATAATGGATAGGAAAAGTAATTTACCCCTGCAATTAGGCAAAATTAATAACAACCTGCCTTTTGATGTTGAGCCCTGGCAAGCTTAAAAATAGTTTGGGGATCGCTGGATTCTTCAACAAAGGAAAGAGGGGAAAAGGAAAGCCCAACACAAGTCTTGCTCATGATTTGGTGTTACATGGGAACTGAGGGGGGAAGCAGACGGGCAGCACGAGGCTTCCCCAGGAAGCTGCGGATCGGGGCCGAGGCATCCCCATTCCTCGGCCCTGCGGCGCAGCTTCGCCGCCCCTGGAAGGAGCGCTAAAATAGCACTCCTTCCACAAATCGCCAAAGGTGTGCCGCAAAAGGCTGCCGGCACACCTTCGGCAACTCTTCCGCTGCAGCGTGTGCGAACGCTGCAGCGGGAGGGCATTCTCGGAGCCCCGGCCGTGCGGAGGGCCGGCTGCTCCGAGGACATTTTAGGGAAGGAGTTGGGGCGCCCAGCGTGTGGCTGCCCCGCCCCTTCCTTCTTTGCACCGTCTGCTTAGCCCCTGAGTCAGCAAGGGCATATCAGAGGTGAGATTTGAATTGAGAACTTCCTAATTAACAGTTAAGTCACACTGCCAAGTGTGTTGTACTCTCTTTGTGTAGCCTGGGAGTACGTTCTATGAGGACTATAGTCAGATATTTTGAATTGGGATGGTCTGAGTACTGAGAGTGGCCTGTAAAATTAAATGAAAAGTAGCAATAAGCCAGTGTAATGTTATGGTTTGAGTGTTGGAGAAAGATTTTGGGAGACCAGGGTTTGAATCTTTGCTCAGTTATGAAAGTGCACTTGGGCTGCTCAGACTCTCTCAGCCTTCAGGGAAAGCAGTGGCAAATCTCTAAATAAATCTTGCCAAGAAAACTCTATGATAGGATCACCATACATTGGAGTAGAAGGCAAAAAAACAACAACAAACAAAAACAAAAAAACAAAGGTGTGGTGTAATACCTATAATACTATTATCTCTAGTTAACATATTTGGCTCCATATACTGCACTAGGAAATAAATATGTACATAGGCAGGACAGATGAAGCCTGATGAGATCAGTTGCCAGTCCTAACCTGGGTGAAGTCAAAGGCACATTTGGACTAGGCAGGCTTTCTTGCTTACCTTGGTGGCTATGGGCTTGGGTTGCGTTGCTTGTAGGCAAGTTTGTGGCTCTGACTTGCTTTATGATGTGAGCCATAGCAAACTCCAGCTGGGTTTACTTAAAGTAATGGCAGTCAGTTGCAAATAAATGTGTGGACAATCATATTTCATGATAGCTTGGACTTTGAAATTGGCCGGAGGAGAGGACATGGATGAGTTGAGCTGCTTTTTATTTGAACACTATACCATGGATTTGTGCATCTCCCCAGAATGGAAGGAGGAAAAAGGCAGGGAATTTTTTCTAGTTCTACGTATTAGCATGAAATAAAAACAGTTGCAGCTGGATATGGACCAGAGACAGGAGAAAAATGCAGAGGAGACTGGGGAAAACACACAACAGAAACAGAGATTTTTCACATCCCTAGTACTGATTATATATAATGCAACATGAAACAGCTAGATATCTGCTCTGTCTATATGGCTGTAATTTAGGAGATCATAAAAACAGCACCAGCTCATTGGGATACTTCACTACACAAAGGCAGAGTTTTTTTTGTCTATATTAATCCCCCCTTTTCCTTTTCTCTAGCTTCTTCTTCTAACAGATTGCACAATGCTTTAATTTGGAATAATTTTCTTGCTTGCACAATATAAATGTGTGACGCATGAACTCAAAAATAATCTACCAGTTAAATGACACCCACCTGATTTTTCAGTTCCAGAGCCCCTTTCACACTATGAATATAACCTAGTGTGAAACCGGGTTATTTTCATGGCATTCCTATCTGTTCTGACTGCACTTGGTGCAGTTTGTGGGGGGGGGGGGGGGCGGGCGTAAAACCCATTTAACCCCACTTAACCTGGTATATTTGATACAGGGCTTTTCCCCGCGTCTTTTTAAAAGAGCCACAATGATCCACATCTTTGGTAGTGTGAGTACGCTACCTAATAGATTTGGATTGTGCTGCATCGTGCCCGGAAATGGAAGTGCCTTCATTTTAAATCACTCCGATGGCAAATGTGAATGGCAACAGGGTTAAAATTATATGGAGAGATTCGGGAACAGAAAACGTGGTGGGAATACCAATTCATTATTGCAAAACTGTGGAGATCCAGATCTCCTAGGGACAAAAAAGTAAGTGTCAATGCCCCCCAGATGGGGGATAACACTGTCATAATTGAGTAGTGGATTGTGTTCAGTTTGTTAGCTTGCCAGTAATTTTGACCAAGGGTAAATTTTGGACCTCCTGTCATATTATAGATGAACAAACATTTACAATTTTTACCCAATATACAGTGATTAATCCTTGAGTATGACTTATTTTGATTTATTTTTGGCCCTTAACTGTAGAGATGTCTACAGATTATTCTTACTCACTGCAGTTGAAAAGGGTCTTCACAGTTTGGGAAAGTCTTTTTTTTAAGAAAGGATTACAATCCTTTGTGGGCTGATATACATGACTGTCATTTTACTATAACTTCAGCACCATGTGGTAACTTGCTGTTGGAGATCAGACATCCTGGATAGAACTTTTTGCATAATCTCAAATGCAAAGGTTTTGAAAGGCACTGTCACCCAGTCACTCAGCTATGAGAGAAGAAATGAGATATCAAGTGATGATGTGAACTGGCCCCAATGACCATAAGATGCAGTCCAATTATGAGATATAGATTCTTTCTAGAACAGGGATGTGCTTTTGCCATGGGGCTTCATTTGAAAATTGGTAGTTTCCAAACTTTTCCTGAAGGAAGAATTAAAACAGTGTCAGAAATGGGAAGAAGGAAGGAAGGAAAATATAATATGCAACATGAATGAGTGCTATAAACTATTCAGCATATTTGATGGCTAGTGTCAGCACTTGTGAAAATATACAAATTGCATGGTTAAGCAGAAAGATCTGCAAAGACAGGTATACAAATGGCAGTGAAAAAGGCATTCCCATTGCAAATGTACCTTCATGGATACAAAATGAAAAATGGATGAAAAACTAGTCTGTAGGTGGAAAAAACAACAGATTTATTTACCCTTAAAAACAACACAAAAGAACAAAGTACGCACACAGTTTGATCTATCCTTGTTTTTAAGCAGTGTTTGGGGCTATTAAAACAAAGATTTAAACTTGAAACAATGTGCTTACAATGAACATATTTGTTTGAGGCTACAATCCAGTAACAAATTTACTTGAAAAGAAATCCTATTAACATCAGTTGAACTTAATTTGGAATAGGCATACCTAGGATTGAAGTGTAAGTTTAGCTTTTTAACATGCACTTTGACCCAAGGATGAAGCCCAGAATTTTTAAAAATAAAAGCTGAAAACCCATACCTAAACGATAACATGAAATACATTATTTAAACTACAGCTGGAATAACAGAATTCCAGAAAGTATGAAACAAAGAGAACACTAAAACATGGACCAGCTTACTTTAGCAAAAACTAATTAAATGTCTGATTATTGCATAATTTGTGATGATTGGTCACCTTAACACCTATCTCCTTAATTTGCATCATTTGTCTTATTTCTGGTAGATAAGAAGAAGGAAATGAAGTGACCAGTGAGCTGTTTCCAAATATATTTGATTATGCATAAATGGCATATGATCTGCGTTATGCACATTACAATACATTTATCTTCCTGTAACTTCTGCTAACTATTGGGAAATCATTCCTGCCTACCGTCTCATTTCACTGATTTTGCTTTTCTAGCAAACCTAATTAAATGACTGATTCTTGCATAATTTATAATGAATTATCACTGTTTTAAGACTATATGAACATGTGTGTGTATACACACACACACACACACACTTTGCCAACTCTCCAAATAAATGGGAAAAAAGGGAGCTAGTGACTGTTCTCTGTTTGCCTCTGTGGGTTAGTAGTATTCCCTCCAAACATTTGGCAGGCCAAGCCTGATTAATCTTGGGGAAGCCCTGTTTTGTGAAGGCCAATGGCTTGCAATTGTCCCAGAAACAGAACTGGTCTGATTCCTCCTCCCCAAAAAGTAACCAGAGTACTTAGGATCTAGCCTTTTTAAAAAACAAAAGTCCTAACATATTTATCTATTTACATTCAATCACCAGTTTGTGGTTTGCTTTGCCAAGAATGATTCTTGCCGCAGTGTCTCCTCAAATATTCATAAGTAATTTTGAAATGATTTTATGGTCTGGCTCAACTTATAAAATAAAAAGCCTCTTACACAGACAAGATAGCATATTGAATTTGAGTGCAATGCCACCGAATTTGAAATTACTATGATTACTCCTTTTATAACCCCCGCTTCATGTCCACCACATTATATCTTCACAACTGTGTTATGAGATAGAACAAGTTCAAAAATGACTGGCTGAAGGTGAACTTTATGTGTGACTGAGGATGCCAACTTGCACTTCCTCAGTTCAAGCCCAACATTCTGACCACTACACCAGGCTTGATTTCCATCAGTGTTATTCCTAAGTTTCTTTCATTTAATTTTAAATCTTTATAGATAAAGGTAAAGGTAGTCCCTTGACATAAATGTTTAGTCATAACCGACTGTAGGGGATGGTGCTCATCTGTAAGAGCCAGCATTGTCCGAGGACTGCTCCAGTGGTCACGTGGCCAGCATGACTGCACTGAATGCTGTTACCTTACCACCAAAGTGGTACCTATTTATCTGCTTGCATTTGCATGCCTTTGAACTGCTAGGTTGGCAGAAGCTGGGTCTAATGACAGGAGCTCACCCCATCATGCAGCATTAGGGCCTCGAATGCCAACCTTCCGATCTTCCAATTGTCAGAGTTGGAGTCTTAACCACTAAACCACCGCATCCCCTTAAATCTTTATAATCTCTTATTAAATATCATCATCATCATCATCTGCAACAGCAACAGCCAATTTTGAGTATTTATTCCCCTGTTTAGATCTCCATCCATTTTTGGCAAATACTGTAGTTCTTCTAATGTATCCATTTTTAGTTGCACATCTGCTCCAACATTGTCTTCAGTCTTAGGGTGGGTCTGCATTTGTCAGAACATTCTGAGCTTGTCCCTGGATGATTCTGGCCCCGAATTCCCCCTGAATTTGCCCTTTACTTACTCTCTTTTGCCCTAGTTTTTTGGCTTTTGCAGAGAACAGCAGGCAGCTACCTTCCTACATGACCCCTGTTCATTGCTTGGCATCACTGCTGAGGTCAATACAAGGCACCCAGCCATGTTATCAACACTGGACACTTTGTTGTGACCCTCAGAGAAACTTGCACACACAGCAGTGGTGCCAGGCAGCTTGCAGGGGCCACGAGTGAAAAGGCAGCCTTTGCCATTGCTGTGAAGAGAGCCAAAAACCCACAGTAAAAAGGTGGGTTATTTAAATACAGGTTAGTGGGAGGAAGCTCCAGATTGGGTGCAAGCAACATGTCTGGAACATGATTTGGGATTTTGTCACTGCATCTTCTAAACAGGACACAGTGAATATGGGAGGAATCTGCAGTAAAATGCCCATGTAGACTAGGCTTTAGACCAGGGGTCAGCAAGTTTTCCTTACCTGGGGCTGGTCCGCTGGTCCTCAGGTCTTCCGCGGGCCGAGGGTGGGTGGGTGGGTGGAAATGGCGCTGTGTGTGCTTGCGCGCATGCGCATACACAGTACACTGGAAGTACCGAGCAGGCACGCGCACGCTCGCTCGCGCATGCACAGTACTTCTGGTGTACTGCGCATGCGCGAGTGAGTCGTGGCCGCCATTTTGTTTTCCAACAAAACAACATATAATAATAATAATAATAATAATAATAATAATTTATATTTATATTTTCCCGCTTCTCCCTACGGATCGAGGCGGGAGCACAAAGATAAAATGTACAACACTGTACAATAATGCAATATGTAAAACATGATAATAAAAACGACAACAGTAAAAAGCAATAAAAACAATAATAAAACAGCAAATATATTCCAACAAAACATATACATAGTATAAGCAGTAAGAAACCCTGTTAGTGAATTGCAAAGGTGCCTATTGGGATGGCAGCAAGAATGTCCCAGTGTGCATTGACATTCCCTAGCTGCAGTCCTGATCCACAACAAGATGGATGTTCAATGAAACCAATGCTGTCCCAATGTTCTGCATCAGTCTCAATATGCCTCTCCCTCATCAGGAAAAGGACAGGGCAGCACGGGGGGAGGGAGCATGTGCCTTTCCAGAAGCCCCACCTGTGGGAAGTACCACCTCCCTCACTGGGCGACACCAGCTGTGTGGAAACCACTGGATGTAAGTCCACTTATGAAGACACATGTCCCCAGTGGGATTCTGGCTAATATTTATAATCCTCTTCAATTCAAAGTGGCCTACATGGCATTTCCAAAGTGGTCTCCCATGTATCCAGTGAGCAGACTCAGACCTTCTTAACCTGACCTATTGTGCAACAGGGGCTTCAACTGCCCATTGTGACACCATGCAAGATGTCCTATCACATGATGGGAGCCCCCTTTGTGCAAGGGAGAACCATAGCACAAGGAGACCCTTGTGTAATACCCATGCTTCTGGCTCCACTTGTGCAGTGGTCCTAAAGTGTTTTTTGTTTTTTGTTTTTTGTTTTGCTTCTCCTGAGAATATGAAACTTGTGCAAAAGCACAATTCAGTTTTACACACATTTAAGCTTATTGCACTGTGTTCTCGGAATGTGATGAGAACGTGATGAGAATGGAACGGAACGTATTTTATCACATGGTATGATTCTCATCGAGTTCCCATTCTTTGCTCTGACAGTTCCTAGCCCGTTCCAGGAGGAGAACTGTAAAAATGCGTCCTCAGCCAGCAAGAATGCTTTCAGACCGTTCCAGATGATGTGTGTGCGATAATCCTACTGGTCTCAATCTGTCCTCGTGTTCCGATTGGCTAAGACAACCTCCTCCCCTCCCATCCTAGAACATCCACAAACTCAACTCAACTCTTCCGGTGTTGATGCAAGGAAGTTGCCACAGGCATTTTACATTTTTTAAAATTATTATTTTTGTAGATTGAATTGTGTTGTGTTTACAAGAAAAAACAATGAATGCTCGCTACCTAAACCTCTCGGCAGCATTCTTTCCAATGCAGACATAGGGGTTTTCGCAACAGTGAGCATGTGCCAATGAGGAACAGCTGAGGAACTGCTTTAGCGCTGGTACTGGTACAACAGTAAATGCTGTGTGATAATATGTGTTCTCATAACATTACTGTCTAATGTGGTAACACCCATTCCCATATCAATAGTCTAATGTGGTAACACCCATTCCCATATCGTTATGTTCCAGGGACTCAATGGGAACGTTACAGGTACTAGTGTGATAAGCTTAATTGATTTAGAATGACATTACTTGCCAACAGGATACCAGCCATAATATTTTGAAGAGTAATCACTGTGATTTAAAATTTTCTTTTCAATTATAATTATCTATAATTATAGGAAAAGGGAGAAAAAACATTTTGAACCTTCTTGAGACTATGGGCTGATGCAGACCAGCCTAAAGGGCCAGCCTGGGGATAGAGTTGGGGTGGGGCGATTGCATGCTGGCCACCCCGACTCTGCCCCTATGCTGCTGTCACAACGCACGCCTAACCGCATGGTGCACAGCATGAGGGTGCCCCGTTGGTGCAGCATGCACACATGCTACACCAAAGGGGCTCAAAAGAGCTACGGTGGCAGCTCTGAGGGTAGGCTTTTGCTGTCCCAAAAAGGAGCGGCATTCTTTTTTAAGTGGTAAAAAGGAGGATCGGAGCCATTGCATGTGGTTGCCGGTGCTCCCAGGGGCGGCACAGAGCCACCCCTTAGGGGCCATCTGCATCGGCCCTATGTGAAGGCTTTTTCCAAAATGCATCCAAGGATTACTTTTTCTTTCACCAGGCTCTGTTTTTCTTACAATTTCTATTCTGGTGACCACACAAAGATTTTTTTTTTTTTAACATGCTGGGAGTAGCTGACGAGAGATTATCTGCTCTCCCTTTGGTCTCTGTTTTGCTATTCACCCTTGATCAGTAAGGGATTCTGGAGACAGTTGCTGTTTGTAGGTTTATAACCTGTTGTAGTGAAGTATGCACAGCTACATTAGGATCAGCTGGCACAGGACCCCATTCTTTCCAAATTTATTACACGATTTATTGCAGCCCAACACCAAAAGTCTGTGTTTCACTAGCTAGCCTTCAGTATCCTGCTAATGATGCTAAAAAATCTCCAGCTAGAAAGAAAAAGGAGGGGTTGGGCAGGAATATATATATATATATATATATATATATATATATTGTAAAAAGGACCTTCAGTGTCATTGACTTTGAGTAAAAACTTGGGACTTTATCACACATGGTATTTAAACTACTATAAAAGTTGGATAATATCCCTTTGGTGATAACTGTCACATGACATTGTCTCTATCTTGTTGCTGTCTTGTCCTTGAAGAATGGTGAACCCACACCTTGCTATTGATGGGGAAAACCCATCAATAAGCTCCCTGTCACACTGGCATAGTGCTAGTCCTCAGGTGCTATAAGTTATTTCTGTGGCAGTTCCAGGATTGGGCAGACACATGGTGTCCGTGTCTCCTCTCCCCCATCCCCACTCCACTTCAATATTACTGAACAGCATGTGTTTTCTGTTGTTAAACCACATTAGTACAACTCCAGATTTGTATTTAAAAACAGACGCACAGGTGAAAGGCACACTAGGTAGGGCACAGGGCAGGGAGGCATGGTTATGGGCAAGGGCAGAACAGAGTGCATGGGACCAGCAACAGCTCAGACAAGCTATTGAAGAGATATCTGGTAGGAATACAAATTGGTATGTATGCACTTCCTTTCATTAACACAATCACTGTGAGAACAGAGGTCATGTGATAAAGTCCTTGGACTAATTAGCTAACTAGTTAGACAAATAATATAATTCCTCTTCTTATTTCATTTCAGGTACGCTGTAATAGCTCTAGTGATCCTACCAAGTTCTAGTGGGCTAGGTCTGGTCAACTTTTGATCTACTGGATTAAATCCATCCCATGAGTCATATAACGTAAGGGTTTCCCCCCCCCCCCCCCCGACAAACTTTTCATTCACACACATACCTTTTACAATCCTAGACAAAGAACAAAAATATGTATTGCTCTTCTAATGATCTTCCATACATGGATGTATTTTGCTTAGTATTGTGTTGGCTTGTTTTGGATCTAAATATATCTCATACCTTTAAGTGAGAAATCCAAAATTATTCTTCCCACACCAAATGAAAGACATGCTATCAACTCTGAAATTGCTTCTTGCTTCTTTTAGGACAACTTCTTATCCAGTAGCAAGAAAGAGTGGCCTCATTGTCAACATCAAAGATTTCCCTATCAGCCTTCTGCTGAAATTGCAAATATCTCTGATCAGGTGATATCAAATGAAGATAGTGGTATAAGCAGACTAAAAGTTGTGCATGCTGGTTTTAAAAAAACATGAAATGTAACAAATGCTTCAGGGGAGGAGTTGCTGATTTGCATACTTTAGCTTCATATTGTTTTTCTAGAGTTGCCATATTCTTTTTGCTTAATTTTAATTGTGCCAAATCTGGCAACTGGTCATATTGACCCTAGCTTTCACAGAGCAGAGGTGGTATAATTCTCAGGGATGAACACAATGTTCTTCTTTCATCCCTTTCTTCCAGTTAAGAATTGGTGTTGTGGAGCTGCTAAATTGTCTCAGGGATTTTTTTTCCTGTTGGTTGTGTTTTACTTGCACCTGAAGAAAAGTTCTGCTTCATCAGGTCTTCATGATTTAAACACCTGCCTCTCCAAATGGGAGGAAGCTGATTCCTTGTGTGTGTTCTCAGTTAGAGTTTCTGTTGAGCTAAAAAAAATTAGTGAAAGCACACTGGATTATTTTTAAATGTTTTCCTGAGACAATAAATTTAACTCATGCTGAGAGCACAATTGCCTGATCGAAGATTTTAAAGTTATTTAAAAGGTTTAACCCTGTTTTCCTAATTCATTTTTCAAGTGTGTGGTGACATGCACTTCTGGAGGTAAATAGATAGCATCTGCTTTTTCTTTTTAAGCTCCTTTAAATTACACATTCTGTCTAGGACTGATATTGAACATTGTATGGATCATATGCTTTGGCTGCAATGGTACTCAGGAGGAGTAAGCAGTGCTTTATAAATATTTTTATTACATTAGATTAGCATGATTGTGTTCCTTTCTTATTGGCAGGATTGAGGAAAGAGTCTTCAGTGTTCAGGTCCTGAAATATTGCAGAAGATACACCTAATTAAAAACAATTATCATATCTCCTTTCTGATTCCCAGCCCGCACAAACCACATTCCAAAACTCCCTTCACCATTCATATAGTCATGCACCCACCCTGGCTTTGGGTTACATCTTTCCACCAGCCTCTGTGCTTCAGTTACCATGCTTCATCACTGTAACCACAGTTTTAGATTTCTATGGTTATCCATATAGCCGATTATAAAGGTTATTCCTGAGGAACACATCACTCCATACATTTAAGAAAGTAGACCAAATCTGCAAAAGCTTATGCAATGACTACGTTTGCATGGTTAGTCTCAAAGTGCTCAAAAATCAATTTGCATAAGAGTAAGGGATGGAGAACTTGAAATGCAATGTTTGTTCAATATTTTTTCAGCGCTGAAAAATGCTATGCTGATGCAGCTCCATCTGGCAAGAATGAAATGTGGAAAAGGAGGCTTATAGTTGGTTCATGCTGTGCTCATTGCTCCTCTTGACCTTCCTGTGTCCTCTTTCATCACTCTAGAGCAGAGGTCGGCATGTTCCCCTTACCTGGGGCCGGTCCGGGATCCCCTGGTCTTCCGCGGGCCGCCGCCGCGCACGTCACGGCCACCATTTTTCCCCAAAATGGCGGCCACGACTTGTTTGCACGAGCCGCGGCCGTGCAAACGAGTCGTGTCCACCATTTTGTTTTCCAAAATGGCAGTCGTGGCTCGTTCGCACATGCGCAGGAGTACTGCGCATGTGCAAACGAGTCGCGGCCGCCATTTTCAAAAACAAAATGGCAGCTGTGGTGCATGTGGCGGCAGCGCGGCGGCAGTGCGTGCGGTGGCGGGGGTTGGTGGGGGTCATCGTCGTTGGCAGCAGCGGGGGTCGGCGGGGGCCGATCCAAAGGCCTCGGGGGGCCAGACCTGGCCCGCGGGCTGTAGGTTGCCAACCCCTGCTCTAGAGTCAAGGTGAAATACATGTGGCTTTCCAGATGCCTTGCCATTGCATGTGGTGGCTGGGGCTGGTTGGAGATTGCATTCAACATTTGGAATACAGTACATTCTGGCTATAAACATATTTATTGTGCTTGCAAAATAACTGACCACTGTTTTCATGCATGGTGAATGCAAGTAGCCATGCTAGTTGTACACTTGGTGTTTCACTGAAAAATGAAAGCAACTGGCTAAATATAGGCTGCTATGATGAGGATGGGGAAGCATCAATGCCTACCTCTGTTCCTGATTAGATTTGTTCCATCTTTCTTTCATGGATGACTGGGCTATCAGATGTTTCTAATGATGATGGTGACATGGACCCTCAAGGATCAGAATGACTTCCAGCACTAGTTGCAAAGCCATTGCCTTCTCTTGATCTTAGGCAACCCACAGGTTTCTGGTTGACCATTTTGGTCAATGCTTGACTAAATAGATCTTTGGGCTGATCCAGCAGTGTTCTTATGTTCCCTTTGAAGCCATTTCAAGTATTCCTTCTTTCCTAAGTTCTTCATTGTCCATTAGGGGTGTTTCTGAACAGTGGCTAGCCTTGCTGCTGATTGCCTCTACCCAAGGGTATAGCTACAGTGGAAGCAACACGAGAATATTACTCCCAAATCAGAATTTTGCCCTCCCCATAAAATTCATCCTCTGATTTCTAGTATTGCTGTAGATTAAAACTTGAGCATTTAGAAATACTGTGTAAGCATCCAAAGAAAAGGAGTAGGCAAAATTCCCAAGGGAAAAACTCATCAATACGATGAGGTATCGTAAATTTTTAATTATCACCTTTAAAAAATTTTGACAGAAAGTTTGTTTTGATTTGTAGTTAACTTATCTTTACACAGTCACCATCCAGATTTACACATTTTTCCAGTGTTTCTTGACCCTCCGAATACCATTATTGTAGAAGTCTGCAGATTGCGCCTTGAACCACTCTTTCACTTCATGAATGACATTATCTGTGTTGTCAAATCGGCGACTCCGCAACAGATTTTTCATTTTTGTGAAAAGAAGAAGTCACTTGGTGATGATGACACTGACAACATTTCATCAATATACCATAATAACTTCCAGGTGATAATTATTACTTTACGATATCCCCTGTACTTCTCCAACTTACACTTTAGTCACTTCTGGCACAACTTGTAACAAAAATAAAGGACACAATGAGTTGATTTTCTCAACATCATGTACTTACGGACCAACGATGACACTGACAGATTTCATCAATATACCATAATAACTTCTGGGTGATAATTATTACTTTACGATACCCCCTCATGGGCTCTCAATTTTGCTGCTATTCTGTTACTGCCTTCATGCAATGGGTCCCTTCCACTGCACCTCTGCTTCTCAGACATCTGATAGCCCATGATGTGAGTGTGTGTGATTCTGCTTCTCTCCCCCTGACAGTGATCATGGCCATCAACAGCTTCCTGAAGCCAGCTGCTGTGTGCACATTCACACAGCAGCCAGTTTTGGGAGGCGATTGGCAATCCCGATCACTCATTCCCTCATTCTTCTCAGAAGGCAGCATTTGGCAGTGCAGAAAATAGATTACATGGCCATGGTTCACCAAAACACTCGAATCCTGTTGTGGGAGAAAGGTGGGATAAAAATCCTTGAAATAAATAAATATATCAAATAAAAGCACTGTTGTGGACAAAAGTGTGATAAGAAATTATGCCAAACTGGTATGCTTCCATTCTTAAACCACAGTGGGGCCTCATTATCCATGGGCTTGCCATCCGCGGATTTAAGCATCTGCAGATGGCATGCCCCCATTTTCTTCAATCATGGCATGTGCAGATGGCCATGCCACCATTAGGAACAGCCCCCATTGTCCCCAATAGCAGTGCATGCACGCAACCGTGCCGCCATTGGGGACAATGAGACTTGAGGTCTCGCAGTTTTTGCTATTTTCTGGGGGTCTGGAACTGATCCCTCATGGATACTGAGGTCCCACTGTAGTGTGATTATGGGGGGACATCAGGCTGGTTGTGATGAAGTCCTTAGAGACTATCAGTTTATTATTGTTGTTGTTGTTATTGTTATTACTATTATGGAGTTCATAATTGTTAATTTTTAAGGTGAAACAATACTCTTCATACCTTTCTCAAGATGGGAAAGGCCAGTGGACTTCCTAGGAGTAAGACATTTTTGCGTATTGGGAACTTGCCTCTGGTTGTTAGATGAGACATTGTAGGTTCTCCAAAGGCATATTTTCTTCAGACAAAACATTAACTCCAGGACTAAAGGAAGAGGAGAAAAATGTTTTTCCCTTCTCAATGCCATCTTCTCACTTTTCTTTTTCTAAGTCTGTCCCCTTTACAGAAGCATATTGCCCTCTCCTTTGCAATCATAGAACTGCCTTCTGAAGGGAAACTGATGTCCATCTTCATCTGACCTTTTGTGGTCCTTGTCACCTCCAGCTAGATTTGGTGATTCAGTTCAGCATGTTGGATATCTTCTTCAAACTTTAGATTAAAGCTTGCAGTAGATTCACCATGTTCACTAACATCAGAGCCATTGGCAGCTTCTACTGTTTTTGTCCATATTGTAGTATTGTTCCAAGGTACAACACTGTAATTTCTGTTTATGAGTGTACCTATTAACTTATACCGAGGTGGGCAAACTGGCTCTGTGGCTGCATAGAGTCCCCTGAGGATATGTTTGTGGCCCTCAACACTTCCACAATCCACATAGACTGACTTTTATTCTGTTTTGTTTCTCAGTAATCTATGTGGCCCCCAGAGAGTCCTGTGGCGTAATGGTGGCCTAGACACCTGCCACAGTTGCCCACCACTGTCTTATATAGAAGAAAGGAAAGAACTGTAATCCCTTGATGTGGGGTGAAAATTGTTTTCTGCTCTTCATGATCCTTAGTCATTGATGATTGTTGCTGCTATATCTTGATGATTAGCACGATTGAACTCTGGGAACTTAGACAATAGAAACTTATGTAGTGCTGGGCTGAACTTTCAGATTGTTCACATTGTTTAAAAGCTTTGTATATATGTGTGTGTGGGGAATGGCAAAACTAGCTTTCTCTTTTTGCACTGAGGTGGGCCACCCTTTATTATTATGTGTGGTAAGACCTTCCATATTTCTGTTTCATCCTGGATTGAATAATGGGCATCATTTCATCTTTCTGGGAATGTCCTGTAGAATGAGGCATTCCACACAAAGAAAATGGTGACTGTCAGTTGTTCAGAGCTTCAAAGCATGTCCACTAAGCTTTCAAAATCCCCAAACTGCCTCCCCACCACTGATATTGCTGTTAAGAGTGAAAGGGAAAATTGGGAGTAGGAATTTCATCCCAGTTTCACAACTCTTCAGGCATCTGGGAGCATTTGTGAGGCTCAAAGGAAAGGGAGGATATGCATGTTCATCTCATGCCCAACTCCTTCATTCTCTGACTTGAAGGCACTGTTTGGCATTCAGATAAACCTAAATAGGAAGTTCTGTGGGATCAGCAACTATGCTTTATCATGGTCCTAAATTACCCAGGGCATTCTACTCGTATTCAACTGAACATAAATCGAAGAAGCTCTATCTCTGCATATGGGGGTGAAGGGACAAACTAGGCATACATGTGGTCACTAGGGAAAGAGCAATATGTGCATCCCCATTATTGTCTCTATTCCAGCCTTCATACATTCTTCTCACTGCATGAAGATTGTTATTGCCTATGTACCAAACCAGATATCATACATACATAAATATAAATATTTCCCTGGTTTTCCTGAAAAACTGTCAGGAGAGGTTACAGTCAGGAGCAAAAGCATAGCAGGACAGACAGATGTCATGTCTACTTTGGCCCCTAGTGGTTGTCATCTTATTCTGCATACACTATGTTTCCTTTTCACTGCTTTTTGCATTTAGGTACACTGGTGCTAAGGAAACCACTGCTGTTTAATGGAGGATGTGAAATATCAGGAAAGAGCCTTGAAATATTGATGTGTTTGTGGAATAAAAACAGCTTGCTTCTTCTGGGCAGCTTTCTTCCCGTTACTCTGGGGGAAGCACAGCAGATGTGTGATGAGAGAGAGAAAGGCGTATGTAATTGAAAAAAAACATACATTAGATTAAGCGATAATAGTAGTAGTCACCTCCATCCTGACATCGTGCTGAGAGCAAAGCTGACAAACTCCTGATAACATTTTTATTACTATTTCTGTGTTTATTCTGTAGCCTCAGACCATAAGGCAGACTCTCCAGAGGACATTGCAGCATTATGAGCATCAAGTTATTGGGTAAGTAGACCTAATTTCTCCAAAACCAGAAAGTGTGGATAGGTGAGCAAATGGCTGGCAAAATGAAGCAATGGAGAGCTGCTAAAATAATTCATTGTGGCAGAGCTAGGCAACTTGCTGTCCTTCACATGTGTTGGCTACAGCATCTGTAAATGGGAATGATCAGGCAGTGTAGGAGTCCAAAACATCTGGATGGCACCAGTTTACCTATGCCTTCCTTATACCACCCCAGGGCACAATCTAGTTGGGAAATTCTCTTGGGGCTCTCCATTGTGTTCCATCAATATGCTTTGGGAGGACACAGGAGCCATGATTGGCACCAACATTGCTGTTGTTCAGGCACCATGTGCTAACGGGGTTGCACAACAACTTTTGGAGCCTACTTGATTTTACTAAAGCTCTCCCATGTACATGGGTTTAATTTGTTTTTATATATTTAAACTTTTAATTTGTTTTATTAACAGTTACATTGTTTAATACATTTTTAGCTTTTAAAATCCTTTTAGTATTTATACTGCTTACATGTGTGATACAGGTTTTATTGTATGCCACCCTGAGATTTCTGGCTAGAGGGCGAGATATAAATATTTTGAATAATAATAAGTGAGTTAGTTAAATAATGCTGGTTAGTGCTGCAAAGACTCGCATTCGTAGAATCATAGACTTAGAGAATTGGAAGAGACCACTGGGGCCATTTCAGTCCAACCCCCTGCCATGCAGGGATGCACCATCAGAGCAATCCTGACGGATGGTTATCCAACCTCTGTTTAAAAAACTATAAAGGAAACTCCACCATTCTCTGAGGCAAAATATTCCACTATCAAATGTTCCAGCAACATTTGCAAGGACACATGGTTCCTAAATTCAGCACTGGTTTACATATGAATCTTTATTCCTTTCCTTATGTTTTTGGCTTTTTATAAATTTATCAGGAAAGAAGGAAGGAAAAAGAACTGAACTAACTCTAGCATATGATGAGGAATTTTGGGTTGTATTCCCTGCCTGCTCCAAATCTGACTCTTCCTAATTAGACTAGAGTAGATCTTTTATCACTTGCCTCACCTTCTATATATTTTCTAAGATTTGTTATTCCTGATTGGTTTTCAATAAGTAGAACTTGTGTCTACTTTTTTTAAAGACAGTTGTATGCTTCCTGGTCTCTGTCTATGGTTTCTTTGACTTGGTAGAACTTGAACAACTAGGTGAAAGCAAGGCCCTTCATAATACATCAGCTACTTTGTAAGTCACTTGAGACTTGAGGTTTAAATGTGCAGAGTTTCTTGTTTAATGTAATGGCTTTCTGGTTTATGTGTGTTGAAGAAATGTTTTGATGGTGGTGAAATTACTAGTAAGATAAAGAGGGTCTGAACAAGATGCCCAGTAGACAGAAAGTGAGGTGGTAAGTGTAAGAATCAATGTGGTATAGTGGTTTGTGTATTGGACTAAGTCTCTGGAGACCAGGGCTCAAATCCCCACTCAGCTGTAGAAACCCATTGGGTGACATAAGTCACTCTCTCTCAGACTCAGAAGAAGGTAATGGCAAACCTTCTCTGAACAAATCTTATCAAGACACCCCATACTAGGTTTGCCTTTGTTGTTGTTGTGTGCATTCAAGTCATTTCTTTGTCAAGTCAATAAGTGACTATTATGCGTTTTTCTTGGCAAGATTTGTTGGGGGAGAGTTGCCTTTGCTTTCCTCTGAGGCTGAGAGAGTATGACCTGTATAAAGTCACTGACTGGGTTTGCCTTAGGGTTGCAGTAAGTTGGAAATAACTTGAAGTCACACAACGACAGTAACACTCTGCATAGTTTTTGCACTTTTTGGTTCACGAGCCACAACAAAGCAAGTGAACTTTTGATGGAATGAATACGAATAGGGATGATCCCATTTTCCTGCCAAATCTGTCCTCCCCCCTAACTTGCATGGTTCTGTGCTACACCATATTGGCAACACTTTGGCATGAAACAATCTTTGTTCAAAGCAGTAATATCACCATCTATCTCCTTCTGAGTGGAAATACAATTGTCATTCCTAATTAAAATAGACTCAGTGGATCAATGTAACTTGTACAAGTGTTGTCCCAACAAGTTGTTGTTTCAAGTGCTCTGCCTCTAGCTGGGACTAACAACTGAATTTACATTTTGGGCTCAGACATGTGCCTGGATGATTATTATACCTCTAAATTCTTCTTTTAGTTGAATTTTTACCCACATAACCTTTGGGAGCCAGTGTGGTGTAGTGGTTTGAGCAGGGGTAAGCAACCTTTCCCCTTTAAGGGCTAAGGGACTTCAGCTCCCAGAAGCCTCAGCCATGTTGGCCAATAGTCCTATGTTGGCCAATAGCTCCTGGGATTCTGGGAGCTGAAGTCCCTTGGCCCTTAAAGGGGAAAGGTTGCCTACCCCTGGGTTTGAGCATTGGACTAGGAGTCTGGAGGCCAGGGTTCAAATCCTGATTCAGCCATGTAAACCCACTGGCTTATTTTGGGCAAGTCACACTCTCTCAACCTCAGAGGATGGAAATTTGAAACCCTCTCTGAAGAAACTTGCCAAGAAAACCTATGATAGGTTTGCCTTAGGTTTGAACGACTTTAAGCACACAACAACAACAACTCTCTTTTAATGTAGCCAAACCCTTCTCACTTCTCTACAGTCCCACATAATGGCAGTTAAAGGAGAAGAAAGAGAGGAAAGGAGGTCTTCTTCCACCCCCTCTTTTGGTGCTAGGTTGTAAATAGCATCTGGCTAAGAGCTATTCCATTTGCTTTGATTCTTGGGAAAACTATGTTTTCCGGAATGACAGTCTGGCATGCAGGGGAAAGAATCCCTCTCTTACAGAAGTTTGTCTCCACTATTACAACTGTAAAAGGAAAAAGTTAAGTGGTGTAGAAAGGGAAGTGAGTTGCATGGTTAGGAAGGAGAGGATCTTTGAAACTCTAACAAGGAGTACATTAGGATTGACTCAAAGATAACGTGAGCTGATTTTTCAAAGTTATCTGATTTTTCACAGCTAACCTATCACAAATTAGGATAGCTTACCAATCATTGCTCAGAACAATTGCTGCTTGCAACCAATGGCCTGTATAAAGAAATGACTGTATTTGGCCCTTAGTTTTTAGCTTTATATTTTTATTGTTTGAGGGCTGTATTAGGTAACATTTATGTAGGGTGGTGAATTTTATCGCATTGTAATTTTTCTTGAAAAAAGTTGGATGATGTCTGTTAATGTTCTACAGCCCTTTGGTACTTGAAAAATTGGCCAATCAATAAAGAAATAACTGTAAAGATTTTTAAACAATATACTTAATTTATTCTAGGAAAGGAATTACCCTTTCTTTTTTTTAAAAAAATAACAACAACCCCACAATAATTTCTTTATCTGGCTTCAGGATTCTGATGTTTTTAGCACTGAGTAGATGCAGTCCTGTGACCTTCAAGTAGAATGAATCATGTAATGGTTTATTTATTAATGGGTCAGTTCCTTTTGTACTGTAGCAGTGATTTCAGACCACAGCATGAGTGCCTTTCTATTGTGTTAAATGTATATTACCTAGTTCTTACTGAAGAGAGTGTGTAGTCTCACTTTTGCTTCTTGTTTTGCTCTACTGAATACATATGTAGCAGAATAACATTTGTTTGCATTATGAAAAACAAAGAAACTGGTCATGACAGGTGATTGAAACAAATGGAAGAGTGAAGAAGAATATCCAATATGTTCATTTTTATTGGTGTCTCTCATTTCCTACAAATACTCTGTTCGTAGTGGTTCATAGAGCTGGCAATTTAAACACATGATTCTATACTTATCCCTCCACATTTGACTTTTGTGGATTTGATTATTTGTGGATTTGATATGTTCTCTCTAGGAATCTCTAGGTCCTCCAGCACAACTCTATCAGAAGTTGACCATAAAGTTGCATTGGAGGTCCTAAAGATTCCTAGAGAAAACACTTCTCTAGGCATTTGTAGGTCCTGCAACATGATTCTATGGCCAAATTCTGGCAGATATTGACCACAGAGTTCTGCTGGAGGACCGAGAACTTCCTAGAGAAGTGTTCTCTCAGGTTAAAAAAGTATTGTTTATTTATTTGCATTTTTTCACTTTCATGGGGCTCCTGTGCCCCATCCCCAGCAAATGTGGAGGGAAAAGTGTACTTACAATTTATTTATTTATTTAGTGTCTTTCTCCCAGCAAAGAATTCATGTCACTGCTGTTTTAAAAATCCTGCTGTTTTAGTTTATTTAAAACATTGACAAATCTTAAATGAGCATGAAACAGGACAGCAGGACAATTAACAGCAATTATTATTATTATTATTATTATTCAGAAAACATGTAGGGGCAGCTGTGGTGGATTTTTATTTGATAATATTATTGTTGTTATTAAGAATAATATCCTGCTTTTCTCTCAAAATTGGGACTCAGAATGGCTTGCAATTTAAAAGAACAATATATTTAAAAACTTACCAAAACTGAGCATTAATATAGGATTAAACTATTACAATATTAAAACAAATCACACAATAAAAGAATAAAATGCAATTAAAAATAAAAAAGTTCTTGAAAACAGCTCAGTTAAAACAGTATAGCACCTTATGTTTTTAAAACTGTCATTTTAAAAGCCTGCCCAAATAAAAAGGTTTTAGCCTGCAATAGGAGCTGCAGTATGCTAAAAAAACAAACAAAAAAACCTCTTTCATGGGAAGATGTCTTCCTTACAAGAAACATGGCTAAATGTTGCACAAACACCTTCACTTATTTTGAAAGTGTCAGGGTCAACTCAAGATACTGCTACCTGAGGTAGCGCAACAAATGATGAATGTGAAGAAAAAACTTGGAAAGGTTGCTTTTTACACTAGAGTTCCCAGATTCCCCAAGCTAACATGACCCCTGACCATGTCAGCTACAGGTTTCTGGAAGCAACAGTCCTGAAAAATATGGAAACTCAGTACCTCAATTCAGCCAAATTATTTTGGTACATGAGGCAGAAAATCCCACTAGTACAGGGGCAGGCAACCTTTTTGAGCCAGGGGTCGGGTTGCTGTCTCTCAGACAATTGGGGGGCTGAAGCACCAAAAATAAATAAATAAATAAATAAAAATTAAAAAAATTAATTTTCTTAAAAAAATATATGCATGCACACTCTCTCAGCCCCAGAAAAGCCATGGCAAAACCCCTGTGGAGATTTTGCCAAGAAAATACCAAGAACAAGTAATAACAACAATAATCAATATCATCATGGCGGGGGGCAGTGGGGACAGCGGCGGCAGCAGGACCGGCCTGGGGCCGGTCCAAAGGCCTCAGAGGGCCGCATCCGGCCCCCCCAGCCTTAGGTTGCCTACCCCTGCACTAGTAGATCTCCTACTTCCAGATAGTAAAAATGCAACAGTTGCAAAGTAAATAACTAACAATACGCTGCCCTTTCATGACACATCAAATCTTCCGTCTGACTCATGGTAGGCTGGTACTGCCCAAGGCCTAGTGATGTTAATCTCTAATGTCACTCTGATTGTTTTTATAAGTACATTTGCAGTCCAGAAATGCTATTGTTAGTAACGTGTTAATTCTTTCAGTATTCATTTAAAATAACTTCCTTAGTTACTCTTGCTATCTGACGGCACTTGTGGCAGTGTGTCATATGATGTATTAAGCTGCTTTATACTGAATCACTGTCCATCATTGTTCCTTTTGGTTCATTCCAACTTTCCACCATCAGGTAAAGGTCTTTCTCTATCACCCCATCATTAAACTGAGTATACTGGACATTGAACATGAGAATATGCTTCCCAGAATCCTACAGAGTTGTGGCTCCTACACTAAGATGTACATAAAAGTTGGTTGTTCCCACTGTTAGTTGCAAACACAGATTAAAACAGGGATTTAGCCACTTGTGACCCGCCAGATGTTTTTGGCCTGCAACATGCATCATCCCTTGGCATTTGATTAAACTAGCTAAGTCTGAGTTGATGGGAGTTGGAGTCCAACATCCTCATCAGAGCTTGGAAAGGTTACTTTGGGGAAGTACAGCTCCTGTAGTCCTTTAACCAGTTTAGCCAACATGTTTCTAGGAATTGTATTTTGAATAGCAGCTTCTCCAAGCTCGGATCTGGAAAGCCAGAATCTACCCACATTTGCTAAAAGTTGAACAGACAGCAGCATCAAATAAGGGGCTAAATTTACAATCCAACTGCTATGTTTTACCACTTGAACTTATCTCAGTAATGATAACTGCTTTTGTTTTGTTTTCTAGTATCATGTTCTGGATTCCAGATTGTTATTCCAGATTGTTATTCTAGTTGTTATGCTAGGCCAAGAGAGAGAACCTTGTATCCATCCAGATGTTGCTGAGCTGCAGTGGCCAGCATACCACACAATTGCCTGTGCTGGCTAAGGCTGTTGGGAGATGCAGTCCCACAACATCTGGAGGGTCACAGGATTCCCACTCTGGGCTACTGTTACCATATATAGGGAGTATAGATACATCATCTCCCAGGACCACGTTGGTTAAGTAACACTGGCAAATGGCACATGTGTGTCAGATTGTGCCCTTGACTTTTCTGTAATTGCTCAGGGCCTTTTCAGACTGCTAGAAATAGTGCAAATTGAGTCCACTTTAACTGCCCTGGCTCAGTGCTAGGGAATCATGGGAACTGTATTTTTTTCTAAGACATTGAGCCTTCTCTGTCAGAGAACTCTGGTGCCACAATAAACTACAGTTCCCATGATTCACTTTACCCTGGGCAGTTAAAGTGGACTCAATTTGCACTATTTATGGCAGTCTGCAAAGGCCCTCAGACACCCAGGCAATTGTGGCATACTGTTTGTGTCAAGCCAGAAGTATGTATTTAAAATTCATCGCAGGCTTCTGAAACTCTCTGAGCTTTCGGGATTTGTCCTTATGTGTTCTATAACCTTTTCGTCAAGTCTAGCTCTGAATACTTTCTCTGGTGTTCATAGTGCTGGCATGTCTGGAGAGCTGCCCAGGGTAGAGTGAGAGAGGCAGCTGCTGTTTGGGGATTCACCTATGCATCCTTGAGTAGAGCTGGATATGGAATGTGGATCAGATGTGGATGAAAGGGAACAGAAACCTTCTGGTAAAGGAACGGCTCTTTTTTTTAAAAGTGTAGATACCTAGACCTTGAAGTCTAAAGAAATCCTCTCTCTGTTTGTGTCTCTGTTGCATTACCTCCAGCATACTCTTTATTCTCTTCTCTCCTCCCATTTCTGCTCTATACCTCTCCTTAGAATTAAAGAAAGCATAGTCTTAGAAAGGATACCAAGGGCCATCCAGTCCAGCCCCCCGCCAGAGCACAAACCCACAGCTAAAGCAGTAGAATTCAAAGATATAATTGTGTTAGTCTGTACAGTCAGTATGTAGAGAGATCTTGTAGCACCTTTTAGACTAACTGACAGATGTCATTAGCATGAGCTTTCCTAGACTTAAGTCTACTTCCTCAGTTGCATTTGGTGGAGTGGAAAGCCAGGGACAGATCTATATTTGCCATTGGTGTGAAAGAATGTCAGTTCAAATTCAAAATCCTTTGTGTATGGAAATGAAGTGGCAAGTCCAGTTTGGCATTGGAAACTAGCCTGTAGGTGAAGAGAACAGATGAGTGTAGGGCATCCCCATGAGGATGGGGTCAGTGTTGAAATATGTGTAGTATGCCAGGAAGCCGTTATCTTTGTTCAATTAATTGCTGATGGACTGCAGTCTGTGGATGAACTCTAATTCTGCTGTTTTTATTTCTAAATGGAGCCATCCCAACTTATTGGGCTGGCCCGATTGCTGGGAGGGGAGGTGTCGAGAGTCCCCCTTGCCTGGCTGAGAGGAAGTGGTTTGCTCTCAAAAGGCTTTGGAAGCAGCGTTTGGGGCCTGGATTGACTCTCTGGGCCATTGGGGGAGCAGGACTTCTGGTTGCTGCTTGGGACTAAAAGTCCCAGAAGGCTTTGCAGCCAGAAGCCCTGCCCCTCTGCTCTCAAGGGTGGCTTCCCTGATTGGTCTGGAGGCCAGGACAGGGTGGGGCCTCCAGCCATCCTTGCCACTGATTGGCTGGTTGGCCTATTTAAGGCCACATGACTGCGGCGATCATTGCCATTCCAGCCTGGCTCTCCCCATGTTCCCTCCCTTTATTGGGGTTTACAGGTTCATGTGTGCTGTCACAACATCTCAGGGGTGGTAGCATGGGCCTTGGATCTGGTCGGCATGGTTTCCTGTACTGTGAAGCACAGGCTTGAGAGTCCAACGGCAACTCAGGGTTACTGGGAGCGATGAGATGTTGCCATTGCAGGGGCACCTCCTGGACAGTGCCCCCCAGTGACAAAGGGGAGAAGATGTGAACATGTGATCAGTTGGTTACCCCTTCTTTCATCCCGAAGCCTGGCCATGATTGGGCATCTTGGTTCATTGAGCAACAGGTGGGTTGGTCAATGCCAGATCCAGACCCATGCTTTTGGGCCAATCCTACCTGTCAGCTGTCAATAAAGTTGTGGCCTTTTCCTGCTAATTTCATGTCCTGGTGTTTCCTTCTTGTGACATCACACCTTCTCCTGCAATCTACTTTTGTAGGTTCATTTGTCCAAGGACTACTATTCTGCGGTCTGAGATGGAATGCCCAGGGAGATTGAAAAGTTCTGCCACCAGTTTTTGTGTATTCCCATTCCTGGGAATACTCTGATTTATGATTTACCTTCTGGCAGAAGAACTGGCCTGTTTGCCTGATACAGAGTGCTGATGAGCATTGATGATGTAATATGGCATAAATCACATTGGCGGATAAGCATGTGAAAGCAATAACAATAGCAATAGCAAGTACATTTCTATACTGCTTATCAGTGCACTTAAGTATTCCCTAATGCGTATGCCAATTGCCCCCAACAAGCTGGGTACTCATTTTTGCGACCTTGGAAGGATGCTAGGTTGAGTTGACCCTGAGCCCCTGGCTGGTGTTGAACTCACTACCTTGTGGTTTGTGAGTGAGTGGCTGCAGTACAGGCATTTAACCACTGTTCACAGTATTGTGGGCAATGTCATTAGGTCTTGTGATGACATTTCCCAGATGAATGTGTGGGCAGAGTTGGCATCTTGGTTTGTGGCAAGGCTTAGGGTGGGGTGGGACTGTATCTTCCACTTTAGATCTGGGGGCAGAAGGATGCGGAATTAGGTCATGTGTACTTTGCCCAAATGCTTCTCACAGGGAGGAACGATTGGGGACAGAAGAAGGAGCCTGGCTGGGAAGGGGGCAAAGAAGGAGAGGGTCCCCCCAACCCCCCCCCCCAGCCCCTTCCTTCCTCCTTTCCAGGGGTGTTCCTCCTAGCTGCTCCATTTCCTCTTTGCCACCAAGAGGGAAGAGGAGGCTTGCCTGGTATTGTTCTGGGCCACACAAAAGCATGGCATCGGGGGGGGGGGGGTAGAGGAAGAGGAGGAAGGGGGAAAACCCTTGCCTAGTCCTTGCTGTCACTCTCTTTTCTTTTTTTCTGCTGAGAGAAACAATAATTTGGAATTGCCTTGGAAGTGTCTCTTTCTCTCCATCTCTCTTGGTATCAAGAATAAAATTTCATTTCCTCACTTCACTAGCTCCCTCCCTTGTCGGTGCCTAGATGTATGTGTGTGTGAAGTGGGGGGAAGGAAAGAGGGGGGAACAGAAAGAAAGATGTGATTCAGATTCATTATTCCCACTGGTTGAACACTTCTCTGAATTGCTGTTTTTCAAAAGAACTACCAAAAAAGTAGTGTCCGAAAAGAGCAATTTTTTTTTTGCATTTGTCTCACTTCAAAGCGAGTCCAAACAGTCGCATTCACATCAGAAACAGTTTCCAATGGGAATGAGGCACATATAAAATGATCAGCAATTACCTTCAAATCATAGTGGGAATGAGCCCATTGTTACCTCAAGACCACAAAGCATAGAATAACTCAGTACTTGATTGATGTAGTATTCCTTCCTCCATTTAGTGATGCCCTTCTCTTGTAACTAGACAAGCAACTAAAAGTTGCTGTTACAGTACAAATAAATAAATAAATAAATCTCTTGTTAAATCAGACATTTTTTTTATTTTTTGCCTTGCCCCAGAGTACTTATTGTTTTTAACTTTATCTATTGTTAATTTTTAATTTTAACTGAGATTGAATTTAACGTATTTTTAATAGGGGTAAATTGTGTTAGTTTATATTGTTGGAAGGGTTATTTTATGTATTTGATTTTAGATGTAAGCTGCCTTAATGGCCAAGGCTAAAGGCGGGGTATAAATAAATAAATAAATAATAATAATTTTTATTTTTATGCCGCCTCTCTGCAGCGCAATTGAGGCAGTGTACAGCAGATTAAAACAACATTAGAAGTTAAAACCTTCCCTAACCCACCCACCCCTTAAAAATATATTAAACTATAGCAAGATTAAAATACTAAATAAAAGAAAACAATACAGTACAAATAAATAGCAGCTTAGCAACAAAAGAGCTGGAATCATTGTCATCTCCTTATACTTTTCTTTGGGCCGGGATGTTATTCAGGGAAGGCCTGCTGGAAGAGAACCGTCTTTACTGCTTTTTTAAAGCAGTCAAGAGTAGTAGTAAGACGGATCTCATCCGGCAGACCATTCCATAATCTGGGGGTGGAGGCAGAGAAGGTCCTCTGGGAGGTCGGCAACAGTCTGATTTTTTACGGGCTGTAACAGATTCCTCCCAGAGGACCGAAGGGAAGGAGGCAATCCTGAAGATAAGAAGATATTATAAATTATATTTGTAATGTAACATGGTTGTATCTTTATTACTGGGGAAATTACTAATATCTAGTCATTTTTAGCTACTTATATCAGAACTCTGGTTTATACCTGAGAAGGGAACAACTCCTCAGCCATTTTATGTTTTGTCAAAGGCCCTGTCTGCATCGACCAAAAGGCCTGTTTCCCTCCCATTCTGGCTGAAACTCTAGTTCGGATGTGAGCAGTCTGTTCTAGCACATTCTGCAGTGGAGCTGAATATGTTTATCCCAAACAACTGGGGTTCAACTCAGGAATAACACATTTTAATACAGTTTTTAAAAAGTTACCCATTGCTCCAAATCTTCCAGGAATTTTTGGAGCCCTCCACTCCTGTATCACCATGGCTATCTGCACATGCATCCCATTGGGCCACCTGTAGCATCTCTTGTCACCAAAGATCGCTCATTTCTGAGGTCAGAACAAGGTGCCCAGCAATGACTTCAGAACTAGCAATCTGTGGTAGTGGCAGATGCATCAAGCAGCCCAGTGGGTTGTCCATGCAGACAGCCATGGTGGCATGAGGATAGAGGGCTCCAGATCTTTCCAGAAGCAATAGGTCATTTATTTTAAATCATATTATACACCAATCATCTGGACTAAACATATCCAGATCCACTTGGCTGCCCACTTCCCTTTCTTAAAATGTAGTACCCAGAACACAGTACTCCAAATGAGTAGAGCAGGACAGTTGCCTATCATGATGTGGATACTTTTTCTCTGACTGGAAGCAGAGATTGTATTCAGTTTTTAAACAGCTGCTTCATGCTGCTGGTGCATGTTAACTAGGCGTAGATGCCTAGATCCTCTGAATAGACACGACTGCTAAGATGTAGTTAGGCATTTCATTTTTTGTACCTAGCTGGAAGATTACATTTTAGTTTGTTGAATTTCCTCTTAATTTCAGCCCACAATTCCAACCTATCAAAATAATTTTTAATCTTTTTGTATTCTGTGCTTGATAAGCATCTCCTCTGTTCCTTTGTCCAAGTCATTTATAACAATGTTGAAAATTACAGGACCCAGGCAGGAGCCCTATGGCACTCTGCTTCAGACCTACTTCCAATTTGAAATTGAGCCATTAAATAAGCATTCAGCCAGCTGTGGATTCAAGAAATAGTGGTATCAACCAGGAATTTAATAATAATAATAATAATAATAAATAATAATAAATTTTATTTTTATACCGCCCTTTGGTGAACCAATCCGGACGGTTTACAGCATTAAGAACATACAACATAAACAATATATTTCCCTCCCCCCTTAATGTTGATGGATGGGGAATGCAGTAGAGATTGACCAGGGTACCGTAACCTCCTCAAGTATGTGAGAAGTTTTATATTGTTTATGTTTTTATTCTATGTTTATTGTAACTTTTAATCATACGTTATTTAATGCTGTTTTAGGTGGATGGGTTGGTTTGGTTGAAATGATGTGGGTTTTTTTACTGTAAGCCGCTTGGATTGTCGCCAATAAGCGGGATACAAATAAATTATTATTATTATTAAAATCAATTAAAATCACAATAACAAATTAAAAACAGAAAATAATACCAACAATTTTAAACCCCTGTAACTACAGTTCTAAAAGGAGAGCTATGGAGACACAGCTGAGGAGGAGGGGGGGAGATCCCGAGGCCGGGATATTTTAGTCTGGGAAGGCCTGCCAGAAGAGATCCGTCTTGACAGCCTTTTTGAAGCTGTCCAAAGATGTTAGTTGATGGATCTCCTCTGGCAGGCCGTTCCAGAGTCTGGGGACGACAACAGAAAAAGTCTTCTGGGAGGTTGCCGCAAGCCTAGATTTTTGCAGCTTCAGCAAGTTCCTCCCAGAGGACTGGAGAGCTCAGGGAGGATTGTATGGGAGGAGGCGGTCTCTGAGATAGCTTGGACCCAAGCCATTTAGGGCTTTAAAGGTAATAACGAACACCTTGTACTGGGCCCAGAAACCAATCAGCAACCAGTGGAGGGACCTCAAAACTGAAGTGATGTGGTCCCTCCTGGATGTTCCTGACACAAGCCTAGCTGCCATGTTTTGAACCAACTGTAGTTTCTGAACCAGGCACAAGGGTAGCCCAATGTAGAGCGCATTACAGAAGTCTAGGCATGAGATTACCAGCGTGTGCACAACAGTCTCGATATCCCTTACTTCCAGAAAAGGGCGCAGCTGGCATATCAGCCGAAGCTGATAGCAGGCACTCCTGACTGTCGCATTTACCTGATTTGTCATCAGGAGCGACGAGTCTAGGAGCACCCCCAGACTACGAACACAGTCATTGGAGGAGAGTGTGACCCCATCCAGGACTGGAGGTTGCAACCCAATTCTTGGTTTCGGGGCCGCTACCGTGAGCACCTCCGTCTTGTCTGGATTCAGTCTCAATCTGTTTTTCCTCATCCAGCCCATTACCGCCCGAAGACATTCATTGAGAGAGGAGACGCCACTGGAATTCAAGGCTGATGAACGAGACATGGAGAAATAGATTTGGGTGTCATCAGTGTACTGATAACACCCAGCACCATAACTCCGTATTATCTCACCCAGCGGCTTCATATAGATGTTAAACATCAGGGACAAAATAGCTCCCTGCGGGATCCCACAAGTGAGCTCCCTCTTACTGGAGCTACTGTCCCCGAGCAGCATCCTCTGGGACCTACCCGAGAGGAAGGACTGGAACCACTGCAGTGCAGTGCCTCCGATACCTAACCCCCTCAGGCGGTCCAAGAGGATGCCGTGATCTATCGTATCAAAAGCCGCTGAGAGGTCTAGGAGCACCAACAGGGTCACACTACCCCTGTCGATGCTCAGATGCAGATCGTCGGTCAAGGCAACCATGGCTATCTCAACCCCAAAGCCTGTCCTGAAGCTGGTTTGAAATGGGTCTAGATAATCGGTTTCATCCAAGACAGCTTGGAGTTGAAGAGCAACCGCCCTCTCAATCACCTTGCTCAAAAATGGCAACAAAGAAACAGGCCTGTAGTTACTCATATCCAGGGGATCCTGGGAAGGTTTTTTTCAGAAGCAGCCTAACAGCCGCTTCCTTCAGACAAGATAGAACATGTCCTTCCCTGAAGGACGCATTGATGATATCTGTGAGGAATCTCCTCAGTGCGTCCCCTCCCTGGATGGCCAACGATGATGGGCAAGGGTCGAGAGGGCAAGTTGTTTTCCTCACCTTACCAAGCAGCTTGTCCACGTCCTCAGTACTCACAGATTGGAGCTGATCCAGAATAACTTCATCGACGGAGTCGCTGGACACCTCTCCTATATATTCTGTTACAACAGTGGCGTCTAAGTCGGCTCTTATCTGAGAGATTTTATCTGCAAAGAAGTTGTTAAATGCATCACAGCAGGCCGTCGTTGGGTTAAGCAAGGGATTTGGTGCAGGGGATACCTGCTTCAGCTCCCTCACCACTCTAAACAGTTCTGCTGGACAAGATTCTGCAGACGCAATACGTGCATAGGAGAAAGCTCGTATTGCCTCCCAATAGGAACGAAGAAAGTTCCTATGGCGAGTTCTGTCAGATAAGAGTCGAGTCTTCCGCCACCTGTGCTCTAGTCGTTGTCCAAACCGCTTCATTTTCCTAAGCTCTGATGTGTACCATGGCTTACGGTTTGAAGCGGGATGGCAAATACCATCTTATTTCCAAAGACAGGCGTTATTGAGCAACACTGTCACAAATTGAGGTATACTCTCTTTGTGACATCACCATCATCTATTCAACTATCAAACTGAAAATATGATTGGTCTGGATGAACTAATCTTGATACATTCATATTAATCTGATCTGCTTAGGTCTTGCTGATCCTCAGTAATAAGTACATTCTTTTGTAGATTGTCACAGGCCAGCCACTTAATAAGTTAGAAATTTACCATCAAGCTGATGATTCTGTAATTTTGAGGAAATGCTTTTCTTCGCTTTTGGAAGACAGGAACATTTGTCCATCTCCAGTTTTCAGGAAGTTTTCTGTTCTCCAAAATTATGAAAGATTTTAGACAATGACTTTTTAAGAGTTAGGATGCTCATCTGGCACTGGAGACATAAATTCATTTAAAACAGCTACAAGTTCTCTAACCATTTCTCAGTTATTCTGGGAAGAAAAATCTTTTCTTATAACATCTGTTTTCCTTTTCCGAGATTTATGACAACCAAGACAAAAACTGGCCTATTAATTATCTTTTAAAAAGTAACCATCTTTCTGGGGAGGGGGGCAGTGGATCTATCCCATCCTCTTCTTTCTCCAGACAAAGACAATGAGTCCTTTTCTTCTGCTCAGAATTCTTCACGAGTCTTTCTTAAAAGCTGCAGCTATTTTGCTTAGCCCTCCTTATCCACAGATTTTTTCCATGGATTCAAGTATCCATGGCTTGAAAATATTTTAAAAAATAATAAATTCCAGATAGCAAACCTTGATTTTCTATTTTATATAAGGGACACCAATGCATCATGCCATTGTATTTAATGGGACTTGAGCAGCCATGGATTTTGTTATCCCTGGGTGTGTGTGTGTCTTGAAACCAAATCCCAGCAGATAACAAGGACCCACTGTATATCTTTTTTTCTTCTTCTCTACACATCTGTTTAAATTCTCAGCTTGTTGGAGATCTGTCTATGCATTTTGTCTTCTCGTTGTTGTTAGCTCCCTTGAGTCGACCTTGGCTGAGACATCTCGAAGCCCTCCCCCCCCAACTGCTCTGCTTAGGACTTACAGATATGACATCCCTGATTGAGTCCAGCCATCTGGCTTGGTGTCTCTTTCTGTCTACTGCCTGCTACCTTTCCTAGCATTATTGTTTTTTCTAATGAGTCATGCCTTCTCATGATGTGGACAAAGTACAACAGCCTCAGATTGGTCATCTTGGCTTCCAGGGAGATTTTAGGCTTATTCTGTTCAAGGACCAATCTGTTTATCTTTTTTGGCTCTTCCCTTTATTCCAACTGTCCTATGATTATTTCATTTTTCCAGATCTGTCATCCATCTTTAATCCCTTTCTCTTTCATAATTTCTAACGATGGCATCTGACCTCCATTTATCTGTGCTCTTTTAAATCAGCTTTCCTGAAATCCGGGATTTACGACCAAACATGCTTTAAAATTCTGTGACATGGTAATTTCTCCATAAGGTTCCCATCATTTTTACCTCATCAATCAATCCTTCCCTGTTGACCACACTATAACAGCAGATAACCTTCTTCCTTCTTCCAGCTTCTGCAGGATGTAGTTGTCAGCAAGATATTAAAAAAAAATATCAGCTGCTCAGTTCCTAGCAGTCTTCTAGCAGATGCCAGGATAACCACAATGTGTCCATATCTTGCTTCTGTGAAGGTGTTATTGTCAGTTCCAGGAAAGTGCTGAAAAGAAGAGTTGCAGCCCAGTTTCTTCTGTTTCCTACCTAGAGCTACATAAGTCTTTGGTGCTTCATTCAAGATTTGGCTTGGCTGCCTGCATCAGTAGTTCTCACATGGATTAGCAAGAGCAGCTAGTAGTCAGTAGATTTGATGAGTTGTGGCAGCCTTTCAGTTGCAGTTAGTTCTCTATAACCATGGGTACAGATCATTGGTTTCAGTCAAGCATGGATTCAAAAGCAAGAAATGAATGAGATACAAGGCTGGAGAGAGACACAAGGCATGAGGATGGACAGAGAGATTAGGCTGGAGAGAGACTAAGGATCTGTGAAATGGTGGTAATCCAGGCATAGGATTTGGTACATATTCATATACATATTCATGCCTTCCACCATTTCACAGATCCTCAGTCTCTCTAGCTTGTCATCTCTCTGTTACATAAGGGACTTGATTATCCACAGAATTTAATATCCATAGGGAGTCCTGGAGCCAATCCCCCATAGATATGGGGGGACAACTGTACTACTTGAAAACTACTTAATAGTTTTGGAAACAATACAGGGTCTAGAAAGGCAATACACCACCTGAAATGGCATGCCTTGTCTGTACTCATCCTGCCTTCATTACTCTCGATAGGGGATTTGTAATCACTGCCAAATGTCTCCTTAGTGGTGATTAGATTCCTCCCTTCAGAAGGGTCTGGATATCTTCCCTGATGTTCTCTGGAGCTTGGGTAGTATTTGCCTTCTAGTCAGCCCACAATCCCTCTGTGGAGACAGCATGATATCAATTGGGGAGTTCCAGTACTATAAAATGCTCCCTGATTCTGCTTATGCCATGTGTCAGGCTCACCCACGTGCTTACTTCATCCTCCATCTAGTGAGATTGTAAATGCACATGCATTTCCACTCAAATACAAGCATATTGTCCTCTATGATTAACTGCATTTAGGAGAGATGTGCACTGAGCCCTTGTCCTCCTTCTCTTTCTCATTTAGCAAAGCTAAGAGCTCCCTTCTAGGAAACAGAGATCTTTCCTACAGAGCTGCTCTGTTGAGTCCAGCAGTATACTGAGGCCAAGACTGAGCCTCCCATAAAGCAGAGAGAAGCAATGACCTTAGGCAGCAGACTGCAGGTGTTATGAAAGGGCATCAAATTGCGAGTTACATATTTTTGCTGCTGGAGATGAGGAAAAGTACTTGTAGGATTATCTGCCTCATGTACCAGAATACCTTGGCTGGCTTTGGATACTATGCTCCTTGACTTGGTGAGATGATGTAGTAAAATAAACTGGGCTGTCTCTGACAGAGGTTTCACTCATAAGACATAGGCATTTATAGCCTTAGTCTTAGGTGATCCAAAAGGCAAACTATCAAGCCTCCAGCCACAGCAGTATTCTCAAACCTCTAGCCATTTAGAAAGTGTAAAAGAAGAATAAAATACAATTGAAAAATTGAAAAGCCCTGAACATCAAAGCAGAACAGCTAAGCAAAGATAATTAAAAATCCAGTGCCTCAAACAATCTACAACCTCAACTCTTTAAATGGATCCCTCTTATAACTATCTCTTACAACAATCCTGTGCAAGATTTCACTGTTGTCTCAAACTGATAGCTTGCTTTGGCCAGTGTTCCCAAGGAACTGGACATTGCCTGGTTGGTTGGTTATACTTGCAAACCAGACACATAGGTAGCATGCACTTTGTTTTAAAAGAACTGACACCACTTTTCACAGCCACACAGCAGGATATTCAGGAGCAGTCACAATAGGGACCCCAGGAGGCCCCCAGACATGGGTGGGATGCCACATACAGCATATTGCCCTGCTCTTCATTATACTACTATAAACTTTATACTACCACCCCCCTCCTGTTAACCTCAGTTGGAGATCCTTTTTCATAGTCTGCTCGTGTTTTTATCATCCTTAACAATCAAGTTTACAAATTTGGCTGTATCTCATCACCCAAAATGTGATTGTCATTTATTACTTGCAAATGAAAAGAAAAATGCATTTCTGAAATCCCTTGAAACAATCTGACAAAAAGCTGAAACTTCCCTGGTAGTTCTTTTAAAGTTTGGATTAAAACCCAGAGTGACTTGGAAGCCACTAGCTGCCACTGACTGCTAAGTCCTGGGATAACCTACTGGGTAAACTGATCCTCCCCTAATATTTACTTCTGGCTCTTCAAACAGTTATCAGGCAATAGCAATAGGATGATTTGTTCTCTAATCCCAAGCCTGATAAGTTTATATGCAACCTGTGATTACCAACTTTGTCAAAAAGCTTTTTGGATGTCCAAGATTTGAGAATCACTCCCAGTCTATTTTGACACTTCCAGACAAACTCTGAGAGATTAATGTGTCAGGAGTTCCCTTGAAGTCATTCTGATTTTTCTTCAACAAAGCCATCTAGATATTTAATTCTGGATGCTATACCTGATTTTTGTCTTGCTTTCATACAGCTGTTTTATGTTTCTTTCTAGTTACAGGGATGCTGAAAAGAACTTCCACAATATCTCTAACCGATGCTCCTACGCAGACCACTCTGGCAATGATGAAACTGAAGATGTCTCAGGAATTCTCCAGTGTACAGCAAACATACTCGGTACTGTACATGTCCTCTTATTTACCTGCAGGCATTTTCTAAGTCTCCCTTCTTGTTTTATCCATGAAGGCCCATTCTACAGTCTGTTGCTCACAACCATCATTGTGATATAACATCTTATGTATGTAAGAATTGCCTGTTGGATCAGCCGAAAATGTCATTCTAGGCAAGCATTCTGTCTCCTTCAGTGGGTAGTTCAGTGCATTTGGGAAGCAGCAGTTGAAGACAGTAGCAGTCTCTTATTGCCATCCCCATTGTATCTAGATTTAGTGCTGCTCCACACTGAATGTTTGACTCCACAGATAAAATCGTTTGATAGTATGCTAAAAGACTCTTTCCACAGCAAGCAAAGTCAGTTGCCAAAGCCGTATCTGAATAAAGTGGTCTTGATGTGCCACCAGAAGAACAACAGAGGGGAAGAACTTTTCCCAAGGTGAGAAGTTCCAAAGGATGGAAGAGGCTATCTCTTATATATGCATTAGACATGCTTCAAAAAGTGCCACGAGTGTAAGAATTGATTCAGTGAATATTTCAAAGCCCATGCAGGGATGTACAGGTGATAATGGGCCTCATCATTTCCCATCTAGAAGCAAACTTCTCTTTTTGTACAGTAACCCTAACTTTTATTGTACCTGTACTGGGATGATTCTCACTTCCATGGCAGACAACAAGTATAAAAATTGTATGATTCAAATGAAGGCAATGACCTCTGTTTAATGTCTACCTACACAAGAGCACATAGGAGCATAAGTCATCAGACTGCATATTCTCTACTCTCCAATTTCTCTAGTGGGAGAAAATCCTGGTGGACTGCTTCATCAGTGCTTTTCCAGGAATTTACAAGCAACTAGAATAAGCTTCCATTTTGCTTTGTGATTCTCACACTTTATAGTGTGTCAAAAGCTGTGTGAGGAGATTGCCACTGTTTGCAAATATCATGGGAGACCCTTTGCCTTTTGTGTGTGCATTTTTTAGCAAGTGCATTTATAACCAAATAAGCAGGGTTGTTCTTCCATTTCTTTCTCAGTCCTATTGCAATGGAAACAGATTTCTGTAAGCAACATGACATATTGGTGCCTTGGCAACTGGCATATACTCTTTCATAGGTTGAATTTGGCTATTTTACTTGGGGATAAAAAGAAGACAACAAATGATGCTGGATGGAGAAGATTAACTGAACTGAGTGGTTCAACTAATAGAAGAAGTCTTCTACAAAAAAAAAAGTCAGTCATTGAAAAGGAAAGGTCCCCAATCAGTAGTCACTTGTGACTTCCACGTTAGTGGGAGTTGTACTGTGTCAGTGGTGAATCTGCTATGGCTCTTAGCCCAAACTTTACTGGTGCTATCCAAGCTATTGAATCCTATTCCCATCTTGGACTGCTCCTTTAAAGTTTGGACTGAAACCCAGTGGATTCACAACCCCACTGACATTGGAGTGATCAGCCTCTACTGTTTCCAGGAAAACCCTCCAAATTTCTGGGGTCCTGGTGGCACAGTAGTTAAATGCCTGTACTGCAGCCACTCACAAACCAGAAGGTTGCGAGTTCAATACCAGCCAGGGGGCTCAGGCTTGACTCAGGCTTGCATCCTTCTGAGGTTGCTAAAATGAGTACCCAACTTATTGGAGGCAATTAGCTTACACATTGTAAACTGCTTAGGGAGTGCTTAAATGCACTGATAAATGGTATAGAAATGTACTTGCTATCGTACTGCTACTGCTATTGCTCGCAGTGGGACCAGACTCAAGAGTAAACTCCAGATCACAATTTTTTTTCTTTTAATGTTTTTTCTTTTTCCAATTGAAAACCAAAAACAAACAGTAAAACAAACAATATACACCTAAACAAGATATATGTTTCATATATACAATATACAATAAACAAAACAAAAAGAAGCACATAAAAGTTACACCAAATCTTATCCCTATCCCCATCACCCATTTAAAATAAGTTCTCATTCTTCACTGATTGTAGTAAATCAATTAATAATTACTGTATATATTCATGTATAAGTCTAGAAATTTTAGTAAAACAATTGACTCAAAAAAACTGAAGCGAATATTCCACGGGTCAATGTAACTATTGTACTTTAACTCTTATAAAAAAAAAAAGGGACCATTCTCTGGTGAAAAGCAAGTATGTAATCTGTCCTGGAAGCAGTGACTCACCTCTACTCTCTCATCCATCTAGCCTTTAGTATGAGCACAAACACTTATGCTTGCTGGAATTTTGTAAGTTCTTTGGCATCATTTTCCTTTGCTCCCTCCTTTACATCCTTTGTTGCATGCCCTTAAGCTTCACTCTCAACTTATCCATGGGTCATATCAAAATCCATAATTTTGGCCACAAAACCTGCCCTCAACTTATACATGAGGTCAACTTATAGTCGACTTATACATGAGGTCATATTATAGTCAAGTATATACTGTACTATTGCTCCTCTTCACATTACATCTACCATCATAACTATCTTTCCATATAGTACAAATTATTTCCTTGTATTACAGTATTCAATACTGGAAGTATTTCCTTCCTATAGTTAGAATGCTCCCTTTTTCCATAGCTAGATAGTCTATAAAGGCTTGCCAGTTCTTTTGAGAAATATATAAAGAGTTCTCTTTTAATAAATTTGTTAACTTGTCTAATTTGGCCAAATCCATAAGTTTTTCTATTTCAGTCATTTGTATTTTGAGTTGTATTGTTTTTCCAATATTTTGCATATACCAGTGTTGCAGCTGTTACCAAAGACCAGTATTCTGTAATCTCTTTCAATTTTTCAGTCTTATATTGCAAGTCTATCAAAATGTTAGAAAAGAAAAAGGCAAAAATGAAAGATGTGAATATTTTAAAATAAAAATACAAGTAATGACAGTAGTTAATAACAAGAGCCTCTGCTGGCCCACTATAGATGTAATGATGGGTTCCTTCAAACCACAATTTGTACATCAAGAGCCAGTATCATGAATGTATTCTCCCTCCACTTACATAGAGACCTCCCCCACATTTATCTACATTAACCTGAGTTCTCTAGTAAATTGTGGCTTCAAGTGAAGTGTCAAGCTGTAGTAACAACTCAGTCAAATATTTATTGTATATGACTATCAGCTGTTACAAACAAAATCTGGATGAAAAACATTGTATCATAATAAAAACATAGGTCAAATTAACATATCATCTACACAGTTGGCTATGATAGCATTCGGAGAGACTGTGCAAATATGTTTTACAGCTGCCACAAACTGATATGTAACATGAGGATCATATTCTGAATGATGCCAAGAATTCATCAGATTTTTTTGTATAACAAAACCAAAAACCACAAAACAGTGATACGTTTATTAGTCCAACTAAAATACACAAAATACATAATGCAGGCTTTCAAAGCTTCACTGGCTTCTTAATCAGGCAAAGATGTTAAAATTCAGACAGGAGAAGAAAAGTGACAATGTTAGAGTCATAGGCCTACATTTTGTCTCAGATGTTCCTTCTGTTGTCAATTAAGATGGTCTGAAGGGATCTCGATGCAGGCAGAGGCCACTCTCCTTGGCCATGTGGGGACTAGGGACAGGCCAATAAAAGGCAGGTAATAAAATTTCAAATCGATTAGCAACAGAAAAGTAACTTCCATTAAGTGTTTCACTGTGTAACAAGGGATCCTGGATTGGATTAACCATAGTTTATGGTTGAACACAAGTGGTGTCAAGTCAGATTTAATCCTTTAGCACAGGGATGAGAATCATGCAGTCCATAAACTTTTGGGTGTGGGATGGGAGTAGTAGTTCCCATGTTGTCCTTGCTCCTCATGTCCCTCTGACTCTGATGTATTTTTGTCTATAGATGCTCTTTTAACTGAAAAACACACATCTGGGGGCAGCTTTGTGGTTATATCCTGGCTTGGGTGCTCCTAGAAGTGACCCCGTGTAACTTCTGGTCACAGAAAAGGTGGCCACATTGAAACACTGCAGCTGCACAAAATCCTATGCAGGGATGAGAGTTGCCCATCCCTGCTTTAAAGGCTATAATCATCTGCACATTCATGTGAGAATTAGCACTATTTAATTTAGTAGTACTTGGTTTGTAAACATGTATAGAATCAATCTATTGATTGTTCTAAGCAAACAGACCTGGAAGTAATTCCTATTGAAATGATGAAAAAACATGATTAGCCCCAGAGAATAAAGTGGAGTTAGGAATCAAGTGGTCCTCCAGACATTGAACTATAACCCCCAGCATATTTCAGCACAGGCCATGCTGGCAAGAAGTGCCGGAAGTTGCAATCCAGCAGTATCTGGAGAACTACATTATTCCTACCCCTGCCATTCCATGTGTTGTTGTTTTTTTTAAAAATCCATTTATAACCCAAATTTCCCTCAAAACTGGGATTCAAGATGGCTCACAACATTTTTTTAAAAAAAGCTAGTCCAAAATATGAACACAGTTGTCATATTAAAACCACTGAAACAGAGTATGTTATCATAGATCTGAATTAAGATCAATCTGAAGGCAACTCAGTAAAAAGGCACAGCACCCATGTATTAAAAGTCCTCTCCACAGCAACCATTCAGTTTCAATCCACTTACCCCCACTCCACACATTTGAATAAAAAGAGCTTTGCTATCTACAGAAGGACAGTGGAGAGGGGGACAACTTAACTTCCCTTGGAAGGAGGTTCCAAACCTGCTGTTTCTCCCTCTGCATATGAAACTTTTTAATTAGTGAAACCCAGGCAAATTCAGAGGACGATGAGCCATCCAGATTATATAATGATTCTTGTAGCCCTGTGGGGATTCTACTGATATCATAGGGGCTGCTGAATATTTATATTATACAAAGTACCTAATTCATGCCCTTAGCAAATATATATTGCAGTTTTAAAAAAAGGGACATAGTCTTTTACAGTACTTCCTTAAAAAACACCCTTGGCTAAAGCAATTCTCTATTCCATTTTAGCTGAAAAAAAATGCTAGAGAAAAATGACTGGGTTCTGCATACTTCTTTCCTCCTTGGTATTCTCAATCTAGACATAATTTGTAACGATACCATAGCTTCTTACTATGTTGCATATGAAAGTTACAACCTGCTAGCCAAACATACAGTCTTTGAAAGTCTTAAACTAGAGTCCTAGAGATGATACTTTGTCAGACAGTTTTGCCTCCCATTCCATGTCAGGTTTGACCTACATACAGTAATGTGAGATATCAGTTCTCCATACCAATGGCAGCAAACCTGCTCACTTTCCATGCAGATGTACAAAGTGCTTCTGGCTAGTACTCAATAGGAAAAGTTGTTGTCTGGAAATGGATCAGTTTCAGGGCCAACTCTGTCCTTAGGCAAAGTGAATTGGCTGCCTCAGGCAGCAATTTTGAGTGCCCTTGAAGGACAGCAAAGAGCTAGTTATTCAATTTAGCATTATGGCATTATTGAATTGCTTGGGAGAGATACTTGTGGGATTTCTTTTATGTCTTAGGTGCCAATATAAGCCAGTCTTAGGTATAATGAACCTTGACATAGGAAGGAATGGAGGCAGGGACACTATTTGTTGTTCTGCTTCAGGCAGAATCATAAGTTGGAAGGGATCCCAGTGGTCATCTTGTCCAAAACTATGCCAGTGACCTTGAATTAATAGTTTTGGAAACATTATTTTAGAAAGGAAAAAAGAAATCTGCCCCACATCACTATACTGTGATCAATTGGTATCTGCTGAGGTTTGGTTTCAAGACCTTCCATGGATATCAAAATCAATGGATGCTCAAATCCTATTAAATACAATGATGTAATAAAATGGTGTCCCTTATATAAAATGGCAAAATCAAGATTTGCTTTTTGGAATGTATATATTTTTGAATGTTTTCAAGCCCTGATGGTTGAATCCATGGAAGAGGAATCTGTACATATGGAGGACTGACTGTATATATTAAAGTTCAGACTATTGAACATCACTATGATTGACTTTCCTCCAAAAATCTTTGATTCCTTGCCTTCAAGCATTTTTATAAAGGTTGTGTGTCCCAATTGACACCCAGTTCAATTTTAGACATCCATTGGAAACAAAGGAACACCTATAATTTAATCAATGATTGAGGAACACTGTTTCAGATTAGACCTTAAAATATTGACTTGTGCTAGGATACAATATGTCTAAATGTATCAAATCTGTATCTACTTCCTGTTTCTTACTCCTCCCCATATATGTGGATTGCATGTAGTACAGAAGCTTGCATGAACCATTTGAATGAGGAAATAGACAGCTAGTAACAACTTCTTTAAAAATATTGCACCTTCTTCTATCCTTCACAAACAATGAACTTTATCACACCAAACTGTTCTCCCAATAAAATTGCATTCTTTTCAAAAGCACTGTCCAATTGGAACTGCTCTCTTCTTTATTGCACCTTCATAATCTTTCTGGCATTACCTTATCACATGGAGCATTTGGCACTGCCCATCCAGTACTGCTCATTGTGTGTCTGGTTTGGCACACACACCAACGCCTCAAAGAAATATAAATTAAAAAGACTCTTACCTTATTTTTTTTCCTCTGGTGAGTGGGGAAGACTTCTTAATTCAGTGTAGACTAATGGATGGCAGACAGAAATGATTTTCTATCAGGAATTAATGTCATCTGTTTAAATTAAAGCTCCTTCATCCCTGACCACTGGCAAGCAAAGCATAAGAAACATCTAAAGCCTGCCCGCAGACAGCCCAAAATTGGGATTAAGGCAGAATACTTCATATACTAGCACCACCAAACTGGGAAAGGAGGTATGCCAAACAGTCTCTAGTTGAGATAACGAAGGGGGGGATGTCATGTGAAAAGTCCCAACAAAAGACACTATTAACCAGCTGTTTTGTTGTTGTTGTTGTTAACTGTCCTGGAGTCAACTCCGACTCATGGCGACCCCGTGGATGAGACACCTCCATGACTCTCTGTCCTCCACTGCTCTGCTCAGTCCCTGCTAACCCATGCCTATGACTCCCCTGAGTCCGTCGATCTTGCTTAAGTTCTTCCCCTCCATCTTCTCCCCTCTACCATTCTTAGCATTATTGTTTTTTCTATTTACCCATGTTTTCTTATTATTTGGCCAAAGTACGACAGGGTCAATTCAATCATCTTGTCTTCTAGGGAGAGTTCTGGCTTGATGTTATTGCAGTTTCTTGCCCTGTGTGATGAAGTCCAACACTTCAGATGTTTTGCTGCCTGAAGATGCATAATGTCCAAAGCCAGATGTGTTATATTGTGTCCCATAAAACAGAAATCTCACAAGCACCTCTTGTCATCCATGGCAGTAAAAACAGAATAATAATAAATCAAATAGCCACTTGTTTCTCTTTCATGATACCAGAAATCTGTTTTCTAAGGCAATCACTTAACTCTATCAAATAGTAGAGCCACTCCCATGTCTCTAAAGTCTGTGGTTATACAGCTCCTCCACACACCTGTGTCTAGCCCTATTCCGTGTGGTACCACATCCTGCATCCTTTTATGAAATCATTACTTTAAAGTCAGTGATGTTTGACAGCCAAAGAGAGTGGATGGAAAGTCTCCATGGAAATTGGTCTTTTGTAAAACTTCCCAGCATCTCTTGCCCCATTAGGGAAGAAATTGTCTTGATCACCTGCAAATGTCAAAGGTATTTTGACAAGTTATTATTTTTTTTTTTGGTGGTTCTTAGGAAACTCATCTTTCGGATGAGTAGAAGTCTACTGCTGCTACTTCTACTTAGCAGAGAAAAAAACTGGTTACCCTAAGAGAAAACTCTGAGTGAAGGATAAAAGATCCCACCCTCCCCCAGAAAGGGTTGGAGAAATGCAAATAATTAGCAATCATTTTAACACAGGCTGCTGTCCTCATACAGACACCTTTTAAGGTAACAGTTTACCCAAGCAAGTCAATACATGCTGCAAGTTGGCATTCTGTTTTCTCTTCTTTAATAATGTGAGTTCTTGGTATTGTGACCTTTTTGTTAATCAAAAAGCCCAGGCGTGTATGGAAGAGAATTTGAAAAGGCCAAATATGAGCTTCTCAGACAAGCTGTATAATCTACAGGTACTGTTGCCATTCTAATAGCTGTCTTACCGGCATGTCTTTCAGGATAATTGTGTTTGTGGGTAGTGCTCAGGAGTGTAGCTGGGGTTGGATATGAGGATATTGCCCTTCCATCTAAGAATTCTGTCCCTTCCATGAAATGTTCCTTCAGTCCCCAAATTTCTAGTATAGCAAAGTCAGACACTGAAAATTGTTCCAATCTAGAACTCTTATATGTGTTTTGTTATCATTCCTTCTTCCCATCCCTGGCAGTGAATTTTGCCTGCCCCCTTTTCTTTGGATGTCTAAACTGTATTTCTAAATGGTCAACTAAAGTTTTAGGTTATTTCAGTGTTAGAAATTTAGAGGAAGGAATAACATTTCATTGTTGTTAACTGCCATAAGTTGACTTTGACTTATGGTGGCCCTATGAAAGAGAGACCTCTAAGTCACTTTGTCATCAACAGACTTGCAAACTATAATTTCATGGGGGAGCAGAATTCTTATTTGACGGTAAAATCCCTTGTTTTGTCCTCTCTCATTCCCCCATCTACACCTTGGGAATATGCCCCTTGCCCAAACATTACAAGAGAACTGGCAGCTGGTGATGGGGAGAAAGGCAAGGATATTTGGACTACTTTCTGAGTCCCACAGTGACTGGTTCACATGCACAAGGATATGGAGAGCCAGTGTGGTGTAGTGGTTTGAGTGTTGGACTATGACTCTGGAAACCAGATATCAAATCCCCGCTCAGCCATAGAAGCCCACTGGGTGAGCCTGGCAAGTCACTCTCTCAGCCTCAGAGGAAAGCAAATGAAAACCCCCTGAGAACAAATACTGCCAAGAAAACCCCATAACAGAGCCACCTTAGGGTTGCCATAAGTCAGAAATAAATTGAAGGCAAACAACAACAATAACTGTTTCACATGCTAAGCAGAACAGCCAATGGTGCTCCCCCAATCAGGCTGCTGAGGATCCAGAGTCAGCCAAGTTATTTTGTCTTATGTGGCAGAAAATCCCATAAAACCCTCTTCCCATCCCTGGTAGTGAAGTTACAGTAAAAATGAAGTAAATATATTTTGCAGTCCTTTTGTGATACCAAACTCTGTTACTTGAGACATCTGCTTTTTCTCTGCAGGTAGGGCCAGCTGTGATGTTCATTGTGTACATTAGACTTTAGTAGCTAATGTACCTGAGGGAAACTGTCTGACACTAAACCACACTACACTGGTATAGCACTACTATTCCACTTTAACTACTATGTTTGCCTCTTGTGGAATTCTGAGTTTGTAGTTTAATGAGGCCTAAGGGTTCTTGGGTTGAGAATTCTAAATTTCCCTTCCTCAACTACAAATCCCAGGATTCCACAGAGGCAGCCAGCCATAACAGTTAAAGTGGAATAATAGTGCTATAACAGTGCAGTGTGATAAGGGCTGAAAGAAGTGAGTGAAAGAAGTTCTGCTAAGGCAGCAGGATATAATAGAGTAGGGAATTGTAGCCCTCCAGCCCAAGTTCAATTTGGGAAGTCTCCAAGAGCTAGGTGTACCTGGCCACACCTAGAACCATATTCCTCAACAGTTTGCTATAATCCAGATTCCTCAGAAGGCAGGCATAGGCCTGCCAAACGTCTCTTACAGACATAATAAATTATAGTAGTGCCTCTTCCCATTCTACCTCATCCCCATTTTTCTTAGCACGCTGTTATGCAACAGTGGTCCCATACTGATGTGTACCTCTCCATTGGCACGCAGGCTTGAAGTTTGAAGAACTGCAAGAGAAATTTGGGGCAGAATTCTTCAATATCTGCTTTGATGAGAGTGAGCGGGTTCTCCGAGCAGTGGGTGGCACTTTGCAAGATTTCTTTAATGGCTTCGATGCTTTGCTGGAGCACATCAGGGCTTCATTTGGAAGGCAGGCCACTTTGGAATCATCTTCTTTCCTATGCAAAGAGCTCCCTGAAGGCAACCTTATGCTCCACTACTTCCACCCACATCAGATTGTTGCTTTTGCCATGGTGGGTATGGTTAAGGCAGCAGCAAGGAAGATCTACCAACTAGAAGTGGAAGTGGAACAAATTGTGAATGATAAACTGTGTGCAGAGGACTCAAACCCAGGCAACTGCAGCTGTCTTACTTTTATTATCAAAGAGCGTGAAAATGCAAATATCACAAAACCACTTCCACTGGGGACATCCCAGTCCCCCGCAGACCTGAGGATAAGCATCAACACTTTTTGCCGAGCTTTCCCCTTCCACCTGATGTTTGATCCCAGCATGCTGGTGCTGCAGCTAGGAGAAGGACTTAGGAAGCAGCTCAGATGTGATGTTCACAAGATGCTGAAGTTCGAAGACTGCTTTGAAATTGTTTATCCAAAGATTGGTGCGACATTTGAACGAGTTCTCCTGAGGCTATCTACACCTTTTGTGATCCGGACCAAGCTAGAAGCATCTGGCTCTGAAAACAAAGATAAGGTAAGGCACTTAGTTTTGTCTCATAGGGCTCCACTTATAGATTGGGGAAGCTTCCAGCAAATGTAAGAATAGTATATAATTGAAATGGGGGAAGATTACTGGGCGAGAGCCAAATTAGAGAAATATGAGGCAATCCATTATTGGAGTGGACCTCCTTCATCAAATCAGTCAATCTGTCTGGGCTGGTTGGATCAGATTAGGAGAGAAGAGGGTTAATATATTTCCTTGCACCATCTTCTTGATCCTAATCCTCCTGCTATCACCACATGCCTTCTAATGTTCCCCAGAGGAAAATGACATATAGATCCAAGGTACTGCATAAAGTGTAGATTGAAATCCCCTTCCAGCTTGGTTCTGCCTGTCCCATAGCTGGCTTTACTTAAAACAAACAAACAAACAACACCCAGCCATGCAAAATCTTTGTGTTTGCCCTATATCATGTCTGCTTCAGGTCTGATTCATTCTAGAGATGGATTTGAAGCACATTTGAGTATCTATTGTCAGAACTAGTGTAGCAGTCTCAACTGGTGTTGTATGCCTTTGAGGACACATATGACTCCAGGGATAAGGCTGGGTCTAATAGCACCTCTGGATAACAAACCTGGTCCTTTGGTGGAAGAGCAGCCCAATCCAAAGGAAGTACAAGTGAACATGACCAATAGTGTTTTTGTCTTGTCAGGATTTAAGCTTTAAGATTTGGTTTATTCACCCTTATCCAATCTATTACTTATTCCTGACACTGATGTAATAAGTGAACCTGTAGGTTCAACTATGTTTAAAAGGGAAAGAGAGAATGCATTAACTTCAACATAGTGATAACATCAGACTTCCAAATCCTGGAAAAAACCTCACTCATAAATTAACATTTAATTGCAATTAGGTGCAGAAAAACCCTAAAAATTGTTGTTTGGAAGAGAAGTACAAAGCTGTATATTGTTATATACTGGCTTTATTGTTGTTTACTTTTCTATGTTTTATCTGTAAGACCATCCTTCTAAGAAAAAAGGTGTCCAAAATGGATAGCAGTGATGGTAGCAATAGTTATTAAATGGGTGGGAATAGAGCCCTGTGTAGCATTGCACTTTGGATTCGAGGTAGGAATGGGACTAGTGAAGCACATTAGTTGCTGCCAACGTTTCCATGATCAGTCATAGCACAAAACCTGCTGGGAGTCCCAGGTGAACAAACAGGACTATATTTCCATTCTCCTTCTTCTAGTAGAGATCAATGATCAGGCAGTGATATCTATTTTTGTGTCAAAACTGGACTGGACACCAGAAATGGATCAAAATAATCTGTGCCATCCTGCAGAAAAATGATATATAAAATAAATATTAAAACTCCAAAAATTTCTGAAATTTTTCAGCAACTTGCTTTCCTTGAAAGAATGTATTTGCAATGTTTGATAATGGGATTGCTTTCTGAGTTCCACATTGGCTTGGTCTAGTAATAAGAAAGGGAAGGAGACTTCCAACAGGACAAGAAACATCCATTGTTTGGTTACAATGTGAAGAGACTAGGCTTGAAATTGCTTGTTCAACTGCACACCAGCCCAAACACACTGCGTTCTGTAAATATTTGCTCTTGAGTGCCTGGGGCTCTCTTTCATTTTAGTTTTTATGAATGGTCTTACAACTGCCTCTGCCTGTGGTCAGGAGTATTTTCTCTGAGCTTTGGCTGATCCACCAGATGTGAACTTATCTGCAGAAAGCATTTGCAATGCAGATTCCAGTATTGGATGCTTCTGCCATTAATTATATAAGGATTTTTCTATTTTTTATGTTTTTATGGATTTTCCTGTCTTTATTGTAATAGTATTTTATCCATTTAGCCACACTGGTTAATTGAATGTGTGTGTGTGTGTATTTTAAAATTGTGAACCACTTTGGGATTTTTAAACTGAAAATCAATATGTAAATATTGGAAATAAATACATAAAAGGAGAGCTAGGGGGGTTGCAGACTGCCAGAAATAGTGTGAATTCAGTCCACTTTTAGGGTTAGGGTTAGAGTTAGGGAACCATGGGAACTGTATTTTATTGTGGCATCAGAGTTGTCTGACAGAGAAGGCTCAATGTCTCAGAAAAATAACAGTTCCCATGATTCCCTAGCACTAACCCTAACCCTAAAAGTGGACTGAATTCACAGTATTTCTGGCAGTCTGCAACCCCCCAATGTCTTATTTCTTAATGCAGCGATGATATCTAGATTGGATTAGTGAATTCTCTCTTTGTGGAGTTGCTCTAAACTACAACTCAGAAATGCCTCTTAGCTCAATATATCAAGGTGGCTAGAACACTTGTAAGGACCTTTGGTAATTAGCCATTTTAGCCTCTGATGCCCAAATAAGAGAGACAGCATGGTATAATGGTTTGAATGTTGGGCTAGGAATCTGAGAGATCGCACATCAAATCCCCACTCAGCTATGGAAACCATTGGGTAATTTGGGCAAGTCATAGGAGCTTACCACACTGCTAAAATAAAACGTCTTACCTCTCCCAGATTCAATTTTAATTCGGGCAGCATTCAGATACTATCACAGGGATTTTGCCCCTAGGTCCAGCATGGGTCCCAGGGGCACTCAGCACTCCTCTTTTTGAAACCAGGAGTTTTCTGGCTTTAAAAAGTGGCTGCTGGAATGTTTCTGGGACCAGGGCTGGATGCGAGCGGTGGATTTAGCAGCAGAATCCCTGCAATAGTATCCTAATGCTTCCTGAATTAAAATTGAATTTGGGAGAAGTAAGACATTTTATTTAGTGGTGCGATAAGCTCCATACTCTCTCAGCCTCAGAAGAAGGCAGTGGCAAACCTGTTCTGAATAAAGTTTGCTAAGAAAACCCTAGGATAGGATTGCCATATGTAGATGACTTAAAAGCAGATAACAATAGCTACAGCAAACAGTCAAATAGTCAGTCTCTTCCTGCCATATTATGAATGAGGGCAAAGATCATTCAACCTTTCCCCTTTAAGGGCCGAGGGACTTCAGCTCCCAGAATCCCAGGAGCTATTGGCCAACATGGGACTATTGGCCAACATGGCTGAGGCTTCTGGGAGCTGAAGTCCCTCGGCCCTTAAAGGGGAAAGGTTGCCTACCACTGGCAAAGATGATAAGTAGTTTTCCTTTTGTCATCTTGTTTCTTGTTTTTGCATCATATCTATTGTTTGTGGTATTGTTGCTTGTATCTTCTTTCATCTCTTTGGGCTTTTAAATGACAAAGAAAGACAAGAACTGATGCTAAAAAAAAAAAGGAGTGGGTGACTGGATTATATTTAATCATGTTTATAGCAGACTAGAACTTGAGACAGTTACTTTGGACTACAGCTGGATTTCAGTGTGCATATTCAAAGCAGGACTAGGGACCTTATCCCACGGGGCCAAAAGCAGCAAGAATCCACTAAGAATCAGGCGCTATAGCGCTATATCTTCCCGAGTGATTACACGACGTCGCTCAGAATCCGCTAAGAATCAGGCGCTATAGCGCTATAGTTTTCCGTGTGATTACACGACGTCACTCAGAATCCAGCAAGAAACCGCTCAGAATGCAACATCATTCGCATTCTTTTGAATGTCGGTTTCAGCGGGCATTGCAATGGCGCAAGCTTATCCATAGCGCTATTATAGCGCTAGCGCCATATTTATACTAGCGCTATAGTACTGCAATGATGCTCATATCGCTTTCTTGCCACTTTTGAGAGCAGCGTGGGATAAGGTCCTAAGTTAGGATCCTTTCCAGTACTTAAAATAACATTTTTTATTCATACTTGCTTTATTTTATTAAACCAAAGAAGGTTGCAATTTCCTTTTTTCCATAAGTTCAGGCATCTTGAACTAGTCCAGCATGTGGTTTTCAGGAGGTTAAATTTGGCCTTTGGGAGGCTAGTTGCTTTATAATGTTTGGGCCATTTTGAGGAGTGTTATTTCTTCCCCTTCCTCTTTCAGGAAGTAAGAGAGCTGCATTCATAAATACTTTAAATAACAAGAGCAGCAACAACAACTTTATTTATACACTATCTTTCCCCCAGAATTGGGACTTAAAGTGACAACTGGGATTCTGGGACTCAAGACAACACTAGGACCTCTCCATCAGTGAAGGACTTTTCTTCTTTAAATTGCTTTGCTGAAGACTTCTTTTATATCCAAAAAGACAAACAATTGGGCCCTAGAACAAATCAAGCCTGAAATCTTCCTGGGAGCCAAGGGCCTTTGCAGACTGCCAGAAATAGTGCACATTAAATTGAGGCACTGCCCTGGCTCAGTGCTAGGGAGTCATGGGAATTGTATTTTTTTCTGGGACATTGAGCCTTCTCTGTCAGAGAGCTCTGGTGCCACAATAAATTACAGTTCCCATGATTCCCTAGCACTGAGCCAGGTCAGTGCCTCAATTTAATGTGCACTATTTCTGGCAGTCTGCAAAGGCCCCAAGATAACTAAATTGAGGCTGTTGTACTTAGGCCACATCATGGGAAGGCATGGCTCATTGGAAAAGACAATAATGCTGAAGAAGGTAGAGGACAGTAGAAAGATAGGAAGATTGCATGCCAGATGGAGAGACTCAATAAGGGAAACCATGGGCCTGAGCCTGCAGGACCTGAGCAGAGAGACAGAGGATAGGGGGACTTGAAAACCTCTCGTTCACAGGGTCGCCCTGAGTCGAGGTCAACTTGAAGGCAGCTAACAACAACAAGATACAGGGAATACATAACATTCTTGTTACATCAGCTACACTGGCAACCCATCTGTTTCAGAGCAGAATTCAAAGTGCTATGAAGTGCTATGTAGGACATGGCCATCTGATGAACCACATGCTCCCATATAAGCCTGCCTAAGTTTGAGATCTTCTCCAGTCCTACCACCTTCATATACACATTTGGCAGAAACATGAGAAAGGACCTTCTTGGTGTCTGCTCCCAGGCCTAAAGAGGCTAGACTGCCCCCATCTTGTCCTTCTATTTAGTAGTTGAAGTCATTTTTATTCTGTCAGTCTTTTGGAAACTGTTTTTAAAGGGTTTATGTGTGCCATCACATAGTTTCTGACTTGTGATGACCCTAAGCAGAACTGATCACTTGGCAAGATTTGTTCAGAGGCAGTTTGCCTTTGCTTTCCTCTAAGGATGAGAGAGTGTGACTTGTCCAAGGTCACCCAGTGGGTTTCCATGGCTGAGCAGGAATTCAAACCCTGCTCTCCAGATTCATAGTCTGATACTCAAAGTACTATACCACATTGGCTCTATAGCATGCTGTACCATTTTTCAGGCTTTTTGATGGAGATGCTTGTTTTCAATTGTATAGATAATTTAATTAGTTTTTAATGATAACAGTTTGTATGCTTTTATTTAAATATGTTTTCATTTTTGTAAACCACCTGGGGCTGCACTTCTTTCTTTTCTTTATTTATTAGTATTTTGAAACCTGCAGGCATACTCTAGCTAAGCAGTTTAATATCCATCCCTCATAGCCTTGAATTGAAGTGTTTGTGAGTCCTTATTTCATTCTCTTTAAAATTCAGATGCAGTGACTTGAAAGACATTTTACCTTCAGGGGCATCTTCCTGATACTATCTCAAAAGCTTTAACTCTTCACTCATAGTCATGGTGAATTGTATGGTGGGGGAAGTTGACACTATTAGTGTCTGCAGCTTCCAAGAAAAGATATATGTCCCTAAACCAATTTTTGCTTGTGTTGTCCATTTTTTCCTCTCTGCCTATATGTATCACGTTTCCTTGTCAATGTGCATTTAGGCTCTAATGATTTCCAAAATGAATTACACGGGCTAATTTGACAGGCGGCAGTGGCTATGAATGGATAATGTGAAACAATGGACGACAACAACAAGTGATTGACTACCACTCTAATGGTTGTGCTTCATCAAACTTTAAAATACCTTAGATAGTCACACCACATTTTTCATTAGGGATATGTGAAGACTTTCTTATTAATTCCAACGATGTTTCTACCAGCCACTGACATTTTGTGTTCAGGGCATTTACCAAGCAAAGCAGATATGTATTTTTCACAAAGGAAGGCTTTTCTGAACACTTTATTTGCATGTTCATTTACGTCACATCATAACTGCTTATTGTTCCCCATCCAGACAATGGGCTGACTTGCTTTTGCTACTGTTGTTCTGTCATAATGCCAACAGGTTTTCTATTCTCCATTGTTGTCCCCTGTCAAAAGTGTTGGGTGACATGCTGTTGCGCACAGTGTTGGCTGTTGCTTAAAAGATTGGATTGCTACACATCCTTCTCCATTTCACGTAATTGGAAACATCTAGCGGAAAGTTACTTTCTCTTTGTTCTTTAAAGCATGCAAAACAAACAGATCTATGATAACTGCTTAGACATTTTCTTTATTTGAGAGCCTTGTCCACTATCCATCTGCAAGTAAGGCTTTGGCTGTTGACTATAGATGTCACAAATTTCATTTGCACCCCAGTATTTTATATGGTCTTAGTTTGTGATGAAATATGCCTCATATTTACAGACATATGATTCATATTTACACCATGACAGGCTCAGAAAAGTGAGATTTACTTTAACTTCTTGAAATCACCCTAGAACTAAATGAAAGGCATAAAGGAGGCTCTTGAGAACATGTTATGTCTCCATCTGTCAGTGTTTAGAGTTTACAAAACCATGAGTATAAAGTAATTCACTATCTTCACGTCTGTCTTTTATGCCATGCCAATCCACATGGTTGACTGAAGAGTAGTCCAACTTGGTGTGTTATGTAATGACATCAAATAAAGATTATGTGAAGGTTTTGTCTTTTCTCTATCAAGAAACATTCCAGAGTTCTGTGGATTTTTGTTTTTGTTTTGCTATAGGATTCATATTTCTGAACCTGTTTAAATGGAACCTGATATTTAGACCTCACACCCCAGTCAGCAAACTTGGGTTTTGTTTTGTTTTTGAAATATCACAAGTATTAGTCCATTTTTTATGTGGAACTTAGCATTAAACAAATTTTAGGGATAGTAGTCAAACATGTGTTTCTTTCAAATAAGCAAAATCATCAATGGGCAAAAGTAAGGAATTTTCCTAACATTTTCTATTCTCTCAAATTGCAGACATTTGTTTTATGAAATCTGTAGTGTGAGAATGGCTCTTTATATTTTTACCTCCCATATTTTATTTTCTCCTTCTCCTTTAGAAGCTTGTCCTCTGAAACTAAGAAATGAAGTACTGTCTGGAAATGAGAGTCAAACTTTTTTTTATCTGGACTGGCTTTGATCAATTGACTGATGGTTGATGAAGGGGCTTGCATTGGGTGGGTGCTGTACTTTTTGTATTGATGTGCTTTAAAATTGCTTTTTAATTACACTGTGTCTTAATGTTATAATTTGTTTAATTGTGTTTCATGTCACAGTTTTTTTTTTTTTTGTCATTATATTTTCATCATTTAATCCTGTTGTGAGTTGCCTGTTCTCCCATTTCCCCCCCTGGAAATGGCAGGATAAAGATGGATGAATTAATGACTATTTTTAAACAAGAATAAATACTTCTTTTTAACAATCTCTGTTGTTTGCTCAGAAATAATTATGCATGATGTGCTAGCACTCCGCAGATTTTGGCAGCTTTGAGGATAGAAATGTGTGTTGATTTTAGGAGCCAGGGCAAATTTGTAGTGGCCACTGACCCTGCCAAGCTTGATTGCAGGGGATGATTGGAAGTAGTGTCTGTAAAAATCACAATGACTGCAGGGACTAGCCTCTTCATCTTTCAGTCTAGCCTTTCCTCAGCTGTTGAGTTTTCTGCTTTCAAAGAGTTTTGTTGTTGTTTTAAAAAAATACAGGATCAAGAAAAATTGAATTTTTCCCCACCAACTGTACCATTGTACAGTCCATTCTGACATACCATTATTAGATACATTCCCTTTGAAGCATATGTAATGTAAAGCTAAATCAACAACAACAACAACAGATAATAATAATAATAATAATAATAATAATAATTCTTACCCACCTCTCCCCAAGGCTCAGGGTGGGGTACAACATAGATTAAAATGCAGTATATAACTAAACACATGAAACCATTTAAACACATTGCTTAAAACACATAAACATAAGATTAAGATGATCAGTACACATTAAAATCATTCAGACATAAAATTAAAAAACATATCAGCGGCCTGCCAGAAGAGATAGGTCTTTAACACTGTCTTAAATTCAGAGAGAATGTTTAGCCGTCAAATCTCTTCTGGTAGGTAATTCCACAGTCTAAGGGCAGTCAGTGAAAAGATCCTCTTGAAGATAGTTGCCGATCTAGCCCTGGCTGGTTGAAGTAAATGTCCCTCGGAGTATACTGGGTGGATTATGTAATTGTGCTAATTACCACTATGAACATATTTGAATGTATTCAGGGATGCTGTCACTCAGTTCTGTTGCATATCTTAGGCCATGTGGCTTGCTTCCTGGGGTTGGAAAGTTACTTTTAAAAAGTAATTAGTTTTACAGTTTGAAGTACCTAAAACAGTTACTTTAATAGTTCAATTTTAAAAGTAGATCTTGACTTTCCCATAATTCAAAAGAAAATTAGTTACTTTTTAGTTACTGTGGTACTAAACACACCTAAGTAGTGGGTCCACACACACTTTTGTAACATTAAAAATAACTCAAACAGCCAATGGTGCAAAAGGAGTGCATCTGCAGAGGGGCGGGATACAAATAAATTTTATTATATTATTATTATTAAGTTGAACTACATTATACTACAAGTATATACAGATTTTATCTACACACACATTTTGGTATTTCTTAGTTACTGAGGAAAAGGAATTGATTTAGAAGCAAGAGGTAGGCATTAATTTACAAGTAGCAAGTAAATTTGTTTTGTGATAAGTTACGTCCAACTTCCACTTGCTGCCTTAGATGTCCTTCTTGATTGAATAGAAACACATGGATAGATGATGGAGATCAAAGGAATGGCCTCTCCTGAAGAAAAGTAATTCAGAACATTTCTGACTGAACCTTGGTTGAAACATGCAGTCAGTACCAGTGAAAAGTTACAGCAAATATTACCGTATTTTTCGCCCTATAGGGCGCTCCGGCATATTAGGCGCACCCAATTTTAAAGGAGGAAAATCCAAGAAAAAAGGATTCCTCCCTTTAGCCGGAGGCCGGTTGTTCAATGGGCTGGTGCTGGGATCGGAGACCGATCCCAGCACCAGCCCATTGAACTGAGGTCGCGGGGGGAAGGAGGGCTTCTTCCCCCCGCGACCTCAGTCTTTGAATGGGCTGGTGCCGGGATCGAAGCGATCCCGGCGCCAGCCCATTGAAAGACTGAGGTTGCGGGGAGAAGGAGGGCTCCTTCCCCCCCCCCCCCGCCTCAGTCTTGGAATGGGCTGGTGCCGGGATCGAAGCGAAGACTGAGGCCGGGGGGAGAAGGAAAGCAAAGACTGAGGCCGGGGGGAGAAGGAGCCTTCCTTCCCCCCCCGGCCTCGGTCTTGGAATTCGCCCTATAGGAATTCCTTCTTGGATCGCTTCGATCCCGGCACCAGCCGATTCCAAGACCGAGGCCGGGGGGGGAAGGAAGGCTCCTTCTCCCCCCGGCCTCAGTCTTTCAATCGGCTGGTGCCGGGATCGCTTCGATCCCGGCACCAGCCGATTCCAAGACCGAGGCCGGGGGGGGGGGGGGGGAAGGAAGGCTCCTTCTCCCCCCGGCCTCAGTCTTTCAATCGGCTGGTGCCGGGATCGCTTCGATCCCGGCACCAGCCGATTCCAAGACCGAGGCCGGGGGGGGGGGGGGAAGGAAGGCTCCTTCTCCCCCCGGCCCCAGTCTTTCAATCGGCTGGTGCCGGGATCGCTTCGATCCCGGCACCAGCCGATTCCAAGACTGAGGCCGCGGGGAGAAGGAGCCCTCCTTCTCCCTGTGGCCTCAGTCTTTCAATGGGCTGGCGCCGGGATCGCTTCGATCCCAGCACCAGTCCATTCAAAGACTGAGGCCGCAGGGGGGAAGGAGGGCTCCTTCTCCCCGCGGCCTCGGCCCTTCGCCCTATAGTGCGCACTCACTTCCCCACGCACATTTAGGGGAAGAAAAAGTGCGCCCTATAGGGCGAAAAATACGGTACTCGCTCTCACAAAAGCCTAGGGCCTCATCAACATTTTTAATCAGGCCTGATGGACCACACTGAGTTGTGAGCTTAGCTGGCAACAGCTGAGGCTGTGAAGTTGCCTTCCATTGAATTCTCCCAGAATGTACTAGAGTAACAGCATATGACAGGTGACCTTCCGTGAAGATTATGCCATAGGATGACTGCCAGAGTCTCTCACATCACATCTGTTATGCAATATCTCGTACATCCTTTCTGTTGCATTGTAGAGTATCTATTTTGTATAATGGGTCGGTTTCATTTCTCACAAAATATGGTTTCTGCCATCTTGTATATACGGAATTATAAATTTGTATATCACTTAATATATACTATTTCACTTTCACCTTTTCCAATTTGTTGATTTCCACAATGAACTATTTCATCCTATTATAAGGGTTCCATGCTGACAAGTATTCTGTTTGCTCAGATGGTTTTTGGTAAACAATTAGTTGGCTTCCCACACTAGCTAGGGACCCAGTGCTGAAGGAAAAAAAAGAGTTTACATCCTCTTATGCCTCAATCACTTTCTGAATCTCCTGATGTTTGTTATCATCATTCACTGGTATTTATTTGAAGAGTGGAAAATGCAGGGAATCAGGCTGATCATCTCACTGAAGTTGCAGAAAATGGGTTCATACATGAAGGCAGAATTATAGCACTATTATTCTATTTTAATTGCCAAGGTTCCCTTTTATAGAGTCCAGAGAATTCAGGGAGGAATGTTTTGAATTCTTAGCCAGAATGCTCCAGCACTTCACCAAATAACAAACCCCATGGCTTTTAAGTGGAATAGTAGTGCTCTAATTGGTGTGAATAGGCACTAGGACATGAACCAATGGATTCCAATAGGAAGAATGTCCTAAAGATAAGAGAGTGGAACAGACTGCCTCAAAGGGTGGTAGACTCTTCTTCCTTGGAGGTCTTCAAACATATTTGGATGACATTCATTGTGGAGTATTTTAACGTTGTATTCCTGAATTATCTAGATTTGGACTAGACAGGCATTGCAATCTTTCCCATGATTCTATTTATTATTTAATTTCATGTACAAATGTTCCTAGAATAGGTTACATACATGCAGAAAGGAGGCTATTTTTGAATTGCTCCAGGGACCCAACCATCCTAATCTGCCCTGGCAGCTGTTAGTGCTAATCCAGCCTTCTAACAATTACATTTCTTGCCACACAAGTTTGTTGAAGCCATGTTACTGCACTTAGACCATGCTCTGCTTTCTGCTGTGACTGGTTGTCTTTGAAGTCATAGTTAGAATGCTGGCCAATAGTGACATAGTAGTTACGATTACTACTGTGGTAACTCTTGTTCAAAATTTGAGAGGAACAAAATAGAAAGAGGAAGAAAAAGGGGAAAGCACCAATTACAGGAAGGAGAGAAAAAGCTCACGGATGGAAGGCTTTGAGAGGAAAGCCTCAAAAGATAGCTCAAAATATGTGGAACTTTAAAAAAAAACATGTTTGAGTGGAAGTTTACCTCAGGCACATAATTTTTTGGAGAGATGTTGTTTTGCTTTGTTTTGCTAGATATATTCAATACACTGATTCAATACACTGAATTCTAATGTATATCAGAAATTGCCTCTTTTTCTTTTCTTCAGTCACCAGTCCACCATGGAGCCATTTAGCAACTTAATAATAATAATAATAATAATAATAATAATAATTTATACCCCTCCCCTCTGTCAACAATCGGGACGGCTAACAACAGTTAAAATTGCATACAGTATGTAAAACACAACCCTTGTCCCACCCTCCCCTTAAAAAATAATTAAACTAAGCATATCTTAAAACATCTTAATTAAACAATATAAATAAATTATGAATCTACTAATAAACTTCTAGACAATTATGAATTAAGCAAGCAAAGAAGCGGCTACATCCACGGAGGGAGGAGGCAGAATGGGGAAGTTTCTGAGGTCGGGAAGTCAGTCAGGAACTTTTGGAATTTGGCCTAATAATTCTGTCTCTCTGTGTGGCCTTGTCTACATAAACCAAATACAGTCTTCCCTCCATATTCATGAGGGTTAGGGGAACAAGACCCCCGCAAATAAGGAAAATTTGTGGATAGGGCTGGCCCACCCACCTTCTCTCTCCTTGGGATAGTTAGCAGCAGCTATCCCAAGGAAGAGAGAAGGGGCCAAGGCAGCCATGCTCCAGCTCTGCCCACCTTCTCCCTCCTTAGGATAGCTTCTGGCAACTGCCCCAAGGAGGAAAGAAGCACTAGCTTTGCCCACCAAGCACTAGCTTTGCCCACCTTCCCCCTCCTTGGGATAGCTGGCAGTAGCTACTCCAAGGAGGAGAGAAGGGGCAAAGGCAACCAAGCGCTGGCTTTGCCCACCTTCTCCCTCCTTGGGATGGAGAGAAGGGGCCAAGGCAGCAGTGCTCTGGCTCTGCCCACCTTCTCCCTCCTTGGGAAAGCTGCTGTCAGCTGTCCCAAGGAAGAGAGAAGGGGCCAAGGCAGCCAAGCACTAGTTTTGCCCACCTTCTCCCTCCTTGGGATATCTGGCAGTAGTTATCCCAAGCAAGAGCAGGCTTTGCTCACCTTCTCCTTCATTGGGATAGCTGCTGCCAGCAGTTCCAAGTGGGGTGGTGGGTGGGGCTCATGGTGAAATCATGAATAATCAAATTCATGAATCCCAAGTCCGCAAATATGGAGGGACGACTGTACAACAGTGTCCTCCTGTTCCCATGGTTGGGTGTCGAGATGAGGAATGGCCCAGAGCCTGGTTCTGTTACAAGCAGTCCAGATAATGTTTGCCTTGCTTAGTGCCAGAACCAGGTTTTACCACTCTTAGCCTGGACTTTAATAAGTTACCAGTTGCTCTGGATTTTCCTGAAGATCTAGAACTCTCTGTTCTGATGCTGGGCTGATGCTTGAAATGTGTCCCACTGAGCTGCTTGGTGCATCCACTGTTGCCACCACTCACTTGTTCTGAGGTTAGAATAAGGTGCCTGGCCATGTCACCACTGCTGGGTGCATTGTTCTGACCTCAGTGAGCAGTGCCCATGGTGGCACACGTGCTAGCTAGTTCAGTGGGATGTGGATGCAGATAGCTGCCTGTCTTCAGAAAAAAAGGTTTTGCAACAGTGGAGGGTTGGGACTTCTCTGGAGGTAGCATACTCCAGGCTTCCCTACTCCAATGTCTCTCTCTCTCTCTTTTTCTTTTTCTTCTTCTTTCCTGCTTTACAAGGTTGCCATGTGGACACACTTGAGGTGGGGGGCATGTATGGCGCTCCAAGATTTGCAAAGGAACCATGGGATAGCTATGCATCTCTTATTTATTAGGGAGGGTAGTAGCTCTGTCATCCTGTTGCTGCAAAAGCAACATAGAATCTTGTGGCACCTTAAAGATACAGAAGTTTTATTTGGTGTATAAGCATTTGCAGATTAAAGCTCATATTTATTTAAATATGTGTGTCTTGCCTTTCTGTTTGATGGCAGCCCCCAGGTTATTTTGACAACTAGGATGTGAAGCTTTTTGCACTGCTTTAACTATTTCTTCCTCTTGGAGAGGTGGTTTTTTTTTTGGGGGGGGGAGTGGCAATCTCAGGAGTTGCAGATGCTTTTGTCCTGCTGTAATATAGTGATGGTATATGTAGTAGTGATAGTATGTTTTACAAATGTTTTAGAATGGTGAGCTCAGACACAAGTGCTGAGATAAGCCCGGAAAGGAGGCAGACACAGGCAAGGTCATTTGTAAGAAAGCATCTGGATATAACAACAAAGAGAAAGGGGTGGTGTGGGAAGGAAAGAGAAATGTGTTTATTAAATTTAACAAATAAGAATTATGCCCTCCTGAAGTTTGAGTTGTGTGTAGTTTATTTATGTAATTGTAAAATTTGCTGGTCTATTCTGATAATGAAAGCCACTAGACCAGACCTATTGTTTTCTTAAAGGTTTCTAGTTCTTAAGTATCCTACTGGATTTGACACAGTGAAATAAAATGGACCCTCGGTATCCACTAGGGTTTGATTCCAGGACCCCCAATTGGATACCAAAATCGTTTGGTTTGGCTCAAGTCCCATTAAATACAGTGGCAGAGTGAACTGGTGTCCCTTATATACAATGGCAAAATCAAGGTTTGCTTTTGAAATGTATATTATTTTTGAATATTTTCTGGCTGTGGATGATTGAATCAGTGGATAAAAAAACCTGTGCATACAGAGGACCACCTGTAAAACCACTTCTTTTAAAAAAGATCTGTTAAAAGACAATGGTGACTTATGAGGTCTTAATGGGAGGTAAGGCTTGATGGAGGAACATACTGTTCCTCAAGTGTTATACTTGGTATATACTTGGTGTATACTTGGTGTATGGCCATTTGAACTATTGCTTCACACTATATAGATCCTGGATCTTTCTGATGTTAGGGAAACCTCCATAGAATAATAAAATCTTAAGAGTTGGGAAGGACCAGAAGGGCCATTTCGACCTGAAGACATCTGATGGGGGGGGGGGGGGGATAACAGAAAATATCCAATTGTACCTAGACCTTAGAATAGATACTTATGTACCAAACAAATAAAGTAGGGCATCTAGTGGGAGACATTAGGTTGAATAACACTGTTTCATTGGATCTATAAAGTCAATTATACCAGCAGCCCATAAAGGAGATTCAAGGGCATGTCTCAACCCATTTTTAAAACCCTAAAGGGTACAAAATGTTGCTGTCAAATGTTGTTGTTTTTTCTCTCTCTCAGAGAAACAGCCTGAAAGGGCTTTTGATATGAACATTTTTAAAAGACCATACAAAGATGATGGAGGAGTTTAAGAGCAATGGAGAGGGGGAAGCATTAAGCTGAAGTGGGGGAAAGGACTGCTGTGGAACAAAAACAACATTGAGAAGTCTTGTAATTTTGTTTAATGTTCACACAAATATGTGTCCTTGTCTTTTAGCTGGAATGCTAAACATAACATTCAAAAGGGCTTCAGATTTTCCCTTCCATCATCTCAGCAGATCACACTTTAATTCTTGTACTCCCTGTTTATGAATCATAAAGAACTCATATCTCCATTTTTCGGCCAATGTTCTGTTCTGTCTCTTGAATGTGGAGTTTCTGGCCTTGGGCCCTGGAAATGTGGGGATAAAACAGTGCCTAATGCTTTGCCCATCCAAGAAAAATTGGATATCTTTCTGCTTGAGTCCAATGGCAGCAATGACAGAGAATTTTTCTGAAGGAGTGCAACTATGGGTGAGGCAAAATGATGGCATTGCCACCTCAATAAGAACTCTGTTCCTCCCATATGAAATGTTTCTTCAGTCTCCACATTTCTAGTACTGCAGTCACATAAAACTTCATGTGAGCGTTTATAAATACAGTTTAGGCACCCAAACAAGGGAAAGGCAAAGTGACCAAGGGAACATGGGCATAGAAAATTTAAGACTTATACGTGTGAACAGTTTTCAAAGTCTCACTCTCTGCAAGGCTAGAAATTTGGAGACTGAAGGAAAATTTATTTGGGAAGGGACTTATTATTTGGGGAAGCAAAACCCTCATTTTATACCCCTTGTAGCTATACTGCTGTACTTTCTGAGCTGTACAAGGCATGGTAGAGAGTCAGTGTGGTGTGCTGTTTTGAATGCTGGACTAGGACTCTTGAAGGACATGGGAAGACTAGAGTTTGAAACCTCACTTGGCCATGGAAACCCACTAGGTGAACTTGGGCAAGTCACACACTCTCAACTTTGGAGGAAGGCAGTGGCAAACCTCCCTGAACAAATCTTGCCAATAAAATGCCACCATAAGTCTACATGACTTGAAGGCACACAACAACAACAAGGGCATGGTTTAAAAATGCAGTTTAAAATAAAGCAACATTTCCAGCTACATGTACTTTTACTCACTAGGAACACTTGTTCAAGAAAGAAAAGAAGTGCCAGTTAAGACTAATGGGATCTAACAGAATTGTATTTGAGCTGACAAATGAAATTGGTCAATTAATTGGTCAAATAATCTCTTATAATAGTTAGACATTCACCAAGAAATTAAATTCTCACTTGAGAATCTATGGCCACATTTTTCCATGGATAGTTTGAAAGCAATACTAACCTACACATTTTTTTCTTTTCTGGCATAAATTCACAGAACTGGAACAGTTACTTTTTGGATTATAAATTTCGGAATCCACTGCCAACATCAGTGGGTGAGAGGGAGATTGTAGCCCGCAAAGTAACTTTTCCAAAACTCTGTTAATTTGACTGTCCACTGGAGTTCCATCAACGGCATGGTTACAGTGTATTATTCAGGTTATAGTATAGTATTAAAAAACCTTCTTATTGTGAGCCACATTGTAGATGTGGTTGGATATCAGGGATGTTGTTTTTAAAACAAAACTAACAATGGAGGTTTCTGTTTATTAAAATAGTGATGACCTTATTGGTAGGAACTCAGTTTGGAATGATCCTGCAGTGTCCTGAACACCAATTGCTTTTATTGCAATTTTACTGTATATACTCCTGTGTAAGTCTAGAAAATTTATTCAAAAAATTGAGCCCCCAAAAAGTGAGTTGACTTAATCATGGGTCAATGTAAGGAGATTATCGCACTCAAATATAACGTGGTTTACCTGGGCTGGCTTAAAATTAGAAGCGGGTGGCATCCTGATAGCTTCACACACATTTAGCCGCCGAATGCTGCCCGGCTATGGCCCAGCTCCATTGCCCCTCGGAGGGGTGCTCTGGCAGCCATTTTTTTCAAGCTGGAAAATTCCCAGCTTTGAAAAGAGGTGAGAGGAGTGCCCCTTGGCAGTAAGCCGCATTATAACTGAGTATGATAATCTCCTAAATGCTGTACTTTAACTCATATATTGTGGGGTGCAATTTGAGTTTCCAAGGGTGTTAACCCTTTTAAAGGGAAACAAAAAGTATGAAAGCTAAACTTGTTAGAGTTCAGCTTTTATCAGCAGAGCAGCAAATGTCTGAGTCAGACTATTATTTTAAATCTGTCTTCCTAAGAAATAAAGACTAACTCAGAAAAACAACAAACATGTAGTCTGTGGTTTAAAAACAAACAATAATTGCTTTAATAATGACTGGGTTTCCAAAGGGCGGGATATAAATAAATATTATTATTATTATTATTATTATTATTATCATTATTAAATATTTGCATAAAATAACTGAAACCTATTCGTACTGATGATGGTTTGAGTGAGGAGAAATAAATCTCACCATCTTTTAGATGGCAGGAAGATGGGATGACAACTGACTGCTTGAAGCAGTTTAGACTCTTGGGAGAGATCTGTTAAACTGCCTCCAAGAGTCAGTGACTAAAGTCACGTGATAGAATGAGAGAGAGAGAGAGAGAGAAGTCCCTGTCTAACTAAAGAGGGAAAAGAGAGTGCAATGCATATTTCTTCCAACATATACCGGTATATAAAAAAAGAAACCATTCCCTGTTGAAAGGCAAGAATATAATCTGTCCTGGAAGCACTTTTCCCACTCTGCTCTCTCATCCATGAAGACTTTAGGGTGAGCACAAACAGTTATGCCTGCTGGGATTTTGTAAATTCTTTGCCAACATTTTTCATTGCCTCATCCTTTAGATCCTTTGTTACATGCCCCTAAGTTTTACCCTCGACTTATTCATAGGTCATATCAAAACCCTAATTTTGGCCCCAAAACCTGCACACAGTTTATAAATCAGACCAACTTACAATCAAGTATATACATTAAATATGAGCAGGGGCCCTTTCACTACATGGTTACAGTGTTATGATTTTACTTTATGTACCACAGCAACATCCAGTAGAATCCTGGGATTTGCAGTTTAGGGAGTGATGCTTTAGAATATTCAGCCAAACAGCTCTTCTACTGCTTTCTTAAACTATAAATACCTGGATGTTGTTGTGGCTGTTAAAGTGAAATCGTAATGCTATAACTGCATGTTTGGAAGCCCCCCATAGGTAACGTTGCTTAACCACAAGAAGAATTGGTTTTGTTTCCATTTCTAATTGTTACTAAGGTTAAGTGAAAGAATATTAATGCTTATTTCTTAGCTTCTGCTCAAGTATCTTAGCAGCACATTCATTTGCCATTCTGCAGAACCTCTAGCTTGGAAAATCCTATAAGTATATAAAAATCCTATAAAATAAAGCTGGGGAAATGTCCAATTAATAATAAGCAGTGATTCCAGCCTGCTGTCCTCTGTTGGTTAAACACCTATGAGCACTGCAGGTGAGGAATGCTTAATAACATTTAGTTCAACAGTTTTAAAACATTCAGAAATTAATATTGACAGTTCAGAGAGAGAGATAAAGAGAATATAAAGAGAATTTCCCCCCAGTCAATTAATTACATGAATGCTTAGTTAATTTGTGTTGCGATGCTCTTCCACTGACATGGGAGCAAGTTCTGTAGGATATTTTTGGAGGCTGTCAGAAATATGCACAGCTTGAAAAAGCAACTGGAAGTTGAACCTGGAGATTTTTATAAGCAAAGCATGTGCATGTCCCTCTGCCGAATGTGTGGCAGGGTATTATGGGGTAGGAATCAACAAGTGGAAAGGAAGGTGCTCGGCACTTCATACATCTATTGAACCTATGTTGCCATCTCATTCTCACTATGAACTCTGTTGAGTGGGCATACTACAAATTTAAGGGCACAACAGTGGGCTAAAAGGGCTTCTGAGAGGATTAAGAAAGCTCTGAAATTGGAAAATGCAGGGGATAATAAGAACATGACAAAGGAATGCAGGTTATTTCTCCCTTATCCAGAATTCCAAAATCCAAATATTCCAAAATCCAAAATTGGTTGTATGTGAGGCTGAGATAGTCACTCCTTTGCTTTCTGATGGTTCAGTGTACACAAACTTTGTTTCATGCACAAAAGCATTTATAATATTGTTTATAAAATTACCTTCAGGTTATGTGTATAAGGTGTATATGAAATATAAATGAATTTCATGATTAGATTTGGGTTCAATCACCAAGATATCTCATTATCTATGTGCAAATATTACAAAATCTGAAAAATTCTGAAACACAAAACACTTCTGGTCCCAAGCATTTTGGATAAGGGAGCATCTGTATGCCCCATCTCCCACCCACCAATAATTCCCTCCCTGTTCTCAAATTGGTTTTCTGAAGCAAATTGAGGGCACGAATGCTGATTTTGCCTTGAAATGTTTAGTCCTGTTAGAAACCCCAGTGGGTTGGGGGCATGGAATCAGGGCTGGTGACTAGCTTCATGATAGGCATGCATCTGAGGTTGTTTTGTAATGAGGTGATTTATTGCTCACTAATGCTTGGTGCTTATAATGAGCCCTTTTAATGATGAGATTTGAAAATATTATCTACCCTGTGATATTCCTGAGGTTACAAATTGTTGATGTATGATGCAATTTAATGGAGACAAAGTTTCCTTTACCATGAAGGGTGAGCACAAGGGGTGAATCAAATTACGAGTAAATCAGTGAGAAACAACATAGACTACATCACAATTAATGGTAGTTCTCTGACCTAAATCTGCAAAGGGAAACCATGGTCGTACCTACCTTGTGTTCACTTAGGAAAATGGTCCTTTAACAATAACAATGGTTCTGTGGGTATTGAAAATTCTGTATTTTTACAAAGCTGTAGTAATGGAGAAAGAAAAGCAGATTTCAGAGGTGACAATGGACGATAACGGGAATATATTTGCACAAAGAGTACATTATATGTAAGTATGTTATATTAGAACTTTATGTTGCTGTATAGGGAAGTAGAAAGAGAGGAAAGCCACATGGCAGATGGATGGACTTTATTAAAGAGACCACGAATATGAGTTTGCAGGTGCTGGGGAGAGCAGTAGAGGACAGAGGGGGCTGGAGTTGTCTCATCCATAGGGTCACCATGGGTTGAGATCAATGCGAAGGCAGTTAACAGCAACAACAAATTTGTCAAAGTACTTGGAAGAAAATTATACAAACATAATTAGAAAGTAAAGCCAACATTTACATTGATGTTTTAAGTGGAAGCAATTACTTGTATGAAAATAGAAACATATGGGAGTGCTAGAAATTGGACCAATTTTGTAGCAAAGTGTTTGAAAATTAAAAGACAATCCTTGCCTGTAGCAACTCAGTAAATTGGCAATATGGGAAGTTTTTCTGGGCAGAGAATTCCAAACAAAGGCACTACCACTGAGAAGTCTCTATTTCACTATAGTTATGACCTTTGGAAAAAAAAATATAGGACCAAGAATAAAGTCTCCTCTGCCAATCTTGATGGACAGGGAGATAGAAAAATATTTTGATTATTGTGAACACAGTAAAGAGTGCTGTGACACCTCAGAGACACAGGTTTATTATTCCATGTATGTAAAGGGATCTTGTAGCACCCTTGAGATTAACTGAAAGGGAGAAGTTGGTAGCATGGGCTTTCATATACTAGAGTCTGGAGCATGGGGTGGAGTAGAAGATTCAGGGACAGACCTATATATACACTCGTCCCTCCATATTTGCGGCTTTGACTTAGCGGATTTGATTATTCACAGATTTTATTAATAAGTTCTCTCTAGGAATATCTAGCTTTAGATATTTTGGTCAGCTTTAACCAAAAGTCTCATTGAAGAACTTAGAGATTCCTAGAAAGAACACTCCACCAGACATTTTGGCTCCTCCAGCACAATTCTGTGGTCAATGTCTGGCAGATGTTGACCACAAAGTTGTTAGACCTAGAAATTCCTAGAGAGGTGTTCTCTCAGGTATTTGTGTTTTTCCACATTCACTGGGGTCCTGTGCCCCTAACCCCCAGTGAATGTGTAGGGAGAAATGTACAGGCTGTGTGTGAGAATGTCCATAGGAATGCAAAACTTTGTGGGTGTGGAGAGGAGATAACAAATTCAGTTTTAACTATGACCGTTGCGGGACAAGGCAGGAGGAAGGATGTTGTCTAAAGCCAAGGTAAGTAGATAAACATATGAATGAGTATTGGAATATAGTGTGGGAACCTGAAAAGAGATGTGACAAACTGGGTAAGAGTGCCTTCATGAGGCTGTGTGTGTGTGTAGTGTGCCAGGAAACCATGTGTATGTGTCTGAGCCTTCTAATTGCCTGTTGACTTATGGCGACCCCATGAAAGTCACAGAATCATAAAGTTGGAGGAGACCACAATGGCTATCCAGTCCAACACCCTGCCTTTCAAGAATACCCAATCAAAACAGTCCTGACAGATGGCCATCCAGTTTCTGTTTTAAAATGTCCAAAGAAGTGGACTCCACCTCACTCTGAGGCAGCATGTTCCTCTGCCAAACAGCTCTTACTGTCAGGAAGTTCTTCCTAATGTTTAAGTGGAATCTATTTTCTTGTAGTTTAAATCCATTGCTCTGGATCCAAGTCTGGCAGCAGAAAATAAGCTTGCTCCATCCTCAATATGACATCTGTTCAAATATTTGGCTTTCTTAGCTGCTGTATCACATTGCTGACTCATGTTCAGTTTGTGGTCCACTAAGACATGCAGATCACTTTTGCATATACTGCTATTAATCCAGGTGTCACAAATCCTATATCTGTGCATTTCACTTTTATTGCTCAAGTATAACATCTTACATTTCTCCCTGTTGAAAATCATTTTGTTAGTTCAGGCCCCGTTTTCTAATCTGTTAAAGTCATTTTGAATTCTGATCTTGTCCTCTGGGGTATTAGTAACACTTCCTAATTTGGTGTCATTTGCAAATTTGATAAGCATGCCCTCTATTCCATCATTCAAGTTATTGATAAAGATGTTGAATAGCACTGGGCCCAGGACTGAACACCGTGATATCTCGATAGTCCCTTCTCTCCAGGATGAGGAGGAGCCATTGTTAACTACCTTTTGGGTTCAGTCAATCAACCAATTTATTTTTTGCAAAGATATCATGGGGGACCTTGTCAAAGGCCTTACTGAAATCAAGATTTGCTACACTCATAGCATTCCCTTGATCTACCAAGCTTGTAACTTGTGTGGGTCCATATACAGGCTAAAAGGCATCATCAGGTTTTGGGGAATTTTGTGGTTAGCAAAACTGCAAAAACCAAAAGCAAAACCAAAACAAACCCTTGAGGGGAAAAACTCAAAGGAGGAGAAAAACTTGAAAGAACCTAGTGAAGACCAAGCTTTTATCAGTGAGTCACAGAATGTAAAACTTGGGGAGGGTAAACAGAATGGAAAATTATGGATATCTAACCATCAGTCTAGCATCCTGAATAAGAGTGCTCAAGATTGCAATATTTGGTGTCAGGTTTCATTTGTCTAAAATGCAACATACATCCAGATGTTGAGGCAATCTACTTTTTTATTCTGTTTTGCAAGAATTAAAGCACTATTTGTTCTCTTTCTGAGGACAATTCCCTCCTCCCCCAACACAATCAAATTTGTTAAAGGTAGTGATGAGTACATGCAACCTTTGAACAATTCTGAGGTGGGAAATGAACCAACAAGATTTGGAAGCAAAAACTAAGAAAACTGAAGATTTTTGGCATTTTACAGGTCATGTTAAGGTTGAAGCTTCATTTTGAGTCAAGGCATGTGTATGAATATACTTGTGTTCTGTTATCCACAAGCTGCTATGAATGTAAAACTTGTGATTAATAACTGACTTATTACAAGACTGTTTCTAGTGAATATGATATATAATGTTGTGAATCAAGAAAATATTGATTTGACCAGTGTGTCAACTCTGGGCAAACACAACATTCTCTATATTTTGTTAAGGAGTTGTTGGATTAAATAGAACATGACATAGTCAGAGAAATTGTGGGTCAACATAATCCCAATTTTCAGTGCAGCTCCCATTTTTGCAATCCAAGCCATAAATGGTTGTTTCTCAGAAAATGTCACCAGCAGAAGTTTTTTTTTATCTAACACTAGTTCAGAGAATGCCTTCATAGTGACATTCTGTTAGAATTTTTTTTTTTTTTTTTTTTGGATGGAGAATATCTTTTTTGATGGAGGGGACGGGTTGGAATGACCAGAGGGATTTATCTAATCAAGATATATATTTGTTAAATTCCACAAAGCTGAGGGGATGCCAAGTGTTCTACACAGGAACCATAAGTCAAGTCCTGAAGTTCAAGGAAGATTTTAGAATTGGATGAATTGACTGAAAATCAGCATTTCCAAAACCAGTGACACTTGCTTTTGTATTAAAACTGGAGTTTCATTGAAGCCTTACCTCCAATGAGGACCATTTGTATTTTCTCATTTTGTTCCCAGAATATCAATAAGATCTTCCATTGAAAAAAAGTCTAGACATGTCCACTTAGACATGTGCATTAGGACTTGGCTTTCTGGAATGCTTCTGGGATTCACTTGAAGGCTGTGTCAGGCAATTTTAGCTATCCTTCCTCTTTCAGGAGGGTTGAGTAGTCTTATCGTGACTGAAGCCAGGCAAAGAAGGGTGTGGAGAGATCATTGTTGCACCAAACATGTCAGAATGCACCCAATGTGGTGTTTTTCACTTTTCAACACACACCTAAGCTACACTTAATACTGGGGCTGGTCTTTGAACTGAAGGAGAAGATGGTTTCTTTCCTCTCTTCCACACATAGTACTGGCAATTGGGTCTTCTTTTAACACTGGCAAGAGGGCAACATCTGCTCCTATATCTGTGGCATCAGGCTAGTTTGGGAAGTGAATGACAGGCTGAGTGGCATATATGAATCTGTTTTCCAACAGAGAAGTATGACCAAGAGCTGATACTCCTGTCCTCAATCCCTCGTCCCCTGCCAGCATCTGCTGCCTAAGGTGGTCACCACAACCTGTCTATTGGTAGGGCTAGTTCTGTTTGGCACACTTAAGGAAGCTGGGTAAACAATCCAATAAAAGTTACTACTACTAGCAGTAGTTATTGTCATCATCATCAAGCAGCCTGCATTTCCATTCTAGTTTCAGAGGAAGAGAAACACTCCTCCTCATCAACCAGCATGGGTATACACAGATTTTTCTCCTATAAATTAGTGTCAGGGACAAAGAGAGTGATAACCTAAATAGACTGGAGACTGAAGAACCAGTGTCCACAATGCCTAAACAGAATTCAACAGGTCTGGCAAGCAAGAGAGTTGTTAAATGTAAGGATAATGGCACACAGTTTGGGAATTGCCACTCTGAACTACTCTCATGTTAGCTCTCATAGTTAAAAAGAATATATATATATTTGTTTAAAAATAGTTGTTTGTGACATAACTTATAGATAATACAAGAGACTTGATATAGTTGAATAATATATATTTTTTATTTTAAAAAAAGACAGATGAAATTGCATAAACATGTTCTTAAAGAGAAAGGAAAGATGTTGTTGTTGTTAACTGCCTTCATGTCAGCCTCAACTCAAAGTGACCCTGCGGATGAAACATCTCCAAGACCCCCTGCCCTCAGCTGCTCTGCTTAGGTCTTATAGATTCAGACCTGTGACTTCCCTAATTGAGTCTATCCACCTGACAGTCTTCCTCTCTTTCTACTGCCCTCTACCTTTCCTAGCATTATTGTCTTTTCTAGTGAGTTGTGCCATCTCATGATGTGGCCAAAGTATGAGAGCCTCAGTTTTGTCATCTTGGCTTCCAGAGACAGTTCAGGCTTGATCTGTGATTAAGCAAGGAGGAGGAACATTCTTTGTATACTATAAGTCCGGGGGGGGGGGAAATTTAGGAGAGGGAAAGACTGGCAAGGCAGAGAAAGAGTTTAGATGTGTGAGAAAAGAGAGAGTAAGTATGCAGAGCAAAAGATGAAAGCCTGAGGTTGAGCACTAAGGAGTTTCTAACCCAAGCAAAGCTTGCAACAGCTGAATAAGCACTAGGTAGAGGTTTCAAGTGCATATACACTGTAGAAATAATGCAGCTTGACCTACTTTAACTGCCATGGTTCCAGCCTACAGAATCCTAGGATTTGTAGTTATGTGAGGCACTACTAGCACTCTTTGGCAGAGAAGGGTAAAAATCTTGCAAAACTACAGATCCCTGATTCTGTAGGATGGAAGTACAGAACTTAAAGTGGTGTCAGACTACATTATTTCTACAGTGTAGATGCACCCATAATAGACAGAGATACCCCGTTTGAACAAGCAAAGCTGAGTACTTTCATCAGTATATAATAATGCATATATGCATCTGGATTTGTCTCTTATGCTCAAAGAGCTTTCAAGTGGAATGGTTGCTTCTTTTTAGCTCTTATTTTACACATGTGTGTGTATGTGTATATGTATGTGTACACACAGACACACACACACACAGACACACACACACACACCCATTTATATACAAAAACATACACACTTTGAGCTTTGAAGAGAGCTGGGAAAGATATATGTATATCTTTCGACCAGACTATGTAATGACTTTAGACACATTTTAAAATCCCATAGTTGGAACATGCTCTTTAAAAAGAAAATCTATGGGAGGTTCCATCCCTGGATGGGGGCAAAAAGGAGTGAACCTTCTGCCTCCCTTTTTTTCCCTGCAAAAAATGCTCTTATCAAAGCTGTTATCCTAAATTATTTTAAAATGGGGGGGGGGGGTTGCAAATAGCATCTGGGTGAAAAGCTGCTTTTTCCTGTGCCACAGCCACAGTCTGGTATTGGAGAGGGTTTTGGTTTTTTTTGCAGGGGGTGCTCTAGCGTCATTCTGAAAACAATTTGATGCTGCCATTGCCATATACAGAATTTTAAAACATGCTCAACATTTATCTGAGTCTTATTCTCAGCACTGGAATCAGTGCCCTTGGGAGCAGAAATGAGCACTCATTAATCCTCTTTTATGGATGTATTCCACATGTTTATATATTAGCCCTGTTTGCTGTTTGCTGATATATTAACTTGCTGTCATCCACCATCTTTCAAAGAGCCTTTCCTTTCCCCATGACATTCTTGCTGTGTGTATGCTTTAAATCCGTGAAATGATTAATTCATTTGCCCTATACAGATTCAGGGCTTGTCCAGACTGGCCCGTAGTCTCACAATTTAATGGGAATTGTACATGAATTTTTTCAAGATTAATATATATATATATATCCATATGACAAACCTCCTGTCCTTGTCTACTTCTCATGAATATCTGGGATTATTTATAACTTTTTAAATGTAGGCAAGGTGTAGTCTTCCCCAATCCCTGCATCCTGTGAGTTTCAGATACAGGCAGGGATAAATCCCCTGTATCCATTATCTTGGATACAGTGCTCAATGCCAGGTCAGTAAATGGAAAAAATGTATCTGATCCAGGACTTGATCCTAAATGAGCATACTGACCTGGCTTATATTACAAAGACCTGGCTAGATGAATCTCTCTCAGCTTTGCCTACCTGGGTTCTTTGTATAGCAGCAAGGCCTGGAGGTAGGATGGAGAGTGGAGTTGCAGTGGTCTATCATGATTCCATCTCTCTCACCAGGTGCCCTGTTTGCTGGGCTTGAATGTGTTTTTGAAGATAGGTGGCAAGGAGAGATTTTGTTGATGTATCACCCACCCCACTGCTCAACAATCTCCCTTCCTGAGCTGGCTAAGTTGGTCTTGGCAGTAGTATTTGAGTCCCCTGAATTTTTGTATTTGGGGATTTCAACATCATTGTGGAGACTGCTCTGTTAGGAGCAGCTCAGGATGTCATGTCTTCCATGACAACCATAGATCTGTCCCAAGTAGTATCTGGTGCCAGCCATGCTGCAGGACACACTCTAGACTGAGCTTTCTGTTCTTGGTGGGCTGATGGTGATCTGGGTGTGGAGGAATTTTCTGTAGTCCCATTATCATGGACTGATTACTAGCTGGTGGGGTTTAGATTCACTGGGATTCAGAGTCTCTGCAGGGGTGCCCCAGGAGGCTTATGGATCCAGAAAGTATATGGTAAAGATATTCCACATTGACAAGGTTGTCAAGTTGTGTCCAACCGTAGGGTGTGGTGCTCATCTCTGTTACTAAGCCGAAGAGCCAGCATTGGCAGAGACTAGTCTGTGATCATGTGGCCAGCATTATTGCACAGAATACTGTTTACTTTCCCACCAAAGTGATGCCTATTATCTACTTGTATTTGCATGCTTTCAAACTGCTAGGTTGTCAGAAGCTGGGACTAGTGACAGGAGCTCACCCATCATGCTGCACCTAGGCCTCGAAGTGCCAACCTGCCAATCTTGCCATCAACAGAGCCAGCATCTTAACCACTTGAGCCACCGTATCCCCATACACACACACACACACACCTTTTTACAGTGCCACTGTACTTGAGCATCCACAGATTTTGGTATCCACAGAGAGTGTCCTGAAACCAAACTCTAGCAGATACCAAGGGCCTCCTGTTTGTGTGTGTATGAATGAATGAATGAAAAAATAAATGAATAAATGAAGCATCCATGGATTTATCATCAAGAAAGAGGCTCTCTTCTTGACTGTGTGGCTGGTGCATATGTTTCCTTAAGACATCCATTACCAAAATAAATTCTCAGCTGAATAGACTTAACTTTCTAAGGACATAGGAGTGAGCAGCCATGCAGTTAGCCTCTTGCCCAAGGCAAGTAAGCCTTTTTTCTGGGTGGGTTGTTTGCCCTATCAGTCTGCGGAAGCTGTGGCCCATAGATTATGAGCAAGCAGGCTTCCATTAAGTGCAAAATAAATTATCAGAGCAAAAGCAAATTGAATAAATGCTCCCACTGGCTTGGTATGCCCACACATCATTTTGTGTGGACACATTTTGGGTGTGTGTGTTCCTTCTATGTATACTCAAATCTGAGCTGTGTATGTAGCCTTACCCTGCAGTCCTGCTCAATACTGAATTACATATTGTAGCCTTTGGAAATAAATAGTAAGATTGATTTGTTAAGCAGTGTGTTTCATTACATACCTTTGGAATTCTGTTCTAAAAGCTCCCTAAAGCTCCCCCTAAACGTACTTTTTATTAACTTCCATGATCTGATTTTATTTTTAATTTGCACATTTGAGTATGTATACATTTATATCAGTTTATTGAATTTACACAATTTTAGGAAAGGAGTTTCTGTTGGGGCACCTAAAATATTCAGGTGAACAGTAGCACGGATGATATAAAAATATTACATAGGCCAGACCTTGGAAAAGTAGTCATGCCAACTGAGTCATTTGAGGAGCTAGAATCTAAAAAGGGTAATTTTTAAAACTGGTTACTAGTAAGGTTTAGCCACACTGCAGAATTAAAGCAACACCACTTTAACTGCAATGACTTATCCTACAGAATACTGGGGTTTGTAGTTTGGTGAGGCACCAAAGCTCTCTTACAGACCAGGCTGAATATCTCACTAAACTGTAAATCCAAGGATTCTGTAGGATAAGTCATGGCAGTTAAAATGATGTCATACTGTCAAAGGAGCCCTGGTGGCGCCGTGGTTAAATGCTGGTACTGAAGCCATAAGGTTGTGAGTTCGAACTCTGGGCTCCAAGGTTGACCCAGCCTTCCGTCATAGGTCGGTAAAATGTGAGCACCCAGCTTTTTGGGGGGGGGGCACCTGGCTTACAGTTGTAAACCACTTAGAGAGTGTTGAGTTCACTGATAAGCAGTATAAAAATGTACATGCTATTACCATTGTTATACTGCCTTAGTGTGGCCAGAGAATAATACTGTCCCTGCAAATGAGTCAAAGATGTGTGTACGTGCACACACACATACACAGTTGTCCCTCCTAATCCATGGATTCTTTATCAACAGATTCAACCTTCCACAGCATGAAAATATTTTTCAAAAATATAAATTCCAAAAAGCAAACCTTGATTTTGCCATTTGCTATAAGAGGCACCATTTTACTACACCATTCTATTTAATGGTACTTGAGAATCCACGGATTTTGATATCAATGGGGGATCCTGGAACCAAACCCCAGCAGATATCAACGGCTCACTGTATAGAGAGAGAGAGAGAGAGAGAGAGAGAGAGATGTTTGGACAGATAAGAATTACCATAAATTGAGCTCTTAGAGGAAATAAGAATATGAAGACAAAGAAGAAGGACTTGATTACCGAAAACATTATCATCTAAGAACTGTGAGCTTTAACCCAGACTCTCCTTATATAAAAAAAATGTTTAGCAGAAACAGCCTAGGTATTTTGACATATTGGATTTGCCAAAGGAGGCATGGAAGTTTATTTAAATAATACGCAGGGATTCTTAGCCTGGGACTCTTTTATCTATGAGGAATTCTGGATTTTGTGTGTCTTATTGTGATCATAATTTAGAGGGAATAAGTGAATTAGTTGAGAACTCTGTTTTTCACAGTGTGTAGCATTGTGGCAGCACTTTCAAGATGATGCTCTAAAGAAAAAGGAGCCCAGAATAGCAGTAGTACATTTTTATTGTTGTTATTGATCTGTAGGGAGAGGTGGGAAATATAAATAAAAATTATTATTATTATTATTATTATTATTATTATTATTGGCTGCAGAATAATTTCATATGGGGGAACAAAAGAATGTGGCAGAGATTATTGTTGGGGGAGTAAGGAGAGGCTTTTAATTTGTTTTGCTTTGGTATGTCTGCTAACGTTCCTGCTCAAATAGCTTTGGGGTTGGAAAGTCGTGTCCACAGATTGCAAAAAAGAGAGAAGAAAAATGCCTTTCCTTTTCAAAGGAATCTAATCTGTGGTGGTCATAATTTCTATGGCTGGTGTCATAGCACAGATGACATTTTCTGCTTTCTGTGTATGTGTGTGTTCAGTAGTGTAGCAAATATGCCAAGCTTCAAATATGTGTGGTGAATAATTGCATAATCCTAGCTATGGGATAACATTGCCCTTACTCTATTGATACAGGCAGATATGTATCATAGTAGAAAGTATGGTGTAATGGTTTGAGTGTTGGACTAGGACATTGGGAGATGAGGGTTCAAATGTGATATACCACACACAAATGTGCAAGTAAAAAAAAAACAGATTCTACAAGTTAATAAAAAGTACTCTTGGGGGAGTTTTGGGGAGCTTTTAGATCAGAATTCCAGACGTATGCAATGAAACACACTGCTCAACAAATCAATCTTAATATTTATTTCTAAGGGCTATAATATGTAATTCACTGATAAGCATCTACCTTGAGCAGGACTGCAGGATAAGGCCATGGAAAGCCATTGGGTGATGTTGGACAAGCCACACACTCTCAGCCTAGAGGATGGCAATGGCAATTACCCTCTGAAGAAACCTGCTAAGAAAACCTTATAATAGGTTCACCTTAGGGTCGCCATGAGTCAGAAATGACTTGAAGGCACACAACAACAAAGGAAGAATCAGGAGTGTGGTCTCTCTCTCTCTCTTTTTTGCCACAGGCTTGCCTGTAAGCTCATATGCTTCAGCAGTGCAACAACCCTGACTGTTATATTTTGTGGTACCCACACTTCAGAGTATCCTTCAATGCAGTAACGTCATCTTACATTTGTACTGGGAAATCATCTCTTAGCAACAGGATACTTATGGTGTCCCCCAACCAATAATTGTTTCTTTTCTGGCAACTGTTGCTTTGTCAGCTACTGTGATCCTTTCAGTTACTTTAGTAACTTTAAAAAAGTTTAAATGTATCCTTTTGGAATTGCTAAGCTTCTAATAAGAACATTAATGCAGTGGCAGTAAGAGTCTTATGGGAGCATACAGCAAGATTTGAGCAAAGAAGGAAAACTCACCCGGAGAACAATGTGTTTTGCAAGCAGAAGGTTCTAAATTGTTGGAATCCTCAGCCAGAAATTTGATTCAGCAAAAGGATATACACATTGCACAATTATAGTGGGCCTTTGGTATCTGCTGGGGTTTGGTTCCTGAATCCCCATGGATACCAAAATTTATGGAGGCTCAAGTCCCCTTCAATACAATGACATAGTAAAATGGTGTCCCTGATATAAAATGACAAAATCAAGGTTTGCTTTTTGGAATTTATATATTTTTAAAATATTTTCAAGCCGTGGATGCTTTTATCCACCTGAATCCATGGATTAAAAATCAGTGGATACAGAGGGTCGATTGTATAACGTTTTTGTACCACTTTCTCTGTGATGGTTTTGTCCTGCAAAAATCTGAGATTTGTAGTTTGGTGAAGTACTTGGAGTTCTCTGGAGCAGCCCTGGTGGCGCAGTGGTTAAATGCCTGTACTGCAGCCACTCACTCATAGACCACAAGGTTGCGAGTTCAATACCAGCCAGGGCTGAGGCTCGACTCAGGCCTGCATCCTTCCGAGGTCGCTAAAATGAGTACCCAGCTGTTGGGGGGCAATCAGCTCACAGTTGTAAACCGCTTAGACATCCCATAGCGCGATATGAAGCGGTATATAAATAAGCTGCTTTGCTTTGCTTTGCTCTGGTCTACTCCCTACAGCATTGGAGCTGGAAGAGAATTTTAAGTAGTCCAAGAAACTATAAATCTCAGGATTTCATAGGACAGAGACAGGGCAGTTAAAATGGTATCATACCTCCAACACTTCTTTGCCTCAGTCTTCTCACAAAAGGAAAAGGGTGTTCAACCTGAGGAAAATGGGGCAGAGAACACAACAGGAGAAATGCAGCACAGAATAAGGAAAGAGGAAGTACAGAAATACCTGGTTAACCTAGTTTTATGTATTACTTGTTTTAATGGAGGAATTTACCTCCTTATATCGTGTTTTTTTTTTAAATTGTATCGGGTTTAATAACTTTTTAGGGGGGGGAGGGGGAGGTAATTGTTCTTAACTGTTGTTGATAATTTTATGATGTAAGCCGCCCCGATTGTGCTCAAAAGTTAAATAAAAGTTATTATTATTATTATTATTATAAATGAATTTAAGTCTCCAGGACCAGATGAACTACATCCCAGGATATTAAAAGAACTGGCAAATGTAATCTGAGAGCCGCTGGCAATAATCTTTGACAACTCCTGGAGAACAGGAAAAGTCCCAGCAGACTGGAGGAGGGCAAACATTGTCCCCATCTTCAAAAAGGGGGGAAAAGAGGATCACAACAACTATCGTCCAGTTAGTCTGACATCTACACCGGGAAAGATTCTAGAGCAGATTTTAAACAGAGTCTGGGAACATTTAGAAGGGAATGCTATAATCACTAAAAGTCAACATGGCTTTATCAAAAACAAGTCATGCCAGACTAATCTGATCTCTTTTTTTTGTTAAAAGTACCAGCTTGCTAGATGAAGAGAATGAGGTAGACATAGCATATCTTGACTTCTGTAAGGTTTTTGACAAGGTCTCCCACAATATTCTGTGGGCTAGACAATACACCTGTTAGGTGGATTAGTAACTGTTTGACTGACTGAACCCAAAAGATGCTCAGCAATGGCTCCGCTTGATCCTGGAGAGAAGTGATCAGTGGGGTGCAACAGGGTCCTGTCCTGGGCCTAGTGCTATTCAACATCTTTATCAATGACTTGGGTGAAAGAATAGGGGGCATGCTTCTCAGATTTGCAGATGATGCCAAATTAGGAGGAATAGCTAATACCCCAAAAGACAGGATGAAAATTCAAAATGATCTTAATAGATTAGAAATCTGGGCCAAAGCTAACAAAATGAATTTCAACACAGAGAAATGTATGATACTGCACTTAGGACAAAAAACAAACAAACAAACAAACAAACAAAAAACGAAATGCATAGATATAAGATGGGGGACACCTGGTTAACAAGACTACATGTGAAAGGGATCTAGGAGTCCTAGTAGACCACAAGTTGAACATGAGTCAACAGTATGATAACGCAGCTAAAAAGGCCAATGCAATTTTAGGCTGCTTTAATAGAAGTATAGTATCTAGACCAAGGGAAGTAAGAGTGCCACTCTATTCTTCTTTGATCAGGCCCCACCTGGAATACTGTGTCCAGTTCTGGGCACCACAATTCAAAAAGGATGTTGAAAAACTGGAGCATGTCCAGAAGAGGGCGACTAAAAAGGTGAAGGGTCTGGAAACCATGCTGTATGAGGAACGACTTAGGGAACTGGGTATGTTTAGCATGGAGAAGAGATGGACAAGAGGGGATATGATAGCCCTGTTTAAATATTTGAAGGGATGTCATATTGAGGAGAGCACTAGCTTGTTTTATGCTGCTCCAGAGAATAGGACTCGGAACAATGAATGCAAGCTACAGGAAAAGAGATTCCACCTCAACATTAGGAGGAACTTCCTGACAGTGAGAGCTGTTCCACAGTGGAATACACTCCTCAGAGTGTGGTGGAGTCTCTTTCTTTGGAAGTCTTTAAACAGAGGCTGGATGGTCATCCATCGGGGATGGTTTGATTTTGAGTTCCTGCATGGCAGGAGGTTGGACTGGATGGCCCTTGTGGTCTCTTCCAACTCTATGGTTTTATGATTCTATGATTTCACAGATGTAAGCCAGGATATATGTGACCATGCATGCAATATCAGAGTGTTTTCCAGATGGCAACAATTATTAATGAGGAAGAACAGAAACAGTAGGAGAGGCTGTAGCAGTTTGTTTTTTGCTTAAGCCTACAGGGAAGGGCAAAACCTCATCCCTCCTCTCCTGTCCCCCACTGCTGATTTGAGTGCAAACTACTGATGCACTTTGAACTCACTTTGCAGCAATTTGAAGTAAGCTGAGGTCAAAAGTAGAAAATGGAAGGAAAAGGAGAGAAACTGGAACTCTGAAAAAGTGAGTTGACAGAGGATTAATCAGACTGTCCTTACTAAATTTGGAGAGATGAGTAATTGGTATCAAAGTGCTGCAATTATGGTTTGGGTAAGATTATTGGAAAGGCCTTTTTCTACTTGAGAACTCAGAGAACTGTCATGGGATGTAGCTCCAAATGAAATGCCAGGCTGATGCTGCTACTACCTCCCTGGTGATCTCTTCAGTCTGCAATTTCCTGCATTTCTCAGGAACTCTGTTGTTCTCTTTAAGGGAAACTATCATGCGGCAAAAGTCCCATGCTCTGAATTACAACTAGCTGCACAGGCATTGCTAATATTCAGTTGACACTTTTTTTTTTAAAGCATTTTTAAAGTACCTTTGACTAGGGGTCTGTGGAGTATGCATCCCTCAGATGTTGTTGGGCCCATGGGCTTTAGCCAGCATACATAGACTGCTGGGAGTCTCAGTCCAGTAGTATCACTTCACCCACCCTGCCTTGTATTAAAAGTGTTCTGTCATGGTTTTCTTCTACAGTGAGTCCTCCACATTCACTGGTGTTAGGGATTCAGGACCCCCAGGCAACACCAAATCTGTAATATAACAAAGTCATGAAGTGTTCTTCTCCATTCTAGCAACCACACCATACTGTTAGTGGGGTGGTGAATCTATTTCATGTTTTAATCTGAACTTTAAGAGAGCAATCCAAGCTGCTGAACCTGTTTTGGGGGCAGGATCACCACAATGGATAGGTCCTTTAAAATTCAGACCTAGTGTAATTATGTATTACAGTACTCAGTACTGTACAGTACTAGACTCATGTATAAGTCTAGAAATTTTAGTCAAAAAAATTGACCCAAAAAACCTGAGTCGACTTATCCATGGGTCAATGTAAGTACTGCACTTTAACTGTTATAAAAAATGAAATTTTCCCTGGTGAAAGACAATAGTGTAATCTGCCCTGGAAGCACTGACATGCCTCTGCTGTCTCATTCATCCAGCTTTTAAGGTGAGCACAAACAGTTCTGCCGGCTGGAATCTTGTAAATTCTTTGGCATTGTTTTCATCCTTTAGATCCTTTGTTACATGCCCCTAAATTTTACCCTCAGCCTATCCATGGGTCATATCAAAATCCATAATTTTTGTCCCAAAACTTGCCCTCAACTTATACATGCCATTGACTTATAGTCGAGTATATATGGCCAACACAAAGCACATTCACCATCCTGTTGACGTGGAGGCTGCCAGCTTCCACTGGTTTACCATAATTGCAAGATAATTGCAAGAGGAATTGTTTGCAAGGGAAGAAGTTGGAATGTTGTTAATGGCTGATGTGACTTGTGGATCTGAGACATGATGATAATAATAATGGCATTTACAGGGTTCACAAAAAACAACAACCCTATGATACTGAATATGAAGTATGATATGCAATGTAGTTTCTTGGTAGCACTATTGTAAGGCATCCAGTGATGTAGTCAAGTCTTAGGACATTATCACACGGGGCTCAATCCAAACAGAATCCAAACGAAATGGCGAACGAATCCTGATTATTTGCCCGTGTTTCCACACGACGTCACACAGAACCCCGACAGAACCCCGACAGAAAGTGGAAAGAACCGAGATCTTTTGAATTTCGGTTTCTTCAGGAATTGCAATTGCGCGACGGGAATCATTTCACATTTACCGTAGGTCTGATAACCAAATACGTATTGTGGCACATTTCCCCGCTGTTGCCATGGTTCCAGCGAGCATTCCTCTCTCTGCGCATGTGCAGGAGGCTCATTTCGGCTACATTTACGGTTTTTTTTCTCTTGTGTGTGGACGTTCGATACACTTACTGTAAATGGCAATGAAGGTAATGACGTATGCGGAGACAAGGGTTATTTCCCGTTTATTTTCGGGATGCCTCATTTCCACTTTTATTTCCGCTTTCTGGCCCACGTGTGATAACGTCCTTATAGTCAAATCGAGTTTCAGGTCCTTGCAAAATACTTTCAAGTCAAGTGTCAAGTCAAGTCTCAAGCCTGGGAGCCAACTTTAACAGAAAAAGGAGGGGTGTGTGGGGGGTGTGGGGAAGGAGTTGCAATAACTAGAAAGTTAAGAAGGCATGCACAGAAAAATAATAATTAAAGGCCTTTAGGGCCTTTACAGACTGCCAGAAATGATGCAGCTTGAGGCCACTTTAACTGTCCTGGCTCAGTGCTAGGGAATCGTGGGAATTGTAGTTTTTTTTCTGGGACATTGAGCCTTCTCGGTCAGAGCTCTGGTGCCACAATAAACTACAGTTCCCATGATTCCTTAGCACCGAACCAGGACAGTTAAAGTGGCCTCAAGCTGCATTATTTCTGGCAGTCTGTAAAGGCCCTAAATTATCATAGGCAAGTTCAACATATCTTTATTTAAACAAAACTGTGCTGTTAATCAATTTTATCAAGATTGCATTTTAGGAAAACTATTTTCCCACAAGGTTGTGCTGTAACACCTATGAAGTGGGATGAATATTATACCCATGCTGTACTAGCCAGCATTGCGTAGTGGTTTGAGTGTTGGACTACAGCTTTGGAGACCAGGGTTTGATTCCCAACTCAGGCGTAACCTGCCCCCCCAAAACTGCACTGAGTGATCTTGGACAAGTCACATGCTCTCAGCCTTAGGGTAAGGCAATGGCAAACCTCTTCTGAATAAATCTTGCCAAGAAAACCCCATAATAGTTTTGCCATAGGGCGGTCATAAGTTGGAAAGAACTTGGAAGGCACACAACAACAACAACAACTGTATGAGACAGGATTTTGTTGGCTGTGCAAGCACTCAGAGGGGCTAGTTTGTTTCCTGAAAGCTGTGGCTGCTCACATAACATATGTAGGGAACATTTTGGTACAGAAAGCTGTGTTTGTATTTTGACAGCTGACCCCATCACTGGAAGTCCAGTCACTTTAAGCAGTAGGCAAGACTCACTCCCAAGAGTGCAAGGTGTGTTTCTCAGAGGGAAACAGCAAACGTGTTAGGCAAGAGCCTTGTGCTCTGGGAGTGAATCTTGCCTGCTGCTGCTAAGGAAAGCTGTAGAAGGATTTTCTACCTCAAGCCTGATGCCCAACATACGGTAGTTGTTTGATGTTCCCCCTCTGTTTTCTGTTCTGTAACATTTCTGGATGAATGGGTTATGTTACTGAGGTCAGGAAGGCCAGCAAGTCCATTGCTAAAAGTATACAAATTGGGATTCGAGTTGAGTGAATGCATCATTTATTGAGGAGTTGAGTCCAAGTCAAGTCACTGAAGTGACTTGAGTTTCACTTGAGTCCGAGTTAATTGAATAGAGCCTACATCACCGAAGTCCCTCTTGATTTTTAAAGGTTTCTGTGTACCACCTGTAAAACTATTACAGCAATGCTTTAGTGTCTCATATGCCATTGTGAGACTTAATTAAGAGGCAACAAATTGTTATAGATAACGGGATCAAAAGTTCAGCTAGCTCCACAATTGAGGATTTCTAATTAATATCTTTGGAGCCCCTTATGGGATGGGTGTGATAGGATGCTTTCAAAATACCAAATTCTTTTTACCAGCTTTCCTTTCTTCTACCATGTTATTGAATGCCTCTCAAACAATCCATCAAATGGAAAATCACAGCTTTCCGCAAACCCTGCTTTTCTGCTGCATGTTCTCCCATCCCTGTTCAGCCTTATGCAATATGAAGGTCAATCAATTGCTATTAGCAGTTTGTACCAATCAGTTGATTGTGAGTATAGCTACTTCATTTGTTCATGGGTCATTTTTAAAACAGATGATCTGACCTGTTTGAGGCAAACTTTCATCATTGACAAGTGTACAGACTCTCATAGTCAGAATCCAGATTTCAACATGCAGTTATAATAATATATTTCACCACTAACTGTTGTATTTTCATGCTCTTGTTTAATTTATATCCCAAGGCAACTCACAATAGGAATTGATGTAGAATACAGTGAAAACTCTCTCTCTCTCTCTCTCTCTCTCCCGCTATATATATATATATATATATATATATATGTCCTGTGCCTTGCCATTCTTAATACAAAGTTGTTATTATGCAAAGGGATCTTGTAGCACCTTTGAGAGTAAGGGCCTTTACAGACTGCCAGAAATAATGCAGTTTGAGTCCACTTTAACTGCCCTGGCCCATTGCTAGGGAATCATGGGAACTGTAGTTTATTGTGGCACCAGTGCTCTCTGACAGAGAAGGCTCAATATCTCAGAAAAAACTACAACTCCCATTATCCCCTAGCATTGAGCCAGGACAGTTAAAGGGGTCTCAAGCTGCATTATTTCTGGCAGTCTGTAAAGGCCCTAAGTGAAATAAGTTTTTGCATAAGCTTTCTAGACATAGGGGCTATGCAGACGGGCAAAAAGAGGTGCTTTGAGGGTGACTTGTAGGCATGGCATTTAGACAACACATGCCTAAAAGTCACCAGAAAACACCCTCTAGCTGTTGTGTGCTGAAAAAAGCCGCTCCATGCATACCTTCGCATGTACGTATGTATGCAGCAACACTGGTGCACCAGAAAACAGCTGTATAAATGCACCACCACACATGTGGCGCAAATTGACTCGGTGATCCAGAACATGCACCCTATGATGCAGGCTTTAATTTAAAGTGCCCTATGCTTCCAGGTGTGGATGCACTGGTGCAGGTGTGCTTGAATATTAGAACCGTAGCCCTAACCCTAATTGTAACTCTATGCATGCACCCTAGCAGCTGTCCTCTGTTATGACAATAAATGCACTTTGTCAGCATGCACAGCAATTTGCATGAAAGAGGCTTTTGTGACCTGCACACCACTTCCTGGCATGATTGGAGGGTGTGTGTGTGGGGGGGCTCCTGGAGTAATATCACTGTGTCCTGTTGACAATGTTCCTTGCATGACCACCAGCTACATGTATCTAGTCTATCTACACAAACTTCCCTTGAATGTACCTCTACCCTCCCCCTGATCTATGTGGGACATGTTTTGTGGAGGACAATTGAGTAGGTGTCTTTTCAGTTGACAAACTTGTTTCTTCGCCCCAAGGGTGGCACAATCAGACAGTGGGACCTTTCTACTGCACCCACTCCTTGGGGGGAAGCAGAGTCCAGTGAATCCTTGCATGATATGTGGGTGTATGACAGGTCTTGTGCAGGTGCACAAGGATACTGAACTTCATTCAGTTTTGTACACAGAGAGTGACAGACTGTATACTAGCCTATGCCAGGTCCTGCGCAGGTGCACAGGGATGTTATTCTGCACAGGTGTGCAGAGATGTGCTCCTGCGCATGTGTGCATCTGTCTGAGAGAGCAACAAAACAAAAAAATTAAAGCAGCTGCTGCCAGCCCAGACGGCAGTTCTGATGTATGGTATAACTCCAGGGGTCATTGGGGGGAGGCATTTCATGGAGAAATGGGAAAAAAGACTAATTTGAGGTGGTATTCCAGGTGCTGAAATGGGTTTGGGAGCCACAGTGGTCTCCTGTCCACACATTTCCATCCTTGTTCTTGTTTCTAAGATAGGGACAGACAACTGTCGGATGCTAGGGGTCTTCTGAGTTACACTCCCCTGATTAAAACTTTTAAAGATTTCCAGCCTAAGGTTTTACTCAGTTTTTCTTTGGAGAATAGATGGTTAAGAGGTGATATGATAGCCCTGTTTAAATATTTGGAGGGTTGTTATATTGAGGAGGGAGCTAGCTTGTTTTCTGCTGCTCCAGAGAACAAGACCTGGAACAACGGATGCAAGCTACAGGAAAAGAGATTCCACCTCAACATTAGGAGGAACTTCCTGACAGTGAGAGCTGTTCGACAGTGGAACACACTCCCTCAGAGTGTGGTGAAGTCTCCTTCTTTGGAGGACTTTAAACAGAGGCTGGATGGCCATCTGTCAGGGATGTTTCAATTTTGACTTCCTGCATGGCAGGGGGGTTGGACTGGGTGGCCCTTGTGGTCTCTTCCAACTCTATGCTTCTGTTATTGATGGATTCAGTGTGGCATTATTTACACATCTTAAAAGAAACTTCCCAGTCTCTGCTCTGAAGGCCACCAAAGTTGCTGTGCCTTGAACCGAATGTGCTGTGAGACCTGAAGGGACTTTTCCAAAGTGACAGTTATTGTAAGGTATTGCATTCCCAACACACCAGTACACTTCAGCAATCGTCACTTTGGAGAAGTCCCTCAGGAACTATCTGAGTCATCTCGCAGGCACTATGGCTGTCGTTTTTCCTTGTCAGCCTTGCCTGCAGCAGTCTGCTCCAGCCCTGTCCTGATCTCACCGAGCATTAATTATTAAAGTTGTTGTTTTGTATTCTCTGCGTGGCCTTCTATTTAAATATGTAAGGAAGAGGTAAAATATTCTTAAACCATTGAAATAAAGAGAGGACTTTTTTAGGGGCCACTTTTGGGCAGTGGAGTCTAGGCTGGCTTGTTCATTGTTGCTTTTCTGCTAGCAAAGATTTTTTAATTCAGGTAAGCCTTTGGAGAAGGAACTTGCTTGCAGGAAAGGGTAGTATGTTTTTCTTTACTGGTGTGCTTCAATTATATTTTAAATTTGTGCTTTAAATTTGTTATGTTTTCATTCATTTTACGTATTTGCTGTACTGACAACAAAGTTCCTGTGTTCCTGGGCATGACTACTTTAACAGAAACATTAGTACCAGAGTCAGAAATAACATGGAAAGATCAGAGATAGGTTTCTACACCACGGGAAAAAAGAACAGCTTGAACATGCTGTGGAGAGAAGGCAGGTTAGAGCCAGCCCTGGTGACAACCAATCAGGACTGAGCTGGCAACAGCCAATAGAATGTTGGGCTGTAAGGGGGGGAAAATCTGTTAGAAACAGTTGGAGGTCGGTTAGGGTTTGAATTCCAGACAGTGAGGGTCTGGTGGAGAAGGTTCCAGCATGGAACAGGGCTAAGGTCCAGAAGAGAGGGGCCTAATACCTATGCTAAACTCCAAGGGAGGGAGTTAATAAAGAGAATAACCCCTCGAGGGGCATTAATAGCCTTAAAGGCTGGCTATGATAATAATAATAATAATAATAATAATAATAATAATAATTTTATTTTTTACCACACCTTTTGCCGTGGTAATAAAAGCGGCTTACATCTAAAATTAGATTAAATAAAACTACCCCAAAATAAACAATAAAACAATATTGACAAATAACAATAACCCCCTATTAAAATATATATTAAATACTGATATAAATTAAAACATAAGAATTAAAACAATAGGCAATCTGGGGTGCAGTAAAGATGTAAGAAGGATGTCTGACTAGGCAAATGGAGTGATCTATTCTGGGTAGGCCTGCCAGAAGAGATCCATCTTGATGGCTTTTTAAAAGCCATCTAAGCTGGTTATTTGATGGATCTCTTCTGGCAAGGTGTTCCACAATCTGGGAGCGATGACAGAGAATGTCCTCTGGGAGGTTGCCACTAGTTTGGTTTTTATCGGTTGGAGCAACTTCCTCCCAGAGGACCTGAGGGTGCAGGGCGGATTATATGGAAGAAGGCGATCCCCTAGGCAAGTTGGACCCAGGCCATGTAGGGCTTTAAACGTCATCACCAACACCTTATACTGAGCTTGGAAACCAATAGGCAGCCAGTGGAGGGATTTCAAAACGGGCGTAATATGATCACTCCTTCATTTTCCACTAATCAACCTGGCTGCCATATTTTGTACTAGTTGTAGTTTCTAAGGACAGCCCCATGTAGAGTGCATTGCAGAAGTCGAGTCATGAGGTTACCAGTGCATGTACTACAGTTTCTAGGTCCCTTACTTCCAGGACCTAGTAAATAGTGGTAAAGGTACCCAAAGAAGGGCTGAGAGTGTCCTGTGGGAGTAATTGAAAGTGTTTCAAGGAAAGGAGTGTTTTAGAGTATTATTATTTGTCACTGTAGCCAATTATAACAAGTGCCGCAAGACCAAGTGAAACATTGTTACTTGTATTGTAAATAAAGTTTTGTTGTTACTTTATGAAACACTTGTCTACAGTGTGAATGAATATCCATGTTACTAAACCTTATACAAGATAGGTTATACCCAGGAGTTTTAGAAGAGAAGGTTGGGGAAGGAGTGGCTCTTTACATAGGGGGGTGGCAGCTGTGGGATGAAAAGGGTCCATGGTGTGGCCACAAATGAAAGAAAAGAAAAAGTGTGTGTGACACATGCTTTGGCAGATTTTTTTTTCCATTTGCAACTAAAGATCTGCCTAAATGTCCCAAGGCAGCAGATCCTTTTTGATCTTGCAAGCTAAGTAGGGTCAGCCCTGGCTACTACTTGGATGGGAGACTACCTCAGAAGTTGTTTTAGCCATTTGCTTTTTGGCTCTTGTCATTGCCCTGCTTGTCTTGCATTTTGCTTGTTTTATTATTTTTCTTGTGACCTTTTTATATGTTTTAATTGATACATGATTTAATATTATTTTAGGGGTGGGAGAGTGGGTTTGGGGGTTTTAGACAGTATTTTAGGTTGATTTATATTGTATGGAATTTTTAACTGATGTAAGCTACCTCGATTGGTTGACAGAGGGGCAGGGTATAAATAAATTTTATTATTATTATTATTATTATTATTATTATTATTATTATTATTACCAATGAATACTAGGAGCTGTAGGCTATATTTCAGAGAAAGGAAATGGCAAAATCACCCCTAAGTATTCCTTGCCTTATGAAAGTTTCCTCTTTCACCATCTTCCCAATGCTGAAGATGCTAAAAAATTTTAGCTAGAGAGTGGACAAGGAGGAATGGGCATACATAAAAAGAATTTATTAAAATAGGCTTCTTTTCCAGAGACTTTCTTAACTGAGGTATACCTGTATTTTATTGTAAGCCTCCTTGTGGTTAAAATTCAAGATAGAAATCAAATGAAAAAATGAAAGGATACGACAATAAGGAAAACTTTACTATCTGGAAGACTATTTGAGAGATCCCAATAAAGACATAGATTGCTGGGAAACTAGCTTCTATTCCAGGGGTCGGCAAGTTTTTCTTACCTGGGGCCGGTCTGCTGGCCTCCAGGTCTTCCGTGGGCCATGGGGGGGGGGGAAATGGCGGCACGCATGCGTGCGCGGCCCTGGCAACCCCCACCGCCGCTGACCCCCGCCACTGCCGCGCGTGTTGCAGCTGCCATTTTGTTTTCCAAAATGGCGGCCGCAGCTTGTTTACGCATGCGCAAGAGTACTGCACATAAGCAAACAAGTCACGGCCACCATTTTGGAAAACAAAATGGCGGCCGTGACATGCGTGGCGGCAGGGGCAGGCGGTCCAAAGGCCTCGGGTGGGGGCAGACCCAGCCCGCGGGCTGTAGGTTGCCGACCCCTGTTCTATTCCATATAAAACTTAAAATATCCTTTGGGAGTCTATATTGTGCCAATCCTTCTTTTGCTAGGGAGTTGCATTAGGACAGAATGAAGTAAGCTCCTGTTGCCAGTGAAATAAAAAATTATCTGCCAAATGGCAGTTGAATGGTGAGGAAGGACAATGCTTTCCTCATGTACAATTCAGTCTCTTATTGACAGAAGGTGTCCCCAATAGCAATGGCATTTACATTTCTATACTGCTTATCAGTGAACTCAGTACTCTCTAAGTGGCTTACAATCTGTAAGCCAATTGCCCCCAACAAGCTGGATACTCATTTTGCCAACCTACGAAAGGATGGAAGGCTGAGTCAACCTTGAAGCCCTGGGATCAAACTCACAGCAACCTTGTGGCTACAATACCAGCATTTAACCACTGCGCCACCAGGGCTCTCTCAGTTCTAAAAATCCATTTAATTTTATTTCCCGCAGTGAACTTGAAATTGTGAGCTCTGAGTAAAGTCCCATGTGTGGTGATTATGAATTTGTATTAGCAAACTGGACACTTCTGAACTAAATATGACTCATGAAAACTTTAGTGTTCACTGCATCCTTCTGCCACTCAGCTTCAAACCGTCTGGATGAGTGGACTTAAATACAAGATCCCCCTGTTCCATACTAAGGAAGGAATAGCATCTATTTGGCTTTACAAATATTTTCAGGAAGGACTCTCAGTAGTCAGCAATCTGAACACAACCATCTGAAACAATCTGATAAATTAAAATTGTGGTAAATTAAAATGACTGCCTGCCGCCACCACTTGTGTGTGGAATACTGGAAAGTGTATTTTTTTAAACAAGGACCTTTTTGAGGATGTGTATCTACTGATAGAGAGGACCACAGTATCTAGTATCTTCTAAAGTGAGCCATAATGCGCCCTTGTGCATGTTTCATTATTCAACCATCTCTTTTGTGTCAAGCTGTCATAGCTTCACAATATTTAGAACTCAAATCACAGCTAGGAGTAATGGAAAATATATTGTCACAGTGCAATGACTTTAGGAGCTCTGATGTTGAAGCAGAATATCAGAATCTTGCTGAATACCCAAGGGGTAGATTTTATTTTGAGGAGCATGTTTCACTATTGATAATGTCTATGAGAACATCAGGAGAAGACTATAGTGCTTAGTAGATTTAATAATAATAATAATAATAATAATATAGTTTATTTATATACCGCCCTAGTGGATAACCAATCTGGGCGGTGAACAGCTAGGAAAGACTCTGAAAGTTGGAAAGACTCTTCCAACTTCCTGCTATGGAGAGGGAAGAAATTATATTTTCTTAAAAATATTTATTTCAGTTTTTGACTTCAAGATTGTCCATCTGTCTCATAGAATCATAGAACTGTAGAGCTGGAGGGAATTCCAAGGGTGACCTAGCACCACTTCCTGCTGTTATTAGAAATCCACAGATAATTCAGTCCCGACTGATGGCTGTCCAAACTCTCTTTAAAACCTTTCTGTGATGGAGACAGATCATTCACTGTTGAACAGTTCTTGCTTATTTATTTTATTTTTTTATTTGGTCTATGGTTGTGAATGAATGAATGAAAATGTTGTGTGGAGTAGTGGTGTTAAGGTTTCCAACCAACCAGTTATACAGCAAATTCCATTTCATTTTCTCCTTCCCATGGATTAAATCAGTGAATTAATTAATCACTTTATTTATATCATTTCTCCCTAAAGTAGACTCAAGACAGCTTGCAGAATAAAAACAGATAAAAGTAAAACCACTTATAGCTAAAAACATACAATTATAATATAATATTTTAACCATAATTAAACAATATTAAACTGTCTATAGAATGAATGCCATATAAAACATGAATTCAGATTAACTGAAAACCACTTATAGCTAAAAACATACAATTATAATATAATATTTTAACAATAATTAAATAATATTAAACTGTCTATAGAATGAATGCCATATAAAACATGAATTCAGATTCACTGAAAACCACTTATAGCTAAAAACATACAATTATAATATAATATTTTAACAATAATTAAATAATATTAAACAGTCTATAGATTGAATGCCATATAAAACATGAATTCAGATTCACTGAAAAGCATAAATTAAAAACAGTAAAACAGTAAAATGGAAAACCTGCTATATAAAACAATCAATTCCCTTCACTTGATCCTAGAAAGACAGCCAGTCTAGCCTGTCTCAGAAAGGAGTTCCAGAATGTAGGAGCAACTACAGAGATAGCCATCCCCCATGTTCCCACCAAATGTGCCTGTGAAGTTGGGGCCTTTGCAGACTGCCAGAAATAGTGCACATTAAATTGAGGCACTGCCCTGGCTCAGTGCTAGGGAATCATGGGAACTGTAATTTATTGTGGCACCAGAGCTCTCTGATAGAGAAGGCTCAATGTCTCAGAAAAAAATACAATTCTCATGACTCCCTAGCACTGAGCCAGGGCAGTGCCTCAATTTAATGTGCACTATTTCTGGCAGTCTGCTTAGGCCTTTGGTGGATCTGAGAGAAGTGCCTCTCCTGAAGATCTTCCCATTCAGGCAGGCTCATATGGGAAGATAAGGTCCTTTAAATAGCCTAGAACCAAGCTGTATGGTAATTTATAGGTTATAACTAGTATGTTGAATCGTGCCTGGAAACAAATTAGCAGTTAACAGAGTGGTTGTAGCAAAGGAGACACCCGCTTCTTATCATCAGCCCCCATTAACAATCTGAAAATTCCCTTTCTAAAAGAGAATGAGTATTCTGAGGCACTGAATATCCTTGGTCCTCATTCAGCAATCCTTGCTTCCCTTCAGCAATAAGATTCTTTTCAAAGAATGCCAGTTCATACTTTTCTTCTTTATGCTCGGATGGTGCCATTTTGACTACATAAAGTTCCATGCTGAAAGAGTGAGATCTCTATTCGTATTTAAGGTAGAACCCAGAGCAATTTTGTGGTCAGAAGACATAGCCTGTGACTTTGGTTTACAAGAAATGCTTTGCAGATTTTGTCATTAAACTTTTCTTTTGTCAGGACTAAAATCTGTGGGAAACTAGATAGGTGTCCTGATGGGTTCTGGCAAGCTGTGGACTGCTACCTCTGTGGTCACCCATACCAACTGTATCAAACAAGGTCACTAAGACAAATGGACTCTTTCTCTATACTGGACAACTATTAGCATTTGGCTATGATGACTAACAAAGACTCCAAAACTCATCTGCTTAGTAGCAGAAGCCCAGCTCAACACAGAAGGAAATAAGAAAGGAAAGATTTCATTGTGATTAATATGACTGTATTTGTCTTGGTTTCTTACACTACCATCCTATACTTATGCATTGTATATGAATTGTAATGTAAACCACTTAGAGGTTTTATTATATCAAGTGGTATTTAAAAACCACACCTGATGAATGAATGACTAAGAAAATAAAACAGGTCGGCTCAGAAGTGCATCCCAACAAGTGCACTCTTGCCACTGGATTTGAAGTAGGCATGAATAGGCTATTCATTTTAGATCTTGCAACATTTTTGCTTCTCCCACATACACAGTCAGAGGTAATCGTTTTGTAAATTATTTTTTTAAGGTTACATCAGTGCCACATCATTGGTGCACAATGGGACTGGTCCGGGTCACAATGAATTCTCTTTGCTATTTGTAAGGATGTCATATTTCTTTTCTGCCATAGTGAGATTGGTGTATAACATTTGTTAAATGTACAATAAAAAACCCCAAGCTATTACTCAGGTGATTATTTTCCCCTTGCAGTTTGATGAATGACCTGATTAGCTTTTGAGAGTTTCTGTTAAATTTAGCTAGAAATTACAGAGGGAAGACAAGAAACTTGAGAGCTGCCTTTTGAAATATAGCTATCAGTTCATGTGCAAAATTAGTAGGTTTACAGACTATTAAAATGAAGCAAGCAGACTTCAGGGGTGGGTAGCTGGTGCCTTCCAGGTCAGAGCGGTGGTGAATTTGTTTTGTGTGTTGGTATGAATTTTAAAGGCACCATCCTAGGTACTGAACTGCCTACCCAAAAAGGCTCCTTCCCTTGGATAGCTCCATTAAAATTTTGACTAAAATTTTGACTAACATGGGAACTACCAGTCGACCTTGGTTTTCAGTGCACCCATCACATCTAGACCCATCAGTTATATTAATATGACTGCTTTCAGCCAGGAAGACATTCCATGTGGGTAACACGTGTTGTAGCCCATGTTAACACTGCAAACATTGACTCTGAGTCATGTTACCCAAAAAGAGGGGGCAATGGGTGGTCCCACAAACTGTGTCAGTTTCTCTTTTAAATGTTGGGGAATTTGCTTAGCTCAAAGATGCATGCAAGCAGATGGGTAACACTGAGGATCATTTTCACCTATTTATACCAGTGCTAACTTAGGAGGACTCCAAGTTGGGGTGAATAATAAAAAAATTATTTAGAAATATATAAAAGGTGCAATCAAACACACAATAGTAATTCAAATAGACAAAACATTTAGTGCTGACTGAAAGAAGTATGGAAATTGGATAGCTCAGTTGTAGGGGTGTAGAAAGAGAGTAATATTTACCTGTCCTGGGGAGGAGACCACAGAAAGTGGGTTATGGCTCAGACAGGGTATGAAGACAACACAGCAAGTGCTCTGTGAGCATAGACTGGGAGCCAACGTATGAGGAGGCTAGGTTTGGGACTGATATTTATTGCTGAGATCCTAGCCCTGAGGAGTGTGCTAGGTGCTGTCTTGCTATGTAACAGAGACCTGATGGTCTTCCCAAGCAATAAGTCAGTGATGGTGAACCTTTTAGAGACAGAGTGCCCAAATTCAGTGGCTTTCCTGCACCGGGTTTCATTGGGTGCCAGGGGGCAGGACTTTTGGGGGTGGGACTTCTGCCTTCCAAGGGTGGGACTTCTGGAGGGAAACTCAAGGCACATTCTCTCAGCCTCTGGCTAGCAATAGCACCCCCCCCCATAAAACTTGCCAAGAAAATTCCATGATAGTTCCACCTTAGGGTCGCCATAAGTCGGAAATGACTTTTTTTTAAAATAAAAATTTTATTGGTTAAAAACTACACAAACATAAATCCATACACATACAGCTACACTTACATATACATATACATACCATTACTCCTATACCGATACATACGAATTACTATACTCCTAATGTATACAATTACTGTACTCCTAATGTATAGAATAAAAAACAAACACGAAAAAAGAAAAACAAAACCCTAGCTCTCCTATCACAAAGCATATCTGAACAAAAGAAAGAAGATTTATATGCTTGATGATTCCCATCCTTATCTTTAATTCCTTTGAACTCTTTCTTTACCTTCCTTTTCTACTCCCTTCCTTATTTATCCTTCTTCACCCTTCCTCTTTTCTTCTCTCCTCTCTCTCTTCACTTCTTTCTCTTCATAAATCACCTACCTCGTTCCATCCCTATTTCCCACCTTCTCCTTCCCTTACCTTCCTCTACTTGACTACCTTCTCTTACCCTCTTCTACTTCCTCTTTCCTTCCTTCCTTTTCTTGCTTCCTTGTCACAGCTCAGTTTTCCACAGGAGAACTGGGCTGCAGGAAGTAGCCAGTCCGGCGACATGTGCCTCACCAGCCCTCCTTGCTGTGGCCCAGTTCTCCAGAGGCAAACCGAGACTACTTGCTGTGGCCGCTGCATGCCCTCAGAGACAGCTTTGCGTGCCAGAGAGTGCACACGTGCCACAGATTCACCAACATGGGAATAAGCAATGGGATTCCAGAAATACTGATGGCTTTACCTTCAGAGTAAAAAACAACAACAGCTATTAGATTTAGGACAACCCCAGGGTAGATGGATAGATAAGTGATCTGGGAACATGGCAGGGAGTAAGTAGGAAGCATTGGCTTACTGCTTTTGCCTTTTGTTTCCAGTTCCAGAGGATATGCAGGGAGACTGCAGACTGCCAGAAATAGTGCAAATTGAGTCCACTTCAAATTGAGGCACTGCCCTGGCTCAGTGCTTGGGAATCATGGGAATTGTATTTTTTTCTAAGACACTGAGCCTTCTCTGTTAGAGAGCTCTGGTGCCACAATAAATTACAGTTCCCATAATTCCCTAGCACTGAGCCAGGGCAGTGCCTCAATTTAAAGTGGACTCAATTTGCACTATTTCTGGCAGTCTTCTAAGGCCCTGAGGGAGGGAGGTTGGAGTGATCAGCAAATCTATTCAGTTTTTATATTACCATTACTTGGGCTCTTCACATGTCTTTGCGTCTACGTATTCTTCCTATGGGAAATTCACCTTGTGTTCCAAATGTCATCATGACCTTTTAAGAACATGTCTGGGCCCAGATATGAAAATATGGAAAACCCAAACATAATGTGGGGTATGTTGACTATGGGCCTTTGCAGACTGCCAGAAATAGTGCAAATTGAGTCCACCTTTAGGGTTAAGGTTAGTGCTAGGGAATCATGGGAACTGTAGTTTATTGTGGCACCAGAGCTCTCTGACAGAGAAGGCTCAATGTCTCAGGGAAAAAAAAAACAATTCCCATGATTCCCTAGCACTAAACCTAACCCTTAAAGTGGACTCAATTTGCACTATTTCTGTCAGTCTGCAAAGGCCTTATGTCATCAGTTTCAGATGTTAAAATAGGTGGTTAGGATAAAAGCTAGAAATAAGCAAATAGGTGAGGCCAAAGTGGATTTTGACTAGCTCGGTCAGGCAGTAGACCCTTATCAATTCAAGCTTGGGATGAAGAGCAGAAATTATTTTAATACATTTAAAATACCTAGTTTATAACAAAATGTGCAATTGTGAGCTCTTCAATACTTCTGCATAAACAAATCATCATGTAATTAAACACTGCAGTCCATTACCATCTATTGTAGCAACAACCATGAACTTGAATGGCTTTGGAAGGGAGTTAGACACATTAATGGAAGACAAGGTGAACAATTGCTCCGAATCATAATGTAATAGAAACATATCTTTTTGCAATCCTTTTAATTACAAAGGGGTTTACAGAGCAGAAATTCTTGGTGGATTCCACTCCTTGCCTTCTTTGGTGAGATTGGCTGATGACTCCAAGATTTGCACTGAGAAAATGTGCTAAGAAAATGTTTATTTTATAAAGTGAACAACACATTATTTATCTAAAATGGTAGCAAGGTAATTCAGTGAATGCTGGTGGTCCGGTGCAATATTAATGATACAGATTTTATTTTGATATCCCAGACATCTCTGTAAGAGGACCATGCATTTTAATTCCCTCCTTCCTCTCAAGCTTTCACCCAACTCTTTTTGAACTCTGCTACATCAGTTAGTAAGAGACAAACTTAAGCTGTATTGTATAAGGTGAGTGATACAGAAGGCACTCAGCTGTGTGCATTTCTTTATGTAGTATAGAATAGTGAAACTGGAAATGCTTGGTTAATAATAACAACAATAATTTTTCATTTCCAGTTTATTGTACATGTTGAAAATAGAATTATTTTTCCTTTGCAACAGACAAAGGTGAGGCAAACTTTGGAAACATAAATAGTTTCTCAGAAAAAAATGCATCCCTTTAAGCAATACATTTCTTCATTAGATAAGTGCGGAAGAACTTGGCTGCAGAGGAGAATTAATTGACTAAAGAAGAGTCATTCATTAAGAGTTGACTTTGTTTACTTCTAAATAGTATTTCAGTAATTTTCTTTTGAAATTCTTAAAATCTTTTAATAGTTGTTTGTTGAAGATAATGATTCAGTAATTGCTCATTAAAAAAACAACAACAGTTTAATCAACACAGAATATTTGCTGGGTGCTATGAATTCTTTGGAGTGTAAATGTTGACTACATTGCTAGGCCAACTAGAGACAATACAGGTAGCCTTTCAAATGTCACAGAGAAAAATGACCATTTATTATACAGTAGGGAGTCTTTCAAAACTGTCCCCATCTGCATTTGTTGTTGCATTTTTTACTTCAAACCTTCTCAGGGTTCAGAGGTTGGGAAAGTGGTCCTAGTGGCTTGAGGATTTGGGGAGCTGTAGATAGGTTCGTCTTAGGTTTGCCATGAGTCAGAAATGACTTGAAGGCACACAACAACAACAACAACAGAATCAAAAGGCAACATTTTCTATTTGTGCTGGTCTTGGAACCCAGGCCAACAGCCTAACCCATTATGTTTGGCAATAGCAATAGCATTTACATTTCTATAACATCAGTGAACTAGAACTCCCTACACAGTTCACAGTTGGTAAGCTAATTGCCTCCATCAAACTGGGTACTTATTTTACTGACCTATGAAAGGATAGAAGGCTAGTCAACCTTGGAGCCTTGGGATCGAACTCACAACTTTATAGCTGCAGTACCAACATTTAACTACTGCGCCACCAGGGCTCCTGGTAGGCCTGCTAATGATGCCTCCCCTGGGCCTCCATTAAAGTCTGAGTAATACCCAGTAGTCTGAACAGGGCTGGAAGGCTGAGTCTAGAAGTATTATTACTTCTCCCCAATATCCCTGACATAGCATCACCAGACAAACACAAGAGCCCCACTGGATCTGAAAAAACACTTCATTCAGCATTCTGGCCCAGTTCCAGTGATATATTTGCATACCCAACATTAGAACTTTTTCTGGTGCTAGGAATGGAAAGAATATTTGAAAATATTTGAAAAATGATTGAAAAATGTATTTAATTTGTGTTTATTTAATTTCTAGCTTCTTCAGGATTTATATTGTAAGTTCAGCAGTTCAGAAAAGGAAACAGCTTTTCTTGAAACAGCATTTTTCTGCACACATAAAAAAGCTGTTTCTTGCTGGAAAACAGTTTCTTGCATAGGAAATGCTGTAGTTGGGGACTTTTTCTGAACAAAATTTGTGCATTGTTTTTTGGTGCAGAAGACAGCATTTTCTGTGCCCATAACAGCATTTTTTCCTGTGCTTCTGTCTGCCTAGGGAATAGAGGAAATACCTTCAGCCCTCCAAACACTGGAGGCTGCCCACTATTGCTGCAAAAGAATCCCATGACATTATGTCCTCTCACAGGCATTGCAACAGGCAGAGCAGAACAAGAATTAAACTGAGTAATATATAGCCACTTTATTCTCATGGGGGGGGGGAGTATAAAATAAAATAAAATAATGGTGACGATGATGATGATGATGTTTCCCCCTAAAATAGAGGTGTTTTCCCCAAGTGTTGAAAGGCATTTATGATAACACATGATTTTCCTCAACCATATATTTTGCACTTAACATTCTTTATTTTGTGATTGGTCATTGGAAAGCAAATGTAGGCTTGATTTGCAGGTCTGATTATCCTTTGAGGATAATCCTGCTGCAGGAGGAAAAACATATTAACTGTGAGGAATACTAATTCCTTTGAACATTTAGCCTGATTCTTAGAACTACTGGGAACTGGTGCAAATCTGTGAAAAATGAAATATTTAAAGAAAGAGTAATGCCATTATTTATTTTACTACATGAGGAAGACATACTCCCCCAACCAAATCATCAAAGTTGCCCTGCCTGTAAAAGCAGAAGAAAAATCTACCTTCCTTTTGTAAAGGACAGAAGAGTTTCACAATATGGGGTGGGGGGCAAAGGTTCAACACAGTACTGTAACTATATAGGAGGTTGTTTGGGGAAGAACAATTTAAAGAGTGATGGATATTACCAGAGCAGTGCAGAAGTTAATTCTATTCCATTGATGGTATGTGTGCTAGAATAGACTACGTGAATTAGGAGAATTATCTGAGACATAAGGGAGGGTTCTGGAAGCATAGTTTTGAAAGAGGCAAGATCTTCACTTCTTCCACATGAGAATGAAAAATGTCAGAAGCTTTCTTCCTGTTGTGTGTTTATAGTTCATTTTTTTAAAAAAAATTCCTGATGGTTTTTCACATCTGTGAACATTTTGTGAAAATTTCATTTGCATAAAAATGTGTTTTGCAATAAGAAATACAAGTTACTGTATTTTGCACAAAGTATCTGTTTTTTTGGGGGGGATGTACAATGAAATTGTTGAAAAATATACCCAGACTGTTGTCACATGCAGAGATGTGTGTCAAGACACTTTCAATAAAGATGGGGAAATTTGTGAATATTTTTACATGCTTCCTTGTTGTAATATGACCTCAAGTCAATTTTGGCTTATGGTGATCCTATTGTAGAGCTTTCTTTGCACGAATTATTCAAAGAAAGCTTGTCATTCCCTTCCTCTATGATTCAGATAGCATGTCTTGCTCAATCCCTTGGGCTGAGTGGGGCTTTGAAGCCTGGTCTCTTGGAGTCCTGGTCCAGCATTCAGACCACTGCACCACACTGAAATGCATGCAATTTGTAAATGTGGATGGGTCAGTTGCCAATAAATAGAAGGTAGAGTAATTTCCATTGGGACACAGGTGGGATGATTTAATCTTTTGCCCTGCATTGTGGTCTGATCGATATGAAGATCATCACATTAGCTTTTGGCATCTAGAAGAAATCACCCACTGCTGCCAGTGTGAGCTTTCCTTTCAATGCAAATAACAGCTATATAACAAAATGGGGAACAGAGATCACAGAGGTAATGATCCCAGTATGGTTCTTTGTCTAATTCCCAATTTATCCCTGCATTTTTCTGTAATAATACAAATGTTAATTGTATGAAACTTCTCATTGCCTCATTTGACCATATTCATGAATGGAGGAATAGAATCAACACCCATATGAAATAGAGTAATTTAATTGTGCAAATGTGGCCTTCAGATTGCCTTATGTGACCTTATGAATTTCATAGGGTTTTATTAGGCAAGAATACTCAGAGGTGGTTTTGCCAGTTCCTTTCTCTGAAATATAGCTTACAGCACCTGCTATTTCTTGGCAGTTTTCCATCCAAGTACTAACCAAGGCTTACCTTGATTAGCTTCCAAGATCAGACAAGATCTGGTGCCTTTAGGATATTTGTAGAGTGAAATATCTGTACATATCCCCAGTGTCCCAAAATGTGGACCAACTCCAAGTGACTAGCAAGATAAGAAAAGAGACAACATTCACTATTGGAAAATAGTTTTGAAGAATGACAAAGCCATGAATTTTGTTAGGTAGTGTTCTATTCAAATGCTGGTCTGGGTATTTTTGGCAAATTAGAAGACATTTCACTTAAAAGATTTCCTTTAATGAAAAGGGTGGCAAAAGGATGGGGCTAAAATACATGTGTTATATGCAGAATGTCCATGGTTTGAATTCTGTTCTTTCTGATTATTAGGGCTAAGCATACCTGCAGCTTTAGGACTGGCACATTCTAGAGCAGGGGTAGGCAACCTTTCCCCTTTAAGGGCCGAGGGACTTCAGCTCCCAGAATCCCAGGAGCTATTGGCCAACATGGGGCTATTGGCCAACATGGCTGAGGCTTCTGGGAGCTGAAGTCCCTCGGCCCTTAAAGGGGAAAGGTTGCCTACCCCTGTTCTAGAGCCTAAAGGTCCTATAAGCTCATGTCCAGGTTTTCTACAGGACTGTATTCTACCATATGAGCTTGCCCGTGCTTTGAGATCTTCTGGGGCAGTTCTTCCCACCACCTTCAGAGCTACATTTCATGGTAACATTAGAGAAGGCCTTCTCGGTGACTGCTCACAGACTCTGGAACTCCCCTCCTAGAGAGGTTAGATGGATATCCTTCTTGCTTTCTTTCCACAGAAAGGTGAAATCTTTTACAGTTGGCCCTCTATATCCACTGGTGTTTTTTTTAAATCCATGGATTCAAGCATCCATGGCTTGAAAACATTTAAAAAATCAAAAAAGCGAACCTTGATTTTGGCATCTTATTAGATACTTAGCCTTCTCTGTCAAAGACCTCAGGTGCTACTCAAAGAACAAATCCCAACATTGAGACAGGGCAGTTAAAGCAGTCAAATTGCATTAATTCCATGATGTGGTAGCAGCCATGGCTTGGTTCAGTATAAGACAGGTTCATAAACATAATTTGTTCATAACCATTTTATGAATAAAAATGGCACTTTCTCAAGAACATTTTCAGTTTATATAATAATATTTTATTTGGTTGAACAGTCAGACTGTAAATCAACACAAACCATTTAGTGGTGGATGTATTTGCAAGGAAGCAGTGCAAATGGGCTTAAAACAATTTGCTTTGTTCGCAGCTGGAGATTCTCCCCTCTTTCCAGTTTTTGTTTGAAAGCTTATAATCTTCCAATGGCTGTTTATTTAGGAGTTATCCAGTGATTGCCTAGTTTGACAAAAGATTGTAAATAGATACTTTAGGGCTTCAAGATTGCTGTGTTTCACTTGTTGTCATTATTCAGATTGCCACAGACTCCTGTAGCCCTGGTGACACAGTGGTTAAATGCCTGTACTGCAGCCACTCACTCACAAATCACAAGGTTGTGAGTTCAATACCAGCTGGGGGCTCAGGGTTGACTCAGCCTTGAATCCTTCCAAGGTCACTAAAATGAGTACTCAGCTTCTTGGGGGTAATTAGCTTACACATTGTAAACCGCTTAGAGCAGGTAGGCAACCTAAGACCCGGGGGCCAGATGTGGCCCCCCAAGGCCTTTGGACCAGCCCCAGGCTGGCCCTGCCGCCGCCGCTGCCCGCCATAATGGTATTGATTATTGTTGTTATTACTTGTTCTTGGGGTTTTCTTGGCAAAATCTCCACGGGTTTTGCCATGGCTTTTCTGGGGATGAGAGAGTGTACATGCATATTTTTTTAAATTTTTAAAACTTTTTAATTTTAATTTTTATTTATTTATTTATTTATTTATTTATTGGTGTTTCTGCCCCCCCAATTGTCTGAGGGACAGCAACCCGGCCCCCGGCTCAAAAAGGTTGCCTACCCCTGGCTTAGGTAGTCAAGTTTCTGTAATCTATTAATAGTGATTCTCCAATGGTGGGACAAGACCCCCCAAGGAGGGATGTGCAAGAATTGCTCAAGGCAGACACGAGACTTGGAGACCCTGACCCCTCCTCCTCTTCCTCTTTCCAAATCTTTTTATGTGAAAAATTTACACATGCATTGAGTTACATATTGAATTTACTTAAATAAAACTGTTTTAATTGAAACAATGTCATTTCTTTAGAAAATGTTAAAATATGAACATACATGAATGTGTGAATGAAAATACACACACTAAATAAACAACATTTTTATACATATACTACAGTGAGTAGGCAGGGAGCGCGATGTCTCCATGTAGACGTAAAGGGTCCTAAGGGTAAAAAGTTTTTTTATTGTGTATGCCAAAATATATTACATAGATTAGAATTTATTACAAAGTAAGCAAGGCAGCAGTCAAGAGATCAAAACTACATTCACAAAATACTATATACAGCTGTGTTGTCTTTTTTCTTTAATTTCTAACCTTTATCAATTCTACTTTCTTTACTTTTGGTCAGACTTTAATCCATACTTCCATTATATCCCGTCTATATGTCGTTAATCTTATTCATATGTTTCCCAACTTCTTATTTTTGTAGTACTCGTCTATTGACTCAAACATTTTGAGAAACACTGCATTAATGCTCTTAAACTGAATTTTTAAAAAGTGCACTTAAGCACTCTCTAAGCCAGGGGTAGGCAACCTTTTGGAGACCTGGGCCGGTCCCCCGAAGTCCAGGTCTCCGCTAGGCCGAGGGGGGGGGAGATGGCGGCGTGCACGCTCATGCGCGTGTGCACACCTTCCGCCGCCACGCGCGACCTCTGTGTGCACGCTGCCGCAGCGCGCGTGCCCGCAGCTGCAGCCACCACGGCACATGTCGCGCCTGCCATTTTGTTCTCCAAAATGGCGGCTGCAACATGTTTGCGTATGTGCAGGAGTACTGCGCATGCGCAAACGTGTCACGGCTGCCATTTTGATTTCCAAAATGGTGGCCCGACTCATTTGTGCATGCGCAGTACTCCTGCGCATGCGCAAACGCATTGCAGCTGCCATTTTGGAGAACAAAATGGCAGCAGCGGTGCATGCGGCCGCACGGACGGCAAAACGCGCGGCGGCAGCAGCAGGAGTCTGCCTGGGCCAGTAAGTCCAGCTACTTGGGCCGGAACCGGCCCGAGGGCCGTAGGTTGCCGGTCCCTGGACTACAACAAAGCATTTGATTGTAGAGATCACGAAAAGCTATGGAATACACTTAAAGACACGGGTATGCCACTAACTACACTGATAGTCCTGATGAGGAATCTGTACCAAGGGCAAGAGGCCACTGGTGGCGCAGTGGTTAAATGCCTGTACTGCAGCCACTCACTCATAGACCACAAGGTTGCGAGTTCAATACCAGCCAGGGCTGAGGCTCGACTCAGGCCTGCATCCTTCCGAGGTCGCTAAAATGAGTACCCAGATTGTTGGGGGGCAATCAGCTCACAGTTGTAAACCGCTTAGACATCCCATAGCGTAATATGAAGCGGTATATAAATAAGCTGCTTTGCTTTTGCTTTGCTGTCAGAACAGAATTTGGGGAAACAGAGTGGGTCCCAATAGGCAAAGGGGTTGGGCAGTGCTGCATCCTATCACCCTACTTGTTTAACTTATATGCTGAAATCATCATAAGAAAAACAGAATTAGGTTCAGAAAAAGGAGGAGTTAAAATAGGAGGAAACAACATGAACAACCTAAGAGAGTTAAGGCAAATTTTTTAGTGACTGAGTGCCCAAACTCAGTGGCGTTCCCGCACTGGGTGTCACCGGGTGCTGGGGGTGGGACTTCTAGGGACTTCCAGAGGTAGGACTTCTGGAGGCAGGGCTTCCAGGGGGAAAACACACAAGGATAAAATGGAGGACCTGACTAAATAAAAGCTCAAAACAAAAACAAAAAAGCCTCTCACATAATATTACATCCATCCTTGTCAGCCCTGCTTAAAATGGAGGACATTTTGGAATCTCTCCTGGACAGTTTCTGTTGACTTTGGAGCAGCAGCAGCAGCAGTAGCAGCAGCAGCAGATAAGCCTCGAACCCAGAGCTCAGGGTGTGTTGGTTTCTGAGAGGAGAGAAGGACAGCAACTGTGTTTGGCAGTGGGCTGCTTAAGGATACAATGCAAATGTTGAATGGGGTTTCCCCCTTTATTTCAGCACACTGGACAAATGGAAGGAATAATTTAAATGTATACTCGGTCAAGGATTTGTGGCTAGTAAAGTACAATTTTAAGTCTGTGTCTTGCTCAGTTCTGTAAGTATATTGCAAGCCAACAAGCCATTTTAATGTTCATCAGAAAAATACAGCTGAATACATAATAAAAGTGAGAACCAGCATAGTTTAATGGTTTGAATGTTGGACTGTGACTCTGGACAACCTGGGTTCGATTCCCATCTCGGCCGTGAAACCCTCTGGGTCACCTTGGGCAAGTCACATAGCCTCAGCCTCAAATAATGGAAATGGCAAAAATCCCCTCTGAACAAATCTTGAAAACTTGAAGGCAAAACAACAATATATAATATTGTATCTGGTAAGTAGAAACAAAGTAGAAACAACTGTATCCAATCGACACACATTTGGTGCCAGTCCCTGGCACACTGGAAACAAATAATAATAATTGCTGTTTCCCTCAAACAAAATAAAGTGATGGTCCCTGTGCCATTGGGTGCCAGTTCCTGGTGAGTTCTAGGAAAGACCAACACAACTCTACCCAATGTGCATAAATTCAGTGCCAGTCCATCCATGACACACTGGGAGAAAAAATGATAATAATAATTGCTTTTCCCCAAACAAGACAAAGTGGTGGCCCCTGAGCCACTGGGTGCCAGTCCTGATTCCCTGGTAAGTTTCCAGGAAAGACAGAAACAACTTTACCCAGTGGACACAAATTTGATGCCAGGGCCTGGGATGATGATGATGATGATGATAATAATAATAATAATAATAATAATAATAATAATGCTGTTTCCAGGTAAGTCAGAAACAACTGTCTCCAATGGGCACAAATGTAGTGCACTAAATCTGCATTGTAGAATTAGAACATGCGGATAAATTATTAATATTAATATTAATATTAATATTGCTGTTCCCCCCAACTAGCCCAAAGGATAGTTCCTGGGCCATTGCCTGCCTCCAGGTCTCTGTTGCTTTTCCAGGAAAGGCAGAGGAAGCTACTGGTGTACCTGATGGGCACAAAATTGGGTGCCAGCCCCCTGGAAAAGAGGAGGCAGCGACCAGCCAAAATGCATCAGGGCACTCTTTGCAAGGAGAAGAGCCTGGGGAGCTTCGCTGTCTCTTGTTTCTCAGCCAGAAGAAGGCATTCCACCATCTCCGGAGATCCCTGTCACTGCTTCTCACCTCCTCACACTGGACAAAGCCAGCCAGCCCCGCCACCTCTCTGGCTCCGCATCCTGCCTCCTGCCCACCGCTCCACCTGCTCAGAGCTCCAGGGTGGCGTCACAGGACAAAGGCAGGGAGGCTGGGCATATGGGCACCAAGGGCCAGGGAGGGAGCCAGGCCTGGGGCCTGGGATGTGTAGTTTGCTAAGGGCATCAGAGCTTTTCTGACAGAGAAGGCAAAGTATAGTCCAGGGTGCATCCAGACTGGAATTAAAGTGCTTGACCCTGTTTGCACTGACAAGGCTCCAGGTTATGAGATCCTGGGATTTGTGGTTTGCTGAGGGCACCAGAGCTGGGCTATGAAACCTACTGTGGGAGAACCTTGGACAGGGCACTTAAAACACACACACACAACACACACACACACCAAAGTGGCACACTCTCAGCCTCAGAGTATGGCAATGGCAAACCCCCTCTTTAAAACTTGTCAAGAAAACCCCATGGTAGGGTCGCCAGAAACACACAACACATCCACGCCCCTCCTCCTCCTCCTCCTCCTGCAACCCAGCTCTGTTCCTCTTCCTCCTCCTTTCTTCTTCCTCCTCCTCCTTCTCCATGCCTGCCACTGCCAGTTTCCTCCTCCTTCCTTCTTCCTCCTCCTCCTCCTCCGTACCCCTCCTCGCTGCAAACTTCCTCTGAACAAACCTGGCCAAGAAACCTCCATGACTTAAGGTCACCATAAGTGGGAAATGATTTGAAGGCACACAGCAACTACAGTTCCCAGAAACCCAATCGTGAGGGGTAGGACCTCTGGCCACAATGCCGGCACTACTGGCTGGCTCCTTATTGACCCGTTGTACTGGGGCAAACTGGGCCGAGATAAGGAGCTGGGCCATGTGTGCATACCCCCACACCTTCCACTGGTGGCTGCTATGCCCTGGCAGACTGGGCTGCATGCCACTTCCGGCACATGTGCCATAGGTTCACCAACATGGACTTAAGCTATGCAGATGACACCATAATATTAGCAGAAGACATTCAGGAATTGGAACAGTTAATAAGAAAGGTCAAAGATGAAGGAGCAAAGGTAGGTCTGATGCTGAATATAAAGAAAACAAAAATAAGGACCACAGAAGAAATACACAGATTCAATTTAGACAATGAGGAAATTGAAATAGTCAAAGAATTCCCATATCTAGGATCAAACATTGACTAGAATGGAGACTGCAGTCAAGAAATAAGATGATTAGGAATGGGAAGGGCAGCTATGAAAGAACTGGAAAAGATAGTGAAGAGCAAAGACATACAACTGAGCACTAAAGTCAGAATCGTTCGGGCCATTGTATTCCAATTACTATATACAGATGCAAGAGCTGGACAGTGAAGGAAGGAGACAGAAAGAAAATCAAATCATTTGAAATGTGGTGCTGAAGAGTACTTAGGATACCATGAACAGCCAAGAAGACAAACAAATGGGCTCTTGAACAGATCAGACCAGGGCTTTCCTTGGAAATAAAGATGATCAAGTTGAGACTATCATACTTTGGCCACATAATGAGAAGACACAGATCACTAAAAAAAACCCCCACTAATTCTAGGAAAGGTAGAGGATAGAAGAAACAGAGGAAGACCATAGACCAGATGGATAGACTTGATCAGGGAGGTTATGAGCAAGGGCTTGCTGGATCTGGGCAAGGCAGTGGAGGATACGGATTCTTGGAGATGTCTCATTCACAGGGTTGCCATAAGTTGGAACTGGCTTGAGGATATTTAACAAAAATTCTGTACTGGTCAGGCCTCATCTTGAGTACTGCATTCAGTTGTGAGTGCCTCATCTTAAGAAAGATATAGACAAGTTGGAGCTGGTTCTGAGAAGGGCAACAAGGATGATAAGAGGTATGGAGAATGAAACATATGAGAACAGATTGAAGGAGCTAGGCAAGTTCAGCTTGGAGAAGACTAAGGGGTAACTTGATGGCACTCTTTAAATGCCTCAAAGATTGTCACAGAGCAGAGGTAACAGGACTGTTCTCTGTTGTCCTGGAAGGTAGGACCAGATCTAATGGTGTAAGGTTATAGGACAGTAAACTTTAATTGGACATTAAAAGTTCAGCAGTGATCCAATTGCCTGGAAAGATGATGGGATATCTTTCTCTGGGCATCTTCAAAAAGAAACTGGACAGCTCTCTGTTAAAAAGGCTCTAGCTGGTGATCCTGCACTGAGTAGGGGATTGGAGCCAATGGTCCATGGGTGCCTTTCCAACTCTATGATTCTACACCACCAGGGGACATTCCTAGCTCTCCAGGTTTGGTTCAGAAACCTCAGGGTGATGCTGAACTGTCAACCCTAGCTAGATTAGTCTTGGGCAAAAAGTGGTCCATTTACTGCATGTTCTCACAAAGCCTTTTTTGCAGATCATATATACTTGCTGTATGGCCCTCATTCACAATAGAGTCCCCTCTCCAATCTCATTTCTGTAGGTTTCCAAAAGCATGAGATGTATGCCGGGTAGAAAGTCAATGAGGGCTAATTGGACTATGCTTGTGAAGATCAGAGTTTGATTCCCCACTTGGCTGTGGAAACCCATTGGGTGATCTTGGGCAAATCACACAGTCTCAGCTTCCATGGATTCAGAAAGCTCAGGTTCGCCAAAGGCACACAATGACAACAGCAGCAGCAGCAGCAACAACAACAACAACAACATATGCAGGGCCATCTCTATCCACCCCAAACCAGAAATGGACATCAAGTTGCATAATTTGAAAAATAAATATTGCCACTTTTTGGCCTTGTTTAGCCTGCAGTGGGTTCTGGGTTAATATTTCCACTTCAAGCTGGCCAGTGTTGCCTACCCTTGTGTTTGTTGCTTTGCAGAATATTCAGGTGTCTTACCTTTTTGCTTCCAGGATTTTGCTGTTGAAGGTTTGGCAGCTCTTCAACTCACAGAATTATGTTCTATCTTTAATTTGACTCACGAAGGAACCAGTCAACCAACTGCAGGCTGCACAGTCACCTTTTGTTGGCTATACTGGACTTGGATCCTCTGCCCAGCTTGGCTTGCAGGGAGCAATTAAATTCATTCAGGTGTGGCTTTAGGGGATCGTGGAAGTAAAGTGTTGGTAAGCCTGTAGGCTGCTCCAGACTTTCTTTCTAGGGAAAATCTACAGACCAGAAACTGACAGCTGGATGCTTAGTTTCCAGGGACTGCCCAGTTTTACAACAAAGCCAGGCCTATTTTTCTGCTGCCAGTTGGAGAATTAATCTTTACCAAAGAAAACACTACAGTCCAATGGCCAACATTAAGTATTGCTTATGGGTAAGAGGGAATTGGGATGACTATAGGAAGGTTCTGGTGAATCAGAAAGGATTTTACAGAGGAAGAATGTGGGCCTTTTTGAGCTGAATGTGGACATGGGAGAAAGAGAAGGAGGCAACTTGCTAAACAGAGAGATGAGGGCCATTTAAAAACTGTTGTCCTTTCATTGTCAAGGGAAGACTTCTCTATTCCAGCAGACTTTGGGGAATTATTATTATTTTACATAAAAGAGCTTTTTCTTCTTTTGTAGTATGTTGAACAACTTTTATTATGTGCTTTTAAAGTAATGTTTTAAATGGTTTTAATTCCAATTCTTCTTTTTGTCATCCTTGTGTGCCTTCAAGTCATTTCCAATTTAGGGTTGACCCTAAGGCAAATTTATCATAGAGTTTTCTGGGGCTCAGAATGTGTGACTCACCCAAGGTCACCTGGTGGATTATGGCTGAACAGGGAATTGAACCCTGATCCAGAGTTGTAGTTTTAATGCTCAAACCACTACACAAGTTGGTTCTTTAGACAATCAAATACTATCTTAATGTTGACATTTTTGGTATGCTTTTAGCTACTTTTGGTTTTACTTGTATTTCTTGTATTTACTTGTCCCTTGAGACCCAGTTTTGAGGAAACTGAGGGTATAAACAAAAACAAAACATGCAGACAGAATAAATAGGTCCATAATTGTGAGTTGCTTTGCATGGAATACCTTTTGATAAATTCATACTAAAATGTTATATGCAATGCAGGAAATAAATATTTTGACTTGATTGAGTCTCATATGTAGGTACTGTGATACACAGTTACAAAAATTGTTACAAAAATGCCTAAAATTAAAATTTGCTTTCATTTCTTTTTCTGTGAGGGGATTGGAAAGGACCTGTGATCTGGGGCCCTTTCACATCACACAATTATAGTACTATGGTTCCATCTGAGCTGCCATAACAGCATCCTGGGCATTGTGGTTTGGTAAGGCATTAGAGCTCTCTGGTGGAGAATTCTAAATTGTTGTTGTGTGTCCCTAAGTAATTTTTGACTTATGGTAACCGTAAGGCAAAACTATCATAGGGTTTTCTTGGCACTTTTCTTCAGAGGGGGTTTGCCATTGCCATCCTTTGAGGCTGAGAGAGTCTGACTTGCCCAAGATCACCAAGTGGATCGGGGATTCAAACCCTGATCTCCCATAGTCATAGTCCAACTACACTACACTAGCCCCTCTCACAAATGCAACTAGAGAGGAGACTATACACTTGGCCATCACTAGACAGTCAAAACAAAAATAACTGGAAACAGAAGATGGAGAAGCTCCATTCTTGTGGCCAGAATTAGACAAGGGGATGACTACAGCATGGAACATGGACTACTTATATCAAAGATTACAGTAAAGCTGAAGAAGAACACAGAATCAGTCATCATACTGAAATACAATCTGAAGAAGATCTCATAGATCTCAAATTTACAGGCAATGTGAGAAACAGATATGCTTTATTAAGTGTAATTAACAGGGAACCAGAAGAACTGTGGTCAGAAGTCAGGAACATGTTCAAAGAAGAATGTAGAAAGACACTATGTGTGGCCAAAAATTCAACATAAATTTACATAAATTCAACAGAGCTAACAAGAAAATTGAAATAGTTAAGGATTTCCCATACCTTGTGCCAAACATTGCTCAGAACGGAGACTACAGTCAGGAAATCATAAGAAGACTAGGAAAGGGGAGGCAGCTATGAAAGAACAAGACCAGGTCCTAAAGTGTAAATATATACAGTTGAACACTAAAGTTAGAATCGTCTAAGCCATAGTATTCCCCATTACCATGTACAGATGTGAGATCTGGACAGTGAAGAAAGTGGATAGAAAGAAAATCAACTCATTTGAGATGTGGTGCTGGAGAAGAGTACTGAGGATATTGTGGCCAGCCAAAAAGACAAACAAATAAGTTGTAGAACAGATCAAGCCTGAACTCTCCCTGGAAGCAACAATTACTAAATTAAGTCTATGCAAAGGATCTTGGAGCACCTTTGAGAGTAACTGAAAGATGGAAGTTGGTAGCACGAGCTTTCATAGACTTGGGCCTATTTCTGAGATGTGTTTGGACTGTCATATTTATGCACATCTTGGGAAGGCATGACTTATTAGAAAAGACAATAATGCTGAGAAATAGACAGCAACAGAAAGAGAGGAAGACCACATGCCAGATGGTTAGACTCAGGGCCTTTACAGACTGCCAGAAATAGTGCAACTTGAGTCCACTTTAACTGTCCTGGCTCAGTGCTAGGGAATCATGGGAATTGTGGTTTATTGTGGCACCAGAGCTCTCTGACAGAGAAGGCTCAATGTCTCAGAAAAAAACTACAGTTCCCATGATTCTCTAGCATTGAGCCAGGACAGTTAAAGTGGATTCAAGCTGCATTATTTCTGGCAGTCTGTAAAGGACCTCAGTTAGGGAGGTCATGAATCTGAGCCTACAGTAGCTGGGCAGAGTGGCTGAGTATAGGGAGGCTTGGAGATGACTTATCCACAGAGTTGCCATGAGTTGAGGTCAACCTGAGGGCAGTTAACAACAACAAAATGCAAACACCAGGAATCTGTAAGACAAAAGCACAGCAGCAAAAATGAGATCATAGCCCTATAATTGTGTAGTATGAAAAGGCCCCACATTTAAGGTCAAAACTGCAATTTCCCAGACTCTGTGTGGTAGTGGTGGTGGGGAATCACCGTTGTGCCAATAGTTTTTTTGGCAGGGGAAGCATGGGGATGATTAGTTGGGAAGACTGCAAAAGTAATTGGGAGGTATATGTCTGGACACCTCAGCTTGAAATAAATGTTACTTAGCACCTGTAGCTGGGAGCAGCTTTGTTGTCATTTTTAAGCAATATGCAGTCTTAACGCTTTGTTTCATAACAGCTTTGTTGTCATTTTTAAGCATTATGCAGTCTTAATGCTTGTCTTTCAGAACTGTGGTTGCTTTCTGATTGAACCTCTTTAACGATTTAGTCCTTGGGATAAAAGAGCCATTCAATTTTTACATTTGCCCTGCATGCCTTGAAGCCAATTTGTTTATCCTGTTCTTTAAATAATATGGTGTTTCCTGCGCTGAAGATACTTTATTGAGATGTAATGAGGGCTGAGGTTTCTGAATTTGCAGTACTAATAAGAGCACTCCTCTGAGCAGCACTGGGAACAGTACATCTCTTTGTGGTATTTAATTCACAAATGGTGAGGCTCCATTGCTTCAAGAAAGATCCTGCGGCTAATTTGGTTATAAAATTGGGAAGGCACAAACCTCTATGCATGAATAAAGGGTCTCAAATGTGCAAAAATATTTCTTTATAACTCTACTTATCTTTTTCTACATGCAGCCATGCCTTGGAGTTATATCTAGCAAGTGACTGTGGTGAATAACTATAAAACAACTTCCTCCTGTCGCTCTTGCTCTTATTGCTCCTCTCTTTAGATTTTCCATTCCTGCAACAAACTTCAGTATACACTAGTTTTTACTGCCTTCACTCCAAAAGTCACCCTTACAAACTCTTTGTTTACTACAAAACAATTTGGCTTAGATTTTCAGATAAAGTCTTACATTCTCCAATGATCTACATGTGACCCTCAAGATGTTACAGACTTGAGTTCTCATCAGCCTTTACCATGACTTATGTTGGCTAGAGGTGATGGGAGTTGCAATCCAAAAATATCTGAAGAGTAAATGATCCCCTATCTCTGAACTTAGCACATGCTCACAGTATGAACCCATTTCCAATGAGGGATAGGCTGTGGTAAAAGGTAAAGATAAAGGTATTCCCTGTTGACAAGGTTGTCAAGTCATGTCCGACCATAGGAGGCAGTGCTAATCTCTGTTACTAAACCAAAGAGCCAGGAGACTACTCTGTGATCATGTGACCAGCAGGATTGCAGAGGCTGTTTACCTTCCACTGAGAAGTGGTGCCTATCTATCAACTTGCATTTGCATGCATTCGAACTGCTTAGGTTGGCAGAAGCTGGTACTAGTGATGGGAGCTCACCCCATCATGCAGCACCCGGGCCTTGAACTGCCAACCTGCTGGTCTTGCAATCAACAGATTCAGCTTCTTGACCACATGAGCCACTGTGGTATTCACACATTATGACAATAGTAATTTGTGCTAATGTTTATAGCTCAGACAATTTACAGCTGGAGCAACTGCAGACTCACAACCAAGCACCAAGTGGAAGAGAATGATTTTGTACACCTCTAAATAACACTGGGTGACTATATTGTAAATGGATGATCTATAAGTCTGGCTTCAAATGCAGTGCAAAGCTGCCACAGAATCATAAAGTTGGAAGAGACCACAAGGGCCATCATTTCCAACCAGGACAATTCAATCAAAGCACTCCTGACAGATGGCCATCCAGCCTATGTTTAAAAACCTCCAAAGGAGACTCCACCACTCTCTGAAGCAATGTATTCTATGGTAGAACAGCTCTTACTGTCAGGAAGTTCTTCCTAATGTTTAAGTGGAATCTGTTTTCCTGTAGATTGAATCCACTGCTCTAGATCCTAGTCTCTGGAGCAGCAGAAGACAAGCTTGGTCTCAATATGACATCCCTTCAAATATGTAATCATGACTATCATGTCACCACTTAGCATTCTCTTATCCTAACTAACAACTCCCTGAACTAATCCTCACAGGGCATGGTTTCCAGACCTTTTACTACTTACCATTTTGGTCATCTTCCTCTGGGCACACTCCAGCTTGTTAAAATCCTTCTGGAATTGTGGCGTCCAGAACTGGACACAGTATTCCAGGTGAGGTCTGACCAAAGCAGAACAGAGTGGCACTATTACTTCTCTCATATTGAGGAAATCATATTGGCTTTTTTGCTGCTCGTGGCACTATAGACTCATGTTCAGCTTGTAGTCTGCTAAGACTCCTAGATACCTTTCACATGTACTATTGTCAAGCCGGTGTCACCCCTCCTATATCTGTACATTTAATTTTGTTCCCTGCTTAAGTGTATCTTACATTTTCTCCATGGTTTATGCTGATCATATTTGAGAACCCCAACTATAGTTCGCAATCGCAATTAACAAAAACTTGATTAAAAACAAAGGTATACTACTCCCCCCCCCCAAAAAAATCTGGGTTATGATACCCACTTGCACCCCCACAAAAAACCACTTTGTTCTTGCTAGCTGTTTCCCTCCAAGCACACTTTTCCCCTTTAACTAAAAAAAGAATCCCAGAGTAGCACAATCCCTGTGAAAGGGCAAGTAGATATTTTATTATTATTACAGATATTCCTCAGTTTAAAAAGTAGATGTGTCCTTTGGCATTGCTTCTTTAACTGAAGATTTGATACCACAGGCAAAAATTAGCTTGGAGGAATGGGAAAGTTTGCTGCAATACACACCCACACCCACAGAAGTTGAACATGTCTCAGCAACCCTTTACATTCAAAACTAACAGTACGCTCATGTGAAATGAAACAACCAGGTCAAATAAGACTTTCACCAGCCTTTACTTTTCCTTTGTTTTTTGGACAAACTTGTAGATCTGTGTTTTTAATGTATATAATAATATGGGTACGGATAGCTGGTGAGACAGGTTTTTCTGTCTTCCATTCTCTTTCTCTTTTGCTGTTCATGCATGCTCAGTAAGAGATTCTGGAGGCAGCTGCTATTTTCCTTGCCTCTTGTAGCTAGGCCCACACAGCTATAGTAAGATCAGTATAGTATAGTATAATCCTACTATAGTTGGATTCTTCCCCAGCTCAATCTTAATTGTATTATTTGTTGTGGACTCACTAGTGTAATCTGACCCTGAAAGTCTGTGTTTCTCCAGCCCTCCTTTACCATTCTCCCAATTTTGATGCTTCTAAATATTTTACAGCTAGATAAAGAATGAGAAGGGTGAAAAGGGTGCTGGACAGGTGTTAAATTCTGTTGTAAAAAGGAGCTTCAGAAATAAAGCAGTTGGTATCACTTTAACTTCCATATCTCAATGCAGCAGAATTCTGGGATTTGCAGTTTAGTGGGGCATCAGAGCTTTGTGATAGTGAAGGCTAAATAGCTCATAAAACTCAGAAATTCCATAGCATTGAGTTGTGGAAGTAAAAGTGGTGTCAAACTGCTTTATTTCTGCAATGCTGCTTCAGCCTAAGACACACACATGGTATTCATTTACATCACGTCTTTTTCCCAATAAAGGGACTTAAGGTGTCTCACAAAATGTTGAGACCAATACATATTAACAATATCCCCAAACACCTGCAATATAAATAAAAAGTTCCCTTTAAAAACAACTAATTAAACCTATAAAATTAAAGCCATTTAAAACTATACCCTCTCCCATTTCACATATGAACATTGGACTTATGTGGCCCAGCAACATCAGAGTGTGGCCAAGATAGCTAAAGTTATTATTGAGGAAGAACACGCAAGCTATGAGTGTGGCTGTGACAATTTAGTTTGGTTTTGTCTGTGCCTGCTAGGAAAAGCAAGGTTTAGCTCTCTCTATTCCTCTTTCCTCAGCTAACTTGAAGGAAGCTGAGGTCAAAGGGGACAAGTGGGAGGAGGAGAGAGAAACTAGGACCTTTTTGGAAAAAGCTGAAAAAGTAGGATGACAAATGATTAATTAGCACTGTCCCTGCCGAAGTGAGACAGTTCCAGTGTGTGTAAAAATTCAGTAAAAAGACAGAATATCAAAATCAACAACACAGCACATCATTAAAAGCCCAGTGCAGTCAATTCCTGAAAGTCTGTCAGTATGGATACATTTTGACTTTTTGCCAGAAAGAGAGCAAGGAGGGAGCCATTCAAGCCTCCTCAGGAGTGGGGATCAGTGAGGAAGGAGGGTTTTTTTATGTGGAAAGTGTGATCAGTTTTCTAGCTTTCAGATATATCCCCAGTAGTTTATTTATATGCATTAGTGTAGATTCTGTTGCTAAAGCTACCTAAAGTAAACACATAGAATCAATGTGATTTACCTGTGTACTTACCATTCAGGCCAAAGGCCTTTGCATCAAACTATATCCAAACAACAACAAACTATATAAACATCAGTCGTACTTGTCATTCAACAGTTTATTTAATGAGTCTATTCTAGTTGGGACTAACCCATCGGATTCTGTTGTTGTTGTTGTTGTTGTTGTTGTTGTTGTTGTTATGTGTTTCCAAGTCAATTTTTTGACTTATGGTGACCCTAACATGAACCTATCATAGGGTTTTCTTGGCAAGTTTCTTCAGAGGACGTTTGCCATTGCCATCTTCTAAGACTGAGCAAATGCAATTTGCCCAAGGTCACTCAATGAGTTTTCATGGCCCAGCCAGGATTCAAACCAGAGTCAAATGCTCAAATCACTATGCCATGCTGGCTAACAGGATTCTAGCCAATATTTATAAACAGTTCTACATTTTAAAGAGAGCCAGTGTAGTGTAGTGGTTTGACCATTAGCATATGATTCTGGAGACCATGGTTCAAATCCTAGCTCAGCCATGGGAAACCACTGGGTGACCTTGGACAAGTCACACTCTCTAGTCTCAGAGGGAGGCAATAGCAAAAACCCCTCTGAACAAATTCTACCAAGAAAACCCTGCAATAGGTTCACTTTAGGGTCATCATAACTCAGAAATGACTTGAGGGCACACAATAACAATGGCTACATTTTAAAACATTTATGTGCATCTAAAAAGGTGCACCTAAAAAAATAGTAAAGAAGAACAAAGACTATGTGAAATGTCAAAAAGGAAATTACATGAATAAAATGATGTCTGGTGTTTTAGTAAGCAGAGACATTTTGGAATAAAAATGTCGTTAGCAGACAACAGATGCAGATGATGCTGGTGCATGCTAGCATGATCTGGTAGAAGGTTTTAGAACTAAAAAGATAGGGCAAACATGGAAAATGGCAGATCCATTTTTGAGGTTGAGGTTGTTTCCTCACACCTCAGAAGATATTTGCAGTGAGGCTTGTGAGAAGTGTGGCTTGTATGTGTCATACAGAGGGGCTGTTGTAAATCTAGAGCTTGAATTTTTTTGAAGATTTCTTGATAAATAATTTATAAGAAACTAGAAGGGCTTTGATGCCAGCTGGGTCTGATTTAATCACAAGTAAAAATAGAATGGTTTGCCTGAGCAAAATCACAAATCCAAGTATTTGAGACTTGAGCATGCATTATCCCTTCTAGTGTATTTCTGACAATTTGTTGGTGAAAATCTCTTACAGAGAGCATGCCGCTTTTTGTGAAATTGAGTCTAAAGGAAGGAGTGTGCTGTATCTGTGCTTGCCTTGATGTGAATACTGATTATTGGTGATAAGAACAATGGCAAGTTTCAGCTACAGGAAAATATACTAGTATTAATATCAATACACATAGTGTTGAAAACAGCTGTGGGATTCTAGTAATAGCGGTAGGGATGATGATGATGATGATGATGATGATGATACATGCAGCGGTAGCTGTGCTGGCCATTTAGCAAATTCAAACAAAAATCCACCAAACAGTGATACCTTTATTGGTCAACCAAAATGCTCAATATACCTGTTGCAAGCTTTCAAAGCTCCACTGGCTTCTTCATCAGGCAAGATGTTACAAACCAAACAAGAGAAAAATTGGAGATGTTACTCAGATGCTTGCATTTTCATGTTTCTGTTCTTAGTTAAGATGGTAAGTGGAGCGTATCTTTTGCAGGCTGACCCCTCCTCCCCTCTCTACATATGGCTATTGGGGGATTTGCAAAGGCCAGGAAATTTAAAGTCCATTTGCATCTCAGCAAGAGTCAACAAGTTATAAGTGTAATTCAACTAATAATAGTACTGAAAGCATTTAATACCATGACCATTAAAAGGAAAACAGTGAATAAATAGTACAGCCCATTCTTAAAGGCTATTTTCCCCTGAGCAGATAGCCATCAAAGGCTGGCTGAAACAAAAAGGTTTTCACCAGCAGAGGCAACCAGTGTAACCTTTCTAGGAAAGGAGTTTCAGAGTTTGAGAACAGTCACCAAGAAGGCACTCTCTTATGTTCCCACCAGATGTATTTGCAAGGATGGTGGAACAGGGAGAAGGGTCTCACCAGAAGATCTCAAAATGCAGACATGCTCCTCTGGGAGAATATAGTCTTATGATGACTCCATGAATGAGAGACCTCCAAGTCACCCTGTCATCAGCAGCCCTGCTCAGGTCTTGCAGGCTCAGGGCCATGGCTTCCTTGATTGAATCTCTGAGTTATGTTGTTGTTTTTAACTGTCCTAGAGATGACTTCAACTCACAGAGAACCTGTGGATGAGACATCTCTGGACCCCCTGTCCACAACCTATCTGCTCAAGTCTTGCAGGCCCAGGCCTGTGCCCTCTGTGATTTGGTCTAACCATCTGACATATGGTCTTCCTCTCTTTCTACTGCCTCCCATCTTTCATAGCATCATTGCCATTTCTAATTATTCATTTTTCCTCAAGATGTGGCTGAAATAGGACACCCTCAATTTAGGGGGGTTGCAGACTGCCAGAAATAGTGCAAATTGAGTCCACTTTTAGGGTTAGGGTTAGTGCTAGGGAATCATGGGAATTTTTTTGTTCTGAGACATTGAGCCTTCTCTGTCAGAAAGCTCTGGTGCCACAATAAAATATAGTTCCCATGATTCCCTAACCCTAACCCTAACCCTAACCCTAAAAGTGGACTCAATTTGCACTATTTCTGGCAGTCTGCAACCCCCCTTAGTTATCCTGGCTTCCAGGGATAGTTCAGGCTTGATCTGCTCTAGAACCCATCTGTTTGATTACTTGGCTGTCCACTTTATCCTTGGTGCTCTTCTCTAGCACCATCTCTCAAATACATTGATCTTCTATCAGCTGTTTTCACTCTTTAGCTCTCACATCCACATATGGTGATGGAGAATACAATGGCTTATATATCATAATGAGCACTTTTGAGTTCTGCCCAGAAGCATACTGGCAGTCAGTGGAGCTATTTAACAAGGGAGTTGTGTGCTTCCTACAGCCCAAATAATAATTTTCACATAATTTTTGCTGTGACATATATACACACAAATAGACATACATATACACATCATACATATATGTACTGATCAAGAAAACATTATTATGTTTGTACTAAAGCTTTGGGACAATAAAAAGAACACCTTCCTTTCTGTGTTACTATATACTGTGACTGATAATGACCCATCTCCAAGGTCTGATCAGAAGTTTTCCCCATCATCTGGATGTCAGGTATGGAGACAGGGACCTTATATGTAGTCTACCAGTGAGTTATGGACATAGAATGTTGCCTTATACTAGGTCAAAATATTTGGCCGTCTAGATCAGTATGGTCTATTGACAGGTGTTACTGGGGTTTTAAGTAAAGATTCCCCCCTCCATCTTTACAGGAAAATATACTATAAAGTTAGAACAATTACCCTTATCAATATTATTCATTCAATAACTTTCCAAATTTATCCTCAACCTAAATAATTTGGTCTAAATGAATATTTTTAAACAAAATTTTACACTATAAACTTTGCTTTCCCTTCTTTTTGTAAAAATTGAATCAAAGGTTCCCAAACCTTGTTGCATTTATACCATGATTTCCCATTTATTAAATAGGTGAATTTATCCATTTCCATAAAGTCAATAAGTTTTATTAGCCACTTTCATAATTTATATATTTATTACTCTTTCAATTTGAGGTGTATACTACACACGCTGCTATTATCATGTAAAATAGAAGTTTTCCAAAAATCTTTTCTGATTCTTCTACCATCCCTAATAATACCATTTGGGGTCTATAGTCTCTTTACAATTTAGTAGTTTTTGAATCCAAGCATGAATTTGCTTCCAGTATTTCTTTGTGTGTTCACAATTCCACCACAGATGGAAAAACATGCCAGGAACTTTGGTACATATCCAGCAGTGATTACTGTGGCCTTTATATATCATTGCTAACTTGGTGGGGATGAGATACCACCAATTTTGCATTTTGTAAGAGTTCTCTTTCACTTCATAGCTTACCGTATATTTCAGTCTCCTGTTCCATGTCTTTCCCATTTGTTCCACTGGGATATTTTGATGTAGATCCTGTCCCCACCATACCATAGCTGTTTTTATATTCTTATCCTACATCTCAATATTTAACAGAAATTTGTAGAATTATGAAATGTTGTGAAATGTTAAGTTGTAGGCTTTCATGGCCGGCATCCATAGTGTTTTGTGGGTTTTTTGGGCTGTGTGGCCATGTTCTAGAAGAGTTTCTTTCTGACGTTTCGCCAGCATCTGTGGCTGGCATCGAAGATGCTAGCCACAGATGCTGGCGAAACGTCAGAAAGAAACTCTTCTAGAACATGGCCACACAGCCCGAAAAACCCACAAAAAACTTGTGAAATGTTGTTTAGCAATTTGAGAATTTAGCCTGAGCATCCTATCAATTTCCATTGAAAAAATTGTTTGTCTCTTTCTAGGTATTTTGCCAAATCTTGTGTATAGATTTTCATTTTCTTGTTCTGGGAGACCTCTAATTTTAATACATTTTTCCTCTCATTTTAATCTTTCAAGCAAGATGTTCATCTGTGTATTCCTGAAATCTGTTTCAATTTGAGTTCATCTACTCTTTCTTCCATATTAGTGTGTCTCTCCTCCAAACGTTCCACTTTTGTTTTAATTTACTTTATCTACAGCTTGTCATTTCTTTTATGTCTGATCCTAGTTCTCTTTTGATCTCCAATTTAAAATCTTGCATCTCTTTCCTAAGTTCATTCATTTGTTGACTCAAATCCAATGTAATTTTTCGAATTTGTTCCAAACAAGATAGATTAGAGTAGAAGATGGTTGTTGCTCTAAAAAAGGTGTTCTTTGATTTGATTTTGAAATTAAATTGTTGAAGTTTAATTTTTTTCTTCTAGTATCCATAATTTATCTGTTAATATTATAGTTATTTGTTGACAAATACCAATGTTTTTTCTTTAATTTGAAAGAAATCAAGTCCAGTCTAATTAATGTATAAATCAAGTCCAATCTAGTTAATATATAAATCAAGTCAATCCCAATTAATGTGTGAATCAAGTCCAATCCAATTAATGTATTAAGATCAATACAGTTGATGAGTGAATCAAGTCCAATCTGGTTAATATGTAAATCTAGTCTAATCTCATTGATATGTAAATGCAATCAGATCCAATCTAATTAATGTATCGATCGAATCAGATCCAATTAATTAAGTAAATCTAGTCTAGTCCAGTTAATATATAAATCAAGTGCAGTAGGATTAATATGTGAATTAAATCCATAATGATTAATATACTGATTAAGTTCAATCCAATTAATGTGTAATCGCATGCAAACTTGTTAATATGTAAATCAAATCCAATTCAATTAATATGCAAAACAGGTCCAATCCAATTATTGTATCAATCAAGCTCAGTCCAATTGATGTGTGACTCAAGTCTAATCAAATAATATATAAATTGAGTCCAATCCAAGTAATGTGTGAATTAAGTCCAGTCTAGTCTAATCTAGTTAATGTAACGTAGACTCATAAAATTTTAACTCCCAGGAGGAATACATTAACTTATTTTCAAGTACTTTTAATGCAGTTTAACATAGTTAATAAATGTTAGGAAGACGTACCTTTTGTGATATGCAGACCTCTAGTGTATTGTCGAGAGTCTTCTAACATTCATTCTGTTTTGTTTAAATAATCTAAATATTCCTGCAGTAGAAGCTGTAGATGCAGGACTTGTTATTTCTCAATGTAGAATTAGTTCACCTTTTTCTTCTGTTGTGGTATCTTTTTGAGCTTCCCAATTTCAACTACATTGCCCAGAGGGCTTAGCCTTAGTGCTTCCATTGCAGCACTGTTGTACATGCACCTCTTTCTTTTATAGTAGTTACTTGCACACTCAAGTAGAGCAAATTAGACCTGGTGGTGGCTTGCCTTTAAACACAGTGGTAAAAATATTTTTTTTAGTAACAGGATAAATTCTTACTTGTGACTTATCCAGCTGATGAACTTAAGTATAGCAATCACAAGGTTTGGATCTGTATTAGGGAATTAGAAAGCCCTGGTGGTGCAGTGGTTAAATGCTTGTACTGCAGCCACTCACTTGCAAACCATAAGGTTGGGAGTTCAATACCAGCCAAGGCCTCAAGCTCAACTCAGGCTTGCATCCTTCTGAGGCCACTAAAATGAGTATCCAGCTTGTTGGGGGCAATTAGCTTACACTTTGTAAACCTGCTTAAGTGTACTGATAAGCGGTATAGAATTGTACTTGCTATTGCTATTTCAGTTGTTTCCAAACATAAAGAAAAATCTACCGAGCATGCCAAGTCAGTGTTTCTCAAAGCAATGCCTTAAAGTTCCAAACCAAAAATAAACAGTATATAGTTCTTGCAAATGTTGCTTCCCCTGACTTCTTTTTAGCTTGCCGGGGGGCGGGGGGGGCTATTTCAGAATTAATAATTGTGACAGTCTGTAAGGAAGCCCTGAAGTAAACTGGGAGAGAAACTCCTTGTGCCAAACCAAAAATAAAAAATAATAAAAATAATAAAAACTTTTAAAAGTTGAAGACATTCCTCTTTGGGTTACCTGAAACACCCTGGATGTAGCCAGGGATGGTTCACTGACATTGTCTTTTCTTATGGGCAGGTAATGGGTCTAAATAGAATCCCCTCTGAACCTCTCATACCTGAGAGGTAGTTTGGCTGTCTAGTTGCCCCAACACCATGTCTTGCAGACTATTTCCTTGCAGCTATGTGGGGAGACAGCTTTCCACCATATCAACCTGAAGTCTCTGTAATGTGTATTTTGAAGCAAGATTTTGACTCTGCTCTCATTCACAAACATGTGGCTTAGGACAGATGGCATGTGCTTCTTCACTGTAATAATTAAAATATTCAGTGATGGGAAGAAAAGCTGAATGAAGATGAAACTTATGATGAAAAGCAAAATCTATACTACAGGCAAAAGACTAAGTGGACTCCCTGACCTATTCTGCCCCAGGCCCACCCCAGAATCACCACACGGTCTGTTTCTCTGCAGGGACATTGAATAGTTATCTATATGTGTATCTGCAATCAGATGTTGCTTTGGTCCACCACCACTGCTTTTCCTCTGTTATCTCTAACCCCCATTGTCCTTCCTTCATCAGAGCCAGGACAGATACTGGCTGGCAGTCACTGCCATTTACCTTAGTGTCCGGGCCAGTTCACAGTCCAAAATGGTTGCAGAAAGATTTTTCCTTTCTTGGTGCCACTGCCACTAGCATGCAGTTGCTTGCTCTGATGTCAGAAGTGTGACATTGGATCATAGCAGCACTGAGGAGGGAAAAACCCTTCTGTAACCCTTCTAGGCTGGAAACAGGACTGAATATTGTTGTAAATGGCAGAAGCTTCCAGGAAGTTATCTGTCCTACCTTTTTACCCCCTCAAATCCAGGACAGATCAATTGTCCACTCTACAGGAAACACCAGAGTTTCCTGCAATCTCCAGAGAAAACTGAGAGTTTTTAATATAGAGCTTAAAGTGACCTACCCCACATTTGGTGAAGATAAGGCCATACATTGTGTGGCCTTATCAAACCAGATTTGGGGTGTCGGGGTTTCAGGCTTATCCCCTAGTGTAGACAAACCCTATTGCATGATGACTCTTTCAGCCATATCTGCTGTCACCATCATGAAAATAAATGAACTGTCCTACATAACAGAACTGTTGTTCCAGGGGTAGGTGTTAGGGTAAAAGCTCTTTAGGGGAATTTATAATTAGCTCAAACTACGAGAGGGGCATCTCTAACAATGCCCGGGGTCTTACCAAATGTATACAGGAAGTTGGATATTGGCTAGGAGGATGCCGAGACACCACAGGCTCCAATTAGATATGAATCCCAAATATTTATTAAACCATATGAATGTAAACACACACACACACACACACACACATGCACACTAGAAGGAAAGCAGGGGAAAACCGGGAGCAGCAGCAGCAGAGAGAGAGAGATCAGGGGGAGAGGAAGGGAAATAATTACCTAAGCCCAAAGCGAGCCTGTCTTGTCGGATCCGCTGCAGAGATTGGGTTCGATGGAATGGCACGACCGGCGGAGAGGTAGACAGTGGGAGCTAGCTAGGGCTACAGACTGACAGAGATTCGGCATGCACCCCAAGGTAGCACACTGAACTGGGTCCGGGGAGACCCTTATATACCCGAAAATGGCACTCTAGGCTATGGGCCGAACAATCAAACAAAGACCAAGATTGGATTATCTTATTGTGTACCTTCCTGTCTGGCTGGTCTAAACAAAGGGGATGGTCTCAGAGCCATCAAGGTGTGGGATGTAGACAAAGTGCGATATTTGTAGACAATTTACTGTAATATTCTTTAGACAAAGCCAATCTTCTGACTGTATTTACTTTTGTAGGGTTTTCTCCTCAAGGCAACTCCCTGGCCCTAGCTATCTCTTTTGTGTGAACTTGATCTCTGTCTGGATGAGTCAGAGACACCTTGGAGGGATTCAAGGAATTTGCAAATTTCTCTTGGAAGGGTTCAGGCAGGGGTAATGGAGGGGGAAAATTCTTAGTTTTGAAATGCCATGTGGTCTTGTGGTCTTGCCTGACCATGCGGCTGCAGAAATATTAAGAGCAAAATAAAATAGAACAAAATAAAATAAAAATTGAGGGGCTCTGGCTAACATAGGCAACCTTTCCCCTTTAAGGGCTGAGGGACTTCAGCTCCCAGAAGTCTCAGCCATGTGGCCAATAGTCCCATGTTGGCCAATAGCTCCTGGGATTCTGGGAGCTAAAGTCCCTCGGCCCTTAAAGGGGAAAGGTTGCCTACCCCTGTTCCATAAGATTCTAAGCCCATTGAATGTCATGGACAGACTGCTTCAGTAAAAAAGGGGGCATAGCACTGACTTATCTCTGAAGGTGGATTGCAACCTCCTTTTGGACAAACCAAAATACTTTCCACTATTATAAGCCTCAAATGAGTTATACACTGGGCACACTAGTAACATTCCATGCTTTATAAGCATGACATTCATTGAGCCAGTATTTGAAATTTGACATCCATGATCTACTTTATGAGCTCTACGCAGTTACACCCAGTTTCAAGCTAATCCCATAAAAATTCCTAGAAGTACAAGTTAAATAGCATTGAAAACTGACACATTGACACTTTTTACTCCAGTTTTCAGGCAGACTTACTATACATTTCTTGCAAATAGTGGTGGAAACCACTGACTGCACACATGTTGAATGTTACATGTACACATATTGTATGTTCATTGAATGTAACGTGAACTTTTCACATGTTAGCTTGTTGTATACCACAAGTTCGAGGTGAAGATAAACAGGTAGAAGATAAGAATTATGTGAGTGTTGGACTCTGGAGACCAGGGTTTGATTCCTCACCGGGCCATGAAACCCACTGGGTGACCTTGGACAAACCACATGCTCTCAGCCTTAGAGGGTGGCAATGACAAACCTCCTCTGAATGAATCTTGCCAAGAAAACCCCATGATAGGTTTGCCATAAGGGTTACCATAAGTTGGAAATGATTTGAAGGCCCACAACTACAACAACAGGCTGCTTTGAAGTGTTTTGTCGAGGTTGAAGGGTAAGATGAAAATGTAACTTTTAAAAGGCATATAATGTGTCCATTTTAAATCTTTCTACTATCTGCCTGTACAGAAACCAGTTGCATTTTAAATTTTCAGACAATAATTCTTCCATTGATTTCATCTTATAATCGTCATTTTCCATTTTTAATAGGTCGTTATATGAGACCCATCCTTCTTCCTTCATCCTCTACGATAGATGGCTTCATTTACCGAGGTCCATTTTGGGATTTTTTGCAGGAACCTTATTTTATATATTTTCCATATTCTTAATAATGACTTTCTTATCAAATGATTACTGAACTCAGAATTCAGCTGCTAAAAAAGACTTCCAACTAGATAGGGGAGAAAGAGGAAAAGGAGAGCTGAACAGGTGTAAAAAGCTTTTGCAAAAAGAAGCTTTTGCTTTCAAAAATAATCTCCATAAACAAAGTTAGCAGTATCCCCAAAACAGAGCACCAATTAATGCCAACCCAACCCCTTGTATAAGGGATGCAGTGGCTCGAGTGGTTAAGATACTGACTTTGTTGACTGCAAGGTTAGCAGTTTGAGGCCCAGGTGCTGCATGATGGGGTGAGCTCCCATCACTTGTTCCAGCTTCTGCCAACCTAGCAGTTTGAAAGTGTGCAAATGCAAGTAAATAAATAGGTACCACTTTGGTGGGAAGGTAAAAAGCGTTCTGTGCAATCATGCTGGCCACAAGACCACCGGAGTAGTCTTCGGACAACACTGACTCTTTGGCTTAGCAACGGAGATGAGCACCACCCCCTAAAGTCGGATACGGCTTGACAACCGTGTCAACGGGGAATGCCTTTACCTTTACCAACTCCTTGACTACTAACAAAATTATTTTACAAACTCAGATGTACATTTCAAAAGCCAATTTATGATGTTTCAGTACCACCAATCACTGTTACAATTTCTTGAGAAAGTCCAAGTGGCTTTTGGCTTTTGAAATGTACATTTGAGTTTGTAAAATAATTTTGTTTGTATACAAAGAGCTAAGTTGACATTCATCAGTGCTCTGTTTTGAGGATATTGTAATTGAGGTAGATGCTGACTTTGTTTATGGATATTCTTTTTGAGATACTGAAAAAGAATGTGGTTCCAGTGGTTCTGGGGTGCACTTCACTGGCATCTTTTCCCTAACCAACTGAAAATACACTTCTAGTATTGAAAAATGGGTATTTTCTTATATATATTGGTTATCTGGTACTTCTCAGTTTGCTTTATATTTATTGCATTGTGGTGGGTTGTTGTTGTTTGTATTTCTATGTGGACAATTTGTTTTACAATTGTATTACATAATTTTATATTTGTGTTACTGCTTCCTCTCCCTTTGTGTTGGTGTGTGTGTGTGTGTGTATATATATATATATATATATATATATATATATATACATACTATGTGTGGGTGTATATTAGATTGCATGCCTTTGGCAGGGCTATGTATTTGTTCTTTTACTTGTAAAGTGCCACGTGTACTGATTACTGGAAGATTTTTGCATTCTCTTTCTCCTAACAGAATCAATTGATGAAGTGTCCAGTAACTCCATTGATGAAATTAGACTGGATCAATTTCAATCTGTGAGTACCGATGACATGGACAAGCTCCTTGGTAGAATGAGGAAGACAACTTGCCCTCTCGATCCTTATCCATCATGGCTTGCTGTCCGGGGGGGGGGGGGGGAATGCATTGAGGATGTTCCTTACGGACATCCTCAATGCATCCCTCAGGGAAGGTCATATTCCATCTTGTTTGAAGGAAGCAGTGGTTAGGCTGCTTCTGAAAAAAACACACAACTTCCCTGGACCCCCTGGATACGAACAGCTATAGGCCAATCTCCTTACTACCTTTTCTAAGCAAAATGATCGAGAGGGCAGTTACTCTTCAACTCCAAGCTGTCCTGGAGGAAACCAATTATCTAGATCCATTTCAAACTGCCTTTAGGACAGGATATGGAGTTCAGACTGCCATGGTTGCCTTGGCTGATGACCTTCGTTTGAGCATCAACAGGGGTAGTGTGACCCTGCTGGTGCTCCTAGACCTTTCAGTAGCTTTTGACACAATAGATCTTAACATCCTCTTGGATTGCCTGAGAAAGTTAGGAATTGGAGGCACTGCATTGCAGTGGTTCCATTCCTTCCTCTCGGGCAGATTCCAGAGGGTGTTGCTCGGGGACAGTTGCTCTACTAGGAAAGAGCTTAATTGTGGCATCCCTCAAGGTGCCATCCTGTCCCCGATGCTATTTAACATATTATGAAGCCGCTGGGAGAGATTATTTGGAATCATGGGGTGGGGTGTTATCAGTATGCTGATGACACCCAGATATATTTCTCCATGTCTCGGTCATCAACTTTGACTTCAGATGGTGTCTCTCCTCTCAATGACTATCTTAAGGCAGTAATGGACTGGATGAGGAAAAACAGATTGAGACTGATTCCAGATAAAATGGAGGTACTTGTAGTAGCAGCCCTGAAACCAGGCATTAGGATACAACATCTAGTCCTGGACGCGGTCACACTCTCCGCAAAGGATTATGTTCGCAGTTTGGGGGTGCTGCTGGACCTGTCACTCCAGATGACTAATCAGGTAAATGCAACGGTCAGGAGCGCCTGTTATCAGCTTCAGTTGATACGCCAGCATGCCCCCTATTCTTTCATCCAAGTCACTGATAAAGATGTTGAAGAACACTGGGCCCAGGACCGAACCCTGTGGCACTCCACTGGTCACTTCTCTCCAGGATGAAAAGGAGCCACTGCTGAGCATCCTTTGGGTTTGGTCAGTCAACCAGTTACTAATCCACCTAACAGTTATATTGTCTAGCCCACATTTTACTATCTTGTTTGCAAGAATATCGTGGAGGACCTTGTCAAAAGCCTTACTGAAATCAAGATATGCTATGTTTACTGCATTCCCTTCATCTAGCAAGCTGGTAATTTTATCCAAAAAAAAAAAAGAGAGAGAGAGAGAGAGAGAGAGAGAGAGAGAGAGATCAGATTAGTCTGACATGACTTGTTCTTGAGAAACCCATGTTGACCTTTTGTGATAATGGCAATCCTTTCTAAATGCTTACAGACTCTCTATTTAATAAGCTGTTTTAGACTCTTTCCTGATATTGATGTCAGACTAACTGGACGATAGTTGTTGGGATCCTCTTTTTCCCCCTTTTGAAGATGGGAACTGTCATGGTCAGCCCTGAGGAGGACTCAGAGGATGAGGAGGAGGATGGGTCTCCTCTAGAGAAGGAAGAGATGCAGGCTCCACCTGGTTCTCATTCTGCTCTCCCAGCCCCAGAGCAGGAAGAGATACAGGCTCCACCTGGCTCTCATTCTGCTCTGTCTGAGCCAAGCCCGGTTCTCCCAGCCCCAGAGCAGCCAGGTCCTAGTGCTCCTTCCTTGGAGGCTCAGCTGCCTAGTGGGGAGAAGCAGGAGGATACAGCAGAGCCAGTGCCTTCCTTTAGGCAGAGGAGAGCTGAGAGTGCTGGCAGTCGCAGGTCCAGGAGACTAGCTGAAAAGCAGCTGCTGAACAAGCCTCAGCTGGCACTGAGGTAGGATTTGACTATTTAAACAGTTGCAAGAGGCTTCCTCAGTGCCAAGATTTATTGTAGTTTCCTTGGGAGATTATGGTCAGTGTGGCTTCTTGTTTCCTGCTTTGTGCCTCTCGCTCTTGCCTTGTGGAACTCTGTTGTCTTGACCTTGGACCGGACTGGACCTTTGCTGATTGCTGCCTGCCCTGACCTTAGACTGACTGATGCTGATTTCTGGACTCTGCTTTGCTGGTGCTTTGACTACAGGAAGGTTTGTGGCTGGCCTTGCTGTTTGCAGCTCACCCTTTCCATCCCTAGCAGCTGTGGGAACTGAGGCTGGCTGTAGTTGAGGACAGAATAAGTCTTGGCCATAATCTAAGCTGCTACAGGATGGCGGAGGGAGCCTTAATCAAAGAGCTCTTGGAGCAGAATCAAAAGCTAGTTGCTCAAGTTGCAATGCTTACACAGGCGGTCTCAGAACTCCAGGCAAATCCTCAGCTGCCTGCACCCTCCCAGCCCAGGCCCAGGGTTAAATGCCTGACTGCCCTGCCTGAAAAATTTTCTGGGGACCGAACTTTGTTGGATGGCTTCTTGGCTAGCTGCCAGCTGCATTTTTGAATCAGGGAGGCAGATTTCCCTAGTGACTCTCATAAGGTGGCTTTTGTCATTGGACTGTTGGCTGGTCCCGCTCTTAAATGGGCAACGCCCTACCTGAATGCCCAGAGCCCAGTGCTGGCTGACTGGCAAGCCTTTGAACGTGAGTTTAAAGAGATGTGGGGGGACCCTGTGAAGACTGAGACTGCGGGACACAGGCTTTTGACCCTGAAACAAGGCCAGGGCTTGGTAGCGGACTACTCCGTGGCCTTTCGCCTCCTCGCACAGGATGTGAATTGGGGAGACAGTGCCTTGCAGACTGCGTTTCGGCATGGTCTGTCAGCGGCCATTCTGGATGAGCTGGCCCGCTCGGAACCACCACAGACCTTGTCAGCCTTGATTGCCCAGGCCATCCGCCTGGACTGCCGCTTGACAGCCCGAAGGGAGGCTCGACACGCTGGCCTTCCATCTCCTTCTAAGTCAGTGCCGTCCTCTCTTGAGGTTGTTCCTGAGGCCGCTGCTCCTGGGACATCAGTGGAGCCAATGCAGTTGGGAGGAGCTCGGCCACGGCTGTCAGGGACGGAGAAGGAGCGGAGGAGACGGGAGGGCCTGTGCTTGTATTGCGGTCTCTCTGGACACTTTGCAAGGGCTTGTCCTGCCAAGGGACGGCGAGCCAAGCTGGCGGGAAACGACGCAGCCCAGGTGTAGAGCGGGTGGGGCACCTGGGGACTGCTTGGAAACCCACCTCTGCTATCTCGGTCTCGCGGAGGGACCCCTTGCTGATTTTCTCATGAACTGTTGGTTTTCCAGTGCTTCTATCCTGTATATCAATACTTAGGAGTAAATCTTACATTTCCAAACGACTAATGCCTTATATAGCCCTAAGTTGCCAGGGAATGCACTTGGGCTTTAGAGTTTTGTATTAGATGCAGTATTTCATGCTCTGAAATATGACTAGGGATCTATAGATTGCCAGAACCCCTATGTGTTAAAGCTTACATTCAGAAAGCAACATGAGTTTCTGTTTTGTGGATATCACATCCCTTAGAAGGGATTGGTTCCACAGTCTTTTGATATGCTTGTTCTTTTATTTTCCACATTTATTTTCTTCCTTTCATTTCCTTTATTTTTTATAGCAAATTAGCTGACATTTATCAGTGCAATGTATTTCCTCCCCCTCCCTTAACACGGTCCCTTGAATTCCTGACGTTGAGTTCCTGCATCTTTAATTTAAGGCATCACAGATCAATCAAAAAAGGCTAAATTTGCTGTCTTGGGGGTTGGAGGCTGTTGCACATTACGTAACACCCTGGAGAAGTCTATAAATAACTTGAAATTTGTAACACTAGCTTTGCTGCTGTGAAGAATAATGTCTCTTGACAGTTCACTCAGCTGGAAAACCAAGTGGGGAAGCTCACGAAAAAAGGTGCCAGTTCACATAGGGGGGAAGCACCGATCCCATCTTTCTCCCCCATTAAGCTCACTGCATAAGGTTCTAATCATTTGATCAGAAAAGCTTCTTAGCTCAGTTTCTGTATTCATTACAAAACTCAAGTATGGTCCAAAACACACTACAGAAATAATCAAGTCTGAGACTACTTTAATTGCCCTGGCTCACTGCTAGGGAATTCTGGGAACTGTAAGCATTTATAGCCTTCTCTGTCAGAGAGTTCTGGTGCCACAATAAACTACAGTTCCCAGGATTCCCTAGCAGTGAGCCAGGGCAGTTAAAGCAGTCTCAAACGGGATAATTTCTGCAGTGTGTTTTGGACCAAAGTTTCTCTGTTTTAGTAGGATTTTAAGACTCTAGGATTTGCTGGGAATTATTTAGACCTATGCGGTTTGATGTACTGTGGGGCCCCTAAGGCATAATTGGAATGTTTCTGAGATGACTCTATAAAATATCTGGAAGACAAAGCAAAGGCTCTCACTAAGGCCAGAACAAGAATTTTTGCTGCTTGAAGAATACTCTAGGGATCTGAAAACTAAATGCAATGAGATACCAGGCTATGTAGAACGATCTTGTTGCACAATATTATTGGACAATCTATTATTAGGGGAGTGTACCTCTGTCCCATTTTCTTGGATGCATGTGCTGTTCATTACTATTGACTATGGCAGGGGTAGGCAACCTTTCCCCTTTAAGGGCCGAGGGACTTCAGCTCCCAGAATCCCAGGAGCTATTGGCCAACATGGGACTATTGGCCAACATGGCTGAGGCTTCTGGGAACTGAAGTCCCTCGGCCCTTAAAGGGGAAAGGTTGCCTATCCCTGGACTATGGTATCTTGGACTGTCTAGATCAGGGGTTCCCAACCTTTTTGACTCTCAGAGCCCTGAAGACTTTATGGAGCACAGGTTGGGAACTGCTGGTCTAGATGATTTGGGGCCTTTACAGACTGCCAGAAATAATGCAGCTTGAGACCACTTGAACTGTCCTGGCTCAGAGCTAAGAAATCATGGGAATTGTAGATTTTTCTGAGACGTTGAGCCTTCTCTGTCAGAGAGCTCTGGTGCCACAATAAACTACAGTTCCTATGATTCCCTAGCACTGAGCCAGGGCAGTTAAAGTAGACTCAATCTGCATTATTTCTGGCAGTCTGTAAAGGCCCTTGGGTGCCGAGATTCTCTGAAATAGGGCCAGTGGTAGACAGTATAATGCAGGGGTAGGCAACCTTTCCCCTTTAAGGGCCGAGGGACTTCAGCTCCCAGAAACCCAGGAGCTATTGGCCAACATGGAACTATTGGCCAACATGGCTGAGGCTTCTGGGAGCTGAAGTCCCTCGGCCCTTAAAGGGGAAAGGTTGCCTACCCCTGGTATAATGCATCAGTCTGCTTTGTGCAGACCTCACATTTGGAATACTGTGTCAAGTTCTGGGCACTACAGTTCAGGAAGGATATCAACAAACTGGAATTTCTCCCAGGAAGGATGACCCAAGGTTATCAAAAGTCCGGGGGGAAAAACCTTATAAGGAATTGGGCATGTTTAGCTTGAAGAAGAGAAGACTGAGAGGTGGTACAACTATCTTTAACTATATGAAGGGGTGTGCAGGTGTGATGTAGTTTGAGCCCTGGACTATCCCTGCTCAGCCATGGAAACCTATTGCCTTAGGCAAGTCACACTCTCTCAACCTCAGAGGGAGGCAAATGCAAACCACCACCCCCCAAACAAACCTTGCCAAGAAACCCCATAATAGGTTCACCTTAGGTTCACCATAAGTTGGAAATGAGTTGAAGGCATACAACAACAAAATGTAAAAGCTAGAGCAAGTTTGCTTTCTGCTGTTCCAGACAGCAGAACATAGAATCATAGAGTTGGAAGAGACCACAAGGACCGTCCAGTCCAAACCCCCATTGCATAGGAATACATAATCAAAGCACTCCCAACAGATGGCCATCCAACCTCTGTTTAAAAACTTCCAAAGAAGGAGACTCCACCACTATCTGAAGCAGCATATTCTACTGTCAAAGAGCTCTTACTGTCAGGAAGTTCTTCCTAATGTTTAGGTTGAATCTCTTTTTCTGTAGCTTGAATCGATCGGCTCTGGATTAAACATGGAATAATATTGGGAGCAATTTTCCAATTTTATAATCCAAAGGGGTGAGGGGAGCCACAACCCTGGGAGATTATGACAATATTATCTCCACCTGTGTACTGGAGAATGCTGCAAAGGTTTTGGTTTTTTTACAGTAGTCCCTCCAAATTCATGGGGGTTAGGGGATCAAGACCCCCACAAATATGCAAAAACTGTGAATAACCCTCCCCTCCCCAGTGGCAGCTATTTCCAGGGTGGGAGGAGTGGGGGAACAGGAGTGCTCCTTTCCCTCACCCCTTCCACCCTGGAAAGCTTTTCGGGGGGGGGGGCAGGGACTTGGAATGGAGCGCACCATTCCCTGACCCCTCCATCCCTCAGGCTTTGGAGATGGTTCTCCCAAGGCTTTCAGAGGTGGGAGAAGTCTGAGGGAAAGGAGCGCTGACTTCCTCTGGCCCCACCTGCTCCTGAGAAGCTTCGGAGATGCTTCTCTGAAGCTTTTCAGGGGAGAAACGGGCATGGGGAAGGGGTCTGGGAGGGTGGAGGTCTTGAGGTCGCAAATAATTGAAACCAAGAATCTCAAGGCCATGAATTTGGAGAGACTACTGTAATTAACTTTATCTTTAAAAGACTTTTGATGAGGAAGGTTTTATCTCATTTTGCATGTTTTGCTTCCAGTGGGACAAACTAAAGTAAAAACCTATATATGGCAAGTCAAGGTCCCCTTTGCTGGGGTGTGCACTTTGACAGATGCCCAGTAGCATCTAACTTTGATGCCAGTTCTACTCAGGGCTAAGCATAAACCCTGGCAGCCCACTGCTCTTTCATCTCCTCCTTCTTTTGTTTTTCTTGTACTGAATTTTAGGCTATAAGCTTCTGGGGCAGGAGGACCTATCCTCTTGTATTCTTGCTGGCATGATTCTTAAGATTTCAACAGATCAGGAGAAATGACAGCTGACTTTGTTAGGAATAAATGTGTGAGTGACCAGCACTGGTCACCTGAGAATAAAGGTGCAGAGAATAAAAGCCCCTATTGTGCTTCCCACCTTAGCAGATGAGTTCCTTAGGTTGTAGCATGGATGCTACGACTTCATTGGAGGTACATTTTCAAATACTACCATATGGAATGTTGCCTCAAAAAAAGCCCTCCTTCCAAGTATTATTTTATTCATTTATTTATTTAAGATAATCATTTGATGAAGTTACATAAAAAGGACAATCCAATGCTACTTCTAGGCATCCTATCTCTCTCTTTGTGTCTGTCTGTGTATGTATGATCCTCTATTCCATGGGTTTTATCAGGCCTGAAGAGGTTCTCATTGGGTACTTGAAGCTTTTTCTTGTGGTTGTTGTTAGCTGCCTCGAGTTGACCTAAATTCAGGATGATCGTGTGGATGAGACATCTCCAAGACCCCCTGCCCTCCACTGCTCTGCTTAGGTCTTGTAGATTCATGCCTGAGACTTCTCTAATTGAGTCTAGCCATTTGCCATGTGGTCTTCCTCTCTACCTGCTACCATCCAACTTTCCTAGCATTATTGTATTTTCTAATGAGTTGTGCCTTCTCTTGGTGTGGACAAAGTATGACAGCCTCAGTTTGGTCATCTTAGCTTCTAGGGCAGTGCCCCAACTAAAAGTTTTTCAGCACTGGGAGCTAACTGGTACCAGGGGCAGGATTTCCGCCCCCAGGGGGATGGGATTTCCGCCCTCTGGGGGTGGGACTTCTCACTCTTTTCTTGGTCCCCAGCTGTCTCAGAAGATGTAGCTGGAGGCCAGGAAATGTCAGGGAGAAGCAGCCACAGGTGCGTCCATGTGGCTCCTTCTCCCCACACATCTTTGCTGGCCTCCAGCTGTCTCTAGAGAGAGAGAAAGCTGGAGGCTGGGAAAGGTCAGGGAGGAGAAGGAAGAGGTGCACACCTGTTCCTCCTTCTCCCTACCCCTTTGCCAGCCTCCAGCTGCCTCCAGATAGACAACTGGAGGCTAGAAAAGGTCCAAGAGAATTGCCTTTTCTTCCTTCTCGCTATGCACCTTTGCCAGCCTCGGCTATCTCCAAAAATACAGCTGGAAGCCAGGAAATGTCTGGGAAGAGGAGCGACATGCACACACCTGTCTCTCCTTCTCTCCACATGCTTTTGCCAGCCTCTGGCTGCCTCCAAAGAGACAGCTGGAGGTTGGGAAAAGTCTGGGAGGAGGAGCCATGGGTGTGCATCTGTTTCTCCTCCTCCCCGCAGCATGCTGGGAGAAATGGCATCACCTGCCACCTGTGACACATGTGCCATAGCTTCACCATCATGGTTCTAGGGATATTTCAGGCTTGATCTGTTCAAGGACCTATTTGTTTGTCTTTTTGGCCATCCAGAGTATCCTCAGTGCTCTTCTCCAGAAGCACATCTCAAATAAGTTCATCTTCTTTATATCTGCTTTTTTTCACTGTCCAACTCTCATATCCATACATAATGATGGGGAATACCATGGCTTGGATGATTCTAATTTTGGTGCTCAACCATATATCTTTGCTCTTTAAGAAACCCATATCTTTCATCGCTGCCCTACCCATTCCTAGTTTTCTTTTTTATCTCTTGGCTGCAGTCTCTGTTCTGATCAATGTTTGATCCAAAGTATCATAAATAATGACCACCATGGACCTTCACAAGTTCAACCTAGACAATTAAGAACTAAAAATAGTGAAAGAATTCACATACCAGGGATCAAACATTGATAGAAATGGGGACTGCAGTCAGGAAATCAGAAGAAGACTAAGAATGGGGAGGGTGGCTATGAAAGAACTAGAAAATATTCTAATATGCAAAGACATACAACTCAGCACAAAAGTTAGAATCATACAAGCCATCATATTCCCTATTCCATGTATGGATATGAGAGCTGGACAGTTAGAAAAGGTGATAGGAAGAAAATCAATGCATTTGAGATGTGGTAGTGGAGAAGAGTGCTGAGGATCCCAGGGACAGCCAAAAAGACAAACAAATGGGTCCTAGAGTAGAACAAGCCGGAAACTTCCCTGGAAGCCAAGATGACCAAACTGAGGCTGTCATACTTTGGACACATCATGAGAAGAGAGGACTCATTGGAAGAGATACCTTAATGCTGGGAAAGGTGGAGGGAGGGAGGAAATGAGGAAGGCTATATGCTAGATGGTTGGACTGTATTAAGGAGGCCATGGATATTAAGGGGTTGCAGGAATTAAACAGAGCAGTGGAGGACAGAGGGTATTGGAGATGTCTCATTCATAGGGTCTCCATGAGTCGAGATCAATTCGAGGGCAGTTAACAGCAACAACAACAACAACAATGATAACCATATTTAAATATTTGAAGGGATATCATATTGAGGATGGAACGAGCTTGTTTTTTGCTGCTCCAGAGAATAGGATCCAGAGCAATAGATTCAAGCTATTGATTCAAATGATGTCTCATCCATACAGTTGTCATGGGTCAAGATCGCCTTGAAGGCAGTTAACAACACCACAATGAGAAATCTTAACTATTTCAATTTTTACACTTGTAATATTGAAATGGGCTTTGGTTTTCAGTCATTGAAGACTTTCCATGGGACAAGAGTTCTACTTCATTGACTAGGATTCACATGAAATGAGAGCTCCAGTTTTCAGACTTCAGAGTCTTTGCATGGAATGGGAACTTCAGTTTCCAGACTGGAAAGATTTTGTATAGAACAGGAACTGTGGTTTGCAGGCTGGAAAAGCTTTGTATGAAACTGGAGGTGTGGTTTGTAGACTGAGAAGGCTTTGAATGGAACAGGGACTCTGGTTTGCAGACTGAGAAGGTTAGGAATGCCTGATAGCAGGCACTGAAGTGCAGTCTTCATACAGTTTGCATCTGGTGTTGCTCACTTTCCTTTGTCCCTGTCCCATGCTTTTACCCCATCCCTTGCTGGAATGCACCCTCCCAAGGGGTTTTTGAAATTGAAATTTGAATGTTGGACTAAACCATTTCCCTAGCCCTACACTATAGATCATATATATAGGATGGACTTTCTAACAGCTGAGGATGTTATATATTTAAAATGTCTGAGCCTGTGAAATAATAATATAGTTTGTGCACAAAGGAGTAAGCTGAATACATGGGAGAGCAGGAGGAAGGCCCTGAAAACCAGATTGCAAGCTGCCAAGCAGGTGTCTTGTACACTGGACAATCTGCTCTGCTTTGCTGTAACATTTCCTAATGTGTCCTTTTAAACTTGTTTTCTGTGCATATGGAAACAGATACCTATTTCGTTTACATATGAAATGTGGAACAGTATGCTTTAAAAATGAGGTGAGCATTTAAAAAGCTTACTGTACCAACAGCTGCTCGGTTTGGTACAGTTACTTTCTTAGCTGAGCAAAGAGCTGAATTACACAGTTAACCTCTCCTGTTATGTCGGATAGGTGGGATTTCCCATTGCAGCGTTGTACCTGGATGATGCTGGTGCTGAACAGGGAGAAATTTGGTGGGCAGTGGAGACATGGAGGAGTAGAAGTGGCCATCCCAGAAACATTCACATTGAAGAATAACTGGAAAGCTTCCTTTTCACTGACTACTCCCTTATTCCTTGAGCATTTGCTTGCTCAAGAAAGAATCTCATCTGGCCTTTGCAGACAGCCAGAATAGTGCAAATTGAGTCCGCTTTAACTGCCCTGACTCAGTGCTAGGGAATCATGGGAACTGTAGTTTATTGTGGCACCAGAGCTCTCTGACAGAGAAGGCTCAATGTCTCAGAAAAAAATACAATTCCCATGATTCCCTAGCACTGAGCCAGGGCAGTTAAAGTGGACTCAGTTTGCACTATTTCTAGCAGTCTGCAAAGGCCCATCATTTGCCTGGTGTGATTCCTCCTTTAAAGTGGTTCCTTCCTTAAAGAGACAAGATAGTTACTGTACTTCCAATATTGTGTTTTATGCTGTAAACCGCCCGGATTGGGCAACCATTGGGCGGTATATAAATAAATTTTATTATTATTATTATTATTATTATTATTACAAATGATAAACACGTCAGACACCCAGTAGTCTCTGTTTTAGGATTGTGCTATTATTCAGTGAATTACTATTCAGTGAGCTATTCAGTAAGAACTGTATTGCTAATGCCTACAAAGAAACAGCATAGTGCAGTGATTGAATGTTGCATTAGGATTCTAGTATTCTGGGAGACCTTCAAATCCCTGCTTAGCCATGGAAACTTGTTGAGTGACCTTGGACAAATCCCATCTCCTCAGGGTGCATCTACACTGTAGAAATAGTGCAGTTTGACATCACCTTAACTGCCATGGCTCCATCCTACAGAATCCTGGTATTTGTATTTTGTGAGGCATAACTACTCTTTGGCAGAGAAGGCTAAAGATCTTGTAAAGCTACAAATCCCAGAATTCCATCAGATGGAGCTACAGGCCTTAAAGTGGTGTCAGACTATACAGCAGGGGTAGGCAACCTTTCCCCTTTAAGGGCCGAGGGACTTCAGCTCCCAGAATCCCAGGAGCTATTGGCCAACATGGGACTATTGGCCAACATGGCTGAGGCTTCTGGGAGCTGAAGTCCCTCGGCCCTTAAAGGGGAAAGGTTGCCTACCCCTGCTATACAGTATAAATGCACCCTAAGAGGAGGGCAGTGATATACCTCCTCTTAATCTGGCCAAGAAAATCCTACAACAGAGTTTCCATAAATTGGAGTCAGCATAAAGGTACATAAGAACAACAAATATCCTGATATAATAGGGTAGCTGGGCTGGAAAAGACCCCAACTTAAGACCTGGGAAAGCAACTACTGCAAAGATGAACTAAAGTGTCCAATATCTTCAGCTGGGATAAAGCAAGTTCATACATTTATGCCTTCATTGGGTATGCTCACACTTATTTTATTCTAAATACTATTATCCTTGAACATGGAAAAACAATATTAATTTTTTTAAAAAAGAGGAAGGAGGAAGCAACACAACTAATACTAAAGGCAGTGGTTAAATGCCTGTATTGCAGCCACTCATTCACACCATAAGGTTGCGAGTTCAATACCAGCCAGGGGGCTCAGGCTTGACTCAGGTTTGCATCCTTCCAAGGTCACTAAAATGAGTACCCAGCTTGAAGGGAGCAATTAGCGTACATATTGTAAACCACTTAGGGAGTGCACTGATAAGCAGCATAGAAATGTACTTGCTATTGCTAAAGTATCATTTCTCTTTCCTTTAAAAAATGCCAAAGTTTTATGGTGTCATAGAATTAAAAAACAACCAAAGGAGAGATCACTGGGTACAAATAGTACATCACATACAACACCATATGCAATCATAATGTTCATGAAGTCTTTGTCCTAAAAGTTATTCCCAATCGGCATCCAAGCCTGCAATGGTCTAAGAGTGCAGGGAATAATCTTTCATGTGGGAGATGAAGAGACATTACTTTGTATTCAAGTAACTGAGTTTTGTCACATTTCCTAACAAATTTTATCTCACAGCATGCTGATTTTGCTGTCGAAATGGTTTTATTGCTGCTAGGGAAGTATAAATCTGACAGTTTCAGTTTCAATACGTTTAGAATTTATTCAAGTAAAGCTTTCTTCCATATTATTGGTGTCTCATCCACACCAAAAATAATTTTCTAAAGAAGTGCCTATTTTAGTTCATTGAAGCAAAAACTACATAATATTGTGGCACATGAAAACTAGCCAGTTTACTATGACATTAGCCTACTTCAGGGGTTGGCAACCTTTGTTGCCGGGGGGCCGGGAGGGGGCCGGAAATGGGGGGGCAGGCACGCACGCGTGCACTTGCCCCCCCCGCATGCATGCGCATGGTGTGCGTGCAGGGGGTGCCATTTTGGAAGGCCCCACCGCATGTGCGCCAGGTGAATTCACCTGGCGCAGGCACGCTGGGGCTTTGCCAGGGCCTGTGGGGCCTTCCAAAATGGTGCCCGCCTGCCCTCGCACACATGCATGCGCAAGTGTGGATGCCATTTTGGACGCCAAAATGGTACCAGTGCCCACGGGCCGTAGGTTGCCGACCCCTGGCCTACTTGGAAGAAGCAGAAATGGTGGAGCATCCAATAAAACCTCAGAAGAAGCTAGAGACACAATACTAAAAAAAAAAAAAAAAATGCTCAAAAGATTATTGTTTTATTAGCCAAAACACATGGTGTGTTTTGGCCTGTGTGTAATCCAAAAATCTTCCCAAAATTAGAAATTTCAGGACCACAAAATCTCAAAACTATTTACTTGACAAGTGAAAACCATGATTTATTCATGAAGTATTGCACATAATTTCATTCTCTCTCTCTCTCTCTCTCTCTCACACACACACACACACACACACACACACACACAGTACACATGTTTGGGAATGGGATTGTGAATAGGTCAGAGGGAGATCAAAATTTGTCTAGGCATTTTCTCTTTTGTATTTATGGACACATTTCTCCTAAAAAGCATATTCCTATATACATTTTTTGTATTCATTTTTCTTTGTCAATGAACTATATTGCCAAACTTTGAGAAGTGCAGAGTCAGTAGGATAACTGGATTCTTTTTGGTATATTGGTTTGGAAAGTGGGATTTGGGTTGGTTGATATTAAAACGTGAACCAAACTAATTTCTTTCTAGTTTGTACATGCCACATTGGTTGCAGATCTCTGCTATGTCTCACTTTATAAAGTGTTTGCATTTCATTTGGACATGCACATCTGTTCTGATATTTCATCTCAGAGACCTGACCGGTTAAGTATTCTTATGCTGTGTCATGCACACGAAAGCCCAAGGGCCACTCTGAAAGAAGAGCAATCTAAAATGAAAGTAGGGTTTAATTGCTCATATGCATGAACAGTTTTTTAAAAGATCTTTTTAATAATGTGGACTTGGTTATATTGTCCATACTGACTTTTATTCATGGAATCTTACCATTATGTTTATTTCCCTCAAGGCTGTTCTCACATTATTTTCCTAATGTGGAAATTAACTAACACACACAATCTCTTTCAGAATAATGGAGAAAAGAGTTTACCATCAGACTGCTGGAGGAAGAAGAAAGTTTAGGAGTATCATGATCTCTGTACTAAAGAAAAAAATAAGATGAATACTGCCCTTGTCCTTAGTTTGTTGTTGTGTGTTTCCAAATTGTTTTTGATTTATGCTGATCCTAAAACGAATCTATCATCACTTTTTCTTGGCAACTTTTGTTCAGAGGAGTTTTGGCCTTTGCCTTTCTCTGATGCTGAGAGAGAATGGCTTGCTCAAGGTCACCCAGTGGGTTTCCATTGCAGAGTAGGGGTTTGAGCCCTGTTCTCTAGAGTCATAGTCCAATGCTCAAACCACTGCACCATGCTGGTTCTCGGTCCCCTAAATCTGTTTCATATTGTTCCAGTGATCCATATTAAGTGATCATTTAATCTGGTAATAAATGCTGCTCAATGAAGTGACTGCGGGTTTGGTTTTGAGAATTGATCTAATTTGACACCACTTTAACTGTCATGGCTCAGTTGTGCTCAGAGGAGCAGGGTACAAATAATTTATTATTATTATTATTATTATTATTATTATTATTATTATTGAATTCTGGGAACTGTAGTTTTATGAGATATTTATCCTTCTTTGTCAGAGAGCTCTGGTGCCACAACAAACTACAAATCCCAGGATTTCATAGCATTGAGCCATGGCAGTTAAAGTGGTGTCAAACTGAATTATTTCTACAGTGTAGATGCAGCTTTTATTAAGTTTTAAATGTATTTAAGCTGTTTTAACCTTGTATTTTGAATATAATTGCTTCTTTAACTTTTTTTAAAAAAACTTCTGTATTAATACTTCTTTAGCTGTATGTTGTTTTAATTCGTTTCGATCTACCCTGGGTTCAGTGCTGGGAAAAGGCAATATATATATATATATATATATATATAGTAATTAATTAATTAATTAACAAGCGCACACACACATTTAATGTTTTAAAGCATCTGATTTTTTAAAAAATTCTCAAGAATTATCATGTCACCTAAAGGCATTTCACCTCTGAAACACAGGAAGACGTTAGAACAGGAGAAGATACTTTCCATTCTATTCATATAGCCTTCTCTGAAAAGACTGAGAAATAGTTGAAACTTACTTCAACACTGGCACAAGATGGACTTCCCCATACCAAGGCCACCAGCCTAGTTTAGTGGGTTCAGGAAAGACTGCAAGGCATATATAGTCTTCGTTACCAATAGGAGATACAAGGAAGAATCAAGTGCGATTGCTGCTAGTCTTCAGCATCTACTGTTTGGGACAATTGCCTGATTTTGCCAAATGACAGGACTGGCCCTGATCATTTATTGTTACTATTATTTTATTTACTTATATCCCACCTTCCTCCCAATTAAATTTGTTCATATCAAAAATTGTGTGGCTTATCTTTTACAATAGCTTAGCAATGATCCGAAGTATTAAATGACAGAGTCAAAAGAAAATGTATAAGTAATTTCATTGAATAACCAAGCCAGTGTTCACATCTGTTACCTCATGTTCAAGAGCCTTTAAGGGCTGAGGGACTTCAGCTCCCAGAAGCCTCAGCAATGTTGGCCAATAGTCCCACGTTGGTCAATAGCTCCTGGGATTCTGGGAGCTGAAGTCCCTTGGCCCTTATAGGGGAAAGGTTGCCTACCCCTGTTCAAGAGAAAAGATAAGACAAGATTAACCCAGCAAAGCAATCATTAACATGGCCCATGACATTTTTAACAGGTTCGATAGTTTATTTTAATATTTTACTTTGTCATCATTACTGATGTTTTATTAAGTATTCTGTTTTTGTTCTTTGCAGGTGATGGAAATCAAAGGACAGATGATTCATGTCCCAGAATCAAACTCCATTTTGTTTTTGGGTTCACCTTGTGTGGACAAGCTGGATGAACTGATGGGTCGCGGCCTCCACCTTTCGGACATACCAATCCACGATGCTACCCGTGATGTCATTCTTGTTGGGGAGCAGGCCAAGGCCCAGGATGGCTTGAAGAAGCGGATGGACAAACTGAAGGCAACGCTAGAGAAAACACACCAGGCTCTGGAAGAAGAGAAGAAGAAGACTGTGGATCTCCTCATTTCTATCTTCCCAGAAGAAGTAGCTCAACAGCTGTGGCAAGGGCAGCAGGTTCAAGCAAGGAAGTTTGATGATGTTACCATGCTCTTTTCTGACATTGTTGGCTTCACTGCTGTCTGTGCCCAGTGTACTCCCATGCAGGTGATCAGTATGCTCAATGAGCTCTACACACGATTTGACCATCAGTGTGGATTCCTGGATATCTATAAGGTAATTAACCCACTTAAGCTGTCTATGATCCTTTTAAAGACATGTAGACACTACCATAACAGAGATATAATTTTCTTAGCAAAAGGAACAGGGTTGACCTAGGAGACTAATATTCATACGAAAGTTGACTGTTGGGGTCAGCCAGAACAAGAGACTTGACTTTGGAGGAGGATATAGGAGAACTCTAGTATGAGGCAAAGTAGTGTAATAGGTCTTGGGACTCTGGACTGTGGAAGACCAGAACCTGGAAGCATTCCCTTTTTTTTTTTTTAGTCTACAACTAACAAAATCCTCCAGCCAACATGACTAGCAACCATGATGACTAAAGGGTTCTTGGGAGATTTAGTCAAAAAAAAAAAAGAAGATGGCCCAAAGAGCGAGAGATGGAGAAAGAATCTTTTTTTCCAAGATCCAGCCAGAGTGGTCTATGGGGTGAATGAGGTGGTAAAGTGGAATGTTTGAGTTCAGACTATGGTAGGGGATCATGTTTTTGAGTATTGTCCTTGTCGATAAAACACAAAAAGCCAGGCAAGAAGTGGGAGGATGTTTCTGTTAATAGAAAGGCAAGTCAATGGAGGACTATTCTCTTTAATGGATTAGTTATTTTACATACATCAGATTTTGCACACAGAGCTTTAAAAATGGGTGGAAGTGCTCTATTACCACCTGACTGATATTGTACCATATACTTTACCACTTTAAATTCTTACCAGCAGCCTCCTATATGAAGAATTAAGACCATAGTCCTAGACAACATCTGGTGAGGGTAGAAGTGAGTTGCAGTCTGCCTACATAAGTTCACAATACATCATACACAGAGGTGAAACAGATGGGCAAAATAAAGCAGTTTCCATCCACTTTGAAGGCTGGGTGTTTAGATGATGCATTCCTCGAAACAGTTGGAAACCATACCGAAGCTGCACTCGGGGGCTATAAACTGGAACAAAAAGAAGCCAGGATAGTCCGACACAAGGCAGAAAATGTACATCTTCACGCCTACATATAAATACCCTGACACGAGTGCAGGACTGTAGCAAAAAATAAATAAATGAAAGTGTGACAACTCCAATGGATGTAATTACAGCATACACAAACCAGGGGCATAGGGTGAAGGGGGCATGTAAGAGGGGCCTCTATGATTGTGCTTTGCCAATGTATCATTCTTACACTGATGCACTGATTTTCTGTACAGGCAGAGCATCGCATAGGTAACTATGTGGCCAATCAAAGGAGTGGCCATGCAGTGGGATGGCATCTGGGCAGAAGTGGGAGGTACTTCGTGGCCGCAGGTGGTGTGGTGTGTTGTGTTTGTAAGGTGGTGCACATGTATGGTGGGGAGGCGACAAAAAAATTACCCAGTGGTGCAACTTGATGCCATGCCATGCGTTTGGTCCATGCATATTCAACCCGACTTGGGAGTGGACCATGCAGGCAATTGAGTTTCAGTTCTTTTTGGAAAAAGCAGGATAGAGCTGCTTTTTCCTATTCGTCTGCTGTGGCCCACAGGCATACAATTCAGAAGTTAATGAGCAACTTTACTACATTTTTTTTAAAAGAAGACACATGCACTTCTGAAGCCTATTTAGGTGTCTAAGATAACCCCCACCCCAAGTATTTTCTCCATAGGTTATTCTAGGGAAGTACAAGTTCCATGATCTGCTTACTAACAAATATATATGCACAACACTTTATTTTTTACATTCTGTTCCATTGACTTACTGATATAGTTCATCTGCATATTAGAACAGTTCCTAGTGATACTATTATCTAGTGTTGTTTGAGGAGTAGTGTTTTCCTTCACTGGCTGCCACCGGCATCAACTGAGACATCTTTCGGGCATTTCATGAAGCTGACCTTGGGATGATCTCTTATTGCCATGTGATGACATGACACAGGGAGCATTTTGAGGTTGTGTTTGGCTTTTTAATATGATGCATTAAACTTCCTTTCATGCACATTAGTATTAGGGCATTATTTTGTATCCATACATGAGAATGAAAAATTTCAAAAAAAGGCGTCTCTATTGGGTGAGATTGAATTTTTGTTCATTTTTCAGTGTTGGGTGGTTTTTTGTTGTGGTTTTTTTGGCAAACATTTTATAAAGACTTCTTGTCTCTATTTCAAACAAAATACAGTGTTTTATGTGAACGTTTGTATTTTGTGCAAAAATAAATTTGTGCAAAATAGAATCTTTTTGTTTTTTCCTTTGCATCAAAAAGAACACAAGGAGCAATTTTTAAAAAAAGAACAGACAGTTGGAAGTAGTGGTATTTTCAATCTCATGTGGGTGCAAAAATTGTTGACAATTTTTTAGTGGGATGTTTAGTGGTCAGACCACTTTGTTTTGGCAGGAAGAAGTTGACTGTTCTCAGAAGTAATCCTAAAGTTGAGCTGTCTATGAAGATGAAGTGAGGTGGTGACTTTAAACCCCAGAAGGTGATTGCCAAGAAATAGCACTTCAACCACTGCAGCTGCATCCTGTAGAATCCCAGAATTTAGAATTCTGTGGCAGTGAATACTAAATGTTCAATAAAATTACAAATCTCAAGGTTCCATAGGTGGGGACATGACAATTAAAATAGTATTGACATGCTATAATTATTTATTGAGAAAGAGACTCAGATACAGGAAATATAACAGTGCTTGTTTCCATTGCTCTTCAGTGGCAGGAATCTATATGGCAGCCAATGGAAGGGATGAACATTGCCTTACATTCCTTCTTTTCCCCAGAGAAATGGGAAAATCAGAATAGTTTTTGCTGAGTTAGTCCTGTCCTGTTTGGAGAGAAAAGTATTTTGCATGTGGAAGGAGTATTTTGCATTTTTCACTGTGGAAAGATGTCTTCTGCTAATATTTCTTGAATTTTCCCAGATGATACAGCAAAATCTGACTTTAAAGAAACAGGACTGCAGTTAAATGGTTTGCTAATACAGCTGTGTGAGCCCAGATGTTCCTTGGACCCTGAACAGCTTGTGAAGGCTCAATTGCTCCTCCTGACTTTTGCATACATCAAAAAGCATTATTTATTTATTTATTTATTTCAAGGATTTATATCCCGCCTTTCTCCCACAGTAGGACCCAAGACGGGTTACAATATATTAAAAAAGACAAAGCTAAAACATTGATTACAAAAGTTTAAAAATAAATTAAATACTACTAACATTTAAAACATAAATAAAAATTGCATCATTTAAAAAAGTAAAATCATTTGACTTTAAAGCAGCACACCACATTACTCAATAAAATCTACCCACCAAATGCCTGCCTAAATAAAAATGTCATTAGCTGCTGGCGGAAAGAGAACAAGAAGGGAGCCAACCTGTCCTCCTGTGGCAGGAAGTTCCACAGTCTGGGAGCAGCCATAGAGAAGGCTGTCTCTCGAGTCCTCACCAACTGCATTTGTGAAGGTGGTGGAACTGAAAGAAAGCCCTCTCCTGTTGATCTTAGTGCTTGGGCTGGCTTCTATAGGGTGATGCGGTCCTTCAGATAGTCTGGACCCAAGACATTTAGGGCTTTAAAGGTCAAAACCAACACCTTGAATTCTGCCTGGAAACGGACCAGTATCCAGTGTTGCTGTTTCGACAAGGGAGTGACTTGATCCCTGTAGCTAGCCCCAGTCAACAGCTTGGCCATAGCATTTTGCACCCTCTGCAGTTTCCAAACAGTTTCCAAGGGCAGCCCCACATAGAGAGTGTTACAGTAGTCCAAATGGGATGTGACCAAGGCATGTATCACCATAGTCAGGTCAGACATCCCAAGGAACAGGTGCAGCTGGCGCACAAGTTTTAGCTGTGCAAATGAACTCCTGGCCAGTGCTGAAACCTGGGCATCCAGGCTCAGTGTGGAGTCCAGGAGGACACCCAAGCTGTGAGCCTAAGATTTCAGGGGGAGAATAACCCCATCCAGCTCAGGCAAAGCCCCAATTCCCTGATCTGTCTTATGACTGACCAGGAGCATCTCTTGTCTTCTCTGAATTAAGCTTTAATTTGTTTACCCTCATACAGTCCATTACTGACTGCAGACACTGGTTCAGTATACCGACAGCTTCCTTGGAGTCAGATGGAAAGGAAAGATAGAGTTGGGTGTAATCTGCATGTTGGTGACACCACACCCCAAAATTCCAGATGACCTCTCCCATCAGTTTCATGTAGATGTTGAATAACATGGGGGACAGAACAGAACCCTGAGGGACCCCACAGGCCAATGGAACTGGAGTCCCCCAACACCACCTTCTGAGTTTGCGCCTCCAAGAAAGACCGGAACCACTGCATAACATTACCCCCAAGTCTCATCCCAGAAAGGTGGCCCAGAAGGATACCATGGTTGATGGTATCAAAAGGATTCCCTTTTATTCCTTCCATAAGGCCTCCTGGCACCAAATTCTGGAAACCTGAAAAAACTTTTTATACTAGTTTGCTATTTGCTCAATAACCAAAGAGAGCATTTGTTTGCTTGACATGCTAAAAAGATATTTCTGGCATTCAGGAGCAACTACCCAGATGCTGCCAATTCTATAACTGCACTGCCATCTTAACCATCATTCATCTCTTAGAAGCACACAAACACACACACACACATCCAGTCTTTCTCTCTCAACCCCCTCATTTAAAAAAAATAGAGTAAAAATGCCCAGTCAGATCAGTCAGATGTTTTTCAGCCTCCACATTTTCTTGAGTGGTTGTTATTTCCAAGTGCATTATTCTTGAAGCTTGGTGCAAAGCATTTTTACAGCAGATAAGTGTCCATCAATCAGCTTCCACAGTCCCCATCAGCTAACAAGTTCTAGCATGCTTGACAACATGGAAAGGCCTTCAAGTTTTCATATAGAAAAAACTGATCTTCAACTATAGGTAGGTAAACTGCATACCATCAAATGTTGTTAAGAGTACAGCTCCCACCAGTCTTCATCTCCATAGCCAATAGTGAGATATTATTATTATTATTATTATTTCCACCTTTTCACAGTTTGGGGCTCAAGGTAGTTTACATTAATCAAAGCTAACAATCAAAGCTAAAAATTCATAGCATACAAAAAGAAAAATGTAATGAAAATCTAAAAAAATAAAAATTAAAAATTAAACCAGTTAAACCATAAAGCATAAAGAGAAAACAACAAATAGACAATCTAGTACAGGGGCAGGCAACCTTTCCCCTTTAAGGGCCGAGGGACTTCAGCTCCCAGAATCCCAGGAGCTATTGGCCAACATGGGACTATTGGCCAACATGGCTGAGGCTTCTGGGAGCTGAAGTCCCTCGGCCCTTAAAGGGGAAAAGTTGCCTACCCCTGATCTAGTACATTGGCAAGGCCTGTTCTCCTGAGCAATCAGTTCTCAAAGCCCTCTGAAACAGAAAGGTCTTCATCTGCCTGTGGAAAGATAGCAAGAAGGGTGACAATCAAACCTCTCTGGGAAGGGAGTTACACATCCTGGGAGCAGCCACTGAGAAGGTCATGTTCTGTGTTCCTACCCAATGTACCTTTGATTGAGGCGGAACAGAGGGAATAGCCTTCCCAGCAGTTCTCAGATCATGGGCTGGCTTGTAAGGGAGAATATAGGCTTTCAGATAGCCTGGACCGGAGCCATGTAGGGCTTTAAAGGTAATAAACAGTATTTTGAATAGTGCCCAAAAACAATGAGAATTGCATGCTCCTTGTAGAGTCGTGGGAGCTGAAGTCCATCTGGAGCAGGGACCGGCAACCTTTTTGAGACCTGGGCCGGTCTCCACTAGCCCAGGTCTCGGCTGGGCCAAGGGGGGGGATGGCGCGTGCCCCTCCGCTAACGTGCACGCGCACACCCCACAAGTCCCCTTACCTTACCGAGCCAGGCGGACCCCTGCCGCTGCCGCCGCCTCTGGCTCCTCCTCCTCCGCCGCCTCTGGCTCCTCCTCCTCCTCCTCCTCCTCCACCGCCTCCTCCTCCGCCACCTCCGCCGCCGCCTCCTCCTCCTCCTCCGCGTGCACCCCCCACAAGTCCCCTTACCTTACCGAGCCAGGCGGACCCCTGCCGCCGCCGCCGCCGCCTCTGGCTCCTCCTCCTCTGCTGCCTCTGGCTCCTCCTCCTCCTCCTCTTCCTCCGCCGCCTCCTCCGCCGCCGCCGCCGCCTCTGCCTCCTCCTCCTCCTCCTCCACGACCGCCGCTTCCGCGACTGCCGCTGAGCCCGCTTTTGGCAGAGCGGGACGCGGCCAGCATTTTGGTATCCAAAATGCCGGCCGCGTCACGTTTGCGCATGCGCAGGATTTGCGCGTGCGCAAACGCAACGCGCCCGGCATTTTGGATACCAGAATGCCGGCCGCGTCCCGCTCTGCCAAAAGCGGGCTCAGCGGCAGTAGCGGAAGCGGCGGTCGTGGAGGAGGAGGAGGAGGAGGCAGCGGCGGCGGCGGAGGAGGAGGAGGAGGCGGCGGAGGAAGAGGAGGAGGAGGAGGAGCCAGAGGCAGCAGAGGAGGAGGAGCCAGAGGCGGCGGCGGCGGCCGCAGGGGTCCGCCTGGCTCGGTAAGGTAAGGGGACTTGTGGGGGGTGCACGCGGAGGAGGAGGAGGAGGAGGAGGAGGAGGAGGAGGAGGAGGCGGAGGAGGCGGCGGAGGAGGAGGAGGCGGAGGTGGCAGTGGCGGAGGAGGAGGAGGAGGAGCCAGCGGCGGCGGAGCCAGAGGCAGCTGCAGAGGCAGAGGCAGCAACGGAGGCGGTGGCGCCTCCACCTCCGCCTCTGCCGCCGCCTCCACTGCTTCCACCGCCGCTGCCTCCACCAATGGCTGGTCTTGGTCGGCGCGCGGCTGCGCGCACCGTGGCCGGCATTTTTTTCTCCAAAATGCTGGCCGTGCCGTGTTTGCGCATGCGCAAATCCTGTGCATGCGCAAACGTGTCGCGGCCGCCATTTTGGAGAAAAAAATGCCGGCGGCGGCAGGGGTCATTTATTGTTATCCATCACTTTCCACGGCAGGGGTCCACCTGGGCCTGCAAGTCCGACGTCCCGGGCCGGAACCAGCCCGGGGGCCGTAGGTTGCCAACCCCTGATCTGGAGGATTGCACTTTGTCAGCTCGTTCCTAAACCAACTGGAGATGTGCCTAGCTCCTCCATAGGATATCCTTCAATGCCTTTTCATATTCACTTGAGTATAGTGAGAAGGTAAATGGGTGGCTACAGAGATGGAGACAGTAGTGAAGAGAAAGATTTTGCCTGTTCTTAAAATAAAATAAAGCTTTTCCTCATCCAGCGTGTGTTAACTATTAAAATCGTAACTTTTTCTGACTACATTGTAGTGCCCATGCTGGCTAGGAAATCCTGGGAGTTTTAGTCCCCACAAGCAAAATTTCCAAGTTTTTTTCTGATCACAAATTGGGCACTGTATCAGAAATAAATAAATGCTTCGTCCTCTTCATCCCTACTATACACTGCAGCTTAATTTCATTCTGGTACATCCTTGCCGTCTGGTATTTTTTGATTCCCCACAGCTATAGTTGAGCTTCACTAATCCATATTCATGCAGGGAGTTTCTTGAGCCGAGAATCAAGGTTTATAGTATAATGAATGCTGGCAGGGAAGGCCACCAGCCTTTCTCTCTCTACTAAGGACAGTTACATTTATCAGTGGTGACCCGACTGGAGAAAAATCATGGTAAAGAATTCATTTATTGTTATCCATCACTTTCCGCAGCCTCACATTCCATATTATTCTGTCCTCCTTCAGGCTGTGTTCTGTGCTTTGTTTTGAAGCCCATGAACGAGGCAGTGCTTAAATCTAGCAGCCTAGTATTAAGATCACTCAAGGCTTTGATTCAAGGAAACATCAATCTCATGAACTCCCCTGAGTTCTTGGTTTGGTGATAAGATTGAGAGGCCTGTGAGCCTGAAATGTGCTGCTGAATGTGGAGGGATATCTTATGACAGTTTCTTTATGTGTTATCTGGGATGTAGCTACACAATTGTTGAACCTGTACACCATTTTAATTGCCACATCTTCATGCTAAGCAATCCTGGGGTTTGTAGTTTTGTGAGGCATGTAAGGATTCTTTGCTAGAGAGCTCTAATACTGCTGTTCAGGGGAATGAGCTAGAACTGTCTAGAAGTATTTCATGAAACTACAAATCCCAGGATGTTGTTAGGTGATGTTGTTAGGTGATGTTGTTAGGTGATGTATGAGGTAACCCTCCAGGGTGGGGACTTCTGAGGAAGGGCGTGCGGGACCCTGAAGCGCCCGTTCTTTGCTCCCTTTCCATCTGGGAGCACCGGCGGCGCTGGGGGCGTGGCCCCGCGGCAGGACAGGCATAAAAGCCTGTCGGAAGACCAGCCCGCGGGGGCGCGGCAGCAGCGGCGGCTGAGGCAGCGCCAGGAAGGGCGTGCGGGACCCTGAAGCGCCCGTTCTTTGCTCCCTTTCCATCTGGGAGCACCGGCGGCGCTGGGGGCGTGGCCCCACGGCAGGACAGGCATAAAAGCCTGTCGGAAGACCAGCCCGCGGGGGCGCGGCAGCAGCGGCGGCGGAGGCAGCGCCAGGAAGGGTGTGCGGGACCCTGAAGCGCCCGTTCTTTGCTCCCTTTCCATCTGGGAGCACCGGCGGCGCTGGGGGCGTGGCCCCGCGGCAGGACAGGCATAAAAGCCTGTCGGAAGACCAGCCCGCGGGGGCGCGGCAGCAGCGGCGGCGGAGGCAGCGCCAGGAAGGGTGTGCGGGACCCTGAAGCGCCCGTTCTTTGCTCCCTTTCCATCTGGGAGCACCGGCGGCGCTGGGGGCGTGGCCCCGCGGCAGGACAGGCATAAAAGCCTGTCGGAAGACCAGCCCGCGGGGGCGCGGCAGCAGCGGCGGCGGAGGCAGCGCCAGGAAGGGCGTGCGGGACCCTGAAGCGCCCGTTCTTTGCTCCCTTTCCATCTGGGAGCACCGGCGGCGCTGGGGGCGTGGCCCCGCGGCAGGACAGGCATAAAAGCCTGTCGGAAGACCAGCTCGCGGGGGGGCGCCAGCAGCGGCGGCGGAGGCAGCGCCAGGAAGGGCGTGCGGGACCCTGAAGCGCCCGTTCTTTGCTCCCTTTCCATCTGGGAGCATCGGCGGCGCTGGGGGCGTGGCCCCGCGGCAGGACAGGCATAAAAGCCTGTCGGAAGACCAGCCCGCGGGGGTGCGGCAGCAGCGGCGGCGGAGGCAGCGCCAGGAAGGGCATGCGGGACCCTGAAGCGCCCGTTCTTTGCTCCCTTTCCATCTGGGAGCACCGGCGGCGCTGGGGGCGTGGCCCCGCGGCAGGACAGGCATAAAAGCCTGTCGGAAGACCAGCCCGCGGGGGGCGTGTCCCGCAGATGGGACTGTAATATGAGGCCCCATATGTTATTAATAAGGGACAGTGGCCGTTCCTCCGGATCCACTACAGAATTATAGACATTTATAAATACTTGGATGGTCCGATCCTCGTAGGATCCGAAGTTGGGTGTGACAGAAGTTGGGTGTGACAGACATTGACGCCTGGCCCTGGTAGGGTTAAGGCGATGTGGAGGCAAATTTGTAATATCTGTAATATCTCACAAATTTGTTATATTTTACTGGTCTCAGGGAGATCATAGATTAGAATAACCTTGAATGGTATTGTGTGGTATTGTGTGAGACCAAAAAACCTTCAACCAGTGTCACCATTGTCACCGGGGTGGGAACGGAAACGGGGACGACCATCGAGGTAGCGCTGGGGAATGGGAGATATGGCTGGAACAGAGTGGACAAATGTTACAAAAGAAGGCGGGATCGCTGTTTAGTAGCTATCCCGCCTTCTGTTCCCTCTGTTTCCCAGAATGGGTTGGGGAGCAAACCAACCATTCCACAGAACCTCACTCTGCTCCTCTGCAATGCCAGGTCGGTGAAAAATAAGACACATATCATCCAGGACTTGCTCCTGGATGAGGATGCCGACCTGGCTTGCTTCACAGAGACCTGGCTGGGAGAGGAAAGCGCTGCCATATGGGCGCAGGCCCTCCCAGCTGGGTACTCTGTCAGTGAGCAGGTGAGGGGAAGTGGGCGGGGGGGCGGTGTGGCTCTGGTTCATAAGAACACCTTGACCTTGACCAGGTTACCTGTCCGGAGCACGGACCACATCGAGTGTATGTACCTTAGCCTGAAGACCAGGGATAGTTTAGGGATTTTGCTAGTCTACCGACCACCCCGTTGTCTAGCAGACTCCCTGACCGAGCTGACACAACTGGTCTCTGAGCTTTTGCTGGAGTCTCCCAGACTTTTGGTTTTGGGGGACTTCAACATTCCGCTCGAGACCAGTCTAACAGGTGCGGCTCGGGAGTTCATGGAGACCATGACAAACATGGGCCTATCCCAACTGGTCTCCGGGCCTACACATTGTGCGGGTCATACACTCGATGCGGTCTTTTGTACCGAACAGGAATATCCGTGGGCGGAGGTCGTAAATACCTCCGCATTGTCATGGACGGATCATTTCCTGGTCAAGACAGAACTCAGAGTCAACATTTGCCCCGCCGGGGGTGGGGGACCGATTAGAATGGTCCGCCCTCGAAGGCTGATGGAGCCAATTGGATTCCGGAAAGCCTTAGAGGGATTAATGGTTGGGAATGCCGGTGACCCTGTCGAGGCTCTGGTGGACACTTGGAATGGTGATCTTACCAAGGCCATCGACACGATCGCTCCCAAGCGCCCTTGCCATCCCGCTCCTAATCGGAAGCCATGGTTTACACCTGAGCTGAGGAGGATGAAGCGGCATGGACAACGGCTAGAGTGCGAGTGGCGGAAATCTCAACTCTTATCTGACAGAACTCGCCATAGGAATTTTCTTAATTCCTATCGGGAGGCGCTGCGTGCAGCGAGGAAAGCTTTTTCCTCGGCACGCATTGCGTCTGCAGAGTCTCGTCCGGCAGAGCTGTTTAAGGTGGTGAGGGAAATGACGCAGGTGCCCCCTGCGCCAAATCCCTTGCTTCTCCCGACTACAGCCTGCTGTGACGCATTTAACAACTACTTTGCAGATAAAATCTCTCAGATAAGAGCCGACCTTGATGCAACTATTGGGACAGAGTCTATAGGCGAGGCATCCACCGACTCCGCCGATGTAGTTTTACTGGATCAGTGGCAATCTGTGAGTACCGAGGACGTGGACAAACTGCTTGGTAAGGTGAGGAAGACGACTTGCCCTCTCGACCCTTGCCCATCATGGCTGGCCGTCCAGGGGGGGGATGCATTGGTGAGACTCCTTACGGATATTATCAATGCATCCTTCAGGGAGGGATATGTTCCATCTTGTTTGAAGGAAGCGGCAGTTAGGCCGCTTCTGAAAAAGCCCTCTCTGGACCCCCTGGACATGAAGAACTATAGGCCTGTTTCATTGATGCCATTCTTGAGCAAGGTGATCGAGAGGGCGGTCGCTCTTCAGCTCCAGGCAGTTTTGGATGAAACCGATTATCTAGACCCATTTCAAACCGGCTTTAGGACTGGATTTGGGGTTGAGACTGCCATGGTTGCCTTGACCGACGATCTGCGTCTGGGCATCGACAGGGGTAGCGTGATCCTGTTGGTGCTCCTAGACCTCTCAGCGGCTTTTGACACAATAGACCATGGCATCCTCTTGGACCGCCTGAGGGGGTTAGGTATCGGGGGCACTGCTTTGCAGTGGTTCCGGTCCTTCCTCTCGGGTCGGTCCCAGAGGGTGCTGATTGGGGACTGTAGCTCCGGTAAGAGAGACCTCACTTGTGGGGTCCCTCAGGGGGCTATTTTGTCCCCAATGTTATTTAACATCTATATGAAGCCGCTGGGTGAGATAATACGGAGTTATGGTGCTGGGTGTTATCAGTACGCTGATGACACCCAAATCTATTTCTCCATATCTCGTTCGTCGGCCTTGAATTCCAATGGCACCTCTTCTCTCAATGAATGTCTTGGGGCGGTAATGGGCTGGATGAGGAAAAACAGATTGAAGCTGAATCCAGACAAGACGGAGGTGCTTACGGTATCGGCCCCGAAACCAGGAATTGGGTTGCAACCTCCAGTCCTGGATGGGGTCACGCTCTCCTCCAGTGACTGTGTTCGCAGCTTGGGGGTGCTCCTTGACTCGTCGCTTCTGATGGCGAATCAGGTTAACGCGACGGTCAGGAGCGCCTGTTATCAGCTTCGGCTGATACGCCAGCTGCGCCCATTTCTGGAAGTAAAGGACCTTGAGACCGTGGTGCACGCGTTGGTAACCTCACGCCTTGACTTCTGTAATGCACTCTACATGGGGCTACCCCTGTGCCTGGTTCGGAAATTACAGCTGGTTCAGAACATGGCAGCCAGACTTGTTTCGGGAACATCTCGGAGGGATCACGTTACTCCAGTTTTAAGGTCCCTCCACTGGCTGCCTATCAGCTTCCGGGCCAGGTACAAGGTGTTGGTTATTACCTTTAAAGCCCTAAATGGCTTGGGCCCAAGCTATCTCAGGGACCGCCTACTCCCATACAATCCTCCCCGCGCTCTTCGATCCTCCGGGAGGAATTTGCTACAGCCTCAGAAACCAAGGCTGGCGGCCACCTCCCGGAGGGCCTTTTCAGTTGTCGCCCCCAGGCTCTGGAATGGCCTGCCGGACGAGATCCGTCTATTAACATCTTTGGAGAGCTTCAAAAAGGCCATTAAGACGGATCTCTTCCGGCAGGCCTTCCCGGACTAGCCACCCACCCCGGACATAAGGACCTGTGCTTGTATGCCCCTACGTGGCCCCATCGTGAGATGGAAGGGATCATCGAGCCAGTTTCATTTATTCTGTGTGGACCTTAATTTTTAAATTATGTTTTAAATTAACTGTTGATTTAATACTGTTTTAAGGGGGGTGGGTTGGGCTTTGTTAAATATGTTTTATCTGGATTATGATTTTAAACTTGTAAGCCGCCCTGATTGGGTACCCATTGGGCGGGGTAGAAATAAAATTTTATTATTATTATTATTATTATTATTATGTTAAAGTGCTGTCAAACTGCTATAACTGTGCTCTTCAGATATCCCCATATTTAGTTCCATTTCCAGTGCACCTAGCATTAAGTACTTTGCTCACCATTGAAAAAATTGTGGTACAGATTTTTTAATAACAAATAAAGCACTGTGAGGGGATCCTTGCCCTTCCAGATGTTTTGGCGTACAACTCCCATCAGTTTTATCAGGTATGGCCAGTTGTTAAGGGATTGTGAGAGCTGTTCAAAACACCTGGAACACTAAAGGTTCCTAGCCCTCTATTAAGTTAAACTTTGGCAGAAAACAGAGAGTTCTGTATATTAAGTGGCTTGGTTGAAGGGTAGGCTTGTGCTTCTGAAAAGGTAATTCCTCCATAATGTATTTCAGATCACTTTTGAAACATTGGGGATTGGGGAGACTTTTAAAAGTTATTTATGATCTGGAATAGAGCGACTTATGATTTGGATACCAGCTATGAGGCTCTTTGAGTTGTGAATACATACTGAAAGCATACACAATATTTTGATAGAAGAAAAGAGATTTCAGCTACAAAGAGCGTCTTTACTATAAGAGCTTTCAAAGTGGAATAGACTGTCTCAGAGGGTGGTGGAGTCTCCTTTGAAGATCTTTAAACAGAGGCTGGATTACCATCTCTGGTAATCTTTAAGATCCTTAAACAGAAGCTGGGAGTGGTTCAGTTATATATTCCTGCATGCAGGGGCTGGATTAGATGGCCCTTGTGGCCCCTTTCTGATTTAATATTCTTTGATTCTATTATTTGTTTCCTGAGGATCCCTTCATTATTATACAACATTGCTTTGGATATTCATGGGGATCCATGGACTGAATAGGAGGGTAAATCCCTCCAAAATGGTAGGGAAAGCAACTCCCCCAACTCAGTCAATGAGGCAACAGTATCTGATATTGTTCACTCAGTCCCAAATATAATTTTTGGAGTAAACATTGAAGTTACAGTTGTTTCCAAGTTGCAAACAGTGTCTAGGCCTGAGGTACATAAAACTCTGGCATTTTAATGTAGTGTGGTACTTGGATAGGTGGCAGCCAATAAATACCAGGTGCTGTAGCTATATTTCAGAGGAAGACACTGGCAAAACATGTCTGTAGCAATGGTAGACAACATATTGAGAGGCAGATCAGAAATGTTGGCCATTATATATTGAAACTTAAATTTATAGCTACAGACCATATTATAAAACAATGGAAGAAATTAGGAATCTAGCAAATATTCACGTTTTCTCATCCTTCGCCCTTCTGAAAATGGTCAACTTGCATGAAATGTCCCACATTTTTGGGGAAATCTCATGGAAGTTGATTTTTTGTGAAAAAAATCATTTCTTCAAAAATTCATAACCTATGTGGGTTTCCCCCAAAAAATATATATATTCCTATTTGTGCAAAAATGTTTTTGTGCAAATGAATTTTTCACAAAAATCCCAGAAGTGCAAAAATATCACCAAAATGTGCCAAATTTCCATAATCTAATCTAGAAACATGCGAAACTGGGATTCTTCAAAAACCCACCTATATATAATTGCCTTCATTATCTACCTAAAAGCAGACAGTGAGGGGGCTAGGCATACTTCTTTCTAAAGGTTTTTCTCAATACTGGGTGCCATTGGAGGGGGGGGGGGACTTTCCTAAATATCTACCCACCTTATCTCAGCCAGCAGTGGCATTTGAAGGCCTCTGTAATAAAAGTAAGATCCTAAACAAGTTTAAATTTTGGGATGCAGTTTCTGAAGTGATCTTCTCCCAGGCAGTTTGGACTTTTAACAATAAAGCTGGTACCTGAATTGAACCTAGGTAGAACTGAGGAACTTGTACACAATTGGTGTACAGTGAACCTTTCCCATCTCTGGGGGTTTGTTTCCAGGGACCCTTGTGGATGGCAAAAAATGTGGACAGTCACACCCCATATTATTCAGCGATGGTGATGTGCAGACAAATGTATCGATGTGTCTGCATGCATGTGCTGCCATTGAATAACATGGGGCATGGTGATCTGTTGATGTTGTTGTATGCCTCCAAGTCATTTTTTATTTATGGCAACCCTAAAGTGAACCTATCATAGGGTTTCCTTGGAAAGTTTCTTCAGAGGAGGTTTGCCATTGCCATCCTCTGAGGCCGTGAGAGTGTAACATGCCCAGTGGGTTTACATGACCAAGTCAGGATTCAAACCCTGGTCTCCAGAGCCATCGCCCAGTGCTCAAACCACTATGCCACACTGGCTGCAGGTGTTCAAATCCGCAGATTGTCACTCCACAGATAGAAAAGGTGCACTGTAATACAGTTTAAATGGGCTGCTACTGTTAATCCTTGTAGCCACGTTCTGAATCAACAAAAGCTTCTGAAATGATTTCAAGGATACTCGCCTTGCAATGATATATTCTAGAAGTGACAGGTAAATGAAAGACTAAGTCCAGATCTGATATCTCCAAGGGAGGGACAGTTAAGAACTTAACAGCCATGCTTGATCAGACTAAAGAGCTCTTTAGTCCAGTTTGCTGCTCACAGAGCTGGCAATCAAATGCTTGTACAAATATGGGAAGTCCATGAGCAAAACATAGATGTGGCAACAACCTCCTGCTTATGCTTCTCAACAACTTATGAGTGTTATAAAGAATATTTGAAAATGTTTGAAAGATGGTAGAAAAAAACTTGATGACAATAATCCTAGACAGGTGAAAATCTTCACATTTTAGGACTTAAGCTGCAAAAAGTATTATTACAGTGGGCCCTTCCCATACGTGGGGTATCTGTTCCAGACCACCGCCACCCCGCGTAAAGGAAAAAACACATATGTTCAAGCCCTGTTTAAAACAATGGGTGCATGCTACCGCTTGCAGCATGGTGCGCACACCATAGGCACACACACCCATTGTTTTAAACGGGGCTTGACTTCCATGTAAAGTCAAAGCCACGTATGGCGCATCCACGTATGGCACAGGCGTGCTGTATTATATTTATTTGTACCCTGCTTTTTTCTCAGAACTGCAACTCAAAACAGCTTACAATTAAAAGAATAGTACAGTTAAAAACATACAAAAGTGATGCATTAAAATAGAATTAAATTATTACAGTATTAAAACAGATTACTCGTTAAAAGAATAAAATATAGTTTAAAAGATAAAAGTGTTTGAAACAGTACACTTTAAAGCAAGACAACACATATGGGTCTATTCATAGAAAACTGCCCTTTTCTGCACAGAATACAAGTCTTTTTGAACACAAACAGCTTTTTCTGCACTGAAACAACACTTGTGTACAGAAAATGCTATTTTTGAAATACAGGCCCACCTGAGCCCATCTCAAAGCCCCTGACAATGAAGCTCCTTTTTACAAAGTCTTTTTATGGAAGTCCAACCTATGAATGTGCCCACTTTGTCTTCTGTCTGTCTGACAGAGAGCTGGAAAAGGACTTTTTCAGTTTAGGTTTGTAGCAGCATGTCTGCAGTAAATTAAGCAATAAAGCTTGAACTGGGAAAGAATGGGACTCTACTTACAACCACCTTCAGCATCACTTAATGGAGCACATGTGAAAAGCAAAACAGAAAGAGAAGGGGAAATGCTTAAATACCTGAGCATGCTTAAATAAAGCATAGATCAGTAAATTCCCCACCAAAATGGAAATCCTAAGAAAAGTGAAGGCTGTTGAAAGAAAAGAAAAATAACCTCAGGATACATTTTGGGAGATGCTTTCAAATGATTTCCAGAAGATTCGCAGTGTTTTTGTTTACTTATGCAAGGCTTCCCTGACCTGGTGGTTTCATTTCTTATGTGCATATTATTAGTTTTGAAGAAAAAGTTTGCTGAAACACATTGAACTGTTCTTCATTTTTGTAGTGCAGGAAACCATCCTTATTCTTTCCATGTTATTTCTACATCTGGTACCAAAGTTTCTGTTAATGAAGTAAAGCTCAGTAACACTAATGCCACTAATGGAAGTTCAGGAGGTGCAGACCACACCAAATTATACCCTAAGGTGCGTTGACACCGCTGAGCCCCAAACATCTGATTTTGGACAGAAAAGGGCTGTGGCGTTTACATTAGTCCTTTTAAAACACTGAAGAGACGATGTGAGTGGAGCAAGGCTCAGTGGGAAGAGAAAGGAAAGACCCCAGGATTTAAAATATTTTTAAAATCTTAATTTTTAAAATAAAAATAAAAATTATGTTTAAAAATATTTAAATATTTAAATCTTTTAACGTTTTCTTTAAAAACATCAATCTTACCAAATTTTCACTTTAACCACATGCAACTATGCACATGTAAATACATTTAGGCTGTGCATGTGATATTTTAACTTAAAGGTACAGTCTGCCCTCAGTATCCACAGGGGATATGTTCCGGACACACACACCCCGCAGATACCAAAATCCATGGATGCTCAAGTTCCATTGTCCCCAATGGTCGTGTGTACATGTTCAGAGGAAGCCACCAGCCACCTCTCCTACAGCCCTTCCTCCTCCCACAGCAACACTCAGGCTGGGAAAGATAAGGAGGGCAGGGGCACTTGAAGTCCTGCGGTCCCTAATGGGGGCATGGCCATGTGTCCCTAACAATGGCACACCCACGTGCATGTGCCACCATTGGGGACAATGTGGGCTTGCCATCCACAGATGATTGGAAAGGCTGCAGATAGCGAGGGCCAGCTGTATAATTTTCATTTTGTTAGTTGTGTATATCATAACTACAGCCATTACATTCAGAAATATATGGGAATTATGATTTATGAGTAACATTAGTACAAAAAACCTTACTTCTGTATGGTGTGGTATGTGAGGAAGTCAAAGTAGGGGTGACACCATGAGTTCCCATGCTGGGTAATGCCAACCCTAGTGATGCCACTGAATGAAAGTACTGATTTCCGTTAACCTAGCCCAGGGGTAGGCAACCTTTCCCCTTTAAGGGCCGAGGGACTTCAGCTCCCAGAATCCCAGGAGCAATTGGCCAACATGGGACTATTGGCCAACATGGCTGAGACTTCTGGGAGCTGAAGTCCCTCGGCCCTTAAAGGGGAAAGGTTGCCTACCGCTGGAGTAGTGGTTTGAGTATTGGGCTATGACTCTGGATACCAGGGTTTGAATCCCAGATTGGCCATGGAAACCCACGCAGTGACCTTGGGCAACTCACACTCTCTCAGCCTCATTGGATGGCAATGACAAACCCCATCTGATGAAACTTGCCAAGAACCCCCCATGAGAGGTTCTCCTTATGTAGCAGAAAAAGGGAACTGGAGACCCACGGACTGAAGGAAGGTGAGTTTTATTTTGGGGAAAAACCTAAATTACGCTTGCAGGCTCAGCAGGAAATAACTTTCCAGAGATGCTGAGCCCTGAACTGTGCAACTGAACTTCTTTTTATAGGGTCACACATACACAAAGAGCATTTCTTCACCCTCCCTCCTTGAGTAAATGGTTTCACAATATTCAGCACTTCTTACTTGGGCAAAGATTTTTTCAGTACAGGAAAATGTTTACAGAACAGAGAGGATGCTTAGAGAATGGGAGGTCTTATCAGTGTGAACCTTGACTGCAGTACAGAACATTGCCTGTACTTAGCTAAAGGAAGCAACCAGAAAAATTTCCAAAGTCTCATCTACAGTCCCAGTTGATTATCTAGTCTGACCCCGAATAGCAGTCATAGGCAATCATAGACAGTCATTTTAAAATGCAGTTTTTCAGCTATAAGCAATTGATTACTTCACTTAGAGGTGCCATAAATCGGGAATGACTTGAAAGCAACACAGCACAACAACAAGATTAAACAACCTTTCGGTTGTGACAGAGCAGAGTGAAGACTTTCTACATTGTATCAGGAAAATAAGAGTCGCTGCTGGGAGGGGGGGGATGATGGCAAGCTCATATGTGTGTATGAGAGAGAGAGAGAGAGGTCTGAAACAAAGGTTAAATGAGCAGACGTGCTCAGATACTAGTTTGTAGGCCTTACAGATCTTGCTGGCATGAGAGGTGGCTCTCTCTTGGTTTCCTGCTGCTAAATCACACATTAAAAGGCATCTAAAAATATATTTTTCTAATGTTACCCTGCTATGTAAGTAATTGGTGTAGTTGCTATAGAGATATTAAATGATCACAAAGGAGCCTGCTTACGTGATAACAAACAGGAGGGGAAATAATTTTTGAACCTCAATTGACACTATTTTTTTAAAAAAAGAACCCATAATAAGCTTACTTTTAGTGTTCCTCTATAGGTTCCCCTACAGAGAACTGCCACTCCTGTTTCACAAAGCACTTTTAGATCATTGTAGTACTTGCACAAAAGCCTAACTGGAATGTTCCTCCCATCCTTTATTACATATTTTCTGAAGTGCCAAAAAGGCCTCTCTTTTTAGCAGAAGAAAAGAAAGAAAAGGATATCTAATATTTTTCAGCATTCCTTACGAAAATGTTCCCTTATTTATTTACATTAACTGAGTGTATTGTTAGTAGTAATGTCATTACATTGCCAAATCTGAGTCAGAGGAATATAATCACATTTACTGTATAAATCCTGATTGAGTGACACTATCTGCCTCAGGACTGGGCCTTCTAAATCACCAGTTGTCAAATTCTGGTCCTTTAGGTGTTTGAAACTTAATTTCCCAGAATTCTTGAGAGCAGGCTTTACTAGCTAGACCAGGGACAGGCAACCTTTTTGAGACCTGGGCTGGTCTCAAAAAGGTTGCCGCTCGGCTGGGCCAAGGGGGGGGGAGGGAAATGGCGGAGCGCGCACGCACATGCGCACGCACACCCTCCTGCTGCACGCACGACGGCGGCAGCCTTCGGACGGGGCCGGTAAGTCCAGGGCCTTAACCGGCCCCCGGGCCGTAGGTTGCCGGTCCCTGAGCTAGACCTTCTGGGAGGTGCAGTCTAATACATCTAGAGAAACAGAGTGTGAGAACCACTCTTATAAATGCTGATGAAATGTAATTCTAATCATTCAACACCTTTGGTTATGCTATTTAGGACTGATGGGAGCTGTTGTTCATAAACTTCTGAAGAACCTCAAGTTGCCACCTTTCATCAGTATGATTAATCTGAAAGACAAGAAGCAACAATGGCGAGACTGGGATATTCCTGCCATCTTCTGGGATAGTCCAGCAGTGGAGATGCCTAAGGACAGATTGATGGCAAACAGGATTATAAAAAATAATTGAACTTCTGTACAATCAAAGAATCATAAGAGTTGGAATCGACCCCAAGGGCTATCTAGTTCAGTGGTTCCCAACCTTTGGTCTGCCATTTGTTTTGGACTTCAGATCCCTGAAGCACTTGGCCAACAGTCAGGAATTATGGGGACTGAAGTCCAAAACAACGGGAGGACCACTGATCTAGTTTGGAAATACTGGTGTAGTCCAATGGCTTGCCAATAAAGAACCCACAAGAGATGGCATCCAACTTTGGTTTAAAAACCTCAAGTGAAGGAGATCTTACCATGTTCCAATGAGTCTATTCCACTTTTCACTAGTTCTTACCATGAGGAAGTATTTTCTAATATTTAGTCAGGTTCTCCTTTCTTGTGATTTGAACCTATTGAACAGCAGAACACAAGCTCACTCCATCTTCCACATGACAATCCTTCAGAAATTTAAAGAGGATTATCGTATCACCTCTTAGTCTTCTCTTCACCATGCTAACTATACCTGACTTCCTCAACTGTTCTTCATGGGGTTTAGCTTCCAGAAATTTTACCATCTTGGTCATCTTTCTTTGGGCAAGTTGCAACTTGTCAATATCCTTCTTGAAGTTGATACCCAAAACTGGATTCTGTATTCCAAATGAGGTCTGACCGTATCAGAATAAAGTTGTACTATTATGATGCTTGATCCTGATGCTACAGTTTTAAATCTTAAAGGACTTTGCAGAATAATCCTAGCTCATCGAAGTTAGATTGTAAAAAATAAAACCCTAAAAACTAATTGTCCTAAAATATTGAAACCTAAGTTCAAATTCCTGTTTAGCCATGAAATCCACTAATTGTATTACTTTCTCTCTTCATTCATCCCCACCCTCCAGAATGTTCTGATGATACAGTGATATAATTGCAAAAAGACACTCACGCTGTTAGAGAAGACGCACCATTTAAACTAGATTAACAAACCCAGTTAAATAAATAGTCCTAACATTTTTCGTTGTTTTATTTTCAGCCTCTCTCAAGGCAAGTACCCAGGAGAAATTCAGCAGTGATGAAGCAGGCTAATGATTACAATGATTATAACAAACTTTGTTACTTGACCTTTTTGCTTGCCAAAGGCACATCAAAAACTTACTAAGAAAAGGGGGCACAATTATCTCATTCTGTGATGTCTAAGAGAATTTTATGCATGTTAGTGTTGTACTTACTTATTTATATCCTGTGTTTCTCCCATATGGGACCCAAACAGATCCATGTTTTTTCTATGGCTAATAAAACTCACACTAATCCTATGCATTTTGTTTACCCAAATGTCCCACTTCACTTGAAATGTGGTTGTGGAGGATTATTCTGCAGATACCATGGTCTGCTAAAAAATGACAAATAAATGGATCCAAGAGCAAATCAAGCTTAAACTTTCCCTAGAAGCCAAAATTATTAAACTGATGCTTTTGAACTTTGGCCATTTTATTAGTTAACACTCATTAGAAAAGAGGATAATGCCTAATAATTTAGAAGGCAATAGGAAAAGAGGAAAACCTGATTATGATTATGATTAATTTATATCCCACCTTTCTTCTGATACAGGACTCAAAGCAGCTACTAGTCAATTTAAGACAATAAAACTTAAAAACAATGCAATTTAAAAACAATACTAAAGCATCACAGAGTACAAATATAATATTGAGAAATGCTGATGGCAAAAAAATGTTTTGACCTAATGCGATCTTACAGGTGGGTGGACTGAACCAAGGAAGTCAGGGCCCTGAGTTTGCAGGATCTGAACTGGACTGTTAGTGACAGGGTGTCTTGGAGTTATCTTCTTCATAGGACCACCATAAGTCACAACTGACTTGATGGCAAATAACAGGAACAACAAAGTCCCACTGGTCTGAGTTGGACTCTTATGTAATGCACACAGCCTTTGAGGATTATAGAGTAATCCTGTGCATGTTTGCTGAGAGCAATGCTGTAACAACAACAAGAAGAACATTTATTTCTTACCTGCCTGTCCCTATCCATTGAGGTGGGGAACATGAACAGATTAAAATACAACACACACAACATCAGTTAAAAACACATAAACCGGTTAGCTTGGAAAGTTACTTTTGGGGGCTATGGTGGTGCAGTGGTTAAAATGCTGATACTGCAGCCACAAGGTTGTGAGTTCAATCCCAGGCAGGGCTCCAAGGTCCACTCAGCCTTCCACCCTTTTGTAGGTCAGTAAAATGAGTACACAGCTTGCTGCATGCAATTGGCTTACAGACTGTAAACCGCTTAGAGGGATCTGAATTCACTATGAAGCAGCGTAGAAATGTAAATGCTGTTACTATTGCTTTCCCAAGGTCTGCAATCATATTCTGCCAAATTCACATGAGACTCACTCCCATGCAGATATCTGACATATGTGCATCTATTTAGATGTGTTTTGTTTTGCTTAGCAGGACATATGTCTGCACAGAAGTGCTTAGGACAGTGCAGCAGGTTCCCTTTGCACTTTAGAATTTTGTTCCCAGGTGTTTTCTGCTTTAATAGTGAAAGGTTTTAGACTGGCAATATTGCAACCTCCCCCCCCCCCCCCCACCCTTTTACTAGACCTTATTTTGTTTAAATGACAGAATGTCATTTAATATCATGTGGAGACAGTACATGGTGAGAATTGACTGCTTCTTTCTATTCCCTTGAAAATAGTTGTCTATGGCTCAAGACATTGTTCTCGTCAGAATTTCGGTTTTTTTCCTTGGTTCTCACAGAGACTTCCTGGCCTGACTGCTAAGCAGGAGGCTGTAGAAAGAAGTCAGAATAAGAACTTTCCTGAGCTTTCCATCATTAAATCCTGGGTATATTTTTTTAAATGCCTGCAGGTCTAGTAAGAGCAATTGCTTCATAATTAGACTCTGGGGGAAGGAACTAGGATTTGCAGGAAAGGCAAGCCTAAGAAGAACATCCTTTGAGCAGATGGACAGAATGCTGTTTGAGTATCTTCACATTCTGTTGGGAATGGTTTTATTCCAAGCTACTGGCTGTGTGTTGTTCACTTGGGCTCATTTTGAAGCACTCATTGCCCTGCTGGATGGAGCAGTGTTCTGCTTCCCCTAAGAAAGAGTTTGATGCTTAAGCTGAGAAGGAGACAGTGAGAAAATGAAGGCCTGAGGGTGGTTTAAGTTGGAAATAGGTATAAGAATCAAGGATCAGCTTGATTGTATCTTCTCACAATAGCTTGGGAACATTAACTGTTTTTGGATTACAAAATGCTGCATCTACAATCCTACAGCCAATGGTTGGTGCCAGGCTGGGTCTGGGATTCTTGAAATTGTGTCCAGAAAAACATTGCCAAACTCAGTTTTTCATGTCTTGGGGGCTTAGCTGATGGGCCAGGATAGCACAGGCCAAGCTTTTGGTATCCTGATCCAGGTCCTAACCTGGGTCAGCTCCTAGGCCAGCACAGGAACAGGAGTGTGTTTATATGCCCACCCACCACCATGCCATGGACTCGCTACCACTGCATGCCCTTTACCTTCCTCTACCATCACCATCACCAAGAAGACTGCCTTCACAGCATCTGACATGGAAACAGAACACTTGACTACACCCCATCATGGCATATCATATAGAAATGGGGCACCTAGCTACACCCACATGTCCAGGTGTCCTCTTTCCACATCAGATGCTGCGACAGAGGTCTTCTCAGTAGAGGTGACAGTGGAGGAAGGTAAGGAGTGTGCGGGGCCATCCAATCTGCCAGGTATTGCCGCAGAGTTTCTTAGAAACTCCATGTCAAACAGTGGGTCATTTTGACCTGTGCTAAAACCCCTTTTTGCCAGGATCAGACTGTGACTGCTGGATCTGCATCCAGTCTCCCCAATTCCAGCTCAAGGTTATTGCCCTGCATCATCCAAACAGGACAACATGAGCCCAGGGGAACATGGGCTTTTTAGCCCTTACAGGCAACCCCCTGGTTGCTAGTAAGCTGGACCTCAATGGCCACTTTATATACTTATTTTTTCCAATACTTTATGGCAATTGTCTAGCTTAAATATCAAAATCTTCATACTGATGTGAAGTCGTAGGCTTTCATGGCCAGCATCCATAGTTGTTTTTGTGTGTGTGTGTGTGTGTTTTGGTGGGTTTTTCGGGCTGTGTGGCCATGTTCTAGAAGAGTTTCTTTCTGACGTTTCACCAGCATCTGTGGCTGGCATCTTCAGAGAAAAAATTTCTCTGAAGATGCCAGCCACAGATGCTGGTGAAACGTCAGAAAGAAACTCTTCTAGAACATGGCCACACAGCCTGAAAAACCCACCAAAAAACAAAACAAAACAAACCTAGCTTCATACTGAGTTTGAAGGTTACTGAACTGGGAGTGACTCTTGGTAATAGATTTGCATATCATCAAAAACAAATTCTGAAGGATTTTTTTTTAATCAGACTTCCTCAACTAGACACGGTTTGGATGTGTGGGTTACAAGTCCCATCATTCCAGCCCTCAGAGAAAACTGTTTCAGACAATTCCAAGCAAGAATTATCTTATAAGTGGTATGTCATCCTATGTAAGCAGCAATAGGGGACATTCCTCTGCTTTGATGACATGCAATTAAGAGTTTCCCTTGCAATTAATCAAAAGATCTTTAGTCTCATCATTTGAATAATTAATCAGTTAAACATTCCCTGTTTATTCATTCATTCATTTGCAAATGCTAATAAATCACTTATATCTGAAGATTTCAGACTGGTGTACTGTAATAAGGTTAAGAAACCTACAATATAAGAACAAGGAATAAAATAAAGATACAGCATTTCATTACTCATAGAATAGATAATAAAGTTGATCTATGCCAGGAAGGCTTGCCAAAACAACCAAGTCTTCAACATGTGTCTAAGAATAAGAATTATTAGCCCATGTCTGGCATGAGAGTGGAAGAATGTTTCACACTGTTGGTATCACCATGCTAAATGACAATAAAAGTTATAAATAATTGCTAAATAAGATTGCAACACTTCTGTGTGTAGAAGACTAGAGGCAACAAGTATAGTAAATAGTTTATTATTTGTTGGATTATGCACATTCTAATGGTACCATTTTTCTAGTAAATTGATCACTTCTTATGAAGTGAGGAACTCTCAGGTTTGAAACATATCTTGCTTGATGATGAAACATTATTATCTCTCTGTTAGCTTCTACTTTAATATAGCCTTTACCTCAGCAGTGCAATCTTCCCTTCTCTTATAGTCCTATTATGCATGCGGAGAAAACTGAATGTAATGTGTGAACCTGTTACACAGTTCTGGTACAGCAACATACAGCTGTGACAGTTATGTTACTAACTCACCAAAGAAAATTAATCAGAAATTTATGGAAGTTTGGATCTATGCATGAGAGAAAACTGCAGCAAAGTGATGTGGTATAGTGTTATATTTCAGAGGAAGGAACTGGCAAAACCACCTCTGCATATTCCTTGCCTAAGAAAACCTCATGAAATTCATGTAGTGCCATAAGTCAGCAGATGACTCGAACACACACACACACACACACACACAATGTAGGTATAAGAAGTCAGTGGAACTACATCTATGTAGATTTTTATGGGTATTTTTATTTGCTGTCAAGTTGATTTATGGCATGCCTGTGTGAAACAGACGGGCCAAATAAAGTAGTTTTCCCTCACTTTGAAGGTCAGACATTGAGATATTGCATGCCTCCAAAGTGGGCGGAAATTGGATTGAAGCCACTGAAAGTGGAAAATGCACACCTTCAATCCTACACGCCAATGCGAGAGCGGGTCTGAAGGAGCAATCCATCCTAACCTTAAATCTGTATATAAACACACTGGTGAAGGTGTGCATTAAAAAAGCACAGAGCTGGTATACACGCTGCCCTGACCATTTGGGTACGCCAGCTCTGTCCTTTTTTAATGTGCACCTGCACCACTGTTTTTATATGCAACTTTAAGGTAAGGGTTTGGATGGATTGTTCCTTTGGCTCCTTATGGTGCCACTGCTGTTGTCTCTTGAGAGATCCTCTGCCAGTGTCACTATTGCTGCTGCTCAATAGTTGTTTGGCACATATAGTCTGGCTCCTCAGTAAAAGCCTGCTTGATGTGGGAAACACTGTCCTGTGTAACATCAGTGTAGCCTTTTGCCTTACAGAAGCATATAGTTCCACCATCATGGAAAAGTAGTGCCAAGGTAGGATCTTATAGCCAGATGCTGACTTCTGTTCTGCTTACACATGCAGAAGAAAAGAATGTTAGTTGGTTTCTATTACAGTTGCCCTTCCCTGTTCACAGGGAATCTGTTCTGGCTACCACCACCCCTGCACAAAATAGAAAAAAATGTGGATGTTCAAGCCCCATTGACTATAATGGTGGTGCGATCTGCATGCACACGCCATTTTGTATCTCCTGGTTTCCCTGCGCAGCAACTCAAAACCACAAGTGGGAAATCCGCAAACAGGGAGGCACGACTGTAGTATGATTTAGTATGATTACATATGAGTCTTAATATGCTGTTTTTCTGGCCCTGAGAATTATTATAACCATGTGTAACTAAGCGTGGCAGTGACTATAATCAAAGCCAACAGAGCCTGAGAATAAAATGTAATTGAGCATGAATGTTCACAAAGGAGAATATGAGTAATTTTTATTAATTAACGTATTTATAGTTTTTGTGGGTTTTTCGGGTTATGAGGCCATGGTCTAGAAGAATTTATTCCTGACTTTTTGCCTGTATTTATTTATAAAATTACAGTCCTGCCCTTCAACATAACCCAGTCTTAGAGTGGAGCACTACATCCAATATTGCATCCTCAGAGCAATGAGAATGCACAGCAAAAGATCAGCATCAAAACTATATATTTTCCTATCTGTCATTGATATAAGATTGATATAAGACCCATTGACTGTAAGATATAGACTCTGTACAAAAATGACTGTTGGAAAACAGTCATTTTTATACTATTCTGAAAGCTGAACAACATTGGCAGCCCCTCTTTGGCTCCCAAGATCAGACAAGATTTGATTTTCTCCAGCCCTGGGACTCAAGGTGACTAACAAAAGTTAAAAAAATACAACTCAAAATCAAAGATGCAACAGATGCATCATAGTTAGTGAAAGTATAATTAAACTCTCAATACATTTGAAAGCAATTAAAAGTATGACCATTCAAAAAGGTAAAAAAAAAAGATGACAAACAATATTGTTAAAGATCCTTTCCCTGTAAGAAGCAAGAAAGTCTCTATCAGCCTACAAAAGGATAGCAAGGAGAATGCCAGTTTAGCCTTTCTGGAAAGTGAGTTCCAGCGATTAGGAGCAACCACCAAGAAGTCCCTCTCTCATGTTCCTACCATATCTGTGAGAGTGGTGGAACTGAGATAAGGAGCCCCTTGGATAATCCCCTTTCTCTTTCTCCCATCCACTTTCTCTCTCTCAGGACTCTTTCATACTAAAGAATTATAGCACTATGATTTCACTTTCCCTGCTGTGGCTATATCCTGTAGGTTTATAATTTGGTCAGAGGCTCTAGAGCTCCCATTGAGTAATAATTCTATATGCCCATCCCTAAACTACATATCCCAGGATTTCATAGGATGGAAATAAGGCAAAATATTATTTATTTATTTATTTATTTATTTCCTGCCTATTGTCATGCTGGGGTACAATATGTTAAAATGCAAAACACAATTTAAAAAAGAAAACACATAAAAACAACAGTTAAAATACAGTACTGTTAAGATACACTTATATATCCTGGTGCTGGAGTGGTTAAATGCCAGTACTGCAGCCACAAGGTTGTGAGTTCAATCCCAGGCAAGGCTCCAAGGTCCACTCAGCCTTCCATCCTTTCATAGGTCAGTAAAATGAGTACCCAGCTTTTCGGGAGCAATTAGTTTACAAAATGTTAAATGCTTAGAGAGTGCTAGTTCACTGATAAGCAGTATAGAAAAGTACTTGCTATTACTATATAATATTTATATAATATAATCACTATAATAATAATTAAACTAATAATAATACAATGAGTCCTTGTTATCCACTGGGGTTTGGTTCCTGGAACCCCCGTGGATAACAAAATCTGTGGATACTCAAGTCCCATTAAATACAATGGCGAGTAAAATGGTGGCCCTTATATAAAATGGAAAATCAAGGTTTGTTATTTGGAATTTACACCTTTTTTAATATTTTCAAGCTGTGGATGCTTGAAGCTGTGGATAAAAAAAATCTGTGGATAAGGAGGAATTAAAATGGAATCAAAGTGCTATAAAAGTGTAGCACGAATAGGCCTAATTCTGCCACCCCTTCTGTTTCTCTCTCACACACATTTCCCCCCTCCCTTCTTCTTTCTCACCAAATTTGCTGCTAGCGGAAGAATAGTTCATCCTTATGAGAGATCGGATCCCTTCCAGAGGGCTTTTGAAATCAGGCTAAGGGCAGCTAGAGTTAGGCTAAGTGTGGAGCTTGCCCACCCCTACTTTAACCTTTGAAAATGAAGTTGTTTTCAAGTTATTGATAAAATTAGAAGGCAGTACTTAAACAGGGTATTTTCCAGCTGTTTCAAATGTGCTTCTTTATTATTTCATTGGACTCTGAGTGTCAATGGCGCTTTAGCTTGGCTGTCTTCATATCTAATCTGTTTTAGGTAATCCCAGCTAGACTCAATCAGAGATATCGCCTTCTCCACTCCTTGGAATAGCTTTCCTGTATCTAATCAACTCTCAATCTATTTTTGAGATCCTCTTGGAGATTCTTTCTTTTCTCCTTTTCCTTTGGCATCCCATCTCTTCTGCATTTATTTGTATTTCTCTTCTCTCTAAATTTTGTTCCTAAATTTAATTTATTAAGCACTTTTGAGATTGAATTAAAAAATGGTACATATTAAATAACAATGACAATAGCATGTACATTTCTATACTGCTTAATAGTGAACTCACTGCTTAATAGTAATATACTGCTTAATAGTGAACTTTCTAAGCGGTTTACAATCTGTAAGCCAATATTAAAATGCTGGTTATAGTTACAAATCAAAGCAGTAATAGTGTTAAATTTAAGACTTGAGGTCACAAACTCTTTCCAGTGAAGTGATTTTAAGATTATGGTTGCATCTGCACTTCAGAAAACACCCAGTTTGACACCACTTTGACTGCCATGGCTCAATGCTGTGGAATTCTGGGAATTGTAGCTTGATGTGGCACAAGAGTTCTCTAACAGAGAAGGCTAAATGTCTCACAAAACTACAATTCCCAGAATTCCATAGCACTGAGCCATGACAATTAAAGTGGTGTCAAACTGAATTATTTCGGCAGTGCAGAGGCAGCCAAAGTCCTTTAAGTGCTGAGCCAAATGGTATGTAAGAGTTGTATGAACACTGTCCTAAAAGCTTTTCTTTTGACACTAGAGAGAAGACTCTTAGGCTGCAGAGAACGCAGAACAGCACCAGAGCAAAGATTGCATGACCCTTTCCCTCCTTAATGCTTTCTGTTCCAAATTACAGCCCCTCCTGGGTCTATGAAAAACCTGTGGGGAAAAGAAACATAACATTTTTATCCCTCAGATCTCAGAAAAGTGTTCTTTTGGGTCATGCATGAGGGGGAATACAGCTCCCATTGCAAAGCCTATTATCTCTTGTCGACATCGGCCATGCTGACTGGGAAACTGTGAGAATTGTAATCCAAACTGTGATTTTTTTCCCCAAGCTCTGTTTTCCACTGTCTGGAGAAAACAGCTGGAGAAAGGGCCATTTTTAGTAGATGACAAGAAGGGAAATGGTTAAGCAGATGCGCAGCATACCACCATTCCACCTACTTTGGACACTGAAGGCTAATTCCAGATGCATCTGCAATATAGGTAATCTCCTTTGGTCCTCAGTAGCCTGTGATTAATATTTTTAGTAACAAATTCAAATTTCAGACACAAATTCATCTCTTTTATTTAGCTCTTGCTGATTAAAATAATATAACAGTGGAATCCTACCAATGAGGGAAACTTGTACAGTTCTTAAGTATGTATATTTATTAATTTGAGAGCCATCGTAGTGTAATAATAATAATAATAATAATAATAATAATAATAATTCTTACCCATCTCTGCCCATGGATCAAGGTGGGGGACAACAACAATTAACAAACAAGCATCAATTTAAAAGGACAAGTAAGGTATACACAGATTAAAACCACACCTAAAAAATATCATTTAAAATTAACAATTTAAAAATCATCTGGATAAGCCTACCAGTGTAGTGGCTTGGACGTTGGACTGCAACTCTGGAAAGCCAGGGTTCAAATTCCTGCTTGGCCATAGAAACCCACTAGGTAACTGGGCAAGTCACACCATCTCAGCTTCAGGGGGAGGTAAAGGCAAACCATCTCTGAACAAATCTTACCAAGTGAACCTCATGATAGGTTCACCTTAAGGGTGCCATAAATTGGAAATGACTTGAAGCCACACAACAACATTTTATTGATCTAAATGTTCTCAAGCATATCCACAGTGCAGAGCCTTTTATAAGTCTACCCCAATGAAGACTTATAAAATTTCCCTGAGTGTTGGGAACTTTAACACATATGTACAGGAACTAGGGGTACGTTTTTTTCTGCCTTGGCATAGCTCGTTTTCATCCCTTTCTCTTCTGTGTATGGGGTGGCAAATTGAGAGCAGACATTCATCTTCTTTTTTCATGTTACTTTATAAAGTTCCATATATGTTTATGGCACCACAACAATGGTAATGCCAATAATGATATTCAAGGCTACCTCTATGCATTCATATCAGATATCAGAGGTGAATTACTATTTCCAAGGGCTTTGATACAGAGCTCCCCATCCTCAAATTGAACTGGATGCATACTTTACATTTAATTAAAAACATGTCAGTTTACTCTATCAGCTCTCATAAACTGCCCTGCCTAGCCTCCTCCTAGAGTTTTCTGTCAACTCTGGAAGCTTGAAAAGTGGTTTGGACAGATTCATGGAGGAGAGTACTATCAGTGACAACTACTCAAAATGGATATCTATAAGATTACCACACTAGGGCCAATTCCACAATAATCACACTATTGGAAGATAACAGAAGCATAGCACTATAGTGATCTATAGTTCCACACAGTTGTGCAATCGCGCTATAACAATGAAATAAAAGCAAAACAAAAACAGTCATGTTTTGCGTACAAAAGCCAATCACATTGCTGTATTGTTAGTATATCATGATTGGATGTTTCATGCATGCTTCATTATCGCATTACTGCACATATCCAAAAAATATGGTTCTATCACAAACAGAATAAAAAAAAAATTCTATATTTAACGACATGATATATATCCAGTTCAAATAAAATGGTGTCCTATACCTCAAAACAAGACAGAAATCTACTCTGAAAACGATCCTAGCAATGAAAGCAAATTGCCCATGCTGAAGTGAAGTCTGGGAAAAGCTTCCCGATAGCACTCCATGATAATGCGAATGGTTTCCCCATTAATAAGAAGTTACAGGACAATTCCAGGTTATTCTTCTCTCATGAGCACAACATCATGTGAAAATCTTCGCACGATTGCGCTATAACGACAGGAGCATTCTGTTTTTCTCCCATTTTATGGGAGAAAAACCCGTATGATAATCTCCCTACACTTTCTGTCTGTCTCTTTATATTATTGGTGGAAAGCACAGGTGAGTGGAATGATGTTCCACACATAATCTTCTTTTGCGTTTCCTGTAGGCCAGTGCTTCTCAGGCTGATCTGATGTGGGGGAACAGCACAATTTAAAAAATTAAAAATTGCCAATGTTCCAGAGACTGGCACTGAATTTGTGTTTATTGGGTACAGTTATTTCTTTCTTTCCTGAAAACTTGACAGAGACAGTCAATGGATCACAGACCAGCACCAGTCCAGATACCACCACGTTGAGTAGCACTGCTATAGGCAGCTATTTGGCCAGTGTGTGACTGAACACAATGCTGCCTTTGCTTATATGCCACAGGAGGTTAGGCTAGCCCTCTCCTTGCTTTCCTTTTGCCGACAGCTAAAGACCTTTATGTTAAAGCAGGCTTTTAATTTATAAGCAGGGAGGCTTTTTTATTGGGATGCTTTATCTATCTTTTTTAAACTTCGCATGTCTTTAAAATAATTTTATATTGTGTTATGTGATGATTTTAATTGTTGGGGTTTTTTTAATGATTGTTCTGGTTTTTTAAGTGATGACTCTTTCTAAGAGTTACTTTGGGTCCCCCTTTGGGAGAAAAACTGTACAAAAACTAAGCAGGAACAATCATGAAGCTACACAGGTGAAAAGGATAATGTAATTTGGAAGCCTTGAGAGCCAAGGACAAAGTTATAGAGTGTATATTGAAAACACCTGTTATAGATTGCAAACACCTGAGATTCATTAAGTAGTCAAGGTAAAATGATGAAATACTTGGGTTGGTCTTAAGTATGGGATGATCCATGTAAACCAATCAAAATGAATGTACACACCCACTGGGTGGGAACCGACTAGTGGGTGGTGACTAACAATGGCTATAAGTGCAGTGTTTGCCAATGCATATTGTGGAGTATTGTGGTGTAGTTTGGAGATATTGTGATTTGTAGGGCATATAGTATTTGTGTATATAGTAGAATAAAGTAGATCTTTTATATAAGACTACTGAGTTGTCTGGTGTCTTGAGGGAAGATAAAAGAGCCAGAAGAATCCTGGAGAAGTTTGGAGACATCTCAGGAAGAAGAGTGAGAAGGCTTGGAGAGTTTGTCAGGGTCTTCAGCCTATTCTCTGAAACTCTGCTGCTTGGGAAAGAAGCATCAACCACTGATCAAAGCTGGTCAGCTCTGCTGCATAACAAGGTGGTGAGTTAGAGCCAGAGGTGAAGAGCTACAACTCCCATCATCCCTGACATGGGTTATGGGCCCAGTTACTAGAGCAACCAGCATCCACAGAAGCTGAAAGTTCCAGAGAGTGGAAGAAGGTTTTGTGGAGCCTTGTGAGTAAATCATTTTGTGTTTTGTCTGCTGTGCATACTCAGAGGGACTGTGTCAAATTGAGTCACTGCACAAATTAAGATGGAGATACTAAAGTTTAGTAAATTAAATAAAAACAACTACTCTACCTGGAAGATATATGCCCAATCTCTACTAATAAAGGAGTCTCTGTGGTTGACAGTTGAAACAGGGCTGGCAGCTGATGCTAATGCAGCCACTCGAGAAAGAGACGCTAAAGCAAAAGCATGTCTTTATCTCATGCTAGAAGAAGACTTGATTAACGACGTAAGAGATAAAGTGTCCGCCAAGGATGTGTGGGATACCTTGCAGAGATTACACACTCCTTCTACTGCTTTTGCAAAAATGCCATGGTCTAAAAGAATATACAGGCAAAAGATGACTAAAGGACAGTGTGTGATAGAACATTTAAAAACAATGCAAGATTTATTTGTGCAAGCTGAACTGAGAGGAGTGGAAATTAGCAAAGAGCAGCAGTGTTATATTTTGCTGGAATCGCTAGATCCTTCTTGGGACAACATTACAAATAGCTTGCAAAATTTGCCAGAAGCTGAGCTGAACAGAGACTTAATTGTTGCCAGGATATTGGAAGAAAACTTGAGAAGAAAGTCTGAGCAGGGTGACTCAGCAAGTTTAAGGACTGTGCCAAAACAACAAACAACGCCTGATCTACGAAAGCAGGAAGAAGCAGCTTCTACAAGGGAGCAACGGAGGTGTTTTTATTGTAAAAAGATTGGTCATCTGCAGAGACATTGTAAACAATTTGCTGCTGAGAGAAGCAAGCAAGGAGAGAGCAGATGGCAGCCGCGGCAGTATCAAAAACAGTCCAAACCTCCATTTTTGAAGGACAGTGGTAATAAAAAGGGGTTTGCAACCATGATTAAGGAAAAACAAAATACTAATTGTAAATGGTTGATTGACTCAGGAGCATCATCTTCAATGTGTAACAATATTAATTTGATAAGTAATAGAAAATCAGCTAATGTAAATGCTGTAGTTTTAGCTGATGGGAAAGAGCTCAGCACTGTAAATCAAATGGGTACAGTTTTCATTCCAGGACTAAAGGAAAACTTTAATGATGTGTTACATGTAAAGGAGTTAGAAAATAATTTGTTATCAGTGACCAGATTAACAGACAGAGACTACACAGTCATTTTTGAAAAGAACATGTGTAAGATAAAACTGAATGGGGAATTGCGAGGCATAGGCTTGAAAAAGGATAAACTTTACTATTTGGAGGACAATATTGATAGCTACAGGGTTGAAAATGCTAATAACATAGACAATAGTCCAATTCACAAAGACTGCATACATGAACTCCATAGGAAATTTGGTCATGCTAGTTTCAAATGTTTAAAGAAGTTAATCAGTATGTGTCCAGATTTAAAAGTTGCTGAATGCAAAAATCACTTAGATTGTACTGTATGCAATCAGGTAAAGGTCAGAGCTTTTCCAGTAGCCAAGAAAACCAAAAGAATTGCTCAAAGACCATTTCAGTTTGTACATGCAGATGTTGCCCAAGCTAATTGTTTATCTTTAGGGGGAAGCAAATATTTCCTAGTAATTGTTGATAGGTTTACAAGGTTTGCATTTGTAAGAATATTGAAAAACAAATCTGACGCTGGGCAAAGTTTAAAAGCATGGGTGAGAATGGTGGAAAGACAATTTGATATTAGAGTAGCCACCATTGTTACTAACCGAGGAGGAGAATTTCTAAGTAATCAATTGTTTAATTGGTTTCAAAAGGTGGGAATAAGGCATGAAACTACTAATCCCGCTTGTCCTAACGAAGATGGTTTAGTGGAGAAAAGAATACAAGATATAAAAAGGATAACTGCTTGTTTGATGGCAGATGCAGAGGTAAAAGATAGTTTCTGGGCAGAAGCAACTTTGACAGCAGTACATATTAGTAACAGACTGTATCATTCAGAAATTGAAGACATTCCCTACAGGGTATTGTATGGGAGAGTGCCAAATTACAAGTATTTGAGAGTCTTTGGACAATTTGCTTATGTTTACATAGCAGCTTGTTTCAGGAAGAAAGGAGAACCCAAAAGTAAAAGGCTTAGGTTTTTGGGTTATTCAGGAAATAGCTACAAGTTTCATTTGGGTGGAAAAGAAGTGCAGTATTCTAGGTCTGCAAATTTTGAGAGACATGCCGGTTGGGACAAACTGCATGCAAATAAAGAAGTTTTCTTGAGGTTAGGAAATTCAAATGAGCCAGAAACACAAACTGAACCAACTCCAGGAAACGGAGGGGTTTCAGTTAAGCCAGAAGCATCCACAAGCAGCAGTGATAGTTCTTCTGATAATGAGACACAATCTAGACCTATTACTACTAGAATGACTGAAGACAAGAGATTTAGTCATAAAACTACAACTTCCAGTACAGAAAGTGAGGATGAAAGAGGCAGATCAGCAGAGTTTATTCCCAGACGTAGTCACAGAGTTAGAAAGCCTCCAGATAGGTTTGTTGTGACAAATGCAAGAGCTTGTTTAGCAGTGGAAGAGCCTGAAAGTTTTGAAGAGTTGGAAAGTTTGTCTAGAGAAGAACAGGAAAGATGGATTGATGCAATGGATGATGAGTTTGGTTGTCTGGTAAATAAAGATGTTTTTGAAGTTGTTGACAGACCCAAGGACAAGAAAGTAATTGGTTGTAAGTGGGTGTACAAAAAGAAAGAAATGCCAGATGAAAGTATTAAGTATAAAGCTAGGTTAGTAGCTAAGGGTTTTGCACAACAGCAGTATGAGAACTATGATAAGACATATTCTCCAACTGCAAAGCCAGAAAGTCTGAGAATGGTTCTAGCTGTAGCAGCAAAAAGAAATTTAGTTGTAGAACATTTTGATTTTGAAACAGCCTACTTGAATGCTAGTTTAGATGAAGAGATCTTTATGGAGCAGCCACAAGGTTTTGAAGAAAATAGTAGTCAGAAAGTTTATAAATTGAAAAAAGCACTGTATGGATTAAAACAAAGTGCCAGAGCATGGAATTTGTGCATTAATGATGAGTTAGTTAAGCTAGGATACAAAAGGAGCATTGCAGATGCTTGTGTCTGTACAAAAGGAGACATAGTGTTAGTAATTTATGTAGATGATTTGTGCGTGGCAGCAAAGTCAAAACAGGAAATTGAATCAGTAAAAAGAGAATTGTCTGAAAAGTTTGTCTTAAAGGATCTAGGTTTATTAAAGTCTTATTTAGGTATTAGTGTTGAATGGACAGAAAAAGGGCATTGTTTGTTAAGTCAGAGAAAGAAAATTGAAAATTTGATTGAAAAGTGTGGATTACAAAATGCTAAAATAGTAAGAACTCCAATGACAACTGGTTTTGTATCTGAAAAAACAACTAGAGATTTTGAAGACAAGACTTTATTCAGGAGTATAATAGGATCTTTACAATTCATATCTTGCCACACCAGACCAGACATTTCATATGCTGTAAATGTATTGTCCAGAAGGGTTAATGATCCAAAAATTGAAGACTGGACAGCAGTAAAACACTTATTAAGATATTTGAAAGGAACTTTAGATAAGAAATTGGTAATTAGAAACAGTAATTCAGATTTAGATTGTTATGTGGATAGTTCTTTTGCATCAGAATTAGGAGACAAGAAGTCAGTTACAGGAATGATAATTAAGTACAGTGAAAGTCCAATAGTCTGGAGAAGTAGAAAACAAACTAATGTAGCATTAAGTACGACTGAAGCAGAATTCGCAGCTTTAAATGAGATAGTGAATGAGGTACAGTGGGTTGAGCAATTGTTGAATGATTTAAATGAAAGTTACAAGATACCAGTAGAAATTCTGGAAGATTCACAGTCATGCATAGCAATGGCTGAGACTGAAAGTTTGAAGAACAGAACAAAATATGTTGGAGTAAGATATCAAAATGTGCGAGACATGGTTCAGAAGGGTAAAATAGAATTGAGATATATAGAAACACAACACAACATAGCAGATTTGTTCACAAAAGCATTGACGGCGGAAAAACATGAAAGACTGACACAAATGGTTGGAATGACATTATAAGACACATACAATATTTTATTTCAGAGGGGATTGTTAAGGAAAATGCAACATGGGACTTACAGTAATAGAAATAAAATATGTATGTGATAGTCACAGTGACTAAGCAGGAACAATCATGAAGCTACACAGGTGAAAAGGATAATGTAATTTGGAAGCCTTGAGAGCCAAGGACAAAGTTATAGAGTGTATATTGAAAACACCTGTTATAGATTGCAAACACCTGAGATTCATTAAGTAGTCAAGGTAAAATGATGAAATACTTGGGTTGGTCTTAAGTATGGGATGATCCATGTAAACCAATCAAAATGAATGTACACACCCACTGGGTGGGAACCGACTAGTGGGTGGTGACTAACAATGGCTATAAGTGCAGTGTTTGCCAATGCATATTGTGGAGTATTGTGGTGTAGTTTGGAGATATTGTGAAGTGTAGAGATTGTGATTTGTAGGGCATATAGTATTTGTGTATATAGTAGAATAAAGTAGATCTTTTATATAAGACTACTGAGTTGTCTGGTGTCTTGAGGGAAGATACAAGAGCCAGAAGAATCCTGGAGAAGTTTGGAGACATCTCAGGAAGAAAAGTGAGAAGGCTTGGAGAGTTTGTCAGGGTCTTCAGCCTATTCTCTGAAACTCTGCTGCTTGGGAAAGAAGCATCAACCACTGATCAAAGCTGGTCAGCTCTGCTGCATAACAAGGTGGTGAGTTAGAGCCAGAGGTGAAGAGCTACAACTCCCATCATCCCTGACAAAGAATACAGTTCCCATGATTCTCTAGCACTGAGCCAGGATAGTTAAAGTGGCCACAAGTTGCACTATTTCTGGCAGTCTGAAAAGATTCTCAGGGCCTTTGCAGACTGTTAGAAATAGTGCAAATTGAGGCCACTTTAACTGCCCTGGCTCAGTGCTAGGGAATCATGGGAACTGTATTTTTTTCTGAGACATTGAGCCTTCTCTGTCAGAGAGGTCTGGTGCCACAATAAACTACAGTTCCCATGATTCCCTAGCTCTGAGTCAGGGCAGTTAAAGTGGACTCAATTTTCACTATTTCTGTCACATTCCCTTGGCGACTTTGCTTGCCTCTTTTCTTTGGACACTTAAATTATAAATATCCAACTATAGTTTTAAATTATTACAATGATAGAAATTTGGGGACTGAAAAGAAAATTTAATGGATGGCAGAATTCCTGTTTGAGAAGGAATGCTTTCATCCCTTTCCCTCGTACCTACACATTTTCTCTCATCTTACTTTATAGGAGGAATGCTGAAAAATAAGTTTAACCATGCTGTGTTTGTGCAGGGAAAACATCTCTGCTGTGGGGCAGTAGGTGCAGTCCAGAAAAACCTAAGCTTAACATTTAATCTTGATTCAATCCTCTTTTTTTTTTAAAAAAAAAACCCAAATAGGATTTAAAGATTTTTGAAAGTACTTCCTATGGTTCAAGTGCTGACCTTTGCTGTGCCTTATGCTTCAGCATCCAGTTTTTAAGTAACAACAGATAACTATTTTAGTTACTTTTGAGAAATAGGAAGATAAAGAGTTACTTTGTAAACGCGTTCAATATAACAGTGACTACTTTTTGTACATAGGAATGTTAACTGTGACTAATTACTTTGAACAGTAATTTTATAAGCTCTGTGGGCAAATTAAGCTTTGTGTAGAGTTGAAGTGTATCTTTACCTCACTGTGGGTAAAAGAATAGTAGATGTTGAATAGTAGGACTGAAAATTTAATTCCCAAGGGGTGATTGATTGCTGGATTAATACAAATTGAACATAAGCCCTGCATGTTCCAAGTCACTTCACTTTGCTATCAGCCCCTTTTTGCTTGCTCTTTGATAAATAAAATAATTAAATAAAAGGAATACAACAGAGGAAATGGAGGGGGCAACTTTATTGGCAGTCTCCTGCAAAGGCTAAAGAAAAATCTGTCATCTTGGCAAAAAGCATCCTGCCGTTTGATTGGCAGAAAGCAGAGGTGTACCTACATCAAACAATGGTAACGTCTATAAAGCCGTCAGGCAGCAAGGTTATCTTCAGATACAAGATCACAAAATGCAGAACATTTTCTGCAGAGATTCATTCTTTCGATTTTCTTCTCCTTTTTCTACCCAAAAGAGAGCTCCTGCTAAATACTGTCACCTGCTAAATGTTGCTACCATTTTAATGTCATCCCCTAGCTATCTCCTCAGCATATCAAAGAAAGAGGACTGGTACCTTTACCCTCCCACCTTTAACTCCTGCAAGGTGAATGTTTTAGCATGTTCATCCTGCTGGAATTGAAAGATAAGCCATGAATACAGTAGTACCTCCTCCACTGCTAGAGAAATAAAAGCATAAAAAGGATTAGGTTAGAAAAGGAAGCTGTTGAATGATTGAGAAAAATACCAGTTTGAATGTTAACCCTCTGAATGGAGAGATAATAATCACATGAGGAACAGGAGGTCTGCCAGCTCTGACTCTTACATCCCACTTTTGCCCAACTCTACACTACAGACTTCCTGAAGGTGCATTTCTGCATGTTGGGAGTGGTATTGCAGAACTTGTTTTGCCACAGCAATGCCACAGTGATTAACTGGACATCTTAACTGTGCTGAAAAGGTAAGAGTATCTTTCCCAACTAAGGACTCAATTGGAATTTTAACAGGATAAATGCACCTTTGAACAGTTCTTATCAGACGACCTCATGTCCATCCTGCTCTCACCGTTAGTGTAGTGCACCTTTTCATTGATGGACAAAACCTGTCAATGAGCTCTCAATCTTGCTATCATAGCACAGCTGTTATTGTGCAAAAAAGTCTCTTCAGTTCAATTCTGGCATTGCAGCAGTGATCTGATAGGACAAGTCCTGATACTTCTCCAATCTCCCTTTCCCACTCACTGTTCCAAAGCAGACTATGGGCCTTTACAGACGTGCCTAAAGGGGCGGCATAGAGGCACCCCTGGGAGCAGCAGATTGGAGCCATGGCAACCACTCTAAGAGCTGGTGCCACAGCTATTCCGCACCCTTTTGATGCAGTGTGTGTACATGCTGTGCCAAGAGGGCATCCTGACGGCATGCGGATGGGCACGTGGCATCAGGACGGCCTTGGGGTTGAGCTGGGGCGGCTAACGTGTGGCGGCCCCACCCCAACTCCATTCCCAGGCCAGCTCTTTAGGCTGGTCTGCATAGCCCCTAACTCCATGTCTGTCAGGTTTTAACTTTGCTGTGTTTGTGTACTTGCGGCAAAATGATAAATTAAAAAAAAAATTAATTTTAATAATTTAAAATTGTTTTTGCCATAATTACACAAACACAGCAAAATTAAAAAATAAATAAACTAACAGGCATAGAGTTAGCTTGCTTTGGAATGGCAAAGGGGAAAGGAGGAAAATCAGGACTCTCAGGGCAACTCAGGACTGTAGTGGCAGAACTGAAGTGAAAGGCTTATCACAACTGGAAGTGGGTGTTTTCTAAATAGTGCAGTGATGTGAAAGAAGAGAGGTATGATAAACACTTTCAAAAAGGTATGTTCCTGTTTCTAATGCAATTGCTGCAGGAAATGAGGCTCATGTGATAATGTCATAAGTCCCCCCCCCACACACACACACACACACAGTCACATAGGGAGAATGCCAGATACATGGAAATTCAGAAGGATGCCTGGAGTGTCCCTTGGGAAGTTAGACTTCAACTTATACCAAATTTGAATTTGGAACATTCATCATGAAGAGCATATGTTCTACCCATGAAACCTAGCTCATGCTCCTGTAGCTGCTGTATTTATTATTTCAGTGTGAAAGTTAAAAATAACAATAATCAGAGAATACATCTTCTGGGATCTAGTGCAAGGTCTAGTGGACTCAAACATGCATATTAATTAATATTTTAAAACAATGCCAATCATTATCATGCATGCTATGGTAGCCTCTCAATTTGTTTACGACGGCATTGGGAAACTCTTGACAAATGTAAAGGCCAATTTTACATCCATGGGACCTTCCAGAGTGCCAAAAAATTCTACCCAAAGTAGACAAAAGTCTACATCTGGTTTTGAAAAGCAGGTGTGTTTTTAAAATGTCAAACATAGTGGGTGGGCAGGAGGACTACAAACTAATTTAAAAGTGAATTGCTACACTTGGAGGCTTCTAGGAAGCTGGAGAAGGGGGAATAGTAGTCTAAGGAATCTGATTTGAGGGACAAAGAAACAGCCCTAAGGGGCCACATTTGAAATGGGGCCAAACTTTGCCCTAGGTCTCCTGGACTACAGTAATTTATTTTACAATGGCAGACTTGAAGACTGAGAAATTCACCTGGTTCAGCAAATAGCAAATGCAGCTGCTGTTAGGTGCTAGCCACTGGTGTGTGTGTGTGTGTGTGTGTGTGAGAGAGAGAGAGAGAGAGAGAGAGACTGGTTTCTTATGCTCTGCACCGGTTGCCAGCATAGTGTAGTGTTTTAAGTGTTGCACTAGGACTTTGAGAGACCTGAGTTCAGATTCCTGTTCAGGAATGAAAAACCACTGGGTGACCGTGCACAAGTCATACTCAAATTCAGAGGAAGGGAATGGCAAATGCCCTATCTACAAATCTTACCAAGAAGGTCCTGTAATAAGTGTACCTTAGGATGTGCCTTAGTAGTTCAGTTGAATTCAGTGTTCTGACCCCATTTCTGTCACCTTTTACTTATTGCTTCTTGTCTCTCCTTCACTGTTTGAAGAGTTTCATCTGTCATCCATTGAGGCTTCTCTTTCTTTTTGACTGCATATAGGGTCTTTCTCATCACAGCTGCAAGGAATCCTGCAAGACACAGCTCATGACTAGCTAGATGAATGCTTTCTTCCCCATAACACCATTTGAATCAAAGTTAGTGAAGTGGAATCAGGAAGATGTGCATTTGTGTCAAGATCTTTTAAGATTAAGCATTTCTGCTGTGATTCATTGAGATAATTCTCACATTGTCCCTAAAAGACACTCAGTACATTGCTCATAAGGATAGTACTAATGTTGTAATGAGTGTTAAGCAAGAGAGGTAGCTCACTGTTATATGATCCCTGCTGTAGAGCCCACTCCCTGTATTATGTTAAAGCTGGCTTTTGAGCCACTGTGTGCAAGGGAAATGGTGCCACCATTTCTAAGCCAGTAGACACCAAAGAATTATTCACAGCGGCAGCAAGCAACTTGGATTTTTTTTTAAAAAAAAATTTTTATTAAATTTTATTAAATTAAAATATTAAACATACATAAATACAAATACACATAAAGAATAAAAGAAAAGAAGAAGAAAAAGAAAAAAAGAAAAAAGACATCTAATAAAGAAGAAAAATAAAAATTTAAGACATTAAACAGTAAAAAAAAACCATCCAATTACCTATCTCAAACATCTTATATACAACTCCCATCTTCCTCTTCCTTTCCACTTCCTCTTCCCACTCTTCCCATTCTTAACTTCCTTTCCTTACTCTAACTATCTATCTTTCCCACTCTCTCTCCACTTACTTCCTTTCCACTTACTCTAACCTTCTACACTTTCCAAATCCTTAATACCCTATCTTCTATCTTCCTTCCTATCTCTCCTCCTTCCCTTCTTCAGCTATTTTTCACATACATACAACATATATCACTCACACTAACTTCCTTACTATCCCCCATTAAATTATCTTCATAATAACTTGACTTTCTACTATTGTTTATTTTTAGTCTTAGGTCCATCTTCCCTATATAATAATTATCCAACTACTTGTACTAAACCAACCATAATTACTCCTAAAAACAAATTATCACAGGTTTAAAATTGCTATTTTACCCCATTTTTGTTTCATAAATTCAATAATTTCCGACCAGTCTTCTCTTACTTCATCTTTACCTTTGTCTTTCATAGCTTGTGTTAGTAAATCCATTTCTATACCTTCATATAGTTTCATCATCCAATCATCAACAGTTGGGCATATTGTGTCCTTCCATTTTTGTGCATAACACATCCTTGCCAATGTGGTCATATAATACATTATTTTCTCTTCTTTACCTTTGACATTTTCTTCAAAAATCCCTAATAAATAACACTCGGGCTTTAACTGTACTTTTTTCCTCAAGATTATTCCAACTTGTTCATTTATCTTCTTCCAATATTTCTTCGCAAATTTACAAGTCCACCAACAATGATAAAAAGTCCCTATTTCTTTCTTACATTTCCAACATAAATAATTTTTGTTCTTGGACATTTTAGCTATTTTAACTGGAGTAAGATACCATTGAAAAAACATCTTATAGAAATTTTCTCTTAGATTTTGAGAGGCTGTAAATTTGTATATAGTACTCCACAGTCTTTCCCATTGCTCCATTTGTATATTGTGACCAAATATCTTTGCCCACTTTACCATTGAGTCTTTAACAATCTCATCTTCCATTTCATACCTTAACAAGATTTTATATATTTTCCCAATTTGTTTTTCTTTTGCTTCTAATAATATTTTTTCTAATTCTGATTTCTCTAAATCTACATAAAACCCATAGCTCTTCATGTCATCTTTATATCTTTCAGTTAATTGTCGATATGTAAACCAGTTTATAGAATTCAAACTTTTTTCTAATTCTTCTCTATCTTTCATAATCAACTTCTCCCCTTGTTTTTTCAGAATTTTGTTGTATCTATACCAATCTCCCTCCTTAATCATTTCTTTTCTGTAAAACGCTTCCTGTGGTGAGACCCAACCACTTATTTTAGGCATTATTCTACTTTTATATTTGTTCCAAATTCTAATCAGTGAACTTCTTATACAGTGATTACTAAATGCTTTATTTTGTTTATCTTTACCATAAACCAAATAAGCATGCCACCCCATTGATAATCCATCCCCTTCCAAATCTAATAATTTAACTTCTTTTAATTTCATCCAATCTTTAATCCACAACAAACAACAGGCTTCATAATAAATCTTTAAATTCGGCAAATTTAACCCCCCTCTTTCTTTAGCATCCTGTAACATCCTAAATTTGATTCTTGGCTTCCTTCCCCTCCAAATGAATTGTGAAAGATCTTTTCCCCATTCTTTAAATATTTTATCCGTTATTTTGATTGGCATTGTTTGAAACAAATACAGCATTTTAGGCAGCACCATCATTTTAATTGTAGAGATCCTACCCAATAATGATAATTGTAATCTATTCCATTTAATCAAATCACTTCTAATTCTTGACCATAACCTTTTATAATTATATTCAAATAAATCAATAGTTTTTTTTGTAATTTGTAATCCTAAATATTTGACTTTCTTTCCCACTTTAATCCCTGTCTTTGCTTCTAATTGCTTTTCTTCTTCATTACTCATATTTTTAGTCATAATTATTGATTTTTCCTTATTAATTTTACAGCCTGTTACCTTGCCAAATGTTTCCAAAATTTCTATTACTCTTTCTCCATTTTCAACTGGGTTTTCTACAAACAAAACAATGTCATCTGCAAATGCTCTAATTTTTAACTCTTGTTTTTTTTTGTTTAATTCCTCTAATTTGTCTGTTTGTTTTAATTTTTTTTATAAGAATTTCTATTATTAACAAAAATAATAAGGGGGACAAGGGACATCCCTGTCTAGTACCCCTTTGAATTTTAATAAATTTAGTCTTTTCCCCATTTACTCTAATTTGCGCTTTTTGATTACTATAGATTTTCTTTATCCAATTCAAATAATTGTTTCCTACCTGTATTTTTTCTAATAATTTTAAAAACAAATTCCAATTAACTGAGTCAAAGGCCTTTTCTAAATCCATGAAGAACATACCTATCTTTTTTTCGTTATGGCGATCACAAAACTCCAAGGCATCTATGACGATCCTTGTATTATCTCTTATATTTCTATTCGGGAGAAACCCTCTCTGGTCTTCATCTATTAAGTCTTGTAAACATTTTTTAAGTCTATTTGCTAATATATTTGTGAAAATCTTATAGTCATTGTTTAATAGGGATATAGGTCTATAGTTCTTTGGATCACTCGAATCTTTGTCTTCCTTGGGAATCAAAACAATTTCTGCCTCTTTCCATGAATTAGGAATATTACTTGTTAAAGCATTATTCATTACTATTTGGAGAGGTTCTCCTAGCTCTTCCTTAAAAGTTTTATAAAAAAGATTTATAAAGCCATCATTCCCTGGTGATTTCCCTAATTTGCTGTGACTAATTGCCTCTTCAATTTCTAATTTTGATATTGGTTGATTTAAAGCTTGACGTTGACTTTCTGACAATAATTCTAACTCAGAGGAATTTAAGAATTCTTCGATTACATCTTCATTGATCAATTTATTATCATACAATTTCTGATAAAATTCCATAAATATCTCTTTTATACCTTCTTGATTTGTTATAGCTTTCCCATCTTTATTTATTTTGCTTATTACCTTCTTGTCATTTTCTTTTCTTAATTTAAATGCCAACCATTTACTTGTTTTATTAGCTTGTTCAAAATGTTTTTGTTTTACCACTTTTAATTTTTTCTCTAATTCATTTACTGCCTCTATCTCAAGTTGTTTTTGTAACATTTTAATCTCTTTCTGAATTACCTTATTATGTGGATATTTTTCCTGTTCTTTTTCTTTCTCCTTTAATTGATTGTTTAATATAGTTATTATTTCTTTCTTTCTCTTTTGCAAGTTAATATTTTGCTGAATAAAGAAACCTCTAAAAACTGCTTTTTCTGCATCCCATACCATAGATGGTTCAGTTCCTTTATTTAAATTTTCTTCAAAATAAAGTTTTATCACCCGTCTAGCCTCATTGACAATTTTCTTATTTCTTAATAAATCTTCATTTAAATACCAATTAATTTTTTTCTTCGATTCTTTTAAACTCAATAGTATTGGGTTGTGGTCTGAGATCTCTCTATTAAGGATTTCCATTTTCTGCACTTCTTTAAGCAATATTTTAGATATAAAGAACATATCAATCCTTGATAATGAATTATGTCTTTCAGAAAAAAAGGTAAAACCTGTTTCCATGTCATACAAATGCCTCCATACCTCAGTTAAATTCCAATTTTCTATAAGATCAAAAAAAACCTTAGGTAACTTTCCTTGAGTTTCCTTGATTTTATTATTTGAGATTCTATCTATTCTAGGATCTAAAACTCCATTAAAATCTCCTAATAGTATTACATTTTCATAATCATATTCCGTTATCTTTTTCTGAATCTTTTTGTAAAATTTGCTTTTCTTTACCTGAGGACCATAAATCCCAATTAATAAAATTTTTACCCCTTTCCAAATTATTTCTACTGCTACATAAAATCCCTCTGTATCTTTAAAGATCTCTCTAGATTCTATGTGGTTCTTCACATATATTATTACTCCTCTTTTACTTTTCTCAAATGTAGATGCATATTCTTTTCCGATCTTTTTATTTTTGATTAATCTTACATCTTTATTTTTTATATGTGATTCTTGTAGACAAATTATATCTGCATAATTTTTTTCCAGATACAAAAACACTCTCTTTCTTTTTTGTGGCGAGTTCAGCCCTTTTACGTTCCAGGATAATAATTTCATCTTTCTAAATTAGTAAGTCAAAGGAAGAGAAATTCAACAATCCGATTATAAAGAAACTTTATTTACGTTAGAAAAACAAATAGAAATAGATTAAGCTACATCAGATCTTTTTGATCGACTGGTCGGTTTGTATCCTTAAAAATTCAATATAATAATTACTTAAAGTTACTTGCAGAGAAGGAAATAGATAGTTAACTAATTATTATTATTGTTATTATTGTTTCAATATTCTTCTTCTTCTTCTCTTTTTTCTCTCTCTTTGTCAGTTTTTAAATAAATAAATAAATCAGTATTTGTACTTATGAATATCCAGTTGTGATTTTTCTGGCTGAAAATATTGTTAAAGAACAGTGCATGCAACTGCTTTTTATAAACTTTTCATACCACTCTCTTATCAGGCTCCAAAAATTAAGATGTGAATCAGAGAAGAGGATGAGTGGTGCCTGTGGGAGGCAAGGAAGGGGATGAATGGGGAATGAATGGGGAAAGTACAAAGGAAAGAGGCTATCTTGGGTGGGTAAATTTGGGATGGGGTGGCAGGATAGGAAGAAGTTATTAACAGGAAGACGTTTCATGTTCAATCACACAAAATCAGTATTTGTGGAGCAAATGCCATCCAAGTCATGGGGTAGAGGTGTATGTTACAGAATGTCTTCTTATCTACCAATGAGCAAAGCTCCTTACTGTGTCTTTCCAAAGTGTGTGGTCATTTTCCAACTCCTCTGACTTCAGCAATGAGGACCTTTGAGATTTGAGTAAAATACAATCAATTCTCTGTATCCATGGATTAAAGCATCCATGGCTTGAAAATATGCCTTCCTCTCCCTCAAACAAAATCCCAAAACCAAATCTCTTCCAGCAGGCCTTCCCAGATTAGATCGCTCCATTTCAACCTGTGTCCCTCCCTCGCTATATATATATCCTTTGTATACACCTATCTATAATGCATGCAATTTTAAATCTTATGTTTTTATTTTAAGACTGCTTTAATAAGGGGTGGTGGTTTAATTGTTATTATTGTTTTATTGTTTAATAGAAGGATGTTTTATTAAATTGTTTTTACATCTGTAAGCAGCCTTGATTGCCTTTGGCAAAAGGCGAGGTATAAAAATAAAGTTTATTTATTATTATTTAAAGCTTAATTTCACCATTTTATATAAAGACACCATTTTACTAAACCATTGTTTTTAATGGGACTTGAGCATCCAGGGATTTTGGTATCCATGGGGGGTTCTGGGACCAAACTCCAAAGGGTCCACTGTATATTGTAGCATAAAATTTTGTAACTTGGGGTGCATCTACACTAAAGAAAGAATGCAGTTTGATAACCACTTAGCAGCCATGGCTTCATCCTACAGAATCCTGGGATTTGTAGTTTGGTGAGGGGCACCAGTACTCTTTGGCAGAGAAGGCTAAAGACCTTGTAAAACTACAAATCCCAGGATTCCATAGGATGGAGCTACAACACTTAAAGTGGTGTTGAACTGCATTATTTCTAAGTATAGATGTATACTTGGTCTACTTTCTCAGATGCATGTGGGGAAGTAGACGAATCTACTAAAGCTTATGCTACAGCATCTTTTGCTCAGTCCCAATGGTGCTGATATTGCATACTGATATTCCAGTCCCAACGGTGCCCTTGCATACTGATATTCCAGACTAACATAGCTATATCTCTGAATTCAGCAAGGAGGGGGGAAAGTGTATTCACAATGATTACACTGGCAGGGTGGAGGAGACTGGAACAATTCATTTAGGTAATTGCAGCTTTCTAAGATAAAACCCCAATAATTCTTCCATAACAAGCTCTATAAATTGGCCTGATCCAACACAGCACTGATGCTTTGTCCCATTAAGTTTAATGGAATAATTTCTAGATAGGTACGCTTTCCTTTGATTAATCCCCAATGAACAGAATGTTTGGGGTTTTTGTTTTGTTTTGTTTTGTTTTGTTTTGTTACTTCTGAGCATACATGCCTGGGATTGTTCTTAAGTCTTGCTACAGAATTTTGTATCTTGATGACTGGTTGATCCAATGGTTGACCTAATATTGGCCTCTTGTGGACTTTTTATTTTCCCCTAATGAACTAAAATGATGTTTTGTTTAATTTTTAATTAGGTTGTTCTGTAGAGTAACACATCTTGGTGCTACTAAGTTAATAACACATAACATTAATAGAACATGTATATCAACCTTTGGGAATAATCTCTGTGTGTAATATTGGGCAATTTATTCCACCTTACCGTAATTTTTCCTCTTTTATGTTTAACATTAACATTTAGTAGAGAGATCTTGTAGCATCTTTGAGACTAGCATCTGAGGAAGCAGACTGAAGTCTATGAAAGCTCATACTGCCAATTTCTTTATTTCAGTGAGGACCTCTGCAAACGGGCAGCACAGAGCCATGCCAGGAAGTGGTGGATTGGGGCCATGGCAACCCCACACCACGGCCCCAATCCTTCCTTTTGCCATCCCAAAAAGAGCAGCAAAATGTCACTCCTTTTAGGGGTGGCAAAAGGCCGCCCTAAGAGCCGGCGGCGCAGCTCATCCTTGCCCTTTTGGCACAGTGTGTTTAAATGTTGCGCCGGGAGGGCATCTTGATGCCGTGCACCATGCGTAATGGCATGTGGTGTCAGGATGGCGTCAGCGTGGGGTTGGGGTGGCTGGCGTGCGGCTGCCCCTCCCCAACTCTAAGCCCAGGCCGGCCCTTAGTTAGTCTCAAAGGTGCTACAAGATCTATCTATCTAATAGTTTCCCTTTTCCCCATATGGGACTCACATGAGTATGACATGAGATGTGTTCTTTAAAACTTCCAATTTTGAAAAACAAGTGGTTAATTTTCCAATGTTGAATGGCAGTGTTAGAGGATCTGTGACATTTTTAAACACTGAAATGAAGCTTCTCGATTCTTCCAGGATCTGCAATTCACCTTTTTTTGCTCAATCTTTTTTTGAGGGGAGGAGGGGAACTGGAGACAGGAGTCTGAAGAACCTGTACTTGTTCATTGCAAAGAAAAAAGAAGACAAATTCTCAGCTGCAACATTTTTAATCCAAATTGTCTATTACGGTTTTACAGGGAGCCTACTGTGAGGCCAGGCTGCAATAACAGCATATTCCCTTGGCAGCTGCTCTTTTCAGCACACCAAGCTTGTCTGATTTTTGCTATAAGTGTGACCCCTTGTGATTACATTTTGATAATTATTTCAAACCAATGTTTTAAGGCCAAGAAGAAGGAGAAGAAGAACTCCAGATAGTACCAGTGCAAAATGTTGTTTCACACTAGAGAACTCCTCTACCTTTAGTATCTAGCAAATCATGGCTGAATCCTATATAAGACTTACATCTACATAAGTGAACTTACATCTACAGGAAATAGAATTGAGCAGTTTCACAATGTCATTATTCAGCAAGGGGCTACAGTGGTGTTACTACATAAAGGGAGCCAGTGAAGTGACCGACTGGACACTCCCAATGTCTATCCAGACAAAAGGCTATGGACTGCTGTTGCACATCAGTAGAGCCCGATGTTCATCAGGACACTCTTTTCAGTGCCATGATACATATCTTTGCAATTCACCAGGAGTGCTCCTTAGAGCTTCATCTACGTAGCTAAGTATGCATAAAGTTTCACAACACAGATCACTTTATAGAATAACAGTGATGTCTTTGTCTGTCTTCTATGCATCAGTACAAAAACCCAAGTGAATTTATTTATTTATTTATTTATTTCCTGCCTCTTCCCATGTATCAAGGCAGAACAGACCAATAAATATACAACATCAGTTAAAGACACAACATCAGTTAAAATCAAACATCAGTTGAAAAGAACAAACAAGATCCGCACATATTAAAACAATTGACATTTTAAAATTCATCCTTTAAAAATCATCTGGATAGGCCTGCTGGAAGAGACTGGTCTTTAAGGATGTTTTAAATTCAGACTGTCTTTGGTTGCTCTTCTGACAGGTCATTCCATAGTCCAGGAGAGACTAAAGAAAAGGTCTTCTGACAGACAGTTGCCAGCCTAGTACTACCTGACTAACTGGAGTAAATGTCCTCCAGAGGACATGACTGCATGGGCCAGATTATATGGAAGAAGGCAATTCTGTAGGTAACTTGGACCCAACCCGTGTAGGGCTTTAAAGGTAATAACCAACACTTTGTAGCCTGCCTGGAAACTAATTGACAGCTAGTATAGAGATTTTAATATTGGTGTGATATGATCGTTCCTGGAGATTACAAAAGTCCAGTTGTTAGGTCCTCCAATTCTAGGAAGAGGTGCACAGCTGAAACTGATAGTAAGCACTCCTGGCCATCGCAGTTATATGAGCTGCCATTTGGAGCAATGGATCCAGAAGCATCCCCAAGCTGGGAACAAAGTCTTTCTGGGGGAGTGTAACCCCCATCCAGGACTGGTTGATACACCTGCTAACCCAGCTGTGACAGCCAATCTCACAACTGCCCTGGCAGCGACATTTTGCACCTGGAGATTTGCATGATTGCTACATCATTTATGACCTATCATCCTTCTTTTCTACTTCTTTATAACACTGTATTCCATTAGTGAAATAGCACATTTGCACTATGACTCTAAGAGGTGGGAAGGAAGAAAATTTCTGCGAAAAGAAAATATGCCATTTAAACCCTAGGACCACACGGCAACCTCAGCAAACTATGCCTCTGGGTTTTTTGGGGGGGAGGGTCTTCAGAAAAGTCCAGTGCAGATCCAAGAAATCACTACATCCCAAACAGGATTACAGAATCTGATACAGAATGAGTAAATTGGAAAGAATGACTACTGGCAATAACTATTGGCAAAACCCAAGGAACTATACTGGGAAAGCTCAAGCTTTTTAGACAATTTTGGAAAACCCTTTTGTGGGAGTTGTTTTGAAATAGCTCTGCAGTGGATCAGATGCAAAGCTTGAAAGAAATTCCATTTTCGGACTGTAACCCCTGGATTCCCCTAGCCAGCATTCTCCAGTGCCGATCAAGTGGCCACACATAATCAACATTTGCTTAACAAAGGGCCTTTGCAGACTGCTAGAAATAGTGCAAATTGAGTCCACTTTAAGGGTTAGGGTTAGGGAATCATGGGAAGTATATTTTATTGTGGCACCAGAGCTCTCTGACAGAGAAGGCTCAATGTCTCAGGAAAAAAAAAAACAATTCCCATGACTCCTTAGCACTAACCCTAACCCTTAAAGTGGACTCAGGGCCTTTGCAGACTGCCAGAAATAGTGCAAATTTAGTCCACTTTAAGGGTTAGGGTTAGTGCTAAGGAGTCTTGGGAATTATTTTTCTTTCTGAGACATTGAGCCTTCTCTGTGTGCCACAATAAAATACAGTTCCCATGATTCCCTAACTCTAACCCTTAAAGTGGACTCAATTTGCACTATTTCTGGCAGTCTGCAAAGGCCTAAAGGCTGTTCCACTGGCTTGCTGTAATCTAATCTTTGCACTTCCAGGAACTAGCAAAACTGATGTTACCAGTGTAAATGTTTGCTCTGTTCTTGTACAGTTTTGAGCTGCTGTTCTGAAGTAGAAGAGGTGTTTTTTAAATAATAATAATAATAATACCCTGACTTGCATTCTTTTTTAAAAAAAGTTTTTCTTAGTTTTTAATATAATAAGGCAGGATGAGCAGACACCAGACCCTACAGTGTATCATCGCTTCCAGTAGCAACCAGATGTGACATTCCAGGCATTTAGAAGTCACTTCCAGATGCTTCCATTTTCATCTGTTTCAGCATGGGAGTCCAGTTTCAGCATTGGAGTCCTGAAAAAGTTCTCTACCATGCCCCCCCCCCCACATTGGTGTTTTCCAGTCGAAGACCATGATTTTGACTGTTGAAAAAAATTGGGGGTCTGAGGAGTTCCAACAGGGTTCCTGGGGGTGTTAAGAACTGCAAGGGGACATAATACAGGAGCTTCAGGCAGCCTGCAGACAGCATGATTTCCATCCCCCCAATATAGATGGCTTGATCTTTGGCACAGACCAACCCTTCCCAATCCCTCACATTACCTTGTAAAACCTTTCCCCACCTCCTCCATTTATATACTGCCCTTTTACCAAGCATAAAGCAAAAGGCAGCTTACAGAATATTAAACAAATACCAATTCAATTTTATACAAATGCATCAGTAATTTTAAAATGCAACTAAATAGTCTATAATATTATTAAATCCGTATTCTCAAAACCCATCCACTTACATTCACATGCACATACACAGCACTGTCATGAAATGCAGGGAGGAGGCAGGGAGGTGACACTAACTGAACAGTACTTAGAACATCAAATTGTTCTAGTTAACCTTGACCTGCTCTTAGAAAGTGAGGTAGATATTTAAATATTTCCTTTCTACTGAATGTAGTTTTCTCCCTCATAGCAAGCTCAAGAAAGTAATCTGTCCAGCATTCTATATGTCGTATTGCTGAGGACTTCCAGCACTGCATTATGCTTTTCTTCCCCAAGTGCATTTCCTGTGTATCGTTAATTTCTATATATAATGGTCTTTATATATATGTTAGCATGGACGTTATCATGCTACACAGTGAATTCCATTTTGAGCCTCCTTCCCCCACCCCCACCCCCAGTCCCAACTTACTGGGAAGCAGCCACTGTAAGGCATCTATTCACATTGCTAGGGAAACCTCTGGCTGCCATTTCTACCCGTTCCCATGAAGAATCACCATTGCTACAAGCAGAAACATTCTCCCTGTCATAATTTCCCCTTATGCTGAAGATTGCACATGTGAGGGGTCCATGGAAACAGCAGCCAGATACTTCCTGATCAATAGGAGAACTGACTCTTGATTCTTACTGCTTATTCACTGCCCCCCAATAAGAGGAAGGTGTCCAAAGCTTCCATAAGTTGTCATAGCCCAAAATTAGGGACTACAAAGGGACCATAAATACATTAACATTCATGAGTGTTTAACTCCAGGTTACATGTCTAAGTGTCATACAAGATTCCAGCCATCATCATCATCATCATCATCATCATCATCATTCCTGAACCATTTATATCTTGCCTTTTCCCTGATACTGGGATCCAGGATAGCTCACAAAAGTTGAAACAAATACAATTAAAAAGATTTGCAAAAAAGAGGGGTAAGAACATATTAGATGTTGTTATTAAAATACAATTAAACTATATATAGTATGAATCTTAAGGCTGTGGGCATAGTGAGGAGTGAGAGAACTCATGTTGGAAATGGGCAGTGAGAAGGGTGAATATTTAATAATGACAGGAAAAAATTCAAATTCAAATTAAGCTTGGTTCCCTATCCCACACCCAAAGTGCTACATGTCATTCCAAAACTATTCTTTCAGAATGATTTCTGACAGAAAAGTATGAAGGGGGCTGTTTTTATTCCACCAGCCTCCTTGATAGGCCGAGGAGGCTGCATTGTGCTGCCTCATCGATACTGGATATGGTGTGATGTCACTTCTGATTTCATTTTCCTGTTTTCTCCAGCCATTTGGGAGGGGGTAGTCAGGGAGGGAAACACTTTGGGCATTTGGGGAGCAGAAAATAACCCCCAAAAGGGAGTCTGGGACATCATGCAGCCCGAAAGCTAAACCTTCATCAACCCTGATTTAAGAGCTTGAAAATTGGACATGCTGGCTGGAAGGTTCTAGGAGATGTCATCCAAAAAGTCACTTTTTGAAGTTCTGGTAATGGCAAACCCACTCTGAAAGAAACTTGCCAAGAAGACTTTGTGATAGCTTCACCTTAGGATTGCCATAAGTCAGAAATGACTTAACAGCAAACAACAACATCACAGTTGAAAAAGCCAACATGGTGTAGCAGTTTATATGTTGGACTGGGATTCCAGGAGATCAGGGTTCAAATCCCCTCTTGACCATGGAAATGCACTTGGTGACCTTGAGCAAGTCACACTCATGAGTCTAGAAGGAAGGCAATTGCAACCCCCATCTGAACAAATCTTGCCAAGACCCCCCTATGATAAAGTTGCCTTAAATGTAAAGATAGTCCCTTGACATGATTGTCTAGTCATAGGAGGTGGTGCTCATCTCCATTACTAAGGGCCGATGCAGACGGCCTGTAAGGGGCAGCTCTGGGCCATCCCTGGGAGCAGTGGATTGGGGGCGCGGCAACCACATGAAGCCGCCGTGATCCTCCTCTTTGCTGCCCCCAAAAGAGTAGGGAAATGCCACTCCTTTTGGAGGCAGCAAAAAGCTGCCCTTAGAGCCACCACCATAGCTCTTCCGACCAAGAGGGCGCCCTAATGCCACGCGCCATGCGGACGGGTGTGCAGCATTGGGACGTCATCGGGGTAGAGTCGGGGTGGCTGGTGTGTGGTCACCCTGCCCCACCTCCACCCTCAGGCCAGCCTAAAGTGCCGGTCTGCATCCCCTCCAAGTCAAAGAGCCAGTGTTGTCCGAGGACTGCTCCAGTCACATGGCCAGCATAACTGTACTGAACACTTACATTCCACCAAAGTGGTACCTATCTATCTGCTTGTATTTGCATGCTTTTGAACTGCAAAGTTGGCAGAAGCTGGAACTAGTGTTGGGAGCACATCCCATCAAGCAGCACTGAGGCCTCAAACTGCCAACCTTCCTATATTCCAATTGTCAGAATTGGCATCTTAATAGCAAGTACAATAGCAAATACATTTCTATACCACTTATCAGTGCACTCAAGCACCTCCTAAGCCATTTACAATGTGTAAGTTAATTGCCCCCAACAAGCTGGGTACTCATTTTAGAGACCTCGGAAGGATGCAAGCCTAAGTCAATACCCTGGCTGGTATTGAACTCGCTACCTTATGGTTTGTAAGTGAGTGGCCGCAGTACAGGCATTTAACCACTAAGCCACTGCATCCCTAAGTTGCCTTAGGGTCACCATAAACTGAAAATGACTTGAAGGCACACGGGAGCAACAATGACATTGTCAGGATTATCTGAACATTATTGTTATTCAGTTTTGTCAGAGAGGAGGGAAAGGACCCTTCCCAGAGTTATGAGAGACAGCTTCTTGGGAGGTATCTTGACAAGTACATTTAGTGACTTACTTCTTAGAGTCCATAGTTTTTACTGTAGTGGTGGTGGATGGATTTATCTTTATCCATTTTCAGTCTGTTCTTAATGTACATGTTTTGATTGTATTCAGACTCAAAGCATTTGAAAAATGCATAGTAAAAAAAAAGTTGGTATTTATCTATACTTCATATTCTTCTCCTGTTACAATAGTGTTGTAAAAACGCTATTCCATTTGGATTGCTGTCCTTCCTTTTGTACCATCTGAACCTCTCCAGGGTTACAGCATTCACTTGCACTAAAAGCTTAGCACACACAGCATTTTAGGACTACCTACTCACTACCCCCTCCATGACATTATCCCTACCCCTTTTCCTAGTTTGGCATACATACACACACACATAGATTCCCTCTCCCACAGAAATGTAAATGAAAAGAACCTTTTTTCCACTTGTGATGGGGGCTTTCTCATTAGGATAGACCAGACTCTAGCTTCTACTTAACTAATTGCTGGCAGATGAAAGCCAGCAGCTACTGATCTATCCATCCCGATGTCAGCTTTATTTTGCCAGAAGTTAGGGGGGTTGCAGACTGCCAGAAATAGTGTGAATTCAGTCCACTTTTAGGGTTAGGGTTAGTGCTAGGGAATCATGGGAACTGTTATTTTTCTGAAACATTGAGCCTTCTCTGTCAGACAACTCTGATGCCACAATAAAATACAGTTCCCATGGTTCCCTAACTCTAACCCTAACCCTAAAAGTGGACTGAATTCACACTATTTCTGGCAGTCTGCAACCCCCCTTAGTTAAGTCTGAAACTGGAGTTTGGTCTGTTCCAAAGCTAGAGGTAAACAAGAATTAGCAGATTAGTGAAATAATTAAAGTAAATATTTTTAAAACTGTAAGACTCTTTCCCACTTACATTTCCAGGTGTGTGTATATGTGTGTAGGAGAGAGACAGAGAGACTCCAGAACAGGGCTGGAATAGGAGATGTGGGGGAGCAATGGGTAGAAGCTTTGGTTCCTCTGACACGCACAGTTGGCAATGGATATTTTTTTTATGAAGACAAAAAGTTTAAAAGTTTCTCAGTTACTTTACCTATTGAAAGGAAATAAAATTTCCACCCTTTTCCTTTTTCTGGAGGAGGTGGGCTGATTTTTCCCCACCCAAAGCACACCCACTGACCACCCAAAATCAGCATAAAAGCACAATTGAACTTTCACATAGACAATCATAGCAGCACAGAAGTGAGAAAGGAGGCCATTAATTGATTTTTTGTTTAATTTTTTTTAAAAAATGCTTTCAGAATGGTCTCCCATGGTAGAGCAATGACACTGTGCAATAATGCTATATTGCTATAAAGCCATAGTACAATGTCTCTTCTTCAACAACAGAACAAGCTACAATGTACCACATTTCCAATAGTTCCCATAAAGCAGAAAATACATTTCCTTTTTAGCAATGCTGTTATAACCCTCTTGATGGAACAAGTTGTCCTTGACTTTAATTATTTTTGCACTTGCTCATCATGAACAACTCTGCAGTGAAATGTCAGAATTTGATGGTACCTGTTTGCAAACTTGGGGGATAATTACACTCTGTTGTCTAATAGCGTCTCTTATTAATGTTGTACTGACATGCTGTTAAGCAACATTTGGTGATTGCAGGTACTTAATGATACTGATTTTTGGGTCATTACCATAATTTTGACATTTGATTTGTGTGATTTCTGCAGGTGGAAACAATAGGTGATGCATACTGTGTTGCAGCAGGACTCCATAGGCAGAACCTGAATCATGCAAAGCCCATAGCTCTGATGGCCTTGAAGATGATGGAGCTGTCAGAGGAAGTGCTCACACCAGATGGAAGACCTATTAAGGTAACCTCCTTTGTCCCGGACTCTCAGAAAATGAGTGGAATGTATGTATGGCATAACATTTGATCACAATGTAAAAGCTAAGTTTGTGACTTGAGTTACAATCCAATACAGGCAACATATTGTTCAGCATGATAATCTAAATGGAGTTTCCAAGTTCAAGGGTAATATACCAGTTAGAGGTGTTACTAGGGGGGTGGGGACAGCACCGGGTGACACCCCAGAGGAGGGTGGCTCCTGACGAGCAGTGCCTTCACAGTCTGGAGCAAGCAGACTGCATCCCTCAGCCACCATCTAAGTGGGCTTGATGCTGGGGGAGAGGACAAGGCAGTTTGCACACACTCCCTCACCAGGTGATATCAAGTTCAGTGATGCCATTGATACCAGTGAATGCTGCCTGATGCTAAAGCAAGAGCACAGAAATGCAATTACTTTTAGGGGAGGCAGTTTTGGCTACTGTGGGATACAGAGTTAGATGGGCCAGTGCTCAGGATAATCAGGATTCATCTGTGTGTACTTAACAGAGGACTTTCTTTTTCTATGAATAATAGGCAGCCTTAATCATTAATGTGAATCATACCTCAAAAAAGTTCCCCATGGTATGGGGGAAAGAACATCAACCCTGTAGGACTGAGATAAGAATTATGTAGCACCTTTGAAACTTAGGGGCTAAGCAGATGGTGCAAGGCGCCGTCTTCAGCGCAAAGAAGGGGAGGGGCAGCCACACGCTGGGTGCCCCAACCCCTTCCCCAAAACGTCCTTGGAGCAGCCGGCCCTCCGCACGGCCAGGGCTCCGAGGATGACCTCCCACTGCAGCATCCGTACACGCTGCAGCGGAAGAGTCGGCGAAGGTGCGCCGGCAGCCTTTTGCGGCGCACCTTTGGCGATTTGTGGATTGAGCACTATTTTAGCGCTCCTTCCAGGGGCGGCGAAGCTGCGCCGCGGGGCCGAGGTGTGCGGATACCTTGGCCCCGCAGCATAGCTTACTGGGGTGGCCCCGTGCCGCCCATCTGCTTCCCCCCTAACTGAAAGAAAGAAGTTGGCAGCATGAGCTTTTGTAGTCTTCAGTCTACTTCACTCTGACTTGCTAGAAGTGGGTTCAGACATTGATGTCTCTGATCCTACATTCAGCCACCAATGTCTCTGATCAAAGGATTTCATCTTACTGAGATGTCCATTTTCATTAAGATCACACCTCACTTCATAGTTTGAAGACACTGATGATTTCTTCACCAGTGTAATACAACAATGTCACTATCATCCCTTCTAACAGTGAATTCAGTCCTCCCCAAGAACTAACAGAAATGGCATCAGTTTAGTTTGCTTCCATTCCTTGATGGCTTAATAATGAAACACCTTTATGCAATATCCACATATTTCAAAGAAACTGGTGTTGGCTTGTTAGCATTGCCAGTTGCCTCCAAAATCTTATCATTCTTTTTAACTTGCTTTGCCTGCATTTAGTCTTGAGAATGTTATATCCCAAATAAATATATTTATTATGTAATAAGTTTGGGGTGGGTGGTGTAATGAAGGTGCTGTCATAGCCTAAGACTAGGAGTTAGAGTAAGATTCTAGTCCTGTTTTTCCAATGTACTTTGTGTTCCAAATTGCTAATCACTGCAATGTTTTGTGCACCACTCAATAAACTGCATAATTACTCCTCATTTAGCAGCAGGCACTGACCATGACAGTGTTCCATAAGATATAATAACTACTGATCATTAAAGTTAAAATTCATTAGTAAACTTCCTTGGAATGCACATTACAACACTATTTTCTAGCTCACCTTCCCCCTCCCCCATTTCACTAACTCTTTGTACAGTAAAACTGACATAATTCCATGATCTTGTCATTTATGGAGGCGGCTTCTTCAGGGATTTAACTCCTCACTAAATCTCACAGGATTGTAACAAGAGACAGAATTTAAAAATCTATTGCTGAATGAGTCATGATGTACCCAATGCGTTGAATTTCAAAACAGGAGATTCCTGATACTGGTGAAAGGAAACACTTTCCCAACTTTCTTTCCCTTAAATTAGAAAAGGGAGAGTAGGATATAAGTGTACAAGGAATGCATAACAGTCTTATTTTCTCTGTTGGAAGTGAGAAATGCCTGTACATGCTTTAGAGCCTTGATGTTTTGAATCCTGAGTTGTGTGGAAAGGGAACAAGATTATCCTTAGAACGGTATTTTTCAGTGTTTTTGCACTCAAGGAACCCATTCTGGAATAACTCTTTCTTGCAGAATTTAGTGAGGATTATAGATTGGAAAAGTTACTTTTTAAAAACTATAATCTTGAGTAACACCCCCCCCCACCAGCATGTCCTGTGAACTGTTAACCATCTCTTCTCCAAGCTAAACATAGTTAGCTCCCTAATTAATTCCTCATAGGGCATGGTTTCCAGACCCTTCACCATTTTGGTCACCTTCCTCTGGACACACTCCAGCTTCTCAACATCCTTTTTGAATTGTGGTGCCCAGAACTAGACACAATATTCAGGGTGAGGTCTGATTGAAGCAGAATAGAATGTTATTATTCCTTCCTTCAGTCTAGACACTATACTCGTAGTGATGCAACCTAGAATCTCATTGGCTTTTTAAGCTGCTGCATTACACTGTTGACAGCTAGTCTTTAGGCTAGCTGTTATCCCTGTGCGAACAGAAGTGCCACCTTCAATCAGGGCTGGAGAACGTGTGTGTGTCCCTCCAGATGTTGTTTATTTCAGGACTGGACAACTTTCAGAGGCCAGGGAGCATGCCTTAGCCTCACAGGACTCTCCTACTGTATCCCCTGGCACAAAAATAGGCCTAGGAAAGGACTTTTTGCAACCCCCCCTCTGAACAAATCTTGCCAAGAAAACCCTATGATAGGGTCACCATAAGTCAGAAATGACTTGAAGGCACAAAACAGCAACAGTAGTTCATATCTACATGAAGATTAGGGATGTTTTACATCTACAGTGCCCAGGTATAGCAGCCACCATCTTTGCCTGGAGAGTCGTGAGAGCTGATTGTGGCTGAATCCCAACCCTGTGAACCCATTCAGCTGCAACGTGCCCTCTAAAGCCTTTGCCATCCCCAAGTGACAGCCATGGACGATGATGGGATTAGGGTCAAATAAGCAAATTACTTTATTTACTGGCGATAGATAGACAAATAGATAGATAGATAGATAGATAGATAATGTCAAATGCCATATGGAAACATACAAAGACTGGATGTGCCTTGCATCCAGAAAGCCACACTTTTCTGGACTGGTGAAACAGAAAAACAGGAAAAATGCTTTTGATAAAAAATGGTGCACATTGGAAAAGTGATCACAGAAAAATGCATATATATTTTTTAAAACATACAGTTTTAAAAAATATGCAGTTGCTGTTATTGTGCACCTTTTTATTTATTTATTTTTTATTAAACAAAACACATTAATTACAAAACACATAGATAGATACATACATATGACAAATACAAACAAATATTTTTACATATAAGACAATGCAATACAATACAAACATAAACATTAAACAAACACATACCGATCTTTATGAAAAGGGCTTTTGGGGGTATGTCAGTAGCAAAAGGAAAAAGAAGGAAATGGTAGGGCCACTGTGTGGAGAAGATGGCAAAAAGTTAACAGGGGACAGAGAAAAGGCAGAATTACTCAACACCTTCTTTGCTTCAGTCTTCTCAGAAAAGGCAAAGGGTGCTCAACTTGAGGATAATGGAGCAGAGGACAGAATAGGAGAATTTCATCACAGAATAAGTAAAGAGATAGTACAGAAACATCTGGTTAATCTAGATGAATATAAGTCTCCAGGACCAGATGAATTACATCCAAGGGTATTAAAAGAACTGGCAAATGTAATATCAGAACCATTGGCAATAATCTCTGAGAATTCCTGGAAAACAGGAGAGGTCCCAGCGGACTGGAGGAGGGCAAATGTTGTCCCCATCTTCAAAAAGGGGAAAAAAGAGGATCCCAACAATTATCGTCCAGTTAGTCTGACATCAATACCCGGAAAGATTCTGGAGCAGATCATTAAACAGAGAGTCTGTGAACATCTGGAAGATAATTTCATAATCACAAAAAGTCAACATGGGTTTCAGAGAAACAGGTCATGCCAGACAAATCTGATCTCTTTTTTTGATAAAATTACCAGTTTGGTAGATGAAGGGAATGCTGTGGATATAGTATATCTTGATTTCAGTAAGGCCTTTGACAAGGTTCCCCATGACATTCTTGCAAGCAAGTTGGTAAAATGTGGGCTAGACAAAGTAACTGTTACATGGATTTGTAATTGGTTATCTGGTCGAACACAAAGGGTGCTCAACAATGGCTCCTTTTCAACCTGGAAAGAAGTGACCAGTGGGGTGCCACAGGGCTCTGTCCTGGGCCCAGTGCTATTCAATATCTTTATTAATGACTTGGATGACGGTATTGGGGGCATAGTTATCAAATTTGCAGACGACACCAAATTAGGAGGAGTAGCTAATACCCCAGAGGACAGGATCAAAATTCAAAATGACTTGAGCAGATTAGAAAGTTGGGCCAAAGCTAACAAAATGAAATTCAACACAGAGAAATGTAAGGTACTGCACTTAGGGCGGAAAAACAAAAAGTACAGATATACGATGGGGGACACTTGGCTGAATGAGACTACGTGTGAAAGGGATCTAGGAATCCAGGTGGACCACAAGTTGAACATGAGTCAACAGTGCGATGCAGCAGCTAAAAAGGCCAATGCAATTTTAGGCTGCATCAGTAGAAGTATAGTGTCTAGATCAAGAGAAGTAATAGTGCCACTCTATTCTGCTTTGGTCCGGCCTCACCTGGAATACTGTGTCCAGTTCTGGGCACCACAATTCAAAAAGGATGTGGAGAAACTGGAGCGTGTCCAAAGGAGGGCAACTAAAATGGTGAAGGGTCTGGAAAGCAAGCCCTATGAGGAACGACTTAGGGAGCTGGGGATGTTTAGCCTGGAGAAGAGAAGGCTGAGAGGTGATATGATAGCCGTGTTTAAATATTTGAAGGGATGTCATATCGAGGAGGGAACAAGCTTGTTTTCTGCTGCTCCAGAGACTAGGACCCGAAACAATGGATGCAAGCTGCAAGAAAAGAGATTCCACCTCAACATTAGGAGGAACTTCCTGACAGTAAGGGCGGTTCGACAGTGGAACACACTCCCTCGGAGAGTAGTGGAGTCTCCTTCCTTGGAGGTCTTTAAGCAGAGGCTGGATGGCCATCTGTCGGGGATGCTTTGATTGGGAGTTCCTGCATGGCAGGGGGTTGGACTGGATGGCCCTTGTGGTCTCTTCCAACTCTATGATTCTATGATTCTATGATTCTATGATTCTATGAATAATTTCTGAATTTTTCTTTCCCGGATGGCTTTGCCTTACATAAACATAAGTTAAATGTTTCTTTCAAACAGAAATATCCCCAAGGACTACGATATCTTTCATGAATCTTACATTTCCTCCATTTGTCTTTATTTAAGTTCGACATTTCATAATAGATTAACCACTTCACTATAACTGATTTGTAAAAATAACCGAATTAACATCTAGAAAATTTTGCTTATTTGATGCTTTCAGAGTCATTTGTTGCTTAATTTTGCTTCCATAATATATCCATTTCTCTTTATCCTTTATAAACAGGAAAAAACATATTTGTCTCTTAATTTTTAATTATTTACATTTGCTGTTTCTGTAATTCTTTACCAAATCCATTGCTTTTCTATCATGTCTGCTGGTCTGTTCTGAATTAGAGCTGTTAAGATATCCAAATTCATAATTTCTTTTAATCATACAAGCCACTCGTATAATAATAATAATAATAATAATAATAAAATTTTTTATTTTTACCCCACCCCTCTGTCGAGCAATTGGGGCGGCTTACAAGAATTAAAATCCATACAAATCTAAAAATAAACATCCCCCACCCCTGCCCCCAATACTTGGCACTTCCCTTTTTTCCAATATTTTGGAAATACAATCCTAGCTATTGATACTATATATAGCAGTATCTTTCCAATTTGTTTCTGTTTTCTTATCTATTTTTGGGTCACATTTAACAGAAAGAATTCTGGGCTCCATGATATTTTAACTTGCAATATTTCAATTATTTTTTTATAGATTTTACCGCAGTACTTCTTTGCAAACTTACATTTCCACCACATATGGTGGAATGTTCCATTACTTTTTTGACATTTCCAACATTTAGTAGTTCCTGTCTTATACATCATATTTAATTCGGTTGGATATAGATACCATCGATGCATCATTTTAAGGAAATTTTCTTTCAAATCTTGACATAGGGTAAATTAGTTTTTGTGGGTTTTTCAGGCTGTGTGGCCATGTTCTAGAAGAGTTTCTTTCTGACGTTTCGCCAGCATCTGTGGCTAGCATCTTCAGAGAAAACTGAAATGGAAGAGCATGGGTCTATATATACTGTGAGACCCTAGGTAGGGAGGAGTGGTTCCCAGGTGAACTGTGTGTTGTTCTGTGTTGAATAGGTATTGTTCTGTTGTTAATGGCATAGCTTCAGGGTAGCAATCAAGGATATTGTCTGCTATTCCCATGTAAACTGTGTATTGTTCTGTGTTGAATAGGTATGTTCTGTTGTTAATGGCATGGCTTCCAGGTGAGGATATGCAATCAAGGAGATTGTCTGCTATTGTCTGCTGGGAAAGCCCCTGACCCTGGTTGGTTTTCCATTTGCATTTGCTGAGTGCCAATTTTCTTATTTTGTAGGACTGGTAGCCATATCTTGTTTACTTTAAGGGTTTCTTCTAGGGTAAATTTATTAGTTAATTGCCATGCTTTTTCCCAGTGTTCCAACTGAATGTTCTCCCCCAGGTCTTTAGACCATTGAATCATTACATGTTTTATTGTTTCTTATTCTAAATTTCTTTCCTTAAGTAATTTATAGTATTTTGATATATGATGACCCTCTTAACCCTTCCTTCCTCCGATCCATATTAAACCTATCTTTCAGTTGTAAGTAAACATATCAATTTTTAATTAATCCTCCTTATAATTGTTCTTTCAATTTCATTTTATGTTCTTTATTTCCTTCTTTCAGCGGCTTTTGACACTATAGATCAGGGGTAGGCAACCTTTCCCCTTTAAGGGCCAAGGGACTTCAGCTCCCAGAATCCCAGGAGCTATTGGCCAACATGGGACTATTGGCCAACATGGCTGAGGCTTCTGGGAGCTGAAGTCCCTCGGCCCTTAAAGGGGAAAGGTTGCCTACCCCTGCTATAGATCATGCCATCCTCTCGGATCGCCTGAGAGAGTTAGGAATTGGAAGCACTGCTTTGCAGTGGTTCCTTTCCTTCCTCTCGGGCAGATCCCAGAGGGTGAGGCTTGAGGACAGTTGCTCTTCCAAAATTGAGCCTAATTGTGGCATCCCTCAGGGCGCCATCCTGTCCCCGATGTTATTTAACATTTATATGGAGCCGCTGGGTGAGATCATTTGGAGGCATGGAGCTCAGTGTCTTCAGTACGCTGACAACACCCAGATATATCTCTCCATGACCAAATCATTGACTCAGACCTCAGATGGCGTCTCTCCTCTAAATGACTGTCTCAGAGCGGTAATGGACTGGATGAGTAAAAACAGATTGAAGTTGAATCCAGACAAAACGGAGGTACTGACAGTTACAGGCCCGAAACCAGATTTGGGTATACAGTCTGCAGTCCTGGATAGAGTCACACTCTCCTCCAAGGACTGTGTTCGCAGTTTGGGGGTACTCCTAGATTCATCGCTTCACATGACTAGTCAGGTGAATGAGGTGGTCAGGAGTGCCTGTTATCAGCTTCGGCTGATACGCCAACTGCGCCCTTTTCTGGATATGAGGGACTTGGAAACCATGGTACATGCTCTGGTAACCTCACGTCTGGACTACTGCAACGCACTCTACATGGGGCTACCTTTGTGCCTAACCCGGAAACTCCAATTGGTGCAAAATATGGCAGCCAGGTTAATTACCGGAACATCTAGGAGGGAGCACATAACACCAGTGCTTAAATCCCTCCACTGTCTGCCAATTAGTTTCCGGGCGCAGTACAAGGTGTTGGTTTTAACCTTTAAAGCCCTACATGGCTTGGGTCCATCTTATCTTAGGGACCTCCTCTCCCCATATGATCCCCCCCGCGCCCTTTGGTCCTCTGAGAGGAACCTGCTACAGCCAATAAAAACTAGGCTGTCTCAGACCTCCCAGAGGGCCTTTTCTGCAACCGCTCCCAGGCTATGGAATGGCCTGCCGGATGAGATCCATCTTATTACCACGCTTACTGCCTTTAAAAAGGCAGTGAAGACAGATCTTTTCCAGCAGGCCTTCCCAGAATAACGTCTGCCCTAGGGAGATGAGCTTTCAGCTTTCATTTTTATCTTGTCCTTATTGTGCTTGATTTTTTTATTGATTAATTGTTTTATTGCATTATAGCATTTTAATCCTTTTCTAGTTTAATCCTGTTTTAAGGGGTTGGGAGGGTTGAATTGGGGGATGAGGGAATGTTTTAATTTTGTCTGTTTTAAATGCTGTAACCTGCCTCGATTGTTGGGCAGAGGGGTGGGCTATAAATAAAAATTATTATTATTATTATTATTATTATTATTTCTTTTATTATAATATCACTATATCTTATCCATGCTATATTGCTGATTTTGCTTCTGTATAAAAAGACTTCCTGAGGGGACACCCATAATGATATTTTTCTATAAAATTGTTGTTGTTTTTTATCAATACTGTAAGTAAAGATTTCCTAATATACCGTAATGACTTTCAAAATTTCTGTTTTTAGTTTCTCATACCATAAGAATGCATGCCATCCAAATTTCATATTGTCACTTTGTATACATAGCAAATTTTCATTTTCGAGTTTTATACACTCCTCTATGCATGTCATACAATTAGCGTAATAATATCGATTTAAATCTGGAAGGGCAAATCCTCATTTTTCCTTTGATTCTACTAAACTGGACCATTTAATCCAGGTTTTTTACCCTGCCATAGAAATTTACTCAATTCCTTTCTCCAATTATCTATACATTTCTCATTATGTATTGTCGGTATGTTTTGAAATAGGTACATTAATTTTATAACTTATGGTAACCCTAAGGAAAACTTATCATGGGGTTTTCTTAACAAGATTTTTGTTCAGAGGAGGTTTGTCTTTGCCTTCCCCTGAGGCTGAGAGAGTGTGACTTTCCCAAGATCACCCAGTGGGTTTCATGGCCAAGCAGAGAATCAAACCCTGGTCTCCAGAGTCATATTCCAACACTCAGACCATTACCCCATGCTGGCTCTAAAATGTGCAGACAAGTACTTTAATAAACATGGTGATGCATATCAAAATGCTCACAAAGGTATAAAGATTATTAAAAATGCACCCAAACATCCCTGTTATTTCCCTCCATAAAAGACAAGCAAATATCCATATAGAAGCAGCACAGGAAAGAGGTGATGGTGGAAAGACCTGAAATCTGCAACAATAGTCAGTAACAGACATCTCAATCCCTAATCAAATTACATTCAGTCACTATATTATAGTCAGTGTCCAAGTTGCCTGGGAGATTCTGTGAGTTCTAGTCTGAAAAAGTAACTTTTCCAGACTCTAGAAGGGGATGTGCACACTACCTGCACACAAAAGTGCATGTGCACGCACACACACACACACACACACACACACACAAGGTTATGTGTACCTATGGATGATTTCTTTGGCTGGTGGTCTTCGGAGACTGGTTTTTCATGTAAGCTGAAATTGCCTGCCTATAACATCAAGCAATGAATTTGTATATCTTAGAATAAAATTAATTCAGTTATCATTATCACATTGTTGGCTGGATCTGTCTGGGAATTGACTGAAAAAATGAGCTGAGGTCTCTGGGATTTGTCCCTGTTTATAGAACTGGCATATATTGATACTGTCTCAGGAGGTAGAGGGGGCAGAGGTATACTTATTTGAGAAGCCTTCATTAAATTGGACTTGTGCTAAAGTTCAATGTAGATGTAGTTTCTTTAAAGTATTGATTTTAAGCTTCCTCGTGCCTTTAAAATGCCATTGTTCAAACAGCAAATTGAGATACCATTTACCATTAATCTCAGTGGGAGATTTCAGAGGAATTGAAATCAATGATGTATGAAAAGTGTTTAATGTTGGCTGGATCATGTCCTCTGTTTCTTAGCATTGCTTTATTTCATTTCTGTGCCATAGCAGGATGTATAGCTCAACTGGGGTAGCTAGGAACAGAACTAAACTTCACCCCAGGTTCCAGAAATAATATATCACATTGACATAAGAGCTAAATTGCCTAGCATCCTAAGTAAAACTTGAAGCTTTATTGCATGACAAAAGAAAGCCGAGAGACAGCAAGAGAGAAATGACTTTCCTCTTTGCCTCTCCACATGCCATCAAACCTTGCCATACTCTTTCCAAGGGAGATGGTAGTAAAAATGTGTCTTTTGTTGCACTAGAAAAATATGTTTGCCAGTGCCTTCCCCTGAGGCTGAGAGCGTGTGACTTGCTCAAGGTCACCAGTGGTTTTCATGGCCAAGTGGGAAATTGAACTCTGATCTCCAAAGCTGTAGTCCCATGCTCAAACCACTATGCTATGTTGGAAGGGACCACCAAACTCAGTGGAGCTTAGCCCAGATCATTAGATTTTATGGATGTCATGTTGTCCTAAAACACTGGGTATTATACAACATGCTGCTGCTTTTACGGACTGGAGTGTATATGTGTGTATGTGTGTTGTATATCACTGGCATAATGAGCTGTTGTGTTCAGTGTACTGCTGCACCACTGATTTGTAGACACTACTACACTGATTATTTAATAATCAGCTATTTGCATTTTCCCAGTTGGCTAGGAGCAAAAAGCCTGATGTGTTCCACTCATTCTAGAGCTTTCTGCTCTTGCAAAAGACGTCACTGTGATTCTTGACTAATGAGAGTTTCCCCTGTAAACCATTATCAGTGATCATTTGCATATTTTTAGCATGCAAAGGTGGGACTAATGGGTTTAAGGAGTGAGGCAAAGAACCACGGAGGCTCCGACGAAAAGCATACGTCAGCTTGCATGAGGTTGCTAAAATTAACTCTCCAATTATACAAATTTGTAGTGTGCAGCTACTCCTTGTTGAAAGCAGCATGGTGGGCCAGAAAGCAGCAGTGGAGGGGGGAACCAAAAACAATTCCAGGTTTGCTTTAAAATCTGCTCCTTAATGAGGGGAAAGCTTGTGTTTTTGGAATTGACAATAGTAATAGTATAGCGACTGGCAATTACAACAAAGGGGGAAATACATTGGTGGATAAATACCTTATGAATCAGGCCAGTAGTGCATTCCCTTATTTTGCTTGCAATTTTTTTTTAAAAAATTGCATCATGTCTTTTGTTACTTTGTATGCAAAGAATCTATCAAACAAAACAGCAAAACACCAGTCATAAATAAGAATTGATCACAAAATTGGTTTCAAAAGGGATTGTACTTGCCACAGTAGTCTAAACCAAGAGTTGCAGTTTGCAGAATCCTTCTAGCTCACGGCTGTCTCATTTGACTAGTTTAATCGGCAGTGGTGTTTTTCAAACATCTGTTCCCTGAGCACCTTTTAAATGGAGCGTTCAGAGACAGGAACTGCATTTTTACTTGTCAGTCATGTACTCTACCACTAAACTTTGGCCTCTATGAGACAACCAGGAACTTACAATATGATAATTTATCATATATATTTGCAGATCTCTCTGCAGGCATATGTTGGGTGATAATAAAGCCACTGATAAGGAAGGTCCTTTTTACAAAGACTTTAAAAAAGTATTAAACATAAGCACTATCACATACCATTTTTTATACATAAAACAACATACAAATGACAAACCCAACTAAACAACAAAACAAAAACAAATAGTATTGACTTCCCATCCCAAAGCTGATGGCAATATTCCTTTCAGAAATATCCGTGGGTGGAGGTTACTACAACCACCACTTTGTCATGGATGGATCATTTCCTGGTCAAGACTGAACTAAGAACCACGGTCCGCCCCAGCAGGGGTGGTGGACCTATTAGATTGGTCCACCCTAAATGGCTAATGGAACCAATTTTATTCTGGAAAGCCTTAGATGGTTTAATGGTTGGTAACACTGGTGATTCTGTCGAACCTTTGGTTAATACCTGGAACAGTGATCTCGCCAAAGCTATTGACACAATCGCTCCCAAGCGTCCTTTCCAACCTGCTTCTAACCGTAAGCTATGGTATATAGAAGAGCTTAGGAAGATGAAGCGGGCTGGACAATGACTGGAGCGCATCTAGTGGAGAACTCGACTCTCATCTGACAAGACTCGTCATAGGAGGTTTCTTTGTTCCTATCGAGAGGCAATACATGCAGCGCAGAGATTTTTCTTCTCTGCACTTATTGTGTCTGCAGAGTCTCATCCAGAGGAGTTGTTTAGGGTGGTAGGGGAGCTGAGGTGGGTCCCACCTATGCAGAACCCACTACTTATCCCAACAACGGCCTGCTGTGATGCGTTTAACAACTTCTTTGCAGATAAAATCTCTCAAATAAGAGCTGACTTGTATGCCAGCATTGAAACAGAATCAACTGATGAGGTGTCCAGCGACTCCATTAATGAAATTATACTCGCTCGGTTCCAATCTGTGAGTACCGATGATGTGGACAAGCTCCTTGGTAGGGTGAGGAAAATGACCTGCTCTCTCAATCCTTGCCTGTCGTGGCTAGCCATTGGGGGGGGGGGGATGCCTTGAAGGTGTTCCTTAGAGACATCATCAATGCATCCCTCAGGGAAGGTCATGTTCCATCTTGTTTAAAGGAAGCGGCAGTTAGGCCACTTCTGAAAAAAACTTCCCTGGACCCCCTGTATATGAACAACTTTAGGCCAGTCTCTTTACTACTTTTTTTGAGCAAAGTGATTGAGAGGGTGGTTGCTCTTCAACTCCAAGCTGTCTTGGAAGAAACTGATTATCTAGATCCATTTCAAACTGGCTTTAGGACAGGATTTGAAGTTGAGACTGCCATGGTTGCCTTGGCTGATGACCTTTGTCTAGGCATCGACAGGGGTAGAGTGACCCTGCTGGTGCTCCTGGACCTTTCAGTGGCTTTTTACACAATCGATCATAGCATCCTCTTGGATCACCTGAGTAGGTTAGGAATCGGAGGCACTGCATTGCAGTGGTTCCACTCCTTCCTCTCGGGCAGATTCCTGAGGGTGTTGCTTGGGGACAGTTGCTCTACTAGTAAAGAGCTTAATTGTGGCATCCCTCAAGGTGCCATCCTGTCCGCAATGCTATTCAACATATATATGAAGCCGCTGGGACAGATCATTCGGAGACATGGGACAGGGTGTTATCAGTACGCTGATGACACCCAGATATATTTCTCCATGTCTCGTTCTTAAGCTTCGGCTTCACATGGCATCTCTCCCTCAATGACTGTCTTAAGGCAGTAATGGACTGGATGAGGAAACACAGATTGAGACTGAATCCAGATAAAATGGAGATACTCACAGTAGCAGCCCTGAAACTAGGTATTGGGATACAACCTCCAGTCTGTGAAGGAGTGTGGTTGCAGTCTGGGGGGGCTCCTGGATCTGTTGCTCCAGATGACTAATCAGGTAAATGCGATGGTTAGGAGCACCTGTTATCAGCTTCGACTCATATGCAAGCTGCGCCCTTTTCCGGAAATAAGGGACCTTGAAACTGTGGTGCATGTGCTGGTAACCTTCCATTTTGGTTTCTGTAATGTGCTCTACATGGGGCTACCCTCGTGCTTGGTCCGGAAACTTCAATTAGTACAGAACGGTGATCTGGAAACGAATAGGCAGCCAGGTTGGTCTCGGCTACATCAATAAGAGACCATATAACACCAGTCTTAAAGTCACTCCACTGGCTGTCTATTAGTTTCCAGGTCCAGTACAAGGTGTTGGTTATTACCTTTAAAGCCCTAAATAGGTTGGTTCCAACCTATCTTTGGGACCGCCTCCTCCCATACAGTCCACTCCACACACTCCGGTCCTCTGGGAGAAATTTGCTGCAGCCCATAAAACGAGTCTGTCTGCAACCTCCCAGAGCGACTTCTCGGCAACCACTCCCAGATTATGGAATGGCCTGCCAGACGAGATCCGTCATATTACTACCTTAAGCAGCTTTAAGAAAGCTGTTAAGATGGATCTCTTCTGGCAGGCCTTTCCTGACTAGATTTCCCGGCATTAAGAGTTAGCCCATCCTCTCTTCTCCCACTCCCTGCAGTAGTCGCTGCTATTGTTTGTTACTGTTGCTCTCTGTGAGATTGATTTTAAATATGTTTTAATTTATGACTTCATTTAATACTTTTTAAGTGGCGGGTAGGTTTTGGGATTTCTAAGCTGTGATTATATTGCATTGTGATGTATCTGTATGGTAATTTTAATGTTGTAAGCCACCCCGATTGCTCTGCAGAGGGTCTGGATATATTATTATTATTATTATTATTATTATTATTATTATTATTATTATTATATTTATCCTTCTAGCACATACAAACTCTGTTTAATTTACAAAACTTAAAACAGATGGGCAGCCCCAGTGAGATTGCAAAAATATAATAATCCCATATTTTTTAATTATTCAAAGCTTTCTCCTTAATCAACATTGCCTGCATTCACAGTTCAGAAGTAATCTTGGCTGGCCCCACTTTAACTGCCTTGGCTCAATACTAGAGGATTCTTGAATTTGTAGTTTGTCGTGGCACCAGAGCTCTCTGACAGGAAAAGCTAAATGTCTCACAAAACTACAGTCCCCAGAATTCCAGAGCATTGAGCCACGGATTATTTGTGCAGTGTGGATGCAGCCATTGTCAGCTTGCTTATTTCAGCACTCTCTTCATCAACATGTATTGTATTCACCTTTGAGGTGAATCGTTTTTTGGTTTTGCTGCAACACCACTTCCTCGCCCCTTTGTCTTTCAGATAGTTTATAAAACTTTCAGTTTAGGTTTCTTTCACACTATACAATTATAGCTCTTTGATACCACTTTAACTGCCATGGCTACTCTCTGGCAGAGAATTCTAAGTACCTATCAAAGCTACCATAGTCCTTCAACAGTTCACAGATGAAAAATGGGACACACTTGTGACCAAACAACATCGGAATGTGGTCAAGATGTGTCGGTTTGTCCATGAGGAATCTGGGGCAGGGGAAGAGGAAGGTCATGGGAATGGACCAAAGGATCAAGAGAAAAATAGCCCTATTTGCCCTGCTATATGCTAAGCTATATCAATCCCAAACAATTTGATGGAGGAACTTCCATTTGCAGAAGTCTTTGATTATACCCAAGATATCCCTGCAGCGCTGGAGATGGTAAGTAAGGACAGCACAGCCAAACCTCATGCTACACCGGCAAAACATCAGTAACTGAAAGGGGAATTGTGCATATTTCTTGTGCAGCCAATCCCCATACATATTCAGGAGCTAAAGGAACTGCAACATCTTCCTCTTTATATATATTAACCATCAACTTTTTTTGGAAGTAAGCCACACAATGCCTCAGGTATACCTTAGTTAACATTTATAGATACATCCCTGAGTACTACTTTTTAATGGAAACTTTTGTACCAGAGGCAAAAATAACATGGGAAGAATTGGGATCGATTCCTATGCCACAAAAAAGAAGCACAGTTCAGCATGTCTCAGCAAAGTTTTTATTCAAAAGTAACAATATTTACACATGAAACAGAACGACCAATTTAGGTAACTCTTGCATAAATGTGGGGGGGGGGAGGGGAATTGAGTCTTCTAGAGACCACTTAAAAACTTCTTACAAAAGTCACCAAAGGAAGACTTTTTTTCTTTCACCAGCCTCCACTCTTTTATGAGTACTATTTTGGTGACCAAATTTACAGATTTTGTAAAAAATAATAAAGCTTGAGCTAGGAAAGAGAATGGTTTTACTCTAGCCAATCCTACAGTAGCCATGCATACATGCTTACAAAGGGCAAGGTAAATAGTATCTGTCTTCAAGAACCCCTTATTGAGTACACATGAATAGCAAAACAGAGAGAAAAGGGGAAAATAGGTGAGCCTACCTCACCAGTTATAAGATTTTCTTTCCCATTTTGGCAGAGAGAGTGAATAAAGTTCTGCAGATTATTATACAGTCGCTCCTCCATTCTTGCGGACTTGAAGTTTTGCATATTCACGGAGGGGCGACCTCCGTTAAAATCAATGGGGTGCGCCCCATTCAAACCTATGGGGCTTGAATATCAGAGAGTCTCTGTTTTCATGTGTGTATGTGTGTGTCCAGAACAAATCCCCCGCGAAAATGGAGGGCTGCTGTACATGAAGATCAATTAGGGTTTTTACCCAAAATATATTTGAGAAATAATACAACTGTTCTAACTGTATGTACTGGAGTATTATGAGAGTAATAACAAGAAACAGATAACTTTTGTTTATTTAGTTTTGGATGTTGAAAGACTTAAATGGACAAATCATTAAGAAATTGGGAAGGACTTTACAATATATTATTACTGCAGATAGAATTGTATATGCCAGAAGATGGAAAGACATTGCTGCTCCAACAAAATACGACTGGCTGTTGACGATAATTGAACCTGATGTGAAGAAGAACCTGATGTGTTATGACTCTCTAGAACAGGGTGTAACAGTTTGTTTTTGCCTGAGTTTACTAGGAAGTTTTCACTGCTCCTCTTTTTTTCCTGTGGAGTTAATTCAGTGTAGGTTACCTTTGAACTCAGTTTGGAACAATTGAACTACACAGAGGACAAAAGTTTAAACCAGGAGGAGGACAAACTGATGGATTTTAAAAGCAACTGAAAAAGGAGGATGGTCTAGGATTGACTGGAACTGTTCCTGCCAAATGGAGACAGTTGAAGGATATGAAATGCAAATCCTATAATTACATAGGATTAGAACCATGGCAGATAAAGGAGTACACTCATCCCTCTCCATTTGCAGACTTGCTGTCCACAGTTTCAGCCCTTCGTGGATGGCAAGCGAGGAGGGACCAAATGGTGTGTACACCCCAGGCGCGTATGGCCATTATAACCAACAGGGCTTGAGTATTTGTGTGTTTTCTGACTCGTGGGGGGGTCCAGAATGGTCCCCCACAAATCAGGAGGGACGAGTGTGTTATTGTGCTATGTTGTTGTTGTGTCCTTCCAAGTCATTTTTGACTTATGGCACCACTAAGGTGAACCTATCAAGGGGTTTTCTTGGCAAGTTTCTTCAGAGAGGATTTGCCCGTGTCATCCTCTGAGGCTGAGAGGGTGTGACTTGCTCAAGATCACCCAATGGGTTTCCATGGCTGATTTGAACTCTGCTCTCCATAGTCATAGTCCAACGCTCAAACCACTACACTACTCTGGCTCTCTTAGCAATAGCTATCACACTGTAGTGTGAAGGAGAGCTTAGGTATTTCCATGTCTAGATCAAGAGAAGTAATAGTGCCACTCTATTCTGCTTTGGTCAGGCCTCACCTGGAATACTGTGTCCAGTTCTGGGCACCACAATTCAAAAAGGATGTGGAGAAACTGGAGTGTGTCCAAAGGAGGGCAACTAAAATGGTGAAGGGTCTGGAAACCAAGCCCTATGAGGAACGACTTAGGGAGCTGGGGATGTTTAGCCTGAAGAAGAGAAGGCTGAGAGGTGATATGATAGCCGTGTTTAAATATTTGAAGGGATGTCATATCGAGGAGGGAACAAGCTTGTTTTCTGCTGCTCCAGAGACTAGGACCCGAAACAATGGATGCAAGCTGCAAGAAAAGAGATTCCACCTCAACATTAGGAGGGACTTCCTGACAGTGAGAGCTGTTCGACAGTGGAACACACTCCCTCGGAGAGTAGTGGAGTCTCCTTCCTTGGAGGTCTTTAAGCAGAGGCTGGATGGCCATCTGTCAGGGATGCTTTGATTGGGAGTTCCTGCATGGCAGGGAGTTGGACTGGATGGCCCTTGTGGTCTCTTCCAACTCTATGATTCTATGATTCTATGATTCTATGTCCATTTTAACATTTGGAAAAGAGGATAAAGATCAGGTTTTCTAATATCAGAGCAACTTTCTTCATTGCCTTATGCTTTGATTTTGAATGTTTATTCCCTACAGTATTGGTCCAGGTTGTAAACTTGACAAGAGGTTTAAATCACTGGGGCTATGTATGCTTAAACCCTCCTTGAGTAATGCAGAGCCCATACATCTGCTGATAATTCCATCACTGGTATGTGGAAATCTTCCTTGATTGCTCTGTGGTTTCCTAGCAACTTCTGGAAGGTGTTTGGTGGGGTTGGTTTTGTTTTGTTTTTTCCCCATTTCATTCTTTTCATTTCTCTCCTTCCCCATGCCTTTCTGATATCTAAATCATTTCCCAAAAGCTAGAAAAGAGCCTATTTCAGGGTGGTTAGCTTGAAATGAGAAATTATTTGTAATAGCATGCAATGGCATTACTGCAAAAGAGGATATTTGCATACAGAGAAAGTAATCATGTTTCTAATGCCTGAACAATGTGGTTATATAACTGGATTTCTCCTGCACTCTCTCTCTTCCTTGATGTTAGTGGATTGAGTGTGGCTCGTGGTGCTTGTCCCAAAGAAAGAAAGGGCCAGAATTAGGAGAAAGATGTATTTGTTCAGACCAACCAGGGTTTAAAATGTGGACTTTCCAAATGCACCCCCCTCCTCCTCCTCCTCCTCTTCCTCAGATGACCAAGTGGTCAGTTTCTCTCCACCACCACCAGTTAAAAAGAGTTTGGATATGGAATGATTTTCAACATTTATCATTTCAGGAAGTACTTTTCCATGTTATTTGTTTGCTGGGGGACTCAAGACCACTCTCAGCTATGTTGTTTGTCTGAGGGAGTGTGTTACCCCCTCAGTGGAATTTGGAGGGCACATCTGTACCACATCTGCCAATTTCATGCCCTCCATCCCAACTTGGTTGTGGTCTAAAAGTGCCCAGTTGTGTCATCATTGCAGTGCTGAGGAAGCTTGAAGAGGAATGGACAGACAGTACAAATACAGTTGGCCCACCATATCCATGGATTCAACCATCCACAGCTTGAAAATATTCAAAAACTACCGGTATATAAATTCCAAAAAAGCAAACCTTGATTTTGCCATTTTATACAAGGGTCACCATTTTACTATCCATTGTATTTAATGGAACTTGAACATCTACGGACATAACAGGGCATTTTTCATGAACATGGGACAAAATTGACATTTATCTCAAAAAGACAGGATGGCCTGGAAATATGGGGGGAAATGGTACTGTCCCATTTAAAACAGTACGTATGGTCAGCCTACCTCAAGTCATTTCCAACTTATGATGACCTCAAGGAAAACTTATCACAGGATTTTCTTGGCAAGATTTGTTCAGAGGGGGGCTGGCTTTGCCCTCTTCTGAGGCTGAGAGAGTGTCACTTGCCCAAGGATTGGAACTCTAGTCTCCAGAGTTATAGTCCAGTGTTCAAATCATTACACCATACTGGCCTGTGCTGTACTATACTGTATTCCAGGCCTGTACTGAATAAGTAAAAGAAGATTTGATTATTCTTAACTTTATGTGCAGATAAAGGTTTTCATAGAAGGTTTGTAGAATCATTAAGCCTCTGCTGGAAAAAAAGTAACCTGTCATATCTTACACTAGAAGGAAAATATTCTTCAAATAAAGCATGATAAATAAATGTGTCTGGTTAAAAATGCAGGTCAGCAAGTTCTCAGAATTAGCTGGGAGTTCAGCAGGGGTTTGGAATAGCTGAGGATGGCATTTGCCCTTGTGTCTGAAGCTGACAACATGAAAAACATTCATCTGTTTCAGAATGATTTAGTAACCTGGGGTTGAATGCATTTCCTGCTATAAATAAATAGGCAAAAATATTTCAATATTTCGGCTTCCTTTCCTGTGAGGCTTGGCATATTTTGGATGAAATCTTATTATTATTTTTTTTAAGGAGAAAAAAAGATCTGCTGTGGTTGGGAATGAAACTAGAGAGCTAGGCTCATTGCGTTTCAATCCGTCCTCTTAATCAGAAATTAAGGGTAATTTAGGCTGCTGTCCTGTATGTTCTCACTTGGGAATGAGTCCCACAGGAATTTTATTCTGAGTAGACATGCAGTAGACACATTTATTTCATTGCTAGAGAGATTGGATGATTCAATTTGCCACAAGCAGCCACTGCAGCTTTTTGCACACAATTGCAGAGTTTCAGTATGCTTTTAGCGTGGGCTGTATAGTTGCCTGTCGTAAGCATTCTCCTCACAACGCCTGCAGTGCGTAAGCACTGTTCTCACAGCACTCTGGTGTGCAGTTGATACACTACTTAGAGACAGGGAGACTCTAAATCTCATTAATATTATCAGGGCAGATGCTACCATTAAGGCATGGTGGAGCAGACAGCTTAGGCAACAGATTTTGAATGTCATGCAAAGGCAGTGAATATAATAGTTAATCTATTATTGTTGTATTTTTACTGTAATGGGGAGAGGTACTGATAGGATTTTCATCATAAAACACTTTGGCTAGTTTGGGAGGACACAACTGTAATGCTGTGCAGCATACTTCTTCGGTCATCTCTAGCTGTTATTGTAATAACCACAATAGCTGTGAGATTAGCGTTTTCATGGGCTGTGCCAGAACACAGTGTGTAAGATTGACAAGAACAGACTGAGGAAAACCTGTAAGAGATTGTTGGAATGAATATCTTCTTCAACAGTAGTATTGACAGTGTTGGTGAAACTCATAATTATCTAATTTGGAATAATGGATTCACCTAGCTCATCATAATAAAAAATAGCATGCAATGTTTAGTTAAAAACTCACTGTTCATGTGAAACTGCACAAAACACCAAACACACTCCATGCTGACAAGAGAGAATTATTGAGGTCTCCATGGATCAGTGGGAAACCAAAATAATAAAGAAAAAGAAGCTGCACCCCTCAGAGCTTAGTTAATCAAGCTCTGAAGAATTACTGACATCCTCATCAATCATCATTGTAGTAGTAGTAGTAGTAGGTAAGATAAAAGTATTCCAGGTTGACAAGGTTGTCAAGTCGTGTCAGGCTGTAGGGGGTGGTGCTCATCTCCGTTACTAAGCCAAAGAGCCAGTTTTGTCAGAAACGACTCTGTGATCGTGTGGCCAGCATGATTGCACAGAACTCTGCTTACCTTCCCACCAAAGTGGTACCTATTTATCTGCTTGCATTTGCATGCTTTTGAACTGCTGGGTTGGCAGAAGTGGGAACTAGTGACAGGAGTTCACCCTATCATGTGGCACCTGCTCCTCGAACTGCCCAGTGCTGAACTGCTAATATAGTAGTACTGATATATAGTAGAGTATAGAATATATATCTATATCTATATAGATATATAGATATAGATATAGATATGGATATATGGAGAGAGAGAGAGAGAGAGAGAGAGAGAGAGAGAGAGAGAGATACTATATATATGATATATAGTATAGCATATATATAGTATAGTAGAACTGCCCAGTATTGAACTGCCACAATAGTAGTAGTAGTAGTAGTAGTAGTAGTAGTAATTTTTACTTCTTACCTGCCTCTCCCCATGAATCGAGATGAGGAATAACAACAAATTAATATACAACATACAACATCAGTTTAAAAAAACCCCATATCAGAACATACCAATTTAAAAGAACAAATAAAACCAGTTAAACCATAAACCATAAAATAAAAACATAAAACACTAAAACAATCAGTCTATAGTTTAAAATTTACAATTTAAAATTTACAGTTTAAAAATCTGGATGAGAGTCTTTAATGCTGTTCTAAATTCAAACAGTGTATTCAGCTGTCTAATATCTTTTGGCAGATCATTCTACAGTCTTTTACAGGGTGGCTGTAAAAAAAGTCACTAACTTATAGTGAGGTTTTAGACCACACATTTTTTTAAATAGCATGCCTTCAAGTCATTTATGACTTATGGTGACCCTAAGGTGGACCTGTCATAGAGTTTTCTTGGCAGAATTTGTTCAGAGTTGGTTTGCCCCTGCCTTCTTTTCAGCCTGAGAGAGTATGACTTGCCCAAGGTCACCTAGTCAGTTTCCATGGCCAAGTGGGTATTAAGACCCTGGTCTCCTTTTGTCCTAGTCCATTATGCTATGCTGAAAAAAATCTTTTATCAGTGTGTATGTGCATGTGCCTTCAAGTTGCCTATCAATGTATAATGACCCCATGTAGTTCATAGGGTTTTCTTAGGCAAGGAATACTCAAAGGTGGTTCATTCCTTCATCTAAAATATAGAATAGAGCACCTGGTATTTGTTGACAGTCTTCCATCCAAGCATTAACCAAGGCTGACCCTGTTTAGCTTCCAAGGTCAGACAAGATCTGGTGCCTTTAGGATATTCAGTGGAACTTAAAATATCAAAAAGATACAATACCAAAAAGTGTTATGAACCATTTTTAAAAGATTTTTTTTAAAAAAATCAGGATTTGAGTTGTTTTTTAAAAAGTTTTTACCAAAGCAATCCCAACAAGCCTGGATCCCCAACTCACTGGGAATCTTGGGAATAAATGAGAAGTGGGAAGCTGGCAGCCATTCTGAGTAGTCATAGTAAGCATTTCTGTTTCTGCCATAGTTGCACTGCCTACTTCGAATGCCACTTCCTTGCCAGGCCATACAAAATATCAGGAGGCTGTGTAGATGGACATTGCCTTTACAGTGGACTTGCAGAAGGGATTTTCTCCTCTGGTCCACCAATAGTCCACCAGTAGTCAGTTGAAACAGACTTTCCCCATATCAGTTGTCAGAGCCGAGGTAGACTGCCATCTCTTTGACCTTCTTTGTCATCAGTTTAATGGTTTCTGTGGACTCACACACAATAGAGATCTGCTTGTTTAAAGTATTTGTTCCCACAAGGGAGAATGAGTAATTTAAACAGTTGCCTATGTGCTGCATGAACATCTTCAAAAACTGCAGTTTGTCAAGTTGTCTTACAGAGGGAAGAAAGTCTCTCCCATCAGGCTCACCTTTTTCCTGCCCCCCAGGATGTAATGACTGGCTAGAGGTAGGCTAAAGGAGTAGCCAAACAGGTCACCTGTTGCCACTTACCATAGCTTTCAGTAGTAATCATCATTGTTCAGTTCCCCTTGCCCATTGCTGACTATCATAGCCAGAGGTGGGTGATCCGTCTTGCTTGGTTCCCCTGCCTAGACAGCTGCATGTCTAGCTAGAGAAAAGAGCAAGGAGGCTTATCCATCAGCAGTTAGCTAGCGCAATGTAATCCTTGGTCAGCTGCTCCCCCCCCCCCCAACATGTCATAGTGGCTGTGAAAGACAGAGGAGATGTGCAGCAGTTGAAGGAGGAGTATTGCTCCTCAAAGCCAGCACATACCGATGCATGAGACCTTGAGGACCTCTCATGTTATCATGGTGATTGAACATTATTGACAATGATTTCTTTGCTCCACCATCTTACCAGCCACTTTATATTTGGGGTGGTAGCGGTGGAAAGTTTATTTGAAAACTAGAAAAATAAGAAAGGGACTTGGAGGAGATTTCTTTCATTGGGGTTTCTGGACATTCAAGAAGCTCCTCTCTTTCTCTCCCTTTGAATTTTCTTTCCCATCTCTATCACACAGTCAGTAGTGAGCAGGGATGAACTAGTTCAAGGGTCCTTAAATTACGACCCGTGGGCCGGCCCCGGCCCACTGAGGCCATTTATCCGGCCCGCGGCCCGCCAGGTTTTTGAGATTTTTTTGCCGTAGACTAGAGTGTCAGTGAAAAAAGAGACACCCGTCAACAACAACAACCTCTTCCCAGAGGCTGCTTGAATTAGTTGAGACCTTGTGAAGGGGCATGGCTTCCTCATAAGAGCGGCTCTTACAAGGAAGCTATGCCCCTTTTCAAGGTCTGTGAGACGCTGAGGGACATATATGAGTGACGGACTCGCATTTTTTCGGTTCCCTCGCTGTTGGATGTTAACTGAAGGTTGCTGAAGAGCATGGCTGCACCTCTGAAAAACGTATGTGCACTTTTAGGCGGGCAGAGGGACAAAGAGGGAGGACAGATACCATCCCTTATTACATTGTTTTCCCCCCCTTGCTCCCTTGCTCCCTGTGTTTTACATTTCTCTCCCCCCTAACATGGGGGTTTGCTTGGCAAGTTCCTCCAGAGGAGGGTTTCCATTTCCATCTGAGGCTGAGAGTGTGTGACCTGCCCAGGATAATCCAGTGCCTTTGAGTCATTTCTAACTTATGGCGACCCCTATCATGGGGGTTTTCTTGGCAAGTTTCTTCAGAGGAGGGTTTCCATTACTATTTGGGGCTGAGAGAATGTGGCCTCACCAGGATAATCCAGTGCCTTTGAGTCATTTCTGGCTTATTTTGACCCTATTATGGGGGTTTTCTTGGCAAGTTTCTTCAGAGGAGAGTTGCCATGGTTATCCTCTGAGGCTGAGAGAGTGTGACCTGACCAGGGTAATCCAGTGCCTTGGAGTCATTTTTAACATATGGCAACCCCTATCATGGGGGTTTTCTTGGCAAGTTTCTTCAGAGGAGAGTTGCCATGGTTATCCTCTGGGGCTGAGAGGGTGTGACTTGCCCAGGGTAATCCAGTGCCTTGGAGTCATTTCTAACTTATGGCAACTCCTATCATGGAGGTTTTCTTGGCATGTTTCTTCAGAGGAGAGTTGCCATGGTTATCCTCTGAGGCTGAGAGAGTGTGGCCTGACCAGGGTAATCCAGTGCCTTGGAGTCATTTTGACCCTATCATGGGGGTTTGCTTAGCAAGTTTCTCCAGAGGAGGGTGTCCATTACCATTTGGGGATGAGAGAGTTTGGCCTGACCAGGGTAATCCAGTGCCTTTGAGTAATTTCCGGCTTATTTTTACCCTATCATGGGGGTTTGCTTGGCAAGTTTCTCTTGAGGAGGGTTTCCATTACCATCTGAGGCTGAGAGAGTGTGACCTGCCCAGAGTAATCTAGTGCTTTGGAGTCATTTCTAACTTATGGCGACCCCTATCATGGGGGTTTTCTTGGCAAGTTTCTTCAGAGGAGAGTTGCCATGGTTATCTTCTGAGGCTTAGAGGGTGTGACTTGCTCAAGGACATGGTTTGTTTTTGTTTTTTTACTCCGGCCCTCCAATGGTCTGAGGGATGGCGAACTGACCCCCGGCTCAAAAAGTTTGAAAACCTCTGGGCTAGATATTTATCATTTCTCATGACTGGCATAACTTTCAGAGTTTTTACCTCCCTCACATTTAGTTTACTACAAATGTCAGCTATCGTATTTGGTAATATGAAGCAGTGGTGAAACAATATCTGCTGCAACTGAGCATTTTTGTCTGGCATGAGTTTCCTTCCTCTGGGCCAGGTACTGGTCTTAGCAGAGCCAATATTTAGCTATAAGCTTCTATCAGTGACTTACTTTATTCCCACCCCATTCATATGGTGATACTGTGGCTCTTGCAACCCAGTTTAGATCAAGATTCACACCGTGGGTAAGAATCATGTCACCCTCTAGATGTTGTTGGACTGTAACTCCCAGCACCCAATGATGAGGACTGCTGGGAGTAGCAATCTAACAGAAACTGGAGGGCCACCTAGTTTCCCCCCAACAATTAAGGTTCCTAGCTCACCAAGTGAAGCAGTGGATTGGCACTCTCGAGATCTTTTCATTCCACAATTTCTATGTAACAAAACAGGGAAGGAAGTAGAATAGCAGTTTATGTATTCTACATATTTTGTACATTGAATTTATTCAGCAGGGAAACCTCATTTTAATGCCATGTATCTTTACATTCAGCATCTCTTTATTCTGGGCACCCAGTTTTCCTTGTTAGTTATGCAGCTTACATTCCAGCCGAGATACAGCACAGCTGGCATGGGTGCCTTTGCTTCATGCATTCTGATCATATTGTCAATTTGCAGTGACAAGGCTCTGAAATGAGGAAAAGTCTAATATGGTTTGTCGTGAGTTTGGACTAATACAAAATGATTTGTTGCTGTTGTTACAGTTCCATTCCCTTTGCCCTGGTACCAAGCCCCTAACTTTCGAGGTCTGATGGAGACATATTTATTACAGGCATATAGCCTGATGCATTCTGAACAATAGTCCAGACCCTGAAAGACCCATGGGAAAAGTGTTCCCAAAAATGTGTTATTTTTCCTTTCTTTCCTTTCTTGTATTCTTGAAAACATGTAAATCACTAAACATTACACATTCTAAAATTAGCCTGATGCCTGCCATTGGAGCCAGATGTTTAGCAAAGTTCCCAGGATCTGTTCACATTTGTCAAAATCATGTCTGAGCATTCTTACATTCCAAAAATGTATGACAGCAAGTCATTTTGGGGCTACTCTCCTACACAGTCTTAAAAATACAAAGCAGAGGAAGGAGAGAAGAAATGTTGAATGTCATCTTAAGTTCTAATATCCAGAGTGAAAGAGTGTAAGGACAACTATGTTTGTTTAATTAGCCTGCTATGTGAATATATATGGGAAAAATGTTCAAAAATATTCCTAAATGGTTGAGAAACATGTTATTTCAGTGTCTAGAAATACTGAGGAGATGAACATTGGGCTCATGAGAAACTTCACAATTCAGGACTTATTCCGTGCAAACTTTGCCTGTGGTTATTTTTGGAGAAAATACTATTTTCTGGACAAGAAACTGTTATTTCTATGCAGAAATATCATTTCCTGTGTAGAAAATGCTGTTTCCTGCTCAGGAAATTCTATTTTCTGTACAAAACAATCTCTTGCAAATTTTGTGCAGAATCAAGCCCAAAATTGCAAATAATCTTCAAAAACAGTATGGTTTTTGAAAATTTTCTCTCAGTGGGAAGAAAATTGCAAAAATAATCCATGGCTTTTTTCAAGAAGAAACTTAAGGGGGATGCAGACAGGCGGCCCTGGACCACCCTGGGAAGCGGAGGATTGAGGCCGAGGCTGCTGGACAGTGCGGCCTTGATTCTCCCTTTTGCCAGCCCAGAAAGGAACAGCAAAATGCCACTCCTTTCAGAGCCAGCAAAAGGCCGCTCTAAGAGCCACCATGCTGTTCTGATGCTGCATGCCGGAAGGATGTCCTGATGCCGCACGCCGTGCATAACAGCACATGGCGTCAGGACATCTTCAGGGCGTCAGGACATCTTGCGGCTGCCCCTCCCCATCCCTGCCTCCAGGATGGCCCAAAGGGCCCGTCTGTAGAGGCCCTTAGAAACTGTCTTCATGTGCCCAAAAGCTTGTGTCCAGCCTGGTCTCATGTCCTGTTTGGACAATGCAGACCAATACCATCAAGTCAGGATCGGGCCAGATCCTTGAAGGCCAGATGTGGATCCAGTGGATCTGGCCTGATCCACGGTTTGCCACAGAGTTTCCCAGAAACTCAGCAGCAAACCTTTGCAGATTCATTGGCCCCATGTACCCCTTACCTTACACTCCCATTGCTGCTACTGAAAAGACCCCCCATCACTGAGTCTGACATGGAAAAGGTGCACCTCACCATGTGGGTGCAGCCGAGCACTCTATTTCTATGTCAGACATGGCAATGGAAGTCTTTTTAGTAGTGGCAATGGGAGAGTAAGACAAGGGGCTTGTGGTGGTACTGGGTTCATGATGTGAGGACAGACAGTTATGTAAACACACACCCGTCCCTGCCCCAGCCCAGGGACTGATTTGGGTTAGCACCTGGTCCAGCAAAGCACAAGATTAGCCCAGGATTTCATAGTCCATCTGCTCAGCACCTTAGTGAAGAATTACATCCCTATATATGGATTATATGAGTTTAAAACTCATTGTGTACATAGGATCAGTACATGGAGCACTCAAGTGGTTAGTTACCCAGTTTCTGAACAGATTCAAGTTTCCTTCCTTCCCTCTCTTCTCCTTCCCTTACCAGCATCTTCCTCCCGGTGCTGGGGACTTTAATCGAAGCCCAGGCCACCAGGACTTGTAATCAGCTGTGGCAGCCATCAGGACTTGCTTTCCCAGCAGTGTTTGGGGCCTGGCATGCACACACCCCATCCCCTCCACCGCAGCCAATGGGTGTGCAATACATCAACTTGCTGTGGTGGAGGATGTGGGGCGTGTACACGCCAGGCCCCAAGCGCTACTGGGAAAATGTCCTGATGGCTGCTGAGGCTGATTATAAGCCCCGGCAGCCTGGGCTCCTATTAAAGTACCCAACGCTGGGGGGTGGGGAGATGCCAATAGGGGAAGGAGGGGAGGAGGGAGGGAGCCACAGTCTAGGCCAGGAGTAGGCAACCTGTCCCATTTAAGGGCCAAGGGACTTCAGCTCCCAGAATCCCAGGAGCTATTGGCCAACATGGGACTATTGGCCAACATGGCTGAGGCTTCTGGGAGCTGAAGTCCCTCGGCCCTTAAAGGGGACAGGTTGCCTACCCTTGGTCTAGGCCTTGTGAATGATCAAAACCGCAAGTGCCAAGACTGCGAATTCAGAGGGACCACTGTACACACACACACACACACACACACACACACAGAATTTTTATGATAATGTGCAAATTATGATGGGAGACCAAATCAACAAGCCAAATCAAGCACAGAAACAGGGAAACTAGGAACCATTACTGGATCTTTTTTCTGAGCAACAGCACTGGACTACAGTTTTGCCCTTGCCTGTCATACCTCACTGAAGACAGTTACATTTCTGTTTCTGCATTTGTCTTTATAATACTCCCATACCTGTAATTTATGGTTGTTTATCCTGAAACTGTAGAGGCTGCTCTGCGACTGTAATAAAGTTATTTAAAGATAATAAAGATAATAAAATTAGCTTCCTAGTCTTTGTGGAAAATGTTCACCACACATACACTAAAATACTTGTGGACATAACAAGCACACACATACAAAGAGGATGGACACCGGCTATTCTTGGTCTCCTACTCAGGAACAAGTGGGGTCTGTAGCAACAAGCTCTGGGGAAACAGATGAACAGAAGTGGCAAGTCAGACTTGTCAGAGGTGATGGACAAAATGGCACCTTCCTATTTCATAACTAGAACGCCAGATGACTCTTACTTCGAGGTTGCTGATGGGACAACATCCACTGCACCTAAGAGGTCCCCGCTAGATTATAGTGTATCTGTTCTTCACAGAAATGTAGTGTTATAACTCTTTAACTGCCATAGCTCTGTGCTGCAGAACCTTGGGAATTGTAATTTAATGAGTTACCTTGAATTCTCTATTAGAGAACTCAAGTGCATTCCCCTGAACTGCAGCTCTCTAGGAGATAATTTGAAGTACTTCACCAAATTGCACATTCCAGAATTCTGTAGGATGGGGTTGTGGTAGTCAAAGTGATATAACGTTGCATTGCAGATACATCCATACTGAGTTCAGGGTAGGTAGCCTGGAATACACAATTCTATCTTCCAACAGGGAGAAATGACCAGGGGTAGCCAGAGTGAGGCTGCCTAATTCTATCTAATGAAAGATGTTGGAATGCTCCAGCATCTTGTGGAAGTACACTCCAGTCTAGTTATTCCCTTCAGTATGCAGAAGTGTCTTCGGAGTGAAGACTTCACGTTTCGTGCAGTATCAAAAAAAAAACGCAAGGAAAAGCAGCCATCCTAAGGAAAAGAATGAAGGATTGCTAATGTCGCAGAAATTCCATAGGGGTAGGCAACCTTTCCCCTTTAAGGGCCGAGGGACTTCAGCTCCCAGAAACCTCAGCCATGTTGGCCAATAGTCCCAAGTTGGCCAATAGCTCCTGGGATTTTGGGAGCTGAAGTCCCTCAGCCCTTAAAGGGGAAAGGTTGCCTACCCCGATATAGACTGTCCTTCTCATGTGTATTTCCTTCCTATAGCTTAAAGCAGGGGTAGGCAACCTTTCCCCTTTAAGGGCTGAGGGACTTTAGCTCCCAGAATCGCAGGAGCTATTGGCCAACATGGCTGCGGCTTCTGGGAACTGAAGTCCCTCGGCCCTTAAAGAGAAAAGTTGCCTACCCCTGGCTTAAAGCATAAAACTCCTGCTAGTTGAAAATTTATGCTTCCTAGGCTGTGTGGCTTTTGTGTGTGTGTGTTTTAATGATGATTGCAGACACCTGAGAACAGCTCCAAAGGAGAAAATGATTATGGCTTTTTGTAGTTGTTTTAACTACAGCATCGAGGTCAATAAACCTGACAGTCTCTTTAGAATCAGACAGTATAAGTGTAAGCAGATCTTGACTACATTATGAAAAAACAAGACTAGGATTTTTTTCTTTACACTGAAATTGTACTTATCTCAGTTCAGTGTTTTGTTATTGTTGTTAACTACCTTCCAGTTAACAACAATTAACTGTCAACCCTGTGGATGAGACATCTCCAAGATTTCCTATCCTCCACTGATCCTCTGCTTAAGTCCCGCAAGTTCATGACCACGACCTCCCTAACAGAGTCTGTCCATCTAGCATGCAGACTTCCTCTCTTTCTACATTCCTCTACAACTTCAGCTTTATCATCTTGCCTTCCAGGGAGATTCAAGTCTGATTTGTTCTAAGACCCATTTGTTTGTCTTTTTAGCTGTCCTCGGTATCCTCATCACTCTTCTCCAGCACCACTTTTCAAACGAATTGATTTTCCTCCTGTCTGCTTTTTTCACTACCCAGCTCTCGCATTCTCACATGGTAATGGGGAATACACTGGCTTGTACAATTCTAACTTTTGTGCTCAGTTACACTTAAGGATCTTTTCTAGTTCTTTCATAGCTGCCCTTCCTATTCCTAGTCTTCTTCTGATCTCTTGACTGCAGTTCCCATTCTGATCAATGTTTGATCCAATGTATGGGAACTCTTTTTCTATTTTGATTTCTTTCAGTGCTAATGAAAGGATTTGGGTGGGACCTAGCATGCTGGACACCTTATATACACGGGGAGGGGGCAAATAACTGCAGTAGTTCCAGAGACCATTTTTTTTGTCCCTGGGCAGCCAAAATCCACTTCTGCTTTTGGTATGTATGTATTATGTCAACTCATTCAGTGAATGGGTCAAAAACCTATTTAAAAGATGAATTGCCATTCCTCGAGAGTACAATAAGAGACAATTCACTTTCTGAGAGCTGGATAGAAAAACCATGAGGACTGGGATCTAATTCCACCCCCCAAGACCACCCACAGGCTGCACCTGTCTCCAGCAAGCCCAGATACCCTTATTTTCATCTGCAGACCTTCTCAAGATGGTAACAGGAAGTGAACTTACTTCTCTTCCTGTCACAATTGTGAGAGTGACTATAGAAGGAAATAGAAGTATTTGACAGTAGTACAGGTTTCTGGGTTTCTGACTATACTGTTTCCCTGAACAGTATAGTCTTAAACTCAGCTTTGAAGCTGGTTAAAGAAGTTATGCCCCATGCTCGTGAGGGAAGGAGGTTCCAAGAATGAGGGGCAACAAGTGAAAAGGGACGAATCCAGGTCGGAGCAGTAAAAATCCTAGGTTGAGACAGCAGACTTTGACTACCAGAATGGAGGGCACAAGTGGGACAGTGAGGGGAATGAAGCTCTGATAAATAAGAAGGGGACAACCCATGCAGGGCTTTAAAAGTCAACAACAGAAGCTTATACTGAATATGGAAAGGGATGGGGAGTCAGTGAAGAGATGACAATAAAGGAGAAATATGGTCGAAACAGTGAGCAGATGTGATAATACATGCAGCAGAATGTTGGACCGAGATTAATGGAGGGAGGTGAGAAAGAGAAAGCCCTGCCAGAAGGGGGTTACAAAAATCTAGTCACGAGACCACTAGGGCATGGATCAAAATCATGGCAGTAGAGGCCAAGAAAAATGGTCGGATTTTAGCAATATTATACAAAAAGAATCTACATGCCTTGGCTGTGGCCTGAATCTGAGGGATACACGACAAAGAAGAATCAAAAATAAAACCAAGACTGCAGGCTTCCTGTACAGGTCGAATAGAAATGTCATCAACAGAAACAGAAAAGGAGTATTGAATGGTAGGCTTTTGTGGAAAAACAAGAAGCTCAGTTTTGGACATATTGAGCTTCAAGTGCTAGTGGCGCATCCACTGAGAGACAGCTGTAAGACAAGATGAAACTTGTTGCTCAAGACCCAGAGAAAGGTCAGGGGTGGAAAGATACAGCTGAGTGTCATTGGCGTACAGATGATAGGAGAAGCCAAAATAACTGATGAGTTTTCCTAGGGACAATGTGTAAAGATAAAACAGTAGAGGACCCAAAACAGAGCCCTGGGGAATTCCAACAGATAACAGAACAGAAGACAACTCCTGACCACCTGTGACCACTGCAAAAGATTTGTCTGACAGATAAGATTTAAACCAATCAAGGTAGAGTTTGAGAACTCAAGGTCAGAAAGTATATCAACTAAAAGACTGTGATCAGTGGTGTTAAAGGCCGCAGACAAATTGAGAAGAATGAGAACAGAGTAAAGGCCATTAGCTTTTGCCCGCAGAAGATCATCTGAGATCTTTGTGAGAGCCGTCTCTGTAGAGTGCCGTGGGTGATAACCTGACTGAAATGGATCGAGAATGGAGTTGGCTTCAAGAAACTCAAAACAGCAAGAATAAACAACCTGTTCCAAAACCTTGGAAAGAAAAGGAAGAAGAGAAATCAGATGATAGCTAGCCAGGGAAGAGGGATCGAGAGAAGGTTTTTTTCAGAATTGGGGAAACTAGAGCATGTTTAAAGACTGAAAGGAAAGAGCCAGCAGAGAAAGAGAGATTAAAGATATAGAGAAGGGAAGACAGAAAAGAAGGGGCTCTAGAGATTAGAAAATGAGAAGGAATTGGATCAAGAGAACAAGTTGCAGGTTTGGAAGAGTTCAGCAGCATAGAGAGTTCATCCAAAGAAACAGGAGGAAACACAGAATTTTTTTTAGCTGAGAGTGATAGAAAATTAGTAGTAGATGAAAAATTGGGAGGGGCTATCTCAGAGCAAATAGTAGTAATCTATAGTGGCTAAGAATGAGCTGTGAACGAAGACTCAAATCTAGTTGCTAGTAAGAGCTAGAATAGACCTCACAGATTTAATTGCTGAATACTACCAATACTAGTACACCAATACTAGGTCTATCCTATTGATTCAACAGATCTACTCTAGTTGGGACTAGACATTGGATTTAGGTTCAGACATCCTTCAAATCAGCAACAAATTGACCAGGTGCACTTTTAAGCACCTTTGAGCAAGGCAGATAAAAATGTTGAGTTCCTGTACGGTCTTGATTCCAGGAACATTAATTTATTCTTCCTAAAATAAATGGACATTTTTGTTGATAACAAGCAATAATGAAACGAAAGAAAAAGATGACATGAAGAGGAGAAATCATCAATCACTATAGTGTGACCAATCACTATAGTGTAGCAAAAACATTCATTATGATGCTGGCAGCATGTCAGAGTGGAAGGTCAGACAGGTGGGTCCTTTATGCTATCAATTTTTCCCAGTTCACTAGCTAACTAACCTGTTTGTTTGTTTAGTATATTTATTTTTTTAATTAATAAATTTATTTGTTACACAAAACATACACAAAAATACATTCATACATACATTCATACTCCAACAAACAAAAACAATTACAAAAACAACTACTAACACATCTTCCTTTCTTCTAATTCTTCATACTTTCACTTAAATTTTAACATAGCTTCCTGTATGATTGTGTACCTTAATTTTGACATTAATTTGTAACCAAACAAGTACCCTTATTATATATATATATATATATATATATATTAGAACAAATCTTAATTAGAGTCATCTTTTAATACTTAATAAATTCAAACATTTGACTATTATCTTCACCATAAACTAAATAGAACTTAGTTCCATCTCTTCTATTGTCCATTGTTGTTGTTTATTATTATTATTATTATTATTTTCTGATTCCCAAAATTGTATGAAACATTGCCAATCATTTTCCACCTCTTCTTCTGATTTCCCCTTTAACAACACTGTTAATATATCCATTTGATAGGCATCCCATATTTTTTCCTTCCATTCAGCGTTACTCGGTATTTTCTTTTGCTTCCACTCTCTAGCATATACGATTCTTGCTGAGGAGACCATATATAAAATAATACGCTTGTATTTTTTCTCAGTTTTCTTATCAAGACCACTTATCATGTTCAGCAAAAATAATGTTGGTTCATATTCAATCTTTATTTTTAAAATGTCCGAAATGAGTTTGTGTATTCTTTTCCAATATCTCTGTGCTTCTTTACAATCCTACCATAGGTGGATTGTTTAGTATATTTATACCCTCTCCTCCAACCACAAAAGTGCTCAGAGTGACGTATAGTTAGTTTAACAGTTCCCTGCCCTCAGCTTTACAATCAAAATTAGAGACCAAAAAAAGAGTCTGGCAGCAGAACATCACTTTTGGGTGTGGACTGCAGCAGGTGGCACTCTAAGGGGAGGTAACACCACTGCTCCCCTAACATCTGCCTTTGGGCAAAAACAAGCTATGCCATTCATCTAGGTTCCTTTAAAACACTGGAGCTCGGTGGAAATGATGGTGTGAGTGGGATGAGAGAGTCCTCAGGTTTTTACTTTTTTTTTCAAAATTTAAAATTTGACATTTATTTAAATATTTTAATTCTTTCTAAATTTTCTTTAAAAACATCACATCTGAACAAGCTTTCACTTTAACCACATGAACCCATCTAAATGTAAATACATTTAGGCTGTGTTTATGATATTGCAATTTGAAAGCATAATTTTAATTTTGTTGTGGTTGTGTGTTCCAAGTCATTTCTGACTCATGGCGACCCTAAGGCAAACCTATAATGGGTTTTTCATGGCAAGGTTTGTTCAGCGGAGGCTCACCATTGCCTTCCCCTGAGGCTGAGAGAGAGAGTAACTTGCCCAAGGGGGGTTGCAGACTGCCAGAAATAGTGTGAATTCAGTCCACTTTTAGGGTTAGGGTTAGTGCTAGGGAATCATGGGAACTGTTATTTTTCTGAGACATTGAGCCTTCTCTGTCAGACAACTCTGATGCCACAATAAAATACAGTTCCCATGGTTCCCTAACTCTAACCCTAACCCTAAAAGTGGACTGAATTCACACTATTTCTGGCAGTCTGCAACCCCCCCCCCCCAAGTTACCTAATGGGTTTCATGGTTGAATAAGAAATCAGACTTTGGTTTCCATAGTTGGAGTCAAACATTCACACTACTACACCACTTTTGCTAGTTGTAAATGTCACTATTATTGTCATAACATTCCGTGATATGATTTACAAGTAATGTTAGTACAAAAACATTGCTAAGGGTTCCCTCTGGTGTGTATGAGAGGAAGTCGGGGGGGTGACATCATGAGTTACCACACTAGGTGATGCCAACCTTAGTGATGTCACTGTGTAGCGGGATGAGAATCAGAGAGTTGGAAGAGACCACAAGGACCACCCAGTGCAACCCTCTGCCATACAGGAATGCACAGTCAAAAGAGAATTAAGTTGAGCAGTTCCTAGCTGTTCTCCTTCCACCTCAGAAGTCACAAGAGTGGTAATTAAAATGGAGGAACACATGATGAAGCTGTTCTCTCCCTCACAGGCCAGAGTAGTGGCATTTGGAATGGAGCAAGCTGCTCTCACCAGTTGCCATAGCCCAGGCACAATGGTGCTTTTCTGCTCTCACCCTCACGGGCCAAAGCAATGGCAGCTGGAACATGAAGGGAGGGACTCTCAGTGGTTTCTGGAGCCTCATACAGTAGTTAATGGCATTAAGGGGTGCATGTAGAGCAATAATAAGCAAGGAAGTTACACACAAGCCATGCCATCATCTGTCAGCACATCCATAGCCAAAACAGTGTTTGTTTGCCATGTGAAAAGAAAGGAGGAAAAATCCTCGGAGTACATGCTGTGTTAACTCCTGGCCCAATCTCTATATTTATTTTGTATTTCTGGAGTACAGATGAACAAGATAGCTGATTAAAGCCCAGGAAATGAGACCAAGATATATTAACTTTGTGTGTCTTCCTTTCATGCTTCTCAGAGTAGGGGGAGTTTATTTGACAGGTAAACAAAGAAGCCCCAAATGTGTGTGTGTGTGTGTTTTGTTTTGTTTTTTTCAAATGGAAAGCAACATCCAGAGGCTATAAAATACAGAGGATGTGAAATGAAGTGGGGTCCTCTTATGCTGCTTGCCCACGTCTTGGCTCAGAAGTTCCACTCCATATTACTCCCTGCTGCATTTTTGCAAAATATAAACACCATTATTTTACTAATCAGGTATCTGGTAGATTTTGAGGATGGGAAAGTTAGTGGGGAATGGATTGAATGCTCACCCTAACCACTACCACCACTATCACCATCATGACCATCTGAGCTCTTCTGTTTAAACTCTTCTTTCCTGGAGTTGCGTTCATATTTTAAAAAATTGTTAGTGTGGCAGCTGCTGCTCCCCCCTTCATATTCTTATTTCCAGTTTCTTCCTGCTCATAGAGTCCTCCAAATCTCTCCTCAGTCCAAAGGTGGAGTACAGTTAAAACAAATGCACACACATCCCTACATACCTCTAAATGCCATTCTGTTTTCTTTGCCTTGGCTCTTTAGGGCAACTCCAGAGGTGTAGCTATGTGAGGTGGCAAATGTGTGTATTCCCTCCCCCCAAAATTAAGTATGCGGCACCTCATGAACTTTTCCTTCACTCTCCAAATTTCTAACATTGCCGCAAATTAAAATGTCAGTTGAGCCTTTAAAACTACAGTTTATGCATCCAAAAACCAGAGGCAGGCAAAATTAGCAAGGGTATGCCAACATAATAAAATAGAAGAGTTTTAGATGCAAGTGCCTATCAGTGTCACATTCCCTACAATGGTAGAAATCTGGGGACTGAAGGAAAATTTCATTGGAGGGGCAGAATTCTTATTTAAGTGGCAATGCCCTCATTCCCTCCCCACAATAGCTACACCTGGGCTCCTCTAGAATGATGTGAAATCTTCCATGTCAGTGGAGTGCTATATCTGTTTTGGGCTTTAGTCCAAAGGAGCTGCCTGAGGTGCTGAACCTGATCTCCAAAGTAGATGAGGTTCAGCACATTGGATAAGTTTCTGTAATGTCTGGACCAGGGGTAGGCAACCTAAGGCCCGGGGGCCAGATGCGGCCCCTCGAGGCCTTTGGACCGGCCCCAGGCCGGTCCTGCCGCCGTCCCTGCCGCCATCCCCTGCAGCCACTGCCGCCACCGCCCACCATGATGCTATTGATTATTGTTGTTATTACTTGTTCTTGGGGTTTTCTTGGCAAAATCTCCACAGGGGTTTTGCCATGGCTTTTCTGGGGCTGAGAGAGTGTGCATGCATTTTTTTTTTATTTTTTAATATTTATTTATTTATTTATGGTGCTTTGGCCCCCCAATTGTCTGAGGGACAGCAACCCGGCCCCTGGCTCAAAAAGGTTGCCTACCCCTGGTCTGAACTAAAATTGGAAACAGATTCACCACCCCACTGACATGGAAGCCACTCAGTACCATTGCTCTTCCATAGTTTTCATAGGAGGTTATGCCATCCACAAATTAGGGATGCAATTATTCACTTAGATTTTTCTTGAGGGACACAACAAGTAATTTTAACAATGCTCTGCCTCCTGCAAGAAAATCTTTGAAAACCATGCAGTTTTCTAAGCTTATTACAATTCAGGGCATATTGTGTGCAAAATTCACAAGTGAATTTGCACAGGGAAAAACATTTTTTGTGTAGGAAACGGTATTTTTTGCAGAAATATTATTTCCTGTGCACAAAGTACAGTTTCCTACACAGAAGGTGTTGTTTTGTATGTAAATCTACCACATGCTAATTTTATATGATTAATGCCCCAGTTTTTCAGTATTTTGTGTTCAAGAAATGTCTGTGGTGAAAAGAGGCCCTGTATGTGGCTGGATTCTATCCAGACTTGGCTCCATTTCCCAGTGCAGCAATAACAGTAGTGCTACCACAAAGCCCTTCTTTGCAGATTTAATCCCCCTTTCCTTTTTTGGGTTCCTGAGGATGTAAGGTCTCAGCACCCTCTCCCTTATGTTTTCTGGGGAAACAGGATAATATTTACAGGGTTTCTGGTATACTGTGTCATGGAGATGTGCAACCAGAGTTTCCATCCCCCCTCCCATGGTTTGTCTCTAAAGGAAGAGTGCAGGCTTTTTTAAAATGGGAACTCTTTACAGATTGAGTTTCCCTTATCCAGCATTCCAAAATGCAAAGTATTGCAAAAACCGAAACCCTTTTTCATGAGTGTCTGGGATAGTGACACCTTTCCTTTCTGATGTTTCAGTGTACACAAACTTTGTTTCATGCACAAAATTATTAAAAACATTAGGTTTAGATTACATATATAAGGTGTATATGAGACCTAGGTGAATTTGTATTTAGACTTGAATCCCATCTCCACACTCAGAGGATGGCAATGGCAAATACCCTTTGAAGAAACTTGTGAAGAAAAGCCTGTGATAGAGTAGCCATGAGTCAGAAATAACCTGAAGGCAAACAACACACATGCACACCTCTAAGGTATTTTATTATGTGTGTATATGCAAATACAGGTACTCCAAAATCCCCAAAACATTCCAAAATAATAGGATACCTCATTTCCAGGCATTTTGGATAAAGGAGACTCAACCTGTAATAACAAAAAGAAAACGTAATGTATATTTAGGAAAATATCATAACAAGATGGTATACCCAGTAAATACAACAGACTTAAAGCCAGTTTTCCCTGACTCCTTCCTTCTGGTTGCCAGTATAACCACCAAGGTAAATAGGCCCAGATGTCAAACAAGGCATTCTACAACTCCACTGGCTGCCATCAATCTGTTTCAAAAAATTGAAAAACCTGGCTCAACTTTTCAGTATTTTCCCTGAGATTTCTAAAACAAGCAAGGTCAAATTTGCCTAGGATAATTCAAGAATTGAGAAAATTCTCATCAGGCCAGTCTCATCAGGGTTTCTTGATACTCAAAAATCATGTTTTTCAACTTCTTTGCGAATATTTTCAAATGCTCTTTCCATCCCTACCTCAGACACAAACTCTGGTTACTGTGTTCATTTGCATCTCAGTGACCTATACTTAATCTCTTTACTTGCAGGGGAGAGGGGTTGGTAAGAAAATGTCCTGTTTTTCCATTTAAAGTGGCTTGTCCCAACCTTGGAAACAAATTGATCCCTTTTAAAGCCTGCTTGGAGAAGTAGGATTCACTGCTGCTGTTCAGTACTGACGTATGTAGAGGCTTGTTGAAGAGGCTAAATTCTCTGAGCTACTCTTAAGGCTGTGCTGCATGGAATGTGAGCCACTAGTCATCTGAGATTTTGAAAGAAAGAAAATTAATACCCTTCTCTTTTTTTTAAAGAAAAAAAAAGTAATTCCAAATAATCCAACAGATTCATTCCCTTCCAGCTTTTCGGTGGACTGTAAAGACTTTGGTATTCACACAGGCAATGAATTAATAACTTCTTTGTGTTGATTTTAATTGATTTTATTGCTAGTGTTTGGTTATAATTTGAATTATATTCATATTCATATTCTTCTATTCTGAGTGCAGTTTTATGTAAAAAAGTAGAACAGTAAAATGAAATAGATAAATGAATAGTCACTGGAGGGGGAAGACCAACCCTTGATGTGCATACATTGTTCTATATTCAGAATTCAGGTCTTCCATAGGATAAAATAAGGGCTGGAGTCCTGTTGTTGTTATAATCTTGAAGTTCTCTTTCACATATGGCTGTACTTTTCTCGTCATTGTACAATGGATATACTTAGTTCATGGTTGCATAAAAGGAGTTGCACAAGTGTAGCCATTTCACATGGGACTACATCTTGTTGTTAGTCTCAACTAGAGTAGAGCCACAGAACCAACTGGATTTGCCTATGTGTTCAATTCAGGCATTGAAAGAATGGGTCTACTCTAATTGGGACTAACTAACAGGATGCCTGTCATGGAGTCATGCATATTCTTGGATAGGGCATAACTGTTTCTAATACCTTCAGTGTACCATTTCTTTTACTGGGATTGCAGAAACAGCCATTGTGCTTTCCCCATTGCACAACCGGACAGTAAGCAAGAGCACAGGAAAATAAAGAGGTGGTTGCACCATGTTGGTATTCAGCAGAAGGATAGCATAGTACAACCACTGTGTAATTATGTGAATGCAGATTTCTCATACACAAGCAAGGTTTTAAAATTTAAAAGGTGTTTTAAAATTATTTATTATTAGGATTAGCAATTTGTATTTTATTATGAAGATGACTGTTTTAACATGAAGAGTCTCTTTCTTGACAGGGGCTCGTGTTTCTTCTAACCATCACCTGGAACGAAACTGGCTAGGATGTGAATTGTAACCAGCCCTGCGTGAAGTTTTACTTTGCACTCAATACAAATGCTCACTGAAGCCAGTGGGAGACTTTCAGTTTATGAAAGTTGTTAGATTGGGCCTGGAGAGAGGATAGATCTTCAAATTGTTCCTTAGACTCAAATTTTCTTCACCTCTTAAGAAATCAGTCAGAAAATACTGGATTGCTTTTACACAATAGGTTGGTTCTGAAGGGGCTTTTCTGTTCCTAGAATGGTGTTTTTATGCCACATGCTGGAGTGTTGTGTGAGAAATATGAACCTTAATCCAAATCTGTTACAAGGAACTGCTATAGAATTGACTTGTAATAGCGCTGCATAGACTTTTCTACTAACACATCTGCATGTTGGTGGTTCCAGTAGTGTTGGTGGAACAATATTTTCATTCTTCTCTTAGTTCCCATGAGCTAATCATAGTTATAATTGCAGGAAGATTTCAACAGTATTTAATTATATAATGTATTGTATTTAAATAATTCATAATTTTTAATTTTTAAAAATGTATTAGCATTAGGAACTGTCCACCCACAGTATTTTGAAGGAAGCACACTGCTGGGCCTCATTTGCAATCTCAAACTGCCTTCCAGCTTCTTGCTTTGAAGAAGGGATTATTACTGGGAGTAGATAAAATCATAACACCTTTTATCTATATTGTGCTTGTTTTCATTTTGGAAACCACCTTCAAGGGAGAAAGGAGAGAGAAAAAATAAAGCTAGTGATTTTTTTAAAAATTTAAAATAAACAAATTCTTGATTAAATGTATTTTTATATTCTCCAGTGTGATCTACCCTGGTAACATCAGTCTCACTTTGTAAATCTCACTTATATACAGTTTGGAACCAGATTAAAAACTGTCAACTTCTAGTTTACTGGTTCAAAAACAGCCCAGAAGAGCACAAAACAATTGCTTTTAAAAATGTATATAAGGGAAAGACAACGTAATAATCAGGCAGTATGAGGTAAGGAATACTCAGATTTAGTTTTTGCCAATTCCTTCCTCTGAAATATAGCCTTCAGCATTGCTATTCATTGGTGGTCTCCCATCCAAGTACTAACTCTAACCCCACTTAGCTTCCAAGATGAGACAGAATATAATGTTTTCAGGTTATTTAGGGATCTCAGAGTAGCAGAGGGGTGAGGCTGCATAACCTGTGAGCCACACTCTGCTCAGCCCTAAGTTAGACACAATACAAACCAACATGTCAAAGTTTGTAGTTTGCTTCCACTAGGATAGGTTGGTTGGTTGATTTAATACTACACCTTTCTCATGGCAAGAGATCTAAAGCAGCTTGTCTTTCTTGTGTGCTTTAAAGTAATTTCCAGTTTATGACTACCCTAAGGTAACTCTAATACAGAGTTTTCTTGGCAAGAGTTATTTGGATAGGGGTTGCCTTTGCCTTTCTCGGAGGGTGAGAGAGTGTGACTTGCTGATGGTCACCCAATATGTTTCTGTGGTTGAGCAGGAATTTGATTCCTGCTCTGCTGGAGTCTAGTCCAACACTCAAGCCACATCATCACAGTAGCTCTCTACAAGGCATCTTACAATGGTGAAAAACAAGATTAGCTGAACACCTGACAATTAAAATTGAAACACAATTATCACATGAAAACTATTAAATTTGAAAAAGTATAAAATAATGTTAAACACAACAGAGTTAAAAATGAAGCACACACACCTCATACAGACACATGCACCCTTCTCTAGAACCAATTAATCATCAAATGTTTGTTTGAATTGTTCTTAACTGCCTTTGAGTCGACCACAACTCATGGCGACCCTGTAGATGAGACATATCCAAGGCCTTCTGTCCTCCACTGTTCTGCTGAATCCAGCCACCTGGTGTGGGGTCTTCCATTATTTCCTAGCAATATGGTCATTTCTAATGAATTGTACCTTCTTATGATGTGGCCAAAGTGCGACGGCCTCAATTTGATCATCTTGGCTTCCAAGGAGATGTCAGGATTGATCTGTTCTTGGACCCATTTGCTTGGCTTTTTGGCTATCTATGGTATCCTCAGCACTCTTCTGCAAGAGCCCATCTCAAATGAATTGATTTTCTTTTTATCAGCTTTTTTCACTGTCCAACTCCCACATCCATACATGGTGATGGGGAATACAGTGGTTTGAATAACAGGGTTTTTTTGCCTGTCTATGAACGGAGAGCAGAAAGGAATTAGCCTAGCCTCCTGTGGGAACAGCAACTGAGAAGAGTCTCTCCTGTGTCCTCACCAGACAGGTCTGCAATGGTGGCAACCAGGACTGAGATAAAGCCCTCTGCTGAGGATCTTAAGACTCTGTTAGGTTTGTATAGGGAGATATGGACAGGGTGACCAGATGTCTCCTTTCCCAGGACATGTCCTACATTTTAGCCTTCTATCCAGGAGGAATTCCAAAATGTCCTCCATTTGGAGCATGACTAAGAAGCATGTATTTATATTTATGTGAGTGTTGTTAGCTTTTATGGTGGGGTGTCCTACATTTTTTCTTGGATGTCCTACATTTTGCACTGCCTTCTCCTCCTTTGCAGTTAGGACATGTGGTCATGCTGGATATGGTCTTTCAGATAGGCTGAACCTAAGCCCTATATCAGAAGTTGTTTTAGTTATTTCTCCTTCTTGGCTCTTGTCACTGCCCTGCTTGATTTTGATTTTGTACTCTTGTTTGTTTTCTCTCCACAAGTTTTAATGGATACATGATTTAATACTTTTTTAGGGGTGGGTGGGTTCTGGGGATTTTAGATTGTATTTTTAGGATGAATTATATTGTATGAATTTTAATTGTTGTAAGCTGCCCCGATTGGTTGACAGAGGGGCGGGGTACAAATAATGTATTATTATTATTATTATTATTATTATTATTATTATTATTATTTATAGGTCATAGCCAGCATTTTGAATTGTCCAGGGAAATGAACCAGAAGTAACTGGTGAAGAAACATACCTGTTTTATTACGTTTTGCTTTCCCTGTAGAACCTGTGTGGAAATCTCGGTTTGTTATATCCAGCAAAGATTAGCGGTTAATGATATGCAATCATTGGTTGTAGGATATTGCATGTATTCTTTTATTTAGCTTTGGCTGCTATTAATCATATTCCAAAATGTAGAAAACATTTTAGAAATCACCAAATGGCCATGAAAAGCAAGGTTGCTAGCTGAAATGACGTCACAGGGTAACATCTAATCCCCCCCCCAAAAAAACCCACAAGAAATTAAATTGGTGTTTATTACTGTAATTTTAGGCACCGTATCTGGATTAATGTGTGCTGTTTGTAATAGGTAAAATTAAAAGCATTCAAATAACTACAAATAGGTGTAAAATATTATTGTCCAAGGGGAGAGGGAAGGCATTAAGCATTTATCTCCTCATGCCGTTTCAAATAAAAAAGAAATATATCCTGCAGTTTCAGTCTATAGAACACGCCTTATGTGACATTCAAAGTGATTTGTTTATCAGTGTGTTAATTTTCAAGAAATTGTCCAAGAAAATTGAAATTGTATTTCTGGAAATTGTAATTTAGAAATGTGCTAGGCATTAGCTATTAGAAATCCCTTACACCCTTCCCAGAACTGATATCCCCAGTGTGAGAATGTTTGGGCCTTTACAGACTGCCAGAAATAATGCAACTTGAGTCCACTTTAACTGCCCTGGCTCAGTGCTAGGGAATCATGGGAACTGTAGTTTATTGTGGCGCCAGAGCTCTCTGACAGAGAAGGCTCAATGTCTCAGAAAAAACTACAATTCCCACGATCCCCTAGCACTAAGCCAGAACAGTTAAAGTGGATTCAAGTTGCATTATTTCTGGCAGTCTGTAAAGGCCCTTTGTTAAAATAGGATGTCTTTCTCAAAGAGGGGAGTTGATCTGTGCATAGTTGTCTTCTAAAAACAGTACTCACCAACAGGTGATTCAGGCTGCATACGCACTGGAAAATTAATCTGGTTTGACACCACTTTAACTGCCATGGCTCCATGCTATGGAATTCTGGGAAGTGTAGTTGATGGCAGTTAAAGTGGTGTCAAACCGAATTATTTCATCAGTGTGGATGCAGCTTCAGACAACTTCAGCTGACGTTCCATACCCTCCAACTGTCTCAGTTTGTCAGGGACAGTCCTGATTAATCCTCTGTTGTCTCACTTTTATGGCTGCTCTTAAAAGTCCCAGTTTCTATCTCTCTCACTCACTTTCCCTCTTTGTCTTCAGTTTACTTTAGATGCTGCAAACCGAGTTCAAACTTCAAGAGTAGTTTCTACTCAATTAACTCAGCAGGGGAAAGATGAGAAAGGGGGACAGAATCCTACCCTTCCCTTTAAACATAGGCAAAAACAGACTGATGCAGCCTCTCCTAGGTTGTATGTTCTTCCTCATTCATAAACTTTGCCATCTTGACCACACTCTGATGTTGTTTGACTACATGTGTCCTGGTTTTCATCAGTGAAATGATGGAAGGTATGTTTATGGGTTTATGTTTATCCTTGTGGCCAAAACCAGACCAGGAATTGTGGCACAGACCACAAGCTGCTCATAACAAAAATCAGAGTTAAGCTGAAAAAAAAAGCAAAAACCATAATTATACCAAAATATGACCTGAATAACATTTCAAATTAATTCAAGGACAATGTAAGAAACAGATTTGAACTATTCAGTCAGTTTCTGCTAGGAAGGAGAAGGAAAGCAGTTCCTGAGCAGCCATATTGAGTGGTTGAGTGTTTAAATTCTTTTTAAAAACACTTGGGGAGAGTGTGACTGTTGCTGAGCTAGCCAATTAGCTCTATACAACTCCTCCCAGAGGCGCCCACCTAATGGCGCACAATTCTTTTTCATAGGACAAGGGAAAGCACAACACAGGTGGACAGGGGGCTTTGACCTTTCTCTTTACAGGTTATTATTATTATTATTATTATTATTATTATTATTTAAAGGGCTTTGAGGTTGTTGTTTTTTGCTCAGAGGGAGAGAGACAGAGACAGAGACTTGCCTCCAGAATAAGGTAGCATCTAAGAGCTCTCTGTAGAGTTAGAAATCCAGTTGATTGAGCTCACTGACAGAGCCTAGTGAAAAGACCAAGAGCACAGGGGCCCTTTACGTGGGTTTTTCCCAGGAGACTTTTTGAGGGAGAAGCCCACAGTCCTCTTCCAGTGCTTACTTCAGATTTCTCAGTATGGACACTGAGGGAGTTGCTGCAGTCACCTGCAACACTTGTGGGCAACACTTCTTGCCATGAGATGTGGGGAACTTCACCTGCATCAAGTGCAAGTTCATAGACCTCCTGGAAGAGAAAGTCAAGCAGCTGGAGGCCCAAGTAGCTACGCTTCAGCATATTAGGGAGCAAGAAGTTTTCCTGGACAGGGCGGAAAGAATGGTCTTGGATGGGGACCACACAGAGGAAGTGGTTGAGGAGGAGGTCGCTTCATGCACAAAGGAGGTAGACAGCTGGAGGAACGTCACACACAGAAGTAGGGAAACCAGGGATCGTTCTGGGAGCTTGCAGCTACAGAATCAATTTGAAGCTCTCTCCCTTATCAAGGATGAAGAGGAAGAGCAGCAGGTACAGTCCTCAGGGACAGTGCAGGGGACCCTAAGAGTACCACCACAGGGAACAGCAACTGCTAAGCCTCCGAGGAGGTGTGTGCTGGTGGTTGGGGACTCCTTGTTGAGGGGTACAGAAGTAGTGGTTTGTGGGCCTGGCAAGATGTCCCAGGAGGTCTTTTGTCTCCCTGGGGCAACAATCCGTGATGCGACAGTGAGACTGACAAGACTTGTCAAGCCTACTGACCATTACCCCTTCCTCTTGGTCCACGTGGGAACCAATGATACTGCAAGGCATAGTCTTCAGACTATCAGAAGGGATTATGAGGCTTTGGGCAGGAAGCTGAAAGAGCTGGGTGCACAGATTGTTATCGCATCTCTTCTCCCAGTTGAAGGGCATGGTCCAGGAAGGGAGAGAGGAAGATAACAGACGTAAATAACTGGCTCCGTAGATCGTGCCACCAAGAACAATTTGGATTCTTGGATCACAGGCTGAGGTTCCATGAGGGTGGACTTCTAGCAAGAGATGGGCTGCATCTCACACCAGTTGGCAGAAGCATTTTTGCCAATAGTCTCAAACATTTGATCAGGAGGGCTTTAAACTGAGTCATGTTGGGGAGGGAGACAGTATCTTGGAAGGTCTCTTGGAAGGCAGGAGTACATCATGGGCTGGAGAGAATAGTAAAAGTGTTATAGAGGGAACAAGGCAAATGATGCAAGGGCACAACAGTGGAAGGAAAAAAACTCACACAGGCGGCAATTGGAAAGGACAAATGCTCTTAGATGTCTCTACACTAATGCAGAGAGCATGGGGAATAAACAAGATGAAGTTGAACTCCTGGCACAAAAAACCCAAATATAATATAATAGGCATCACTGAAACCTGTTGGGATGAGTCTCATGATTGGAATGTAGGAATAGAGGGGTATAACCTTTTTAAGAGAAATAGGGCAAACAGGAAAGAAGGAGGAATAGCATTATATGTCAGGGTTATTTACACCAGTAAAGAAGTGCAGAACTTCAATCCTGGAAGCCAGATGGAGAGCATCTGGATCAAAATTAAAGGGGTGGGAAACAACAGGGATGTTATTGTGGCAGTCTACTACAGACTCCCCAAGTCAGATGGAGGAATTGGATGATGGCTTTCTAAAACAGATGACCACACACTCAGAAAGGGATGGGTGACTTCAACAATCCTGATATTTGCTGGAAGTCAAACTCAGGCAAAACTTCAAGGTCTAACAAATTCCTTACTTGCGTCAAAGATAATTTCATTTTCCAAAAGGTGGAAAAGGAAACAAGAGGTTCTGCTATTTTAGATTTGATCCTAACCAACAGGTATGGCCTGGTTAATGTGGTGCAAGTGGTGGGATCCGTAAGTGGGAGTGATCATGTTCTCCTGGAATTTGTTATACAGTGGAAAGGAGAAGCCAGGCATAGTCAAACACACGTTCTAGACTTTAGGAGAGCTGATTTCAGTAAACCTAGGGAAATACTGGGGGTGGTCCTGTGGTCAGGAATACTAAAAGAAAAGAGAGTTCAGGACAGATGGGAATTTCTCAAAAAGAAGATACTGAAGGCACAATTTAAAACAGTTCCAATGAGAAGGAAGAATGGGAGGTGTCTCAAGAAACCAGGATAGATGACTAAGGAAGTTACAACTGAGTTAAGTTTTAAATGGAACATGTATAAGAAATGGAAAAAAGGGGAAATCACCAAAGAGGAATTCAAACAAATAGTGAGCACATGTAGGAGTAAAGTCAGAAAAGCTAAAGCGCAGAATGAACTCAGGCTTTCTAAAGAGGTTAACAACAAAAAAGGATTTATTGGGTATGTCCGTAGCAAAAGGAAGAAGAAAATAGTGTGCGGCTGCCCCAACCTCACACCGAGGACATCCTGGCACCGCGTGCCATTACACATGGCACACGGCATCAGGACATTTTGACACACTGCACCGGAAGGGGCGGTAAAGAGCCGCACGCTGGCTCTTAGGGCGGGCTTTTGCCGCCCGTAAAAGGAATGGCATTGTGCCACTCTTTTTCAGGCGGCAAAAGGGAGGATCGGTGCTGCACGGTGCATCAGCCTCGGCCTTGATCCTCCGGTTCCTGGGTCGGCTCTCCGCCACCCCTTTGAACCCATCTGCAGAGGCCCCTACTCAACAGCTTCTTTGCCTCAGTCTTCCAGAAAAAGAAAGGAGTGCTCAACCTGAGGAAAATGAAGCAGAGGACACAACAGGAGAAATGCAGCACAAAATAAGTAAAGAGGTAGTACAGGAATACCTGGTTAATCTGAATGAATATAAGTCTCCAGGACCAGATGAACTGCATCATGTTTATTAAAAGAATTGGCAAATGTAATATTGGAGCCATTGGCAATAATTTTTGAGAACTCCTGCAGAACAGAAGTCTCAGCAGACTGGAGGAGGGCAAAAGTTGTCCCCATCTTCAGAAAGGGGAAAAAAGAGGATCCCAACAATTATCGTCCAGTTTGACATTAATACCAGGAAAGAATCTAGAGCAGATCATTAAACAGAGAGTTTGTGAACATCTAGAAGGGAATGCCATAATCACAAAAAGTCAACATGGGTTTCAGAGAAACAAATCATGCCATAAAAATCTGATCTCTTTTTATATATATATAGAATTACCAGCTTGGTAGATGAAGGGAATGCTGTGGATATAGCCTATCTTGATTTCAGTAAGGCCAGTAAGATAAGGTTCCCCATGACATTATGGCAAACAAGCTACTAAAATGTGGGATAGACAAGGTAACTGTTACATGGATTTGTAATTGGTTGACTGGCAAAACCCAAAGGGTACTCAACAATGGGTCCTTTTCATCCTGGAGATAAGTGACCAGTGGGGTGCAACAGGGTTCTGTCCTGGGCCCAGTGCTCTTCAACATCTTTCTCAATGATTTGGATGAAGGAATAGGGGGCATGCTTCTCAAATTTGCAGATGACACCAAATTAGGGGGATAGCTAATACCCCAGAGGACAGGATGAAAATTCAAAATGACCTTAATAGATTAGAAAGCTGGACCAAAGCTAACAAAATGAATTTCAACATAGAGAAATGTAAAGTACTGCACTTAGGACAAAAAAATTAAAATGCATAGATATAAGAAGGGGGACACCTAGCTTCATGAGACTACATGTGAAAGGGATCTAGAAGTCCTAGTAGACCACAAGTTGAACATGAGTCAACAATGTGATGCCACAGCTACAAAGGCCAATGCAATTTTAGGCTGCATTAGTAGAAGTATAGTATCTAGATCAAGGGGAGTAATAGTGCCACTGTATTCTTCTTTGGTAGGCCCCACCTGGAATACTGTGTCCAGTTCTGGGCACCACAATTCAAAAAGGATGTTGAAAAACTGGAGTGTGTCCAGAGGAGGGCAACTAAAATGGTGAAGGGTCTGGAAACCATGCCCTACGAGAAACGACTTAGGGAATTGGGTATGTTTAGCCTGGAGAAGAGATGGCTAAGAGGGGATATGATAGCCCTGTTAAATATTTGAAGGGATATCATATTGAGGAGGGCACTAGCTTGTTTTCTGCTGCCCCAGAGAACAGGACCCGGAACAATGGATGCAAGCTGCAGGGAAAGAGACTCCACCTTAATATTAGGAGGAACTTCCTGACAGTGAGAGCTGTTTGACAGTGGAACACACTCCCTCAGTGTGTGGTGGAGTCTCCTTCTTTGGAGGTCTTTAAACAGAGGCTGGATGGCCATCTGCAGGGATGCTTTGATTTTGAGTTCCTGCATGGCAGGGGGTTGGACTAGATGGCCCTTATGGTCTCTTCCAACTCTATGATTCTATGATTGACTACAATTGACTGGGAACCTGAAGAACTGTGGACATAAGTCAAAGATATAATTAAAGACGAATGCAAGAAAACACTAACAGTGACCAAAAGGAAAGATAAGAAACAATGGATGACAGATGAAACATTTCATGCAATAAAAGAAAAAAGAAAAGCAAAAGCAAAGGTAGATAGTAACAAAACCAGAAGTATGAACACAACTGTACAACGTCTGACACAGGATAAGGAGAAATACTACAATGACCAATGCAGAAAAATAGAAGATAACAAAAAAGAAAAAAAAGGGGGGGGGAGGGGGTTAGAACAAGAGACCTCTATCAAAAAATCCAAGAAAATAAAGCCAAGTTCAAACCAAGGGCAGGAATGCTCTATGGAGAAAAAAAGAACACAATACAGGAAGAAAAATATATAAAAAGAGGCTGGAGGCAATATACATAAGAGTTATACAAAAGAGATGAGAGAATGAATGATATTTGGAAGTAGAATCTGCAATAAAGGAAATGAGAAAAAATAAATCACTGGGAACAGATTATGTCCCAATTGAACTGCTACAGTGCCTACAGACAGATGCAACTTTAGTGCTAGCTGAAATATGCCAAGAAATATGGAAAACAAAGTGATGGCCAACAGACTGGAAACACTCAATATACATACCAATCCACAAGAAAGGAAATACAAAAGACTGCAGCAACTATAGGACAATAGCACTAATCTCGCATGCAAGTAAAATAATGCTCAAAATTATGCAGCATAGACTCCAACTATACATGGAGAAAGAAATTCCAGAGGTGCAAGCAAGGAAGGGGCACTAAAGACCACATTGTAAACATATGATGGCTAATGGAGCACACCAAAGAATTCAAAAAAAGAATTAGCATGTGTTTCATAGACATAGACATAGGCAAAGCATTTGATTGTATAGATCACAAAAATTATGAAATGCACTCAAAGACATGGGGGTGCCACTACATCTCATAGTTCTGATAAGGAATCTGTACCAAGGACAAGAGGCCACTGTCAGAACAGAATTCGGGAAAACAGAGTGGTTCCCAATAGGCAAAGGGGTCAGGCAAGGCTGCATCCTGTCACCCTACTTGTTTAACTTATATGCTGTAAACATCAGAAGAAAATCAGAATTATAATCAGAAAAAGGAGTAGTTAAGATAGGAGGAAGCAATATTAACAACCTAAGATATACAGATGACAACATAATATTAGCAGAAGACATTCAGAAATTGGAACAGTTAATAAGAAAGATCAAAGATGAAAGTGCAAAGGCAGGTCTGATGCTGAACATAAAGAAAACAAAAATAATGAGCACAGAAGAAATACACAAATTCAATCTAGACAATGAGGAAATTGAAATAGTTAAAGAATTCCAATATCTAGGATCAAACATTGACCTGAATGGAGACTGCAGTCAAGAAATAAGAATAGGAATGGAAAGGGCAGCTATGAAAGAACTGAAGAGATACTGAAGAGCAAAGACATACAACTGAGCACTAAAGTCAGAATCGTTCAGGCCATTGTATTCCCAATTACCATGTATGGATGAGAGAGGTGGACAGTGAAGGAAGCAGAAAGAAAGAAAATCAAATCAATTGAAATGTTGTGCTGGAGAAGAGTACTTAGGATACCATGGACAGCCAAGAAGACAAATAGGTTCTTGAACAGATCAGACCAGGGCTCTCCTTGGAAGCATACCCCCTAAGCAGACAGCAGGGAAGGGGAGGGGCAGCCGCACGATCGGTGCCCCAACCCCTTCCCCAGGTCGTCCTCGGAGCAGCCGGCCCTCTGCACGGTCGGCGCTCCGAGGAGGACCTCCCGCCGCAGCATTTGCATGCGCTGCGGCGGAAGAGTTGGCGAAGGTGCGCCGCAGCCTTTTGCAGCGCACCTTCGCCGACTTGTGAAAGGAGCGCCAATTTAGCGCGCCTTTCAGGGGCGGCGAAGCTGCGCTGCGGGACCGAGGCGTGGGGATGCCTCGGTCCCGCGGCGCAGCTTCCTGGGGTGGCCCATGGCTTCCCGTCTGCTTCCCCCCCATAGATGATTAAGTTGAGACTATTGTACTTTGACCACATAATGAGAAGGTACGGATCACTATAAAAAACAAACAATAATGCTAGGAAAGACAGAGGGTAGAAGAAAGAGAGAAAGACCACAAACCAGATGGATAGACTCAATCAGGGGGGTTATGGGGAAGGGCTTGCAGGATCTGGACGAGGCGGTGGAAGATAGGAATTCTTGGAGATGTCACATCCACAAGGTTGCCAAGAGTCAGAACTGACTCGAGGGCAACTAACAACAACAAATGTTTATGTGTTAAGCCACAGATAGGCAGCCTCATCAGCTGGTGGTAAAAAAAAATGCAAGAAACCTTCAGTTATTCAGCCTTTTCTCTCAGGACTTTTCATTGTCATCTTGGAAAGTACCAGAAAGTATATTATAGTCTCCAAACCACTGTGTTAAAACCACTGTCCTGACACTTAGTTCAGAGATTGTGGCCACAAAAATTAGTTGATCAATAAATCAGAAATGTCAAAGTGATTACATGTTATTCTATGGAGACTCTCCCCCCCTGCTCCACCCATCTCTGCAGGAAGAGAAATTCTATTTGCGTCAGGAGATGACAGCAAGAGGCAGTTTTCCTCCCGGCAGGGGTCCAAAGTACAAGCTCTCATGAGCTTTGAATTTTCAGCAATTAACTGGATCCTATCTGGTGTAAAAACAAATTGATTAGCTAGGCTAGCTGTTAGGAAATCCGTTAGTAACGGTGGAATTCTGCTTATGTGCAGCCACAGCTGTTTTCATTTCATGTGCAGGTGCTTTAATGAAATATGTATGACTTTTGGGGGGATAATGATGCCGATGAAAGTTTACGCCAGGGATTTTCATTGCATACTTCCTCCACCCTCACCACAGGGGGGTATGTGAGATGCTTCATGCAAACCACAGAGGTATTATAATGTTGTTTTTTTCATGGAGGCACTGGAATTTAGCAGAATTTCATGGAGGCAATTTCTATGCATGGCTGGGAAAGCTGGACAGTGAAAAAAGCTGATAGGAAGAGAATTGACTCATTTGAAATGTGGTGCTGGATGAGACTTTTGCAGATACCCTGGGCTGCTAAAAAGACACATAAATAGGTCCTAGAGCAAATCAGGCCTGAACCCTTCCTAGAAGCCAAGATAACTAAGCTGAGACTGTCATACTTTGGGCATATCATGAGAAGACATGACTCACCAGAAAAGACAATGATACTTGACAAGATAGGAGGCAGCAGGAAAAGAGGAAGGCTGGGTGGATAGACTCAATAAAAGAAACCACAGCCCTGAGTTTGCAAGACCTGAGCAGGGCTGTTGATGACAGGGTGACTTGGATGTCTCTCATTCGTAGGGCCACCATAAGTCAAAATCAAAGCTGTTAATTTACATGTGGACCTCTGTCTAACAAACATAAAATTGTTGCAGTAATAAGAGCAGTGTCAAAAGAGAAACAACAATCCACTTTCCTATGGCAGGAAAACAAGACAATGCCCTGAATATTTCACCCATATACCCACCAATTGAAAAGTAGATTTAGTATTTGCTGGTCAACTGCCGATAGTACACAGTCTCCTTGCAAAATATTGTTAGCAAACGTGAGAGATGACAGTCTTAGGAATTCATCCTCCCTCTCTTCTGGGACCCATTTCCCTCTTCCTAAGCCATAGTTTTATACAAAGATACAGTCTGTAGATGCAGTAAGTAGAGAGATCTTGTAGCACCTTTGCGACTAACTGAAAGAAAGAAGCATGCGCTTTCGTACACTTAAATCTACTTCCTCAGATGCAGTTGGGAAAGTAGACTTAAGTCTACGAAAGCTCATGCTGCTATCTTCTTTCTTTCAGTTAGTCGCAAAGGTGCTACAAGGTCTCTGTACTTAGTTTTATGTTCACTCTTTGTTGATGTTGACTATGGTAAATGCTATCTTGGTTCTATGTTAATTCATGCCAGAGAGCAAATGGAGCTGAAGCTTTTGTGAGGCATTCTCTGATGAAGCACTTAGAAAAAAAATGTTTTTGGATTACAGTTCCCTGAAACTCTGCCTGGCATGGACACTGGTAAAGCTAAGCAAGTCAGTCTAACACCCCTGTGATATAATTACAATCTTTATTGAAAGAAGGAGAGATATCAAGTTAATTAAGTCTCCAAGGTAAATTATTCAAGTGCTTGCAGGAAGCTAGTGTGTTAGATCTGCCTGAGTCCTAGTGTATGTTTCAATCAAGCCATGGTGCTAAACAAAAGTGGCCAAAAATGAAAATCAGTGTCCCATAGTTATTTAAAACTAAATCACATCAGTCCCTGGGCCATGTATTTATATTTTCATTTTCATTCGCAGAATAAAAAGAAATTGCCCTTATCGCTGCCTGTGAATTCAAACAGCTAGCGCACGTAGTGACTGTCATGTCAAAAGTATTATCGTGCAAGTGAGCTTCCTCCTGCATGGGCTGATATTGCTTGTACATAAAAAAGATTCTCAAATTCTATGGATGATACAAGTTTCAGATTATGCTGGCAAATCTAGGGATTCAAACTGTCAGGCTCCTGGAAACAGGCATAGGCATTCATCTAAATGGATGTGTTCTGTTTATTAGATTATTGGTGCCAGTACAACACCACTTCCTTGATTCCATTCCATTATCGTCAATGTCTACATTTCTTTACCTATGGTCCCATTTATTTCCACATGTGATTTGTAGCTCACATACAGACCTGGCCCGTAGGATCTATGTTCCTTTTAGAAATGGTTGGGGAATGGAAACCAAGTGAGTGACTAACAAATTTTGGAAATTTGGAAAAGATGGAAAATCCTATGAAATTCATGAAGTCATCATAAGTCAATAGGTGACTTGAAGGTATGCGTGTGCACACATGTGCATGCATGCATGCACACACAGAGACACACAGTTTCAGATGACAATTTATAGAAATCTCCAGCTAACAAAGCTAGTGACTACACCCCAACACCAGCAGCTCCATGGCTCAAATAAATGGATGGACTTTCCACAGTTCTAACAACAGCAGCAACATATTTTATATGTTGTGGATTTGATTTTGCTGTATCGGTGGACCATGTGGAAGGCTTCCATAAACAAAGGAGGTTCTTTTCATCCCAAAGTTGCTCTCCATTAGGAATGGGGGGGGGGGGGATTCTGAAGACTTGGGGATGGGAATAAAAAAGAAGCTTTAGTGTCAGGTAGCTCTGAAAGGGTGAATCCTCCTCAAGACCTTTTCTTGTTTCCCTCTCCCTTGAATCTTCAAATAGACTTGAGGACTAATCTGACTTCTCCCAACCCCAAACTCACATTTATCCTACTTCCGCCCCCCAAAAAACCCCACATCCATAGTGGCTAGCAGAAGACATAGGGCAGCTGAAACAGGAGAATTGTTCCTGACATTATCCTCTGTGACATTTGGAAGACATAAGTAGGTCCTGGAGCGTGATCCACATTGTATGCCATCTAACAGACTGTAGCTGGTAATCATCATCATCATCATCATCATCATCATCATCATCATCATCATCCTGTTCTTTTCCCCAAACAGAGACTCAGAATGGCTGAGCAATGATCCTCCTCAGTCCATATTCCTCTCACCAGTCACAATTCTGGGAGACAGGGTACAACAGAGCAAGGATCTTGCTCTGAATGTGGGACCAGCTGAGTAAGGATCACTGTCACTGACTATGGGCTTCTGCAGACTGGCCCAAAGGGCTGGCCTGGAGGCAGAGATGGGTCAAGGCAGCCACATGCCAGCCACCTCAACCCCACGCCAACGCCGTCCTGACGCCGCGCACCATTACACACAGCACGCAGCATCAGGACGCCCTTACAGTGCAGCGTTCAAACACACTATGCTGGAAAGGGCACTAAAGAGCTGTGCACCAGCTCTTAGGGCAGCAAAAGGGAGGATTGGGGCTGCGGCATGCCCGTCTTCATAACCCCATGTTCTTCTGACATTGGCAGTGGCAGCAATGATCTTCCTCTCTTGGTTAAACTACCACAACCATTTAAGGGATGTCAATAGACATCCCTTAGGAGCATGTGGGAGGGGTAGTCATGGAGAGAAGATCATTTCCCTTGCTTGTGTCAGAATAACATAGGTAGCAGTGGCAATCCTCATTTGGCTGCCCCATTTCCCTCTCCCACTGGCTGCTACAATGGCTGTGCAGGAGCTAGGGACAACCAAAACTGGATTGGTCCCAAGAGGATGGAAACTTTCATTTCCCTTTGAAGATGTATTTGAATTCTGCACAGTATTCGAAGACACAGAGACAGCATGGTGTAGGTTTTTGTGGGTTTTTTGGGTTGTGTGGCCATGTTCTAGAAGAGTTCCTAGAACTCTTCTAGAACATGGCCACACAGCCCAAAAAACCCACAAAAACCTATGGATGCCAGCCATGAAAGCCTACGACTTCAGCATGGTGTAGTTGTTTAGGTGTTGGACTGAGACTCTGGAGAGCAGAGTTCAAATTCCCACTTAGTCATAGAAACCCACTGGGTGACCTTGGGCAAGCCACACTCAGAGGAAGGCAATGCCAAACCTCCCTCTGAAGAAATCTTGTAAAAAAAAACTTGTGGTAAGTTTGCCTTAGGGTTCCCTTAGGTCGGAAACAACTTGAAGGCACACAACAATTCAAGGACATGCCTTGACAGGGAGAAAATTAATTACATTATTTGTTTTCTTCTGTGAATAAATAATTTAAAGAATCACACCCCACATTCCACCTGTAGAAAGTGACAGAAGCAACAACAGAGAAAGTAATGACAGCTAGCTAGCATGGGCCTGTCCTTACGTATTTACTTAGTTTTAGAACATCTGAATCAAATGTATATTGTATTATCATTATATCTTAGTTACTCATAGTTGGACATTTCTGGCTGTTCATTTACATGTGGACCTCAGTCTCTTGCTTATTATTGCAGTAATAATAGCAGTGTGAGAAGTGAAATAACAATCCTCCCTTCCTATGGCAGGAAAACAAGGCACTATCCTGAATATTTCATCCACATACCCAAACATGCTACCTAACTTGGGTACACCACTTCATATTAAAAGCAGACAATGCCTCAAGGCTTCTTGTGTTTAGGAGCCCTGGTGACACAGTGGTTAAATGCCAGTGCTACAGCCATTCACTCACAAACCACAAGGTTGTGAGTTCAATCCCAGCAAGGGGCACAGGGTCGACTCAGCCTGGCATCCTTCTGAGGTTACTAAAATGAGTACCCAGCTTATTGAGGCTAATTAGTTTATAGTTGTAAACCGCTTAGAGACTGTTTTATGTGGTATGAAGCAGTATATAAATGAAGCTGCTATTGTGTTTAGGAGACACAAATTATGGCTGGCCTTATGGTTACAAGGTCTCTGCCCTTATAGCACAACTGTGTGCATATTATTCAAGGAAAATCCCATGTCCTCTCATGCTCAAGACGTTTATACCTGATGGGGAGAAGCAGGAGCTTATTGGGATGCAGCCTCCCATCATCAAAATGGTAAGCTTCATCCTTCCCTTCAAAAAGAAGGAAGAGGAAGGCTGGTACAGGTGGCCCTCCATATCCACGGATTCTTTATCCACAGATTCAACTATCCATGGCTTGAAAATATTCAGAAAAGAATTCCAAATAGGAAACCTTGATTTTGCCATTTTATATAAGGGATAGCATTTTGCCACGCCATTATATTTAATGGGACTTGAACTTCCATGGATTTTTTTATCTACAGTGGGATGGCTGGGTCTTGGATCCAAACCCCAGCAGATACCAAGGGCCCACAAACTGACGCAGGCAAGGTTTACTCCCAAGGCTGAACTCCTCCTGCCATTCCCCCTTAAGAAGAAAATTCAGGTCAAAATTGATCTGTCTGTTTGTCTGTCTTATCTATCTATCCATCTATCTTATCCCACCTTTCTTCCTCAGTTACATCTGGAGATGTAGACTGAAGCTGCATCCGCACTACAGAAATAATCCAGTTTGACACCACTCTAATTGCCATGGCTCAGTGCTGTGAAATTCTTGGAATTGTAGTTTTATGAGATGTTTAATTATCTCTGTCAGAGAGCTCTGGTGCCACAACAAACAATGATTCCCATAATCCCATAGCACTGGCAGTTAAAGTAGCGTAAAACTGGATTATTTCTGCAGTGTGGATGTAGCCTGAGTCTACAAAAGCTCAAGTTACAACTTCTTTTGCACAGTTCCTCTCAAAGGTGCTGCAAGATACCTTTGCATAATGATATTCCAAACTAACATGGCTATGTCTCTGAATTCTACCCTTCTTTTTATGTATGTTACATCATTGTTTTGAACCAGGGATCTCTTATTGTCACTCAGGACATTGACAGTGTTTGTCCGTAGATGCAAGTGAATGGCCATCAGAATGGCCACTTTTCTGTAATTATGCAGGAAATTATAAATATTTCTTTTAAAAAATTGTTCATATATAGATGTGTAAGCTGTGGTTGATCAATTGGAGTTGCAAACCTTCTGTTTAAATCTAAGTGTTTTAAATATTTTCTTGGCTTAAGTTATGCATATTTAAATGCATGAGAATGTATTATTATTCATTTATAATGAACATAACATTATTTATTTTACTCATATTGATTAAGTATATCCTTTCTCAGCCTAATGGAATTATTTTATTTCTCAGGACTTCACATTACATCCTTTGCAACCTATTAACATTTCTAGTATCCTGTGAGTTATTCTGCCCCGCACTCACCCCCCAACCATTCCTGGTCTGTTTATGTCCCCAGAATAAACAATATGTTCAATTTACTGGAAGGAAAGCACATTACCAGATTAATTTACACATTTGTTACTTTCCAAGTGTTATAGCTTTTCTCAAATGTAGAAAAAATGGTCTTTAGTACATTAGAAAAATAAGATATTCTTAACTAGAAATGTATTTTCCTGCTTCATCTATAAAGCAAAATAAACATTGTTATGTAAATTATTGGCATTTGTTATGTATCATGTTGGTATTGTCTTACGGCAACAAGTTTATTTATAGTAACATTCTATAGCCTGCTAGAAGTTTGAGCATTGGCTGAGCCAGCATAGTGGTTTGAGCACTGGACCAGGACTTTAGGAGATTAGGGTTCAAATTCCTATTCAGCCAAGGAAACTTATTGAGTGACAGTAGGGAACATTGTAATTACAGGGTTTGATATATAAAAAGGAAATCCTTTCTGGTATTGAATACTGTAATACAAATAAATAATTTGTACTATAAGGATGGAGAGACAGTGTGGTGTAGTAGTTTGTGTGCTGGACTATAACTCTGTAGATGAGGGTTCAATTCCCCACTTGGTCATGAAATCCACTCGGTGATCTTTGGCAAGTTGTGTGCTCTCAGCCTCAGGAAGGCAATGGCAAACCTCCTTCAAACAAATTCAGCCCAAAAAACTCCATGATAGGGCCATCTTAGGGTTGTCATAAATCAAAAACAAAAGCACACAAATACCCATTTTCCAACACACATACACATTGCTTCCAATGGCTATGTGGGCTGGGGCTGATGGTCCTAACACATCCAGAGTGACACAGTTGTCCACCTGCAATACAGCCAAGCCTTGTTTGACTAGGCAGTGAAAAGTCAAGCAAGAAGAAGCCAAATAACTGTCTCAGGGAGGAATATTCAGAGGATGAGGAGAAGCCACTAAAAAGGCCATCTCTCATGTTTCCACCAGATTTCTTAATAATACCTTAAAACTGATGGGACCTTAGTCTCATCTTCTCCAAAAATGATTTTTTTAAAACCACAACAGTGTTTTTAAAATAAGGAGGGGAGGGTTGGTTCACTTCTCTGTACCCACCCTCAACTGGACTTTCTTGTGTAACTAAAAAGATAGAAGCAGCACCAGCAAAAGGCAGGAAGATAACAAACAAACAAATAACAACATTTCCCTCCTGTTCAATATGAGTGAATGTATTCTGTTTGTCTACTTTCAGATGTAGATTTATTGTGGACTCACCATGAAATCTTGTGTATTCTCCTTTCACTTGTAGACTAATAATAAACATTTATTGCTGAGAGCTGGTATCACATTGGAAACTGAACAGACCTTTTGTACAGCATAGATTAGATTTGCTTGCAAATTTAACCTAATTGGCTTAGATATTTATTTAGCTTGAGGCATGTGGCTCCAGGGCTGAGTGTGGATACTGTTAATAATAAATAGCTAAGAAATGTCTTGTTCAAGGACAGCTGGTTGAAGATGCACTAAACATTTCCATATGTCCTATTTGAAGCAATGTCCAAATAGTTCCCCTGATGGGATCTTGAACTCATGGCCTAAAAAAAGGATAGTTCAGGTGTCAACCATTCTATCACCACCAAATGCCAACTAAAAAACTGTACAACCACTCATAGCTCAGGTGAATTAATTTATACTACCATCAAAAAAAGAGTAGACCTGTTCATACTATGACCCTTACTATGGGCCATTCTTGCTTATGGGTCTGCCCTACTAGGATATTTGATCCTGCCCAGCCTAAACAACATAGAAGTTATATGGAACCAATAGCAACTCTCTGTATGGCATATCTGACCATTGTGTAGAAATAAGCAAATTTTTCTTTCATTTTATTTATTTCAGACCTTGGGAAAGTAACTTTTAGAGCCATGCTAGCTGTGGGATTCAATGAGTTGTAACCCCTTCCTTTCCCAAACTCTGATTTATTTATAGCATATATGACCTGTCCAGGCTCACAGACTTGTCAATGCTATTTGTCATCAAGTCAGCTTCAACTACAGATGTAATTCTTCACTAAGCGGCATTGCAGACCGGCCCAAAGGGCCAGCTTGGGGGTGGAGTTGGGGCAGTGCAGCTGCACGCCGGCCGGCCCAACTCCACCTCAATGCCATCCTGACGTGTGAGGACATCCTCTTGACACAGCGTGTAGACAAATTGCACCAAAAGGGCATGGAAGAGTCGCGATGCTGGCTCTTAGGATGGCTTTTTGCCACCTCTAAAAGGAGTGGCATTTTGCCTCTCTTTTGGGGGTGACAAAAGGAAGGATCGGGGCCGTGACGTGGGGTTACCAAGGCCCCAATCTGCCGCTAGCAGGGGCAGCCCAGAGCTGCTTGAAACGGGCCATCTGTAAAGGCCCTACGTTTCTTCTCAAAGTTAACAACAAGTAATTTCAGTAATTTTACTTTCTACTGCAAGAAGTTCTTTTAAAAAAAAACATGCAGTGTTTGAAGGCTATTTATGATTAAAGACCTAGTCTGTACAAAATTGGCACATGACGGGTTTTGCACAGAAAACATTTTGCACTGAAAATATTTCAACCGAGAAATATTAATTCCTGTGCAGAAAATGCTATTTTCTATGCAAATCAAATATGTTCAAATTTTACAAAGAATAAATCCTCAATTATAGCATTTTTGGCACACACAAAAACAGCATTTTCTGTAAAATATTATTTTCCAAATAGAAAATGTTGTTTCCTGTGTAGAATGTGCTATTTTTATGTGCTGTGTAGAATGTATTATTATTATTATTTTCTGCACAAAACAACCACTTGCAAATTTTGTGCAGAATGTCCCAAACTATGAAGATTCTCATCAGTCCGGGATTCTTCTCTTCAGAGTTTCCCAACATTTTCAATATTTTTGAATATTATTTCCATCCCTAGCTTCAACGTAGGGACTGAGCAGACAGGCCAGGATTGCACAGGCTGAGCCCATGCTATTCTGGACCTCATGCTTACATAGGTCAGTCCCTGGATTGGCACAGGTACAGGAGGGTGTTTACATACCTGTCCCCACACCAACCTGGGACCTGCTATCAGCATACACTTTGCCACACCATTGCTTGTACTCTGAAGTACCCCATCACTGGGTCTGACATGGAAACATGGTGCCCGGCATGGAAACATGGTGCCCACATGGCCAGGTGCCCCGTTGCCACATCAGATGTGGCAACAGGGAGCTTTTGAGTACGAGCAATGGCACAGCAAGGTAAGCAGAGCAGAGGACATCTAAACAACCAGGAGTTGCTGCAGAGTTTCCAGGAGGCTCTGCAGCAAACCAAGGGTCAAATTATCCTGGGGTAACAGCTTTTTAACTCAGGATAGGGAAGAGTTAGAGGAAAAGAACACCATGAAATTCTGGAAAATGGGAGATGTACTCCGGTCTTCTTGTGGAACAAAATGTTATCTTAAGCCATGTTGTTGTAAAAAAGGGATTTTTATTTGTTCAGCTGATGCATTTTGGGTAAACCTCTTCTTCACAAACTGTAAAATTACAAGGTTTATACATTTATTGGCAAGTGTTATACATATTTATTTTAAAAGAATATTTTTAAAAAAAATTGTTTTACAGAAAAATGCTTAACAAACCATCAATATACACTTTCTGCTTATTTATATTTATTTACCCTTTAGAGTATTTTGTCTAATAAAATTTAATGCATTACACTAGAAGAATCTTCTTGTTTTATCTGTGGGATATTATATTAATTTGCTTGCAAAATAAGCCTTTTTTTTTTTTTTTTTTTTTAGAATATGTGAGAGTTCCTTACATTAGAATGCATCTTTTGACAGCATTGTTACAAGCAGATTTTCTTTTTACATTATAAAGTCCACTATCCAATTAACTTTATCTACATACTGTGGAAACATGCCCTTAGCTCATATTCCAGTTACCTTTGCCGGTTAGTTTCAAACTCCTCCACCTTGCAAAATTAGGCATGTTTCAGAATATGTGAGAGTTCTTTACATTAGAATGTATTTTATAACCTCATTGTTACAATCCATGGAGTAGCAACTAAACTAAGTATAGGAAAACATTCCTCATATAAAGAGGGCAGGGATCAAGAGCAATGTGTGTTTCCAAATGGAGAGGGATTTTATAACTTTAAGTGTTAAAAAATCTATCTATACCTTCAAGACATACAGAGTTTTCCAAGTAAAGTGTGTCTGTCAGACATATGAGCCACAGATTACCACTTAGGTGTAAACAAATAAGTGCAATACAAAAGATTGTTTGACTGTAGTATTGTTTATAGTTTATTTATAGTTTAATTTGAGCTTGTCCATGTTATTCAATATTCATTAATAACATATCCCACACATAGAACAAGAAGTTTCTTCTGGTGTAATGCATTACATTTTATGTGAAAAACTATTCTAAAGGAACTATTCTGCTTCCAATTCTATCCCTGGGGATTTGGCCTGCATCATCTGAACTGGATGACATGAGGTTAAGAAGAACACAAGCCCTGTGTAGACAAACCCTTAGGTGACTGTATGAATTAGAGTCCTCCATGAGACCCTATCATTAACAGTGGTCCTCAGATATTGTAAATTCAGGGCTGTAGCTTCCTTGATAGATTGAATCAATCCATGTATAATGCAGTTTTCCTCTTATCTTGCTGCCTTCCACTTTGTGGGACATTATCATCTTTTTTTCCAATGAGTTAGATCATTTCATATGTCCAAAATTCAACAGCCTCAGTATGGGGTGACTTCCATTAAAATCAGTGGGTTACACCTCCACCGTCGTGCAACTGTGCATGCCCATAGCAGCACGCCCCATTCAAGCTATGGGGCAAATCTAGATGCAGGAAATGGCCCATAAAGGAGAGGAGGAGGAGGAGGAGGAGGAGGAGAACATGAACATGAAGAACAAGAAGAGGAGGAGGAAGAGGAGAAAGCGCTATTTTTTATAATGACCAGCTGAATTGTCTGTTGGGAAGGGCTGCAGGGAGGTGACAATTGAGAAATGGTCAAAAGCATTGTCACAGATGAAAACTTGGACATGTGTGGCCAAGTAATATCACAGTATGGTCAAGATGGCTAATGTTATTAATGAGGGAGAAAACATAAACTAGGAAAGTATTCATCAGTTTGTTTTTGCCATAGCCTACTGTGAAGAGTGAGATTCTGCCCTCTCCTCTTCTTTGCTGGTTTGAGTGCAAACTGTTTTTTCCATTTTGCACTTAGTTTCAACAACTGAAGTAAGCTGAGAACAAAGGAGGAACATGAGGAAAAGAGAAAGAAACTGGAATATTTTAATAATAGTCGAACAAGTGGTATGATAGAGGATAAATCAAACTGGGACAATTGTAGTGTGTGTATTTTAATTGTGGACAGTGTTTTGTTATTTATGTATAAATGTACATGCATTTCATTCTGTTCATCTTTCCTTATTTCCTTCTCCCTTTTCCTTGTTGTTTTTCTCCTCCCTCCCTTCTACTCCTTTATTTCCCACTAACTTTGGAGGTTTCAGAATCATCAACTCTGATTTCAGCAACTATTTTCTAGCAATCCCCATTTCATTTTCTGAGGGTGGCTACATATAGGTGAAACCATTATGGATTGTGACTACTTTTGTTTCAACAACTGAATTTTCTTAACTGTGAACTTGTGAACCTTCAGCCTCTGGACAGTGAATCTGCTCCAGGTTATAGTCTGCATTTTAAAAGTGTTATACAAGGTACTCAACCTATTTGGGGGATAAAATTCAGTACCTTGAATAACACCTTTAAACTTCAGAGTAAAACACAAGAGAGTATTCAGTGCCATGTTGACACTGAAGCTATCAGGTGCCATTGCTTTCTGCATACAACTACTCAGAATGTAGTGCTCTTTTCAGGGTAACAAAAAAGAGTGAGAGGTTTGGGTGTTTTGAACACTCAACGTGTGTTATGTACATGCTAGGTATTGTGTTTATTGTTAAGCAGCCAGGCAGGGCTGATTCCTATATGAAAAGCAGGATTTCTCACTCAGTTCTCAGACAGTCCAGAGTCAACTGCTGAATTGCCACAGGATGAAAGCAGGTGTGCCACTACAAGGGATCTGGCAAAATGGATTATTCCAGATGGTTTAAGCAAGAAAACCAACCCAGAAGGCTGTCAGAGAGTGTAAACTCTGAGGGATGTTCTTAACATCAGAAGCAGTCGAAGAAAGGAAGATATATCCCAATCCTGAAGACTGTTTCCCAGGCAAACCAAATAAGATTGCTGAAGCATGTCCAAACAATAATTCCTCTTTATGCTGAGAAGGCTTCTGATGGTGTTCTAGTTTTTCCCAGGCCAATGTGATAGGCTTTCATGCCTGACAGTTAAAAGAATATATGTTGGCTGCAAGTTTGGCAGACTCTTGTCTGAGGCTTCAGTCAAAAGGATCACTGTGAGATGAATGGGTTCCTCTTGATATGAGACTGACATTGAGAACAACTAGTTGGCTCCTTAGATTTTATTTATTTTAATGATTCATTACATTTACATACTACCGTTCTTCCTTTATGCACAGAGCAGTGTACATCAGTGTGATTCAGAGTGATGGTCTGTGGACCAATGCCAGTCTGCAAGCTATTGGCTGCTGGTTTGTAGCAAATTTCCAGGAAAGAAAGAAAGACTTGTAGTCCATGGGCATAAATATGGTGCCAGTCCCTAGCATGTTGGGAAACAAACTATGCTGGTCTAATAACTTAAGAAGCACTGGTGACCATGCCTTTCCTCTTCCTGACTTTCTTTTCACAACAGCCTTCTCTGTTACAGCATCCATCATGTGGATTGATCTTCCTGTTGAGATTAGGCTGGCTCCTGGTTGTCAGGGTTGCAAATGCATCCTTCCTGTCATAAAATAATGGGAAGTGGTTGTGATGGGTTAGACAGTAGAAATGGCTATTACAGAGACATAGGGATCTCAGACACTGGTGGGGAGATAAACTTGGAAAGGGGTAAGGCATACATCAAGACTATTCAAGGTTGTGAAAAGGAAAAAGCTGTAACAACAAAGTGGGGTGGCATAGGAGTGAGAGGCAAATGTATTTATTAATGTATTTATTATTTATTACAAACTTGGTCGGTTTGTAAACCATTTGGAGGTTGTGTTTCCTCACCACTTTCCCTATTCTGTCTGTAACTCCTTTGATATATGGTAAAAATATCTTCCCTTTGGGTGGTTGCTCGTCTTCACTCCTCTGGGTTTTTCTGTGTCTGGCAGCCCTTCTGATGTCTGAGCTGGAGTAACCATTCGCCTGTAGAGCCCGGGCTAGGTGCTTCAATTCCTCTTCCAAAAAGTGGGGTTCACAGATGTGTTTTGCCCGGTCTACAAGTGTTTTTATTGTGCTTCTTTTTTGTCCTGGATGATGGTTGGAGTTCTTGTGCAGGTATCTGTCTGTATGTGTAGGTTTTCTGTATACTGTGTGACCCAGATGTTGGTTTGGTTTGCGGATGACTAGGACATCCAGGAATGGCAGTGTTCCTTCTTTTTCTTTTTCCATGGTGAATTGGATGTTGGGTGGATGTTGTTCAGGTGGTTCAGGAACACAGCCAGATCTTCTTCTCCATGGCTCCAAATGGTGAAAGTGTCATCCACGTATCGGAACCAAAGTTGTGGGCTTGTTCGGTGCTGTTTCCAGGGCTTGCTTTTCAAAGTGTTCCATATAAAAGTTTGCTATCACAGGGCTTAGAGGGCTTCCCATTGCTACCCCATCTCTCTGCTCATAGAATCCATTGTCCCACTGGAAACAGCTATTTCCAGTGGGACAATAGATTCTACGAGTAAAGAGAGCCCACAACTTGGTTCTGATATGTGGATGACACTTTCGTGGTTCAATGGTTGAACCTTCTGGTCCCGAATACCAGAACATAACAATTTCTAAATCCCACTGGGAATCCAAGAGACCATTAGTACTGTAGTATTGGGGCCCAATTTTTTGTGACAAAACTATTCTACAAGCACACATAGACATCAGCCAAATTCACTGCAGTTCACTGATCAAGGCCATTTGGAGCCCAATGGAACCAGACCTGGGGAAGCACTTGCTTTGTAATTCTCCTGCCTCTTCAGCCTTACTCAGATGCATTTATACAGACTTGGCCATTAAAAGGAACAAGGCAGCAAAAGCTGAAGCACCTTATAGAAATTCTTGCTACATCTCCATGGGTCAATTAAACCCAGCTGTTGTAAGCTTTTGTGAATATAACAAAGCTTGGAAAACTGACTTTTTTGAATTGCACCTCCAAGAGTCTCCCTGGCAGGTGCCATGTTGGCATGCAGATTCTGAGTGTTGCCATACAAAAAACAAAACAAAAACTATACCCTTTCCACCTCTGGAAACTATCTATAGATTTCTTTGATAAATTTGATAGATATAATAATAATAATAATAATAATAATAATAATAATAATAATAATAATAATTTATATCCCGCCCCTTGGGGACCCAATCCGGGTGGCTTACAACAATAAAATCACATGAAATATCCCAACAACAATCCCCCCCCCTTAAAACAGTATTCAATCAGATAACAATTAAAATTACAAATTTAAACAGTTAAAAGTTAAAACAGTTAAAACACACTACAAAATGACACATTGGCCTACAGCAATGTTCTTCCTCCATCCATAGATGGGGCCACGCAGAGAACACTGCAGGTGGGATTTGAGTCTGCTACCAAGATGCCTGATTTGAAAATCTGTCTTAGGGCTTTCATATGTAGTATTTCTTTGGGCCTGAGCAGATGGGACAGGATAGCACAGGCTGGGCCATGCTTTCCTGTCTCCAGTGCTCACCTAGCTGAGTTGGCACAAGCATGAGCAGGTGTTCACTTGGGGCTGCTCCTTATCTTTCCAGTGGGTGACCCATCTGGGAATCCCCCCCCCAGTTGTCTGGCTGCACCCACATGGCCAGGTACTCCATTTTTGCATCAGATGGGGCAACCGGGGGGGGGGGGGGAAGACGGAGTGCCCACTGGAAAGGTAAGGTGTGTGTGTGTGGGGGGGGGGTTGTCACAACAGTTTGGTCTTGCCACGGAGTTGTTAAGAACTCAGTGCAAAACCAGGGCTATTTTAGCCTGGGGTAAAGACCCCCATGTCTGCACAGGGAGAATCAGACCTGATCCTGTCATGGATCCTAGACAGCCTGACGCCAGGGGGAAGCCAGATCATTTGGCCTGTGTGGACAACCTCTTTGAGGAATAAGTTTCTTGCAGCCTATCCTCATGCAGACATGGATCCAGAGAAGCAACCCCAAGTGGTGGTGATACCTTCATTCTTTCACACCAATGACTAAAGATATTTCATACCATCAGTCTTGAATATGGGAGTGTTTTTTTAAAATTTCTCAGTAGAAAATCTCTGCATGAGGCATCAAATATATCCTGAAGGTATAAAGTGTGAAATAAAATCCATGCTGAATCATATTTGTTGTGTAACTGTGGTCGCAATAGCATCCACTGTTTGATTCTCATTTTCTTAAGGAGGATAGCAAGGTGGGGATTCCAGGGTTAATCCAAAGCAAATATAAACCCTTTCAGCCAATGAAATGTGTATAGTGGGCCCTTGGTTCCAGTACCCCCTGTGGATATCAAAATCCATGGATGCTCATGTACCGTTAAATACTGTGCCATAATAAAATGATGTCCCTTATATAAAATGGCAAATCAAGATTTGCTTTTGACAATATATATATATATATATATATATATATATATATATATATTATTCTCAAAAGCAAATCTTGATTTGCCATTTTATATAAGGGACATCATTTTATTATGGCACAGTATCATTTTATTATGGCACAGTATATATTCAAAGCATGGATGGTTGAATCCATGAATAAAGAATCTGTGGATAGGAAGGGCCAACTGGATATGCACACATATGTGCAGGCACACAACATTTGTTGAATATTTCACCAAAGAAAAATTGAAAGGAGAGCTATTTGAAATTATGGCTACTGATCTAAATTTCAGGACTTTATTTGTACGGATGCCTTGTGTTTTATGACATCTAAGAGAAATGCCAGATGATACTAATGGGTTTTGTTTTTCCTCTGTCCCTTAATAGATGAGAATAGGGATTCACTCAGGTTCTGTTCTCGCTGGAGTTGTTGGTGTAAGAATGCCAAGGTATTGTCTTTTTGGCAACAACGTCACCCTCGCAAGCAAATTTGAGTCAGGAAGCCATCCTCGCCGTATCAATGTCAGCCCAACAACATACCAGTAAGTGTTCAAATCACACTTTCTTCTCATCCTACTTTTATCCCTCCTACATTTGGTTTAAATGCTGCCCCACCTATTATTGTTTGTTTGATTATGGTTTGTTTAAATTATGTTGTTGAATCATTGTTTTAATGTAAAAATTGTTTAATTCTTTTTAAGGGGTGGGGGGGCAGTGGGATTGGATGGTATTTTAATATTGTATGATGTTTTTAAATTTTTGTGAGCCACCTCGATTGCATGACAGAGGGGTGAGATATAAATAAAATTTATTATTATTATTATTATTATTATTATTATTATTATTTTAAAAAAGTATTTCAAATTTTACTTTTAAACATACAGTCATGAGAAAAATATATGAAAAAATGTAAAAATGAAATGAAAAGCTATGTGCCCAAGTATAAAATATTGTCATCCATACTTCATCCATACATCATCTTATACAGTCTTTCTTTTAATTCACTCTACACACACAAAAATGTTATATCTTTGTTGTTGTTTTTGTGTGCCTTCAAGTCATTTCTGACTTATGTCAACCCTAATATCAACTCCTATCATGGAGTTTTCTTGGCAGGTTACTTCAGGGTACCCATTGCCATCCTGTCAGGCTGAGAGAGTATGACTTGCCCAAAGCCCATGTGAGTTTCCATGGCTGAGCCAAGACTCGAACACTGGTCTCCAGATTCATAGTCCAATACTCAATCCACTACACCACACTGGCTCTCTTTATATCTTTAGACCACATCTTTTCCAATGTTCCATATGAACATTATGGTCCAAATTTTGGGCCCATATTATGTAATCTTAATTTAGGAAGAACTTCTTTATGTAAAAGCTGTTTGATAGTGGAATATCTCAGAATGTGGTGGATTTTGGATGAGTATCTCTCAGGGGTACTTTAGCTGTATATTTTTGCATGGCAGGGGGTTGGAATAGATGGCCCTTGTGGTCCCTTCCAACTCTAAGACTTTATGATTCTATGAAACTGTATTTTCTGAACAAAACACAGGCTGCAATCCAACATCCTCTCAGTGCAGCATAAATATTCACATACAGAGAAATGATACAAGCACTATGCAAAATACAGAGAAATGTTACAAACCCTGTGCAAACTTCACACCTAATAGAAATATTGTGCAACACATATTTTAGTTTTGGCTTTCATTTTTTGGTTTTCTTCTGCTATTCCCCATTAGTTACAATTCACCGCTTATTCACCTGGTTTTTCTTCTGCTTTTTCCTGTTGGTTATAATTCAAAGTCTATTCACCATTAGGGCATAAGAACAACTGACACTGCCTCATACTGAATCAGATTTGTTGGATTAGGGTCTTTAGTCCCTTTTGAGGAAAGTTGAAGTCTGGTTCAATTAAGAGACAGTCTGCTTTATCAGAGTTTGTAGAGAAGTGCATTGAATTTCTTGAATATCCCTCTGGGCTACTTTCAGTAAAGCAAGGCAAACAGTGGTATTCAAGTTAGATAATGAAAAAGTTTACCAGTGACATTGGCATATATAATCAGATATAGGTGCAGATATAAGTTTCAGATATAGGCACAGCTCAAGAGAACTGGCACCCATCATCCTGAAGAAAGAAGGGGCAAGAAGGATGATAAGGAGACATCTTTATGCAACCACAGACACCTGTGAATTTCTAAGATTACATGGTCTGGTTGTAGGGATCATTGATGACCATGCATTACAATCTATACCTGAGCAAATGGGGAAAGCTTGAGGAGCAATATGAATATAACAAAGGCATGCAGGAAAACCTTACAGTCAGCCCTCCATATCCATGGATTCAACTACCCACAGCTTGAAAATAATTCCAAAAATATATAAGGTCCAAAAAGCAAACCTTGAATTTGCTATACAAGGGACATTTCACTACCCCACTTTATATAATGGGACTTGAGCATTCATGGATTTTGATATCCACAGTGGGGTCCTGGAACCAAACCGAAGCTGATACCAAGGACCCACTGTACTATGTGAAACTCCCATTTCTCTAATAGGAAATGGGAGAGGGATGTGTGAAGAAGATGCTTGACTGAAGCAGTGTTTTCCAACAATACTGTTGGCCCATCTTCCTTAGCATTCTCAACTCTGAGATTTCAGGCAGGATTCCTTCCAATCTCTGTCTAGTGATCCCTGGTATTACCAGGTGGTCTCCCATCTGAATATTAACCAGGACCAACCCTGTTTAGTTTCTGAAATCAGATGAGATCAGTGTGTTTAGCATGATGATTAACCTTGACCCTAGCTTTCTACAAACATAAAGCAGATACATTGTAGTGGGGAAATGGAAAGATTTTTATGTATCTATGTTAAAAAAAAATCTGTCCTGCCTTTCAGCCTCCCAGGGATTTCCAGATATACATCTGATCCAGTTGTTCCATATTGCTCTCATACTGCTAATTTAATGGTTTAAATAGTACACTGCATTCATTTTTATCTCATTATTTTGACTGTAGGTTGGTTAACTTTTTTTGGTGAGTTTTTGGAGGTGTGATTTGATTCATGGAATCATAGAGTTGGAAGAAGCCACAAGGGCCGTCCAGTCCAACCCCCCTACCATGCAGGAACTCACAAAGCACACACTCCCATAGATGGCCACCCAGCCTCTTTTAAAGACTTCCAAAGAAGAAGACTCCAGCACACTCTGAGAAAGTGTGATCCACTGTCAGGCAGCTCTTACTGTCAGGAATTACTTCCTAATGTTGGGGTGAAATCTCTTTTCCTGTAGTTTGAATCTTTTGCTTTGGGTCCTATTCTTTGGAGCAGCAGAAAACAAATTTGTTCAATCCCCCATATGGCACACTTTCAAATATTTAAATCAGGATATATAACCTCTTAACCTTTTCTTCTCCAGGCTAAACAAACCCAGCTCCCTAAGTCTCTCCTCATAGGGCATGATTTACAGAACCTTCACCATTATGGTTGCCCTCCTCTGGACACACTCCAGCTTGTCAGCATCCTTTTTGATGAATTGTAATCATTTGAGGCACAAAGAATATATATAGACATATAGATATATAGACACAGATATGTATCTTAGCCACCATCCTAAAAGGGACGCAGCTGTTAAGACGCTGACTGATGATTGCAAGATAGGCAGATCGGAAATTTATGGTCCAAGTGCCATGCAACAGAGTCACCTCCTATCACTGCCAATCGAGCAGTTCAAAAGCAGGTACTACTTCAGTGGGAAGGTAACAGCATTCTGTGCAGTCATGCTGGCCACATGATCACAGACATCTTTAACAATACTGTCTATTTGACTTATTAACAGAGACGAGCACTGCCCCCTACAGTCAGACCTGATTTGACAACCTTGTCAAATGGAAAACCTTTACCTTTACCATCCATTCTAAAACTCAAAAGACTGAGAGGGCTGACCAAGTTTCTTTGAGAGAGATTTCTACCATCTTGGTTTCAGTACCAAGAAGGCCTTGATCTTTTGTCTCCGACCACTAGATGGAATAGGGCTTCATGTATAATCTGTAAGCAGTTTTATTTGGAAAGTAGTATTCTTTAAGATTTTTGTTGCAATAGCAATAGCAAATACATTTCTATACCACTTATCAGTGCACTTAAGCACTCCCTAAGCAGTTTACAATGTGTAAGCTAATTGCCCAAATAATCTGGGCACTCATTTTAGCGAACTTGGAAGGATGCAAGCCTGAGTCGAGCCTGGGCCCTTTGGCTGGGATTGAACTCGCAACCTTATGCTTTGCAAGTGAGTGGCTGCAGTACAGGCATTTAACCACTGCGCCACCAGGGCTGAACATGGGGTCTTCTTGCGCTGTGAGTGTATGACTTGCTCTGTATTACCCAGTACGTTTCCATGGCCAAACATGGAATTGATCTCTAGTCTCCAGAGTTGTAGTCCAATGCTCAAAGCACTACACTACACTGGCTCTCTTTAAGATTTCCCAATTCAAAATCATTCAGGACTTTCAAAGTATGAATGAATGTGAAAATGTGTTAGTCTTGATTTTATTGCATTTCTCCAAATCTCACTATCACTTGCTTTTTCAAGAACAGAACTAATGGAGAATTACATCCCCTACTTAAATTTTGCAAAAATTTAAAATACATTTCAGTTTTATAGGTTTCAGTGGAGATAAGGAGAAATCTCACATTCTTTTATTGATACGACCAGGGATTTCCCTACTTTGGGAATTCTTGCCCAGCCATTTAAAGCCTGTCACACTCTCAGCCTCAGGAAGGCAATGGCAAACCTCCTCCGGATAAATCTTGCTGAGAATAATCTATGATAGGGTCATTGTAGGTTGGAGTGCATTTGAAGATACATAACAACTACTACAAAATTTATCTGGGTTGGAGAAAAGTGCATAGAGCTAAGTGTTTCTCCCACCTAGCATAATATTAAAAAACATAGGGCCTTTGCAGACTGCCAGAAATAGTGCAAACTGAGTCCACTTTAAGGGTTAGGGTTAATGCTAGGGAGTCATGGGAATTTTTTCTTTCTTTTCTTCTGAGACATTGAGCCTTCTCTGTCAGAGAGCTCTGGTGCCACAATAAAATACAGTTCCCATGATTCCCTAACCCTAACCCTAACCCTTAAAGTGGACTCAATTTGCATTATTTCTGGCAGTCTGCAAAGGCCCATAGTCACTCAGTGTAGATAAAAAGATTCTTCCTCATAAAACACTTACAGAGTGTCATTTGCTATTACAAAATCTAGTGATGGATGGCTCTAAGAGGATATTGGGTTGGAGGATACAACTGTAAGTGGCTACTAGTGATAACGTATGTAGGTGTGCATGCATATTTCCTCTAGTACCAAAGACTTTATGGCTCATTGTATCAGTTGCTGGGGAATGTGAATGGGAGAGTAGTGTTATATCCATTTCCTGTTTGTGGGTTTCCTATAAGCATCTGATTGGCTGCTGTGTGAAAAGAATTCTGGATAAGATAGGCCTTTGGTATGACCCAGCATGGCTCTTCTGGTGTCCTGAAATGTGAATGCTGGCTGCTACATTTTGCATCAGCTTGAATTTCCTATACACCTTAATGGGAGCCCCACATAAAACCCATCGGACTGCTGCAATCTGGATGTGACCAAGATATGATCTGATTACTGGCTAGATTTGCATGATCTAGCAAAGGACACTGCTTGCACACAAGCAATGCTGATATGAATCATTCCTTGACACAACTAACATGTAGGGTCAGGAACAGTCTCGAAAGGTAGACCTGATTCTTCAAGAGAAGTTTATGCCCTTCCAGCACAGGCCACATCTCCTAACGCAGATCAGCTTTCTTACTGACCAACAAAACTTGTGTCTCATCTAGATTAAACCTTGTCTTACTAGCCCATTTATTAGGACTATTCCAGTCCATCACTCATCCAAACTCACCCCAACCTTATTTTCTTTGGCATTAAAAGAAAAGAAGAAAAGTAGAAAGTAGAAAAGAAAACTGCCTGGATATGGATGGTACCCAACTTCAAATCTTCAGGCAAACCAAAGGGGGCTGAATAGAACCTTGTGATCCCCCAAATAAGCCCAAATCCAGGGTACTGAGTAGCTGTCCCTCAGTACCAGCTTCTTGGACCTACTCACTATGTAAGCGAAGAACCATGCTGTTGATGCTACTGGGACTTGCTTTTTAAAAACCTGTTTTTAAATAGGAAGTCCTGATCGTTCCCCCCCCCCCCCCCCAGTCTTGGGTTAAGTCTTTAAGATGTTTCATTACTGGGAAGATGCATTTTGATCTCATCCCCACCCCCGCAAACAGTAATTTTGGAATATATCATTTTTTTCTGTTTTGGACATTGTTTACTGGTGTCTTGCTTTCTCTTTTCTATAACACCAAGCATCCCTACATTTAGACTTCCTTGTAAATCTCTATGTGATTTTCTTCATCCAGGATGTGATGCGCCTGATGTTCTGGAATATCAATCAGTTAGAGACTGAAGTTTTAGAAAGTAATTAAAAACTGGCAAAAGAATTGAAGCCCACTCACTTCAGATAAAAATCATGCATGAAAGCACATTAGCTTGAACAAGCTGCTGGCATGTTGAGCAGGGGCTGATGGCAAAATAGGCAGAGGTGGATCATGATGGATGAACAGCAGCAGGGCAGAGACGTGGAAATACAAAGTAGTTTGGTTTCTGTTTTGCCAGAAATAGTTCCCCTCTTTGCAAATGCTGTCATCCCACAATCCACTCTATAGAAGCAATTTCTGAAGCAGACTAGTGAGGGTCTAATTTCCCTACTGAAATTCTGAAAACAGATTGTTTGGTCTCTCTTTCCATGTAAATTCATATTCTATGGCAGATCCCTTGAAATCAGAATATGAATTGCGTCACCAGAACGTGAATTGCAGTATAAAAATTATGATCTTATGTAAAGGTGTTATCCAGTTAAAGAAATGTAGTCAGTTCATCAAAACTACCAGTGATCTTTTGACTGGAGATGACAGGGATTAAATCTAAGACCTTGTACATAAAAACTGTGTCTTCTGCCACTGAGCTTTGGTTCAAACCTCCACTTGGCTGGCAGCACAATCTCCTGATTTTCTTCTACGATAGAATAAAAACATTCTGACCTGTATGCAAGATCAGCAACCAGGCAAACCCAACAACTAGACAAAATGTGTTGAGTATTTTTCTATAGAATCTGTGAATCATGTGGCATATGCCATCTGGCAGTTCTGCTATCTTTCTCATACTTGAAGATGTAAATGTTTGGACTAACAATTCAGTGACGAAGCTGGATACACCAATTTTGACTTTTAATACTTCTTGTGATAGTTTTATTTAAATCTGCCAAATGCTGAAAATCTAGAATGTGATAAAACAGAAGTTTTTTTTTTACATTGTATCCAAAGTAAAGTGTGTGAGTGCATCTATGTCCATATGCACACACCCACACCAGAACTTGGAAATGTGTTTTTTTCTATTTTATTTTATTGATTTTTAAAAAATAAAAAATAAGCTCTACAACATAATGATTAACCATATTATACCAACTCTAACACAATGCTAACCACTGAGTAGCTATGTAAATCTACATATTTTCTTCTATGTTTATACATAAGAATACTGATGAGTTTTTACAACATGCCACAAAACTTATAGCAATTGTAACTTACATTCGTTTCTCACTGGCCAAGAGAGAAAGTTTTCTTCCCTTGAGTACCTCTCTTAAACTAACATTTACAACTGCTCATCTTGATATCAAATACGTTGCTTTTATGATAGTCTGTTTACTTTCCATATAATACAAAAGATTATGATTGTAGCCAATTATAATAATGCATTCTCTTGATTGTCATTTAATTGATCTATGTTATACATACTTTATTATTCCTCTTTTGTTGTAGCATTTTGTATCTTCTATCTTGCCTACTACACTTCTGAGTTGGGTTTCTTCGTAAGTTTTCCAAATATTCTCTCTTAAATTCCATTCCTTTTTTACTTTGTTTATTTGTCTGTTTTTAATTAAGAATGTCATAATATCTAGTTCTCTCATATCTAAAACTTTTAATTTCTATTCCGTTATTGTTGGAACTTCTTCTTGCTTCCAGTTTTTAGCTATTGCTAACCTAGCAGCTGTGACTACAGTAAATATAGCATAATTCTCCAAAAAGTATTTTCATTTTTTTTTTAAGCACTGAGGTTATATTAAGCAGATATAACTCTGGTGCTAGTGGGAATTGAATATTTAATTTTTCTTGAATTGTCATGTGTACTTTGGACCAAAACTTCTTGATATATGGACAAGTCCACCACATGTGAAACAAAGTGCCAGCTTCTTTACAACATTTCCAACACCTTTTTTTACCAGATCTTTGAATTTTCTTTAGTTTTACTGGTGTAAGGTGCCATCTGCTTGATATTTTTACAAAGTTCTCCTTAAAGTCCTATGATGCAGTGAAGTATTGTTTTCTTCTGTGCTGCCTTCAAACTTTCAAGAGGGATATTGTGTCCTATATCTGTTGCCAATTTGACCATTGTGTTTTTTATCAATTCTTGTTCCATTTCTCTTTCTAACAAAAGAGAGTAAAACTTAGATATTTTCCCTTTTTCTTGCCCCACATTATTATGTTATTTTTCTATGCTGTGGAACACACATATACATACATATCCATCTCATGCCCTAACAGTTTCTAGATGTCATTTAGATCTGTGAAAAGAAAATGGCTAGTGGCATACAATACTAGTTAACTCTGAAAGGAAACACAATTTGTGCATAAACTAACCCCAAACAGGGAAATCCCAGGTCATAATATCAATAAAAGAATGTGAGATTTTTCCTTATCTGCACTGTAACCTATAAAACTGAAATGTATTTTTAAACCTTGCAAAATTTAAGTAGAGGATATAATTCTTCACTAATTTTGTTCTCGAAGGAAATACCAAATAATGAGCAATTTTCTTCCCACTGCAAGAATGTCTTTGAAACTTATTAAAATACTTCCTCTGGACAAAATTCACATATATGTGTTTTTGTGCATGAAGATTTTCTGCTCAAGGTTTTTTTGCACAGAAAATACTTTCTTACAGAAAATGCTGTTTTCTGTGCAAAACATTATAAACTTTGTGCAGAATAAATCCAAATTGTGAAGATTCTGATCAGTCCAGGATTCTCCTAATCTGAGTTTTTCAGCCACGAGAAACATATTTTCTGGCCATTTTCCAAATAATTTTAATAGTCTTTCCAATCTTAAAATTAAAATAACAACTATAGGTAATTTGAAATTCTGTCTTAGGACAAGGCCTATAAAGCATCACAACTCTTTTTTTCTTTTTCTTTCCCTTCACTTTGAACCCCTTCTCCACAACCACCTTTTCTGGTAATCCTTGCTTAATGCTACCATTAGGAGGAATATGATCTGTAGCAATATGAGAAAAGACCTTCTCTGCAATGGTACTCCAACTGTGGAATGTCTGCCATTTAGAGTCTCAACCATTGGCCTTCGTCTCAAGATGAAACTTTTTGGTACTTGGTGACCATCACTTGGTTTTGTCATGTTGGGTGGAGGATTTTTTACTTTTGTTTTATACTGCTAAATTGCCCTAGATTGTTTTATAACAACCTGCGATATAATATCTCAAGGGCTGATAAAGCATTACAGCACACAATCAACAGAAAAAATACTATTTATATTGGCACTGTAAGATATTTCAGTGCTGCACATGTGCAAGAGCACAAACAGTTAATATTAAAGTCATGCTTGCAGTCCGGGAAGCACTCATTTTGCTATGCAGAAATGGTTTTAGATTGTCATTGGAGTCAAGGCTAGTAGGTGTGATCTCTTTCTTTTTTCCATGATGAAGGTAAGAGATCTGTAAAAAAAACCAAAACAAAACAAAAACAAAACCTGGGGATTAGGGAATTCATTCATGGAAATTTGATATCTTACCCTACAGCTATTCATACTGCAAGTGGTAAATTTTAAAATTACAGACTTCTAGCAGTTCTTGTAACCATTTGCTGTTCAAATTCCTGTCTGGCCATAACAGAATTCTGAAATTTAGTTAATCTGCACACGCTGATGCTTCCTGACACAGTAACCACAATCTAAGATCCCGTGTGGGCATTAAAAGTCTTCATTGTTGTCAATTACAGAAAACAAAGCCTGCTGTTTTCATAGCAGCACTTTCCCTTGACCATAATAAGTGATATGCTCTATTTGCGCAGACAACCCTGCTCTGCTGGATTGTGGCTGATTGTTGCAATCAAATACTCTTACGCAGTCTAGTAGCAGCAAGCTACATATATGTCCTGTTGCACTCCAGTGGTTCCCCCAAATACTACTAAAAAGTTCATCAGTGCTATATCTCTCACAGTGCCGAACACCTGCCAGCTGAGCTGGCATGTATGTGTGTGTGTTTGTGTGTGTGTGTGTGTGTATTTATAAGTGTGAGGGGGAGATTACTTTTAGGACCCCAATTCCCAATATCTCCACATGGAGATTCTGAGAGTGGTAGTCCATAAAATCATTTTTTCCCAAGCTCTGCAAATGACCATCTTCACACTGCCTAAAATAGGGGGAACTTCACCAGCACCGAATGCAAGTTGGTAGCCCTGTCAGAAGAGAAGGTCCAGCAGCTGGAGGCCCAGGTATCTCCACTTCAGCATCTTAGGGAGAAAGCGGTTTTCTTGGAAAGAACAGACTGGATAGTCTTGGATGGGAAACACACAGAGGAAGTTGCTGGGGAGGAGGTCACTGAACATACACAGAAGGTAGGTGGCTGGAGGAATGTCACACACAGAAGTAGGAAAACAGGGATCATTGTGGGAGCTTGTAGCTACAGAATTGGTTTGAAGGTCTCTCCCTAATCAGGGATGATGAAGAAGAGCAGCAGGGACAGATTTCAGGGACAGTGCAGGGGAGCCTGAGAGTACTATCAAAGGGAACAGCCACTACTAAGTCTCGGAAGAGGCGTTGGTGATGGTGGGGGACTCCTTACTGAAGCATACAGAAGCCATGGTTTGTGGGCCTGACAAGATGTCTTGAGAGGTGTGTTGTCTCCCCGGGGCAAAAATCCGTGGGAACAATTCCAATGAGGAGGAAGAATGGGAGGTGTCTCAAGAAACCAGGATAGATGACTAAGGAAGTTACAACTGAGTTAAGTTTTAAATGAAACATGTATAAGAAATGGAAAAAGGGGGAAATCAGCAAAGAGGAATTCAAACAAATAGCGAGCATATGTAGGGGTAAAGTCAGAAAAGCTAAAGCGCAGAATTAACTCAGGCTTTCTAAAGAGGTTAAGAACAACAAAAAAGGATTTATTGGGTATGTCCATAGCAAAAGGAAGAAGAAGAAAATAGTAGGGCTACCGTGCAGAGGGGATGGCAAAATGCTGACAAGGGACAGAGAAAAGGTAGAACTAGGGCCTCTACAGACTGGCCCAAAGGGTCAGCCTGGAGACAGAGATGGGGAGGAGCAGCCGCATGCCTGCTGCCCCAACCCCACACCAAAGACGTCCTGGCACCGCGTGCCATTACACATGGCACGCAGCGTCAGGACATCCTTCCGACTCAGCGTTTTGACTTGCTGCACCAGAAGGGGCGCTAAAGAGCCACACACTGCCTCTTAGGGCAGGCTTTTGCCGCCTGTAAAAGGAGTGGCATTTTGCCGCTCTTTTCCAGGCAACAAAAGGGAGGATCGAGGCCGCACAGTGCATCAGCCTTGGCCCCAATCTGCCGCTTCCCGGCTCGGCTCCCCACCACCCCTTTGGGCCCATCTGCAGAGGCCCCTACCCAACACCTTCTTTGCCTCAGTATTCTCAGAAAAAGAAAGGAGTGCTCAACCTGAGGAAAATGGAGCAGAGGACACAACAGGGGAAATGCAGCACAGAATAAGTAAAGAGGTAGTACAGGAATACCTAGTTAATCTAAATGAATATAAGTCTCCAGGACCAGATGAACTGCATCCAAGTGTATTAAAAGAATTGGCAAATGTAATATTGGCGCCATTGCTAATAATTTCTGAGAACTCCTGCAGAACAGGAGAAGTCCCAGCAGACTAGAGGAGGGCAAACGTCCCCATCTTCAAAAAGAGGAAAAAAGAGGATCCCAGCAATTATCGTCCAGTTAGTCTGACATTAATGCAGGGAAAGAATCTAGAGCAGATCATTAAACAGAGAGTTTGTGAACATTTAGAAGGGAATGCCATAATCACAAAAAGTCAACATGAAACCATATAATGATAAGTATAATGTATTATTTGGGTTAGTTATATAGTTATTCAAGTGTGTATATATATATATATATATATATATATATATATATATACAAATGAACAAACAAACAAAAAAGAGATTTACTTATTACTTATTACCTTTCTTTATCCGGATCAAGATAGGAAAATGAGACTCTAATCTCAGCAAGACTTGGAAAAATAGATGGAGTGAATAATAGGATATGTAATGAATTTGGTTTTTCTTGTATGAATAATAGGAATATAGGATGAATTATTTTTGGTGACGATAACATGATATTAGTGATTTGTTAACGAATATGTAAAAAATAATAAACTCAATAAAAATAATAATTTAAAAAAAAGTCAACATGAGTTTCAGAGAAACAAGCCATGCCATAAAAATCTGATCTCTTTTTTTTTATAGAATTACCAGCTTGGTAGATGAAGGGAATGCTATGGATATAGCCTATCTTGATTTCAGTAAGGCCAGTAAGACAAGGTTCCTCATGACATTATGGCAAACAAGCTACTAAAATGTGGGCTAGACAAGGTAACTGTTACATGGATTTGTAATTGGTTGACTGGCAAAACCCAAAGGGTGCTCAACAATGGGTCCTTTTCATCTTGGAGATAAGTGACCAGTGGGGCGCCACAAGGTTCTGTCCTGGGCCCAGTGCTATTCAACATCTTTATCAATGACTTGGATGAAAGAATAGGGGGCATGCTTCTCAAATTTGCAGATCACACCAAATTAGGAGGAATATTATTATCCAGAAGACAGGATGGAAATTCAAAATGAATAGAATAACTGGGCCAAATCTAACAAAATGAATTTCAGCACAGAGAAAGTGTAAGGTACTGCACTTAGGGCAGAAAAAAATGAAATGCATAGATATAGGATGGGGGACATTTATCCTAACGCAGCTACGTGTGAAAGGGATTTAGGAGTCCTAGTAGACCACATGAGTCAACAGTGTGATGTGGCAGCTAAAAAGGCCAATGTGATGTTAGGCTGCATCAATAGAAGTGTAATGGCTCGATGAAGGGAAGTAATAGTGCCACTGTATTCTGCTCTGGTCAAGCCCCACCTGGAATACTGTGTCCAGTTCTGGGCACCACAATTCAAAAAGGATGTTGAGAAAATGGAGCATGTCCAAAGGAGGATGACTAAAATAGAGAAGGGTCTGGAAACCATACCCTATGAGGAACAACTTAGGGAACTGAGTATGTTTAGCCTGGAGAAGAGACAGTTAAGAGGTGATATGATGGCCCTGTTTAAGTATTTGAAAGGATGTCATATTGAAGAGGGAGATAGCTTGTTTTCTGCTGCTCCAGAGAACAGGACCTGGAAAAGCGGTAGGCAACCTTTCCCCTTTAAGGGCCGAGGGACTTCAGCTCCCAGAATCCCAGGAGCTATTGGCCAACATGGGACTGTTGGCCAACATGGCTGAGGCTTCTGGGAGCTGAAGTCTCTCGGCCCTTAAAGAGGAAAGGTTGCCTACCCCAATCCTGGAACAATGGATGCAACCTACATGAAAAGAGATTCCACCTCAACATCAGAAGGCACTTCCTGACAGTAAGGGCTGTTCAACAGTAGAACACTCTCCCTTGAAGAATGATGGAGTCTTCTTCTTTGTAGGTCTTTAAACAGAGGCTGGATGGCCATCTGTTGGATAATAATAATAATAATAATAATAATAATATATTTCTTATCTCCCACCTTTTGCCTAAGCAATCAAGGTGGCTTACAAATATAAGATACAGATTAAAAACATACATTACAGCAATAACAGTAATACAATACCCAAAGTCAAATACAATATTAAAATAAACATAATAAGATTAAAACAGCACACATTCTGCCTTCTCTCCCTCCTGATGATGGTGGATAGAGGGAGGGCCTTCTTCTTTACAGGCTAGGCCTGATGGAGTTGGCCTGCCTTCTCTACCTCCAGATGATGGTGGATGAAGGGAGGGCCCTTCTTTGATTGAGAGTTCCTGCATGGCAGGGTTTGGACTGGATGTCCCTTGTGGTCTCTTTCAACTCTATGATTCTATGATTCTATGAAATTGCAGCCTGAGACCCATTTTCTTCAGCTATTGAAGCCCACTGCCAGATACCTGAATTCCCCATTATTATATATTTTTAAGTGTGACTTAGAGGCTATTTTCAAGAAAAGGATAAGAAACCATAATAAGACTCTGAAATGACTCCCCTCACAAAATAGCTGCCTTTTGTCCAGCAGACACACTGAGGTACAAATAGGCATGTATTGCATCTGTTGGAGGATCATGAGGAAATCTCCCATTATCTGTGTTCAGTTTGCCCACTACTGTAACAATGGCAACACTGGTAATGGGACAAGAACAGGACCAAGGGATCTTAGCGGGCTGGATATGGTCCCCTCCTGCCAGCACACTTTAGTACAGGTTTATGGAACTGTTTAATTTTCCCAGTGTTACTACTTCCATTTCCTCTCACTTGTAGCCCAACAGGCAAAAGCTGATGGGAATATGAGTCCGGCAACATTTGGAGAGCGACTAATTCCCCTGCCTTGCTTTAGCATCTAGGAGACATGATTTTGGGCTTTGGAAGTGGAATTTCTTCTCCTGGCCACCCAAGAAAGATTAGACCATACTGGTGTATCAAGGATCCAGCTTTCTTGAAAGAAATGCACCTGTCGCACAACCTAACTGGTTAGAGTCTGAACAGAGTAGGAGCCCCATGTGCACTGCACATACACTCTGATATAGTTTTCTAAAAGTTACCAAGTCACTCATATATTGAGGATGTGCAGAGATAAATACCCATCAAGCTAACCTTCCTAGCAGATATTTTTATTATCTTTCAAGACCGGCATCAAGCAGGCCTTCTACAGTGCCCTTTCATGTAAACAACTACCCCATTTCCATTCTGAGACTTAGGTCCTGCAGGGAACAAGATATATGGGATGTAACCTTTGCTATGTCAGCCTGTTTTTCTGGAAGAAATTCCATAAAGGCTAAGACATACAATTCTAAACAGAAATCTGCATTTTACTAAGCCACCCCAAGTGAAGGCGTATTAGTTTGATCCTACACTTTTGATAAGAGCCAGCATTGTACAGTGGTTTAAGTGTTGGACTGTGACTCTGGAGACCAGTGTTCAAATCCCCATTCAGCCATGGAAACCCACTGGGTGTCCTTGAGGAAGTCATACTCTCTCAGTCTCAGAGGAAAGCAAAGGCAAACCCCATGTGAAGAAATCTTGCCTAGAAAATCCCGTGATACATTTGCCTTAGGGGGTTCATATGTTAGAAATGTCTTGAAGACACATAACAATAACAAAACTTCTTATATGCCTTTGGCTAGCCACTGTGTGACCCAAACACTGGATTCATTCTTGCCTTTGGTCTGATCCTATGTGGCTGTTGTTGCATACTTATGATATAGTTTAATGGTAGTACATTTGCTTTGCATGAAGATGGTGCCGTCAGGTTCAATCCCAATACTTCCAATTAAAAAAAAAAAAAGATTAGGTCATTAGTGATGGAAAATACAACTATCCTCCTAAGATCCTAGGGCAACTGTAAATATAGTGCAGGTCTGCCATTTGTCTTCCAAACCCCCTTCCCATTTAGAAAAGGCATAAATTGGGACAATTGTGCCTCCACACAAGCAAAAAAGCCCTCAAAGTGCATGAAAACACACACATCTGTCACCATTTTGAGAAGGACTGCATAAGAAATGGAGGTCTTTCGGCTTGCTGTATGTGGGTGAGTGTAGCCTGCAGGTGGGTGTTGGAAGGGAAATCAGTCTCTGATACCAATGCAGTTGCCCTCCTTCATCCTCTCAGGTGATGCCAGTCAGAAGAGATTATCACTGGGCAGAACCATAGTCTGACTCCTACTGGGCAGTTTTTTATGTTCCAGATAGGTCAAGTCTGATGGCATGAATCCTATTGGCAGCAATTATTTCAGAGCCTGGATTGCCCCTCTTGAATCAAGCTGCTGCTTAAATGCTTGTTTCACAGTGCATTGTGAAAGAACAGGAGCAGAGGTCTTTAACCTAGGTACACTGAAAGATTTAATCTTGAAAAGCCTCCTTGTCACTAATATATGTGTAATACTATGGCTACCTTTGTAAACAACCCATTCCTATTAATATTTTTTTAAATGAAAGACATAGTGCAAGTGACTGCTTTTCTAAACATCCAGCCACTGAGCTGTGAAACTGAAGTAATTGCTTATTTTAGTGATAATGTCTTCATTTTTTGAGAACTTAATGAATTGGTCTGGTGGAAAGTAAAGGCTTTGCTCTCTCCAATACCTATAACAGAGAGCTGGACTCAAAAGAGAGAGACGACATCATCTGTAATTGCTCTGACATTTGAGAAAACCCAGTAACTAACTCCCCCTGCCCCATTTGCTTGTCTTCCGATAAGGAAAAGGTTGTTTTGGTTGTCTGGAATTTGTTTGTTTTCAAATGTCTTTTCAAATATTTAAATGTGTATCCAAATAATGAAAATGGTTAGGCTGAGAAAGTGAGCTGGTGACACTTGATCTCCCATTCCTCTGTGAATTCCAGTTAAAAATGCAACTGGCACTATTGAAAAGTTTTGAGCGGGCATTTAGTGAGATCACAGTTCTGCTGGGACTCTGTGAAGGCTCACTCCCACACACAAATCATTGTCTTATTCTAAATTTAACAGCAAGTTCACCCATGTATAAACTAGAATATATAAATCTGCCTAAGATCAACCAGTGAATTTAACTGTTGAGCAAGGATTTAGACCTGAATTTTCCACAACCATGCCCAGTGCCATTCACAGCATCATATCAATTAGTCCACTAGAGTTATTATTTATTTAATTTATTAAAATTGTAATCTACTTTTTTTCAAAGTAGATTAAAAATATTTATCCTCCTCTCTCATTCTACGATAGGCAGTGGAAGACCTTGGCCAAAGGTCTTCCTTTGAGTTTCTCTGAATAGGGATTTAGACCTAGGCTTGGTCCAACCTTAAGCATCACACCACATAATGATGACCCCTGTCACACTATAGTCAAAATTCCCCTCTTTTTGGCAGCTCATTTTAGGATCTTTGGCTGTTTTGACAGATCTAAATTATAGCCATGAACCATACCTTCAATCCTCATCCTTTTCTTTCAACCACCACTGCCATGCTGGTTTTATTTTTCTCTCAGTCAAGTTGGTGTCATGTAGCATTCAGTCTTGCATTTGCAAGGTTAATATGGAAGTCTGGGTTCTGCTTTTCAACTAATTCTACCTTTTAACAGTCCTCCTGTCCCTACCTCCTCAGATAAATGGAGGCTTCCTGTACATTTGTTGTACTTACAGGATGCTTGATATATATGAGTGCATGAATTAATTTCTCATTATATGATCACTCAGTACTTGGTAGCATTTCTGTGTCAAAACTGCTATTTTCTGTGCAAAAACAATTTGCAAATTTCATGCAGAACAAATCCCCAATTACACCATTTTCTTTGCAAACCCCCACCCCATCATTTTCTGCCCATAAATGTCATTTTCTGCACAAGAAATGTTGTTTCCTATACAGAAAATTTTGTTTTCTGTTGTAGGGGGAAAAACATGCACAGAATAAGTCCCAAACTGTAAACCATCTTCAAAAACTGTAGTGTTTCCATTGTTACAGTGGAAAAGAAATTGCTAAAATTGCTCATTGGGATCCCTGGGACCTACATGCAAAATCTGTTCTCTAATATGTCTCTTTATAGACCACAATTCTTGATTGGGAGTGGAGAGGTAGAAAGTATGCACTGATTCAATTGTACAGAAAAAGCGTCCAGCATATACTTAGAGACTGTAAAAACAAAACAAAAAAACAGATTAACAATTCTCCTCTCCTGATTCATTGATCAAAGATTCATCTTTGTAGCTGCCCATTTATTTCTGTAGTTGAAGCAGATCGGTGCCGTCTAACTGAAATAAACATCCCTTTATTTAACTCCATTAACAAGATGTTTGAAAATTTACATATTTCTGGGGGTAGTGTTGGATGCAACTAATTGTGTCTTCCTGAATGTCAGGTGATTGGACTGGATGGCCCTTGTGGTCTCTTCCAGCTCTATGATTCTGTGTGTGACAAACTGAATTGGAAAGTTTGTAAGGTGAGATCCTATGCTTTGGGCTAACCTTCTCCAACCTGCAGGTTTTCATGCAAGTTGGACTCCCTCCATTCCTAGACAACCATAATATAATGGGCTTTCCTGGGGGAGAAAGGATGCAAATATTCATTTTATTCTAAATTCAACCAAAAATTCATAATATGATGGGCTTTGTATTCCATATCAGGAAAAATTCCAGATTAGGGGAAGACAATTTTAAAAGACCAAAAATTGTCCCTTTGAAGGAACTTCCCAAAAATCAAGTGACAACCTCCATGCCCTGCTCTGTAAATCTCACAGTCTGCCTCCACACTAAAGCTTTTAACAACTAGTCAATCAGTGAAAACTGAATGAATTCAATGGTTAAATTATGAATGTTTATGCTAGTAAATGGGTTTTGGCAAGGATGCTGGCTGGCACAGTGTTGGTTAGTCCCAAATAGATTAAGCTCATTCAATCAAATGTTCAGTGGCACGCCAACATTTACATAAATCACCCGATGAATAGGTGGGTGTGCTCTAATCAGGATTAACAATAGGATTCAGGCTGCCTCCTTTATATCTTGATTGTGGGCTTTCCGGTTTGGCCCCGTCAGAAGCAGGATGAGAAATTTACCTTACCCCACTAGGACTCTCCTTATATTCTTTCATTATGTGACTTTGCAGGGCTGCAAAAGTCACATTATATTTCTAGATAGCCTGGTATTTTTCCATTCCTGCCTGTGAATCAATCAGGCTGATACTATAAATGCTTTGCTGTTTATTTCTCATGCAAACTGCTATGTGGATTATAAATGTTAGCATTACACGTAGCCAGGGACAGTTTCTCAGATGAAAAGTTATGTTACAATATGTATCAGAAGCAGCCATCAGCTTCTTTCACATGATAATCGCATTTCAAAATGACCTTTGTTAGCTTTCGATGTCCACCGTTTGCCTATGATGGAAGTAAGATTTTTAAAATATAAATATAACATTTGCTGTTGCTTAGTAACTATGCTGAACTTTGGGCAGCCCTGCTCCAATTTGCACCTCTCTCGAAAGTCAAGATGTAAGGCAGAAGGATTTGCATTAGTTGCCTTTGAATTTCTTCAGAATAATAATAATAAAAAAGCCCAATTATCCACAGAATAAAACTGGATGTCTCATTCCTGTCTTCTGTGAATCAGGCTTTGGTTTTCACTATCTCTTTTTCCTTCTCACGACACAGATCTCAACAGGCATGTTATAAAATTCAGCAAAGGTTAAAATGAATTTAGCATGCTTTCCTCTCCTCAATTTAATTGCTATTCTTAGATGAAAATTAAGTTCCTCCCCATTCCTATGGCTGAGATTCTATTCCCCAATTGCAAAGCATACAATTATATAATCTAATTTTCTGAATTTCCATAATCTAGTAGTTGATAGTGGATAGATAGTAGTGGATGCAAGAGTCAGTTCAATTCCCCACTCACTACTTAAGAATCACACTTAATGAACCCTGCTAGGTAAAGTTCTTAGGCATGTGCAAGGGATTATATTAGCATCACAAGTTTGTGCAATCCTGAACAGTATACCACTCTGACAAAGTGTGACCATTTGTGTACCAGCATTTCCCCAGCATAAAGCTAAAGTGTGGAATATCATGAAAATGGTCATCCTATGCCAAGCCCTCCTTTGCCCCTCAACATCATGTAGGAAAAGGATTGGGAACTTTGTGACTCATAGATGGCCTGTGGATCTTTGAAGTATACAGTACAGCCCTATGGGATCCGCACCAATGCCATAAGTTCTGAAACCTCAAAAATGGCCAACAAGGTTGCTTTTGAGTTGGGGAAAAAAAATGCATTTTAAAAGTTTTTTTTTAAATTCTTTGTTCAGCTATGATATACTGGGGGAGGGGCTTCTTATACTGAAACAACAAAAAGCAAAAAATCTAAAATTGTCCCAAAGTGACCAAATATGACATGTTGACACTTTCAGCCCCCAGCCATGGTAGCTGTAACAATGCCCTGTGGCCTTCTGGTGGTCCAGAGGATATAAAATTGGGCAGAATAATTATATAAACTCAGATGCGTGCTCATCCATAATGTAATACAATTTTCTCCATGCCCTGTTGTCTTCCCTTCCACCATCAATTTGACTCAGGGTAGGTTGTTTTACACTGATCAAGATAGAGAAGCATAATATATGTTGACTCCATTCTGCATGATATATGTTGACCCTATTCTGCTTTGATCAGACTGCACCTGGAATATTGTGTCCAATTCTGGGCACCACAATTCAAGAAGGATGCGAGCAAGCTGGAGCATGTCCAGAGGAGGGTGACCAAAATGGTGAACAGTCTGGAAACCATGCCCTATCAGAAGCAGCTTAGAGAGCTGGGTATGTTGGGATGTCATATTGAGGATGGAGCAAGCTTTTTTTTCTTCAGCTTCACAGAATAGGACCCGGAGCAATGGATTCAAATTATACAAAAAGAGATTCCACCTCAATGTTAGGAAGAACTTCCCAGCAGTAAGAGCTATTCAACAGTGGAATACACTGCCTTGGAAAATGATAGAGACTCCTTCTTTGGAGGTTTTTAAACAGAGGCTGGATAACCATCTGTTGCAAGTGCTTTGATTCTGTGTTCTTGCATGACAGGGGGTTGGACTGGATGGCCCTTGTAGTCTCTTCCAACTGTAATATTCTATGATTCAGTGACTCCATTGATTGCAGTTTTAAGGGCTTGCTGTTTCTTACAACACATAGCTCTCCTTTTCATTCTTATAAGATTGTGGTTACTACTGTAATATTCTGTCTCCAAAAAACTTCCTCATGCTAGGAATAAGCAACTCCTTTAAAAAAAAACTAAAAAGCAAAAACAATGTAATTCCTTTTTGACAGGTAATGTTCCTTCCAGGTCCTTTTGTTTATTGTGCATTTTACAAAACAGAAAGAAACCAGGTCACTAGAGCAATATGAAGTGTGCAGGGAAATGATATTGATCCACTGTCGATTATGGTAGCACAATATGTAGTGTGTAGGGAAATTATATTGACACATTATTTTTATCTCTAATGGGGTTAAATAAGCAGGAAAGGGAAAAGAATTTCTACAGACCAGTATCTTTGTAGCAAAATATTAACTTTTATTTTGCTTGTTAATTATTTCTTTTTATAAGAAAAATGATTTCCTTTAAGTAACATTATGTTTTCTACAGAAAAAAGTTTCAGCCAGTTCTATATGCCTCCCATTGAAATCTTCAGCCTTTTGTGAATTGCAGCAAGTACAAATGTATTGTTTTTACTTATCTAGGAGAACTGAAGACATATGTTTGTCTTTTTATCTATTGGAATTACAAAGCTCTATGATACAAAAGAAAGCAGCATTTTCACATGAGCTACTGCAAAGAATATTCTACATTATTCTTCCATTGATCAAAAAACCACAGGCAGGAAACACATCTAGAAGAATAATGGGCTGGCAAGTCTTTTGTGGGCCTGTGCTGGTATCTTGAGTGTTTCCCAAGTACCTGTGTCTGTTAGAATTGCATATACTTATAATCATTTTTGTTATATTCTTGTTCACCATTTATGAATACAGCATGAACCTGGATCAAGGGAAGTAGTATTGCCACTCTATTCTGCTTGGGTCAGACCTCATCTGGAATACTGTGTCCAATTCTGGGCACCACAGTTCAAACAGGATGTTGAGAAGCTGGAGCATGTCCAGAGGAGGGTGACCAAAATGGTGAAGGTCTGGAAACCATGCCCTATGAGGAGCGATTTAGGGAGCTGGGTATGTTTAGCATGGGAAGAGAAGGTTATGGTGTGATATGATAGCCATGGTTAAATATTTGAAGGGATGTCATATTGAGGATTGAACAAGTTTATTGTCCACTGTTCCAGAGACTAGGACATTGGAGCAATGGATTCAAACAAAAGAGATTCCACATCAACATTAGGAAGAACTTCCTGACAATAAGAGATTCTTAACAGTGGAATACACTGCCTCAGAGTGTGGTGGAGTTTCCTTCTTAGGAGAGGCTGGATGGCCATTTTATGCTGAAGCTGGATGGCCATCTCTCAGGAGTGCTTTGATTGTGTATTCCTACATAGTAGCAGGTTGGACTGGATGGCCCTTGTGATCTCTTCCAACTCTATGATTCTAATCTCTAATTTGTTTTCAGATTAGGGTTGTCTACTTCTTGGCACCAATATATTCTCTCATTTCAATTATAAGGTTAATATCATTTATATTAGTGCATTTTGCATTATTTATTTTATACATTCTTCATATATTAGTTTCTGTATATACCTCATTTTCAGGACACTTTATTTTGGTAAAATACTTTACATATCTGTTGTTTGTTTGGCTATCTGAATGACTGTCCAGTCCAAATCTGTTTTAAATATAAAGAAACATAAGAACTAAGGAGAGCAAGGAACCATTATTATTAACTGGAACCAAGGCAACTGACAAATTAAAACAAGCACAATATAGTTAAAATGTACAAAAGGTCAACATTAAGCTTAGCACTTGAAAAGATCACAATCTTCCCCTTTCTCCATGAGGAAAGGTAGTGTTATTACTATTTAAATTATATATATATTTTCTAAATACGTAACTGTAGAAATAAATTCTAGTATGCCACATTTATATAGCTTTAATACCCTAAAGGCCCCTGATCCTGTCTGTTCTTGGAGGCTAGGCAGAGTCCATCCTGGTTAGTATTTGGATGGAAGACTGCCAACAAATACCAGGTGCTGTCAACTATATTTCAGAGGAAGGAACTGGCAAAACCACCTCTGAGTATTCCTTGCCTACAGAAAACCCTATGAAATTCACAGTTCCCATAAGTCATGGGTAGGCAACCTTTCCCCTTTAAGGGCCGAGGGACTTCAGCTCCCAGAAACCTCAGCCATGTTGGCCAATAGTCCCATGTTGACCAATAGCTCCTGGGATTCTGGGAGCTGAAGTCCCTCGGCCCTTAAAGGGGAAAGGTTGCCTACCCCTGCCATAAGTCAACAGGAGGCTTGCACATATTTCACTGTTTATCTTCTATTTTGAGTGATACAGTTCCTCTTTTGGGGTGATAGCTAAGTAGCCATTCTAGGCATTAAACTTATTGGACAACATCGGAGCCAGGACTGGTGAAGTGTAAGACACTGAGATAAGCTAGCAGGTGTGATATCCCTACCCACTCCATTAAAGCATTAAATTGCTACTATGCTTATTGTGGTTGAGAAAATGTGGAACTAAGCAAGATATACCTGGAAAAGCTAGATTTTGAGAAGAGTGTCAAGGGAAGAGTTGGGATAATGCAATGCAATCATTCTGTGATGTGGTTCCATGAACATACAGGACAGTGAAGAGCGGAGAATGATAAGCATTTAAGAAGATAGCAGGGCTGAATGAAGCAGAAGTACAAAGGAACTGTGATGTACAGTTGCATAAAATTACTAGAGGGTTGTAAGATATATATATATATATTCAACCTTCTGAGTGGAAATTGGTAACTGCTGATTTATGACGTCTTAACAAAGCCTAGCTATCCCATGCATGATTGCAAGACAACATAGAATTATCAGTTAACTATCCCAGGTCTAATGGACTTTCTTATCATCTAGATGTATTTTCATTTGGTTAGAAAGTCAGCATGATGTAGTAGTTTGAGTGTTGGACTAGGAGGCCTTGGTCTAAATACCAACTTAGCCATGGAAACCATGGGGTATCCTTGGACAAGTTACATTCAGAGGCAGATAGTGGCAAACTCCCTCAGAATAAAAACAACCCATCATAGATTCACCTTAGGGTAGCCCTAAGTTGGCAATGACTTGAAGCCACAGAAAAACAGTAATTTAATATGCTCTTTTTAGACACTTTGGTCCTTTATATGCAGTGCATGGCACCTGAAAAGCATGTTTTTGACTAAATCATGTGTAAGGATCATCTAGGATCAGAAAATGGGGGAAAGACTTTACAATATGGTGTAGCTCTTCAAGATCCCTTGCAGAAGTGATGCAGCCTGCCAACTCCTACCAGTTGTCCATTCCAATCTGAGCTATGCTTTTCAATAGCTACAATTCTTACATTCATGTTCCAGGCATCACTTGTACAGTACTACAAGTCTAGGACAATCAACCTGAGCATGTATATATGAATGTCCTTCCCACTACTGTCTTTCCAGAACCTAAAACACAGGATAATCACCTGTGGTTATATTTTGCAGGAGAGATGTTAATATAAAGAAAATAAAGAAACTCCTATTTTTTTAAAAATTTTTTTTTGGAGTTTATGTTGTTTTGGCTGTTGTTGATGCATGGCTTCAAGTTGGTTTCCAGCTTATAGCAATGCTAAAATGACCCTATCGCAGGGTTTTCTTGGAAAGTTTCTTCAGAAGGGCTTGCCATTGCCATCCTCTGAGGTTGAGAGAGTGTGACTCACCCAGGGTCACCCAGTAGATTTACATGACTGAGTGGGGATTCAAACCCTGCTCTCCAGAATAATAGTCACTTTGGAGTAATGTCAAATTCACCACTCTGAATCTGGTTGCAGTACTTCAGACACTAGGTCATTGGTGGGAATTGTCCAGCCCTCCATAGGTTCTTGGGCTGCAAGTCCCAGCAGCCCTAGCTAGCACTTAGGAATTCTGGGAGTTGCAGTTAAAGATCACCTAGAGGAGTCCTCAGCTCCCACCCTTGCTCCAGGAGTACTGTATAAATGATGACCATGTTATTTGTCATTTGAGAGTCACATAGAAACATGAGAACTGTCATAAGGTATGTTAACTTACAGATTCCAAGTATATCTTTGCTCAATGCAACTTTACAGATGGCCCAAGGGGAGGGGGAAAAGTAGTAGGAATCCAATACTGTGAGCCCTTGCAGAGAAATTAAATCGGTTTATCTTTGCTAGACGTGCTAATTAGTGACTAACAATGATATCTATATTGTATAACCTGCCAACCAGTAATTGCTCTATCTTATTGCGTTTTATATTCAACACTTACATATTATTCAGGGGCAGTAGTGCATGAATTGTTCAGTTCCGTGAGAAATCTAATGAGAGATTTTAAAAAAAAATCTTTAAAATACATCAGTGATCGTAATGGATTGTTTTTTATCATACAAATAACTTTGGCTGACTTAGCGTGCTTTTACTCACAATTTGGGATCTAACTTTTGATTTGAAACTAATTGCCTAGCAACAGTGAGTATAACAACTTCTGCATGAAACAAAGTGCAGAGTTTTGGTCAATTAATAATACAAGCATATACAGCAAATGCATGCAGTCTGTAGTGAGTTACAAATGGGTTCTCATTCTCTCAACAGTGCAGGAGGGAAAATTAAGAGAAGATAGTGTTCCTATGTGCCAAGAGAATGAGATTTTTTTCACCATGTGTGGATAAAATGGGGAGTCTCCATCCATTTGTGATACATACTGAAGGAGGATGATTTATATATAATCATATTATTAAAAGTGGACAAGAATGATAAAGGGCTTGATATTTTCTTGCTCTTTCAGTGCATGCTGAGAAGTGAAGAGAGGATTCTGAGAACTTTTTTATGACCTGATGTAGCTTGTAGGAACTGGGAGAAATTGGGGAATCCCTATAGGGTTGGAAACTGCAGCCTAAGGGTCACATGTAGGCTCCAAGAGATTTATATGGGTCCCCAGGTTTTCCCAAGACTCCATAAATCCCCCACACCCTTTTAAAATTCCAGGGTGTGGGGTTTTGGAGGGGTTTTTTAACCCCCTGAGGCTGAGCATGTGACCTACCAAAGGTCACCCAGTGGGTTTCATGGCTGAGCAAGAATCGAATCCTAATCTCCAGAGTCATAGCTCAGTGCTCAAAACATTATGCCACACAGGCTCTCATGTCCAGTATTCAACCACAATGAACAACACTGATGTGCAGCCCTCCTTCCACCATTGTTGGCAGAATATGTCTGCTATGCTATGGTAACCAATTCACCCTGTATGCACAGTGTGATTTACGCATGCCAGTGTGGCATAGTGGTTTGAGTGATGGACTCTTGGGCAAGTCACATGATCTCAGCCTCAGGGGAAGGCAATGGCAAACTTCCTCTGAACAAAATCTTGCTCAGAAAACGCCATGATAGATCTGCCTTCGGGTCACTATAAGTCAGAAACTACTTGAAGGCACACAACAACCACATGTCACTAAAATAATGTCAACCCTGATGTTCATCTGAATTCACACACCCAACCCTCCTCCAAAACACAGAAAAGTGGCCCCACAGAAATTAGAAGTCACAGAAAAATAATCTAAAAAATACTCCTTGAAGAATAACAGGGTATAAGCCAGATAGGCCTGTGGTGCACACTCCTGCCACCTTTACCCTTAAGCACTGACTTTCTGGATAGCAGTCCTCTGGTACCTCATTATCTCACACCTGCCACTAAATTGTGTGTTAAGGACCCACACTATTCCTTGTATGCTGTCCCACAGCAAACTTTAAAATATTAGTAGTATGGTTTGTTCTAAAAACATAGGCCAAGTGATGTTTAAACAAGAATAAAAGTTTATTTTAAAAACAGTATGGAAAACATATAACTTGTATCAAGGCTTGTTACTGTAGTCTGGGCCTTTGCAGACTTTGGGCCTTTGCAGACTGCCAGAAATAATACAGATTGAGGTCACTTTAACTATCCTGGCTCAGTGCTAAGGAATCATGGGAATTGTATTTTTTCTGGGACATTGAGCCTTCTCTGTCAGAGAGCTCTGGTGCCACAATAAACTACAGTTCCCATGATTCCTTAGTACTGAGCCAGGACAGTTAAAGTGACTCAATCTGCATTATTTCTGGCAGTCTGCAAAGCCCCTACATATCACAATGTTTGTTTCCACATCACTTGTAATACTGTAGCCATCTCTCTCAGGAGATAATACACCAGCAACTCCCTTCTCTGGAGTTCTGTATGTGTTTCCACTACCAAAATTACAGTCCCCTCAGGAACTCCTCAAAACACAACTGGCTTAATTCTCTGTCAACTTCCAACTCTCCTCTCCAACTGTCAGCCTGGGCTTTTAAAGTGCTCCCAGCTTGAATCCTATTGGTTGGCCCTCAGCTGCCTCCTGATTGGCCAGCTGGACATTCTGTTCACCACAAGGCCGACTTTATAGAGAATTCCACAGAAATGCTAACTACACTACACTTGCATAGCACTACACTTAGCACATAGTATAGCGCTATACTTGTATACCACTTCACTTACTCTGGCTCCATCCTACAGAATCTTGGGACGTATTATCACATTTGGTGTAATTGTAATCTAGCAAAAAAATATTGGGATAAGATACATGAAGCTATAGAAAAAAATATTGAATATTAAAATGACAAAAGATCCAATGAGATTTTTAATAATAATAATAATAATAATAATTTATTCATATCCCGCCCCTCTGCAGAGCAATCGGGGCAGCTTACAACATTAAAATTTCCATACAGATATATTCATACAATCTAAACAGAACATAAAAATCCCGAATCCCACCTGTCCTTTAAGAAGTAAGGGCTCTTCTTTTTCTTATAGGCCCGATGATGCTTGGCCTGTTGTCTCATACTAAATATGAACCAGGAAGAGATTTTTAATAATAATAATAATAATAATAATAATAATAATAATAATAATAATATATTCATATCCCGCCCCTCTGCAGAGCAATCGGGGCAGCTTACAACATTAAAATTTCCATACAGATATATTCATACAATCTAAACAGAACATAAAAATCCCGAATCCCACCTGTCCTTTAAGAAGTAAGGGCTCTTCTTTTTCTTATAGGCCCGATGATGCTTGGCCTGTTTTCTCATACTAAATATGAACCAGGAAGAGATTTTTAATAATAATAATAATAATAATAATAATAATAATAATAATAATAATAATTTATTCATATCCCGCCCCTCTGCAGAGCAATCGGGGCGGCTTACAACATTAAAATTTCCATACAGATATATTCATACAATCTAAACAGAACATAAAAATCCCGAATCCCACCTGTCCTTTAAGAAGTAAGGGCTCTTCTTTTTCTTATAGGCCCGATGATGCTTGGCCTGTTGTCTCATACTAAATATGAACCAGGAAGAGATTTTTAATAATAATAATAATAATAATTTATTCATATCCCGCCCCTCTGCAGAGCAATCGGGGCGGCTTACAACATTAAAATTTCCATACAGATATATTCATACAATCTAAACAGAACATAAAAATCCCGAATCCCACCTGTCCTTTAAGAAGTAAGGGCTCTTCTTTTTCTTATAGGCCCGATGATGCTTGGCCTGTTGTCTCATACTAAATATGAACCAGGAAGAGGGCTTGATTCTTGTTGCTTCTTGCTGTACTTTGAAAGTGAGAACCCCTAATGAAGATCTCCCCCCTCCACCCCTGCTGAGCTTAAGAAATGTTAGGAGTTGGCAAATGTGAGAATATCTCTATTTTGATATTTTGGATTCAGATCATTCTGATCTTTAAAAGGGCAAAAACAAGGTTTTTTATAGAACTGGAAACTACCTGGCAGTGAGTGCAGAACTTTAATAATTTACATCATATGATGCTAGAGATGGAAAGAATATTAGAAAATATTTGCAAAATGGTAAAAAAAAATGTTTTCAAGTGTTGAGAAAATTTGACTAGAAGACTCCTTAACTGACAAGAATCTTCACAGTTCAGGACTTACTCTGCACAAAATTCACACATTATTGTTTTGCACAGAAAACAAGAGTTTCCATACAGGAAAGAGCACTTTTATATTATATCATGTGCAAAAAAATGCTCTTTCAAGCTCAGAAAATGCTGTTTTCTGTGAAAAACAACCATGTGCAAATGCACAGAATAAGTTCTGAACTGTGAATTTTCAAAGGCTTTCTTGCAGTAGGAAGAAAATTGTTAAAATTACTCATTGCTTCCTTTGAGAAGAAACTAGTGTAGAATTATTTCCCTGCATGCTGCTTCCACTGCAGTAAGTCAAAAATCTAGCTGCTGCACTTCCAGCTATTATTGATTGATTGATTGATTGATTACTCTGCCTTTCTGCTAACATGGGACCCAAGGTGGCTTAACACAAATTAGAGCAGAGCAAAATACAGTTTAAATCATCTTAAAAAATTAAACAATCAGTTGTATTAAAAGCAAATGTTAAAACATTTGGCAGCACACTTAAAACATAATAAAAAGATAAAAGCTTTGAATGTTGCATACAGTTTTGTACAGAATTAATTCAGGTCTCTCCCACTGAGTAGAAAAGCAAAGAAAGACATTAATGAGGGCAATAAACTTTCAGATGAGTCAGGTAATATTAAAACCTCATTTCAGAGATGAGAAATTGAAGATTAAAGCAGTCTTTCTCAAGCTGTCTGATGTGGTGGACCAGTAGGGTCCCCCCCAATGTGTCGGGGACCATTACTATATCCATGTCATACTATTATTATATTTGCTGTAGAATGGCAGCCAATGGCTTGTAGAGCAGCACTAGTCTACAGCTCACCACCTTGAGTAGCACAGCAATGAAATACATCAGAGGAGGTGGTTATAGGTCATGTTCAGCCAGGATCCATAGAAGTATGTATGGTTGCTCTGGGCATCCACTTTGGAAATGCTGCATTACATATTGCTTTAGAAACTGAAGAAGCTCTCAAAAGCAGGTTGTGATATGGTATAAGTTTTTTTAGGGGGGTGAGTCAAAACCATACAGACATGCAAAAATCCCTTGGATATGCCTAAGGTAATTCTTAAGGATTCCATCTCTTTGCTATAGAGTCTCTCATCAGCAATAGTCTTTTGGAAGGAAATATATAAGTGAAAAATCCCCTGTAAACTGTGACATTGTTGGAAGGAGACTAGATGATCAGTATGACTGTGGAGGAAGAAGACAACCACCAAAGAGAGGAATAAAAATCTTGTAATCGTGGAATTTACTGCAGGAAAAGAAAGGAGCTTGCATGAAAGAGAAATGCTAAATGAGAAAAATCAAGGAATGGATGATAGAATCCAAAATTCACAAAACAGTGATACCTTTGTTCAGCCAACCAAAATGCACAAAATACATTATGCAAGCTTTCGAAGCTCTACTGGCTTCTTCATCAGGCAAAGGTTAAGAATCATACAGCAGAAAAAAATATAAAATGATGATGTTAGTCACAGCCTTGCATTTTCTCAAGGTGTTGTTGGTGTGTTCTTTGGAAGGATATCTATGGAAGCAGGTCCCTCCTCTTTCTAGCCATGTGGCACAGGGAAGAAAGCATTCCAAAGTCCAGGAGACAAACATTTGAATTCTATTAGCAATGCAAAACAGATTCCTCTTCTGAGATCCCAATGTCTCCATCCTGTGTTAAGTCACAGCCCCCTCTGTTAGGTAGAGAATACTGAATATCTCAAGAGAAGCCTTCATGCATTTGTATTGGGGGGGTGGGGGGAAATGGAATTGTTTTGATAAAACATGCCAAATGTAGTCCCTATTTAATAGCATAAAGAACAGCATAAAGGCTGTGAATACCTTCAAGTGTCCCAGTTTGGCAGGGGCAGTCCTTTGTCCTCCCACTTTTTCAGCTGCTTTTAAAATGTCCCAGATTTTCTATCCTCCTTCCTGCTCCCCCCTTTACCTCAATTGCTGCAGACTGGGTTCAATGTGAAAAAGCAGTTTGCACTCAATTAACTCAGCAGGGACAATGGAAAGGGGGGGGGGGATATTGTCCTTCACAGTACACTCAGTCAAAAGCAAACTTGTAGGCTGTCTTAGCTTGGGGGCTCTTCTTCATTAATAAACTCCCATCTTGACCACACTCTGCTATTGCTTGGACATGTTTGCCCTTGTTTCTATCTGTGAAATTAAGGGTATGGTTGTGTACATCAGCAATCTAAATGATATGAATCTTCAAAGCTATCTTATTTTAAGTCACAATAAAGTTTCACCAAGTCCCATATTGCCTAATCTAGACTACCAGTAGTTCTAAGGCCTCAAAGGAAGATGTTGGCTGATTTCTTAGCCTAAAAATAAAACAAAGCAATAGATGTCATGTTTGTTCTTAAAGAAATATGCTTAATATTATAGGGCATACATTTATTAGAGAAACTTTAGGGAGGACATATTTAGTCATGAGTTGCTGATCCTAAAACTAAGGATATTGCTATCAGTGTTGGTGATAACCTGGATCAAAAATTCAAGGGAATTATAATCAAATTCATATTAAATATACCATGTTATTATGGCGATCCACCACTACCAGTTTTGCAGTATATACTCTGGGGAAAAATATTGGTAAAAGTTTCAAGGTGCTGTTTATTCTTCAGGGGAAAAAATATAAAGGAAAATCTCCTTAAATTTAAATTAAATTGAAATCCCTTTAAATTAATAATGTTGTTAAGTGACCAATATTACCACTGAAGATGTCTTCCAGCAGAGGATTAGTGGGCAGGAAGTAGTAGATAAACTCATATTTTTCCTGTTGAATTATGCTATTTTTTTCCATTAAATTCTACTAGTTGTAGCACTGCTCTGTTTGTTCAACTGTTTTGTTACTCGGGAGAATTTAAAATGTGATAAATAAGAAGATGAACGGATGTATGAATTGTTCAAACTAATATAAATGTAAAACAGCCCCACTTTCAAGATTTCCCTGTATTTTCAGAATATGGAAATGTTTCTTGGATGACTTCAGATCCCATAATCCCACAGCCATGGTGGCTGTGAAATTCTGACAGTTGTAATCTCCAAATCTCTGTTTCTTTTCTGGAGGTCGCCCTTATTTATTTATTTATTTGATTTATAATCTGAGTTGAATTGTACCTGGAAATGAACCAAGAGCCAGTGAAACTGTTTCAGTAAGGGAGTTATATGGTTCCCATAAGCAGTCCCAGGGCCTTTGCAGACTGCCAGAAATAGTGCAAATTGAGTCCACTTTAAGGGTTAGGGTTAGGGAATCATGGGAACTGTATTTTATTGTGGCACCAGAGCTCTCTGACAGAGAAGGTTCAATGTCTCAGGGAAAAAAAAACAATTCCTATGATTCCCTAGCACTAACCCTAACCCTTAAAGTGGACTCAATTTGCACTATTTCTGGCAGTCTGCAAAGGCCCCCAGTCAGCAGTCTAGCCACAGTATTTTGATCTTGCTGAAGTTTCCAAAGGGTTTCCAATGGTAGCCCCACATACAGTACATTTCAGTAATCCAACCGGGATGTAATCAAGCCATGAGTTACCATGCCAGATCTAGCTTCTCAGGAAATGGGCTCAGCTGGTGCACTAGTCTTAACTGTGCAAATACACTCTTAGCTCTGAAGATGCTAGCCACAGATGCTGGCGAAACGTCAGAAAGAAACTCTTTCAGAACATGGCCACACAGCCCGAAAAAACCCACAAAAAACACTCTTAGCTGCCGCCAAAACCTGGGTATTCAGGTTCAGGGAAGTTCTAAGAGTAAGCTATAAACCTGAGATTTCAGGGAGAGTGTAACCCTGCCCAACAGAATTCCTGCTTCTTGATTTGCTTTCCAACTGGAGCACTTCTGACTTGTCTGGATTGAAGTTTAATCCAGTTTGTCCTTATCCACTCCATAACTGACAACAGGCACTTGTTTAGCACCAAGGCAGCTTCCTCAGACTTAGATGGAAAGGAGAGGTAGAATTGTCATCTGTATACTGGTGACACTGAACCCAAGATCTCCAGAAAACTTCTCCCAGTGATTTCATGGTGATATTTAAACAACATGGGAGACAAGACAGAGCCCTGAGGGACCCCACAGGCCAATGACCATGGCGCTGAATAGGACTCCCCAACACCACCTTCTGAGTTCTCCCTTCCAGGAATGAACAGAGCCACTGTAAAACAGTGATTCAAGTACTATCTTGGAGTGGCAGCCCAGAAGAATAGCATGGTCAATGATACTGAATGCTGCTGAAAGGTCCAGCAGAACAGGGACACACTTCCTCTGTCTAGTTCCCTGGGTAGGTCATCCAACAATGTGACCAAAGCTGTCTCTATCTCATAGTCAGGCCTAAAACCAGATTGAAATGGATCTAAATAATCCATTTCATCCAGGAACTCCTGGAGCTAGGAGGCCACAACACTCCTTGTCCAAAAATAGGATATTATAGACAGCCTGATAACAAAGACAGGCTTACTGTTGAACATAAAGAAAAAATAATGACCATGGAGAATCTAAACGAATTTAACCTAGACAATGTAGAAATAGAAATAGTAAAAGAGTTCCCATACCTGGGATCAAACATTGATAGGAATGGGGATTGCAGCCAGAAAATCAGAAGATTAAGAATGGATGGCTATGAAAGAACTAGAAAAGATCCTAAAATGCAAAGACATACAACTGAGCATAAAAGTTAGAATCATACTGGCCATTGTATTCCCTATGAAGAGATGTGAGAGTTGGATAGTTAAGAAAGAAGATAGGAAGAAAATGAATTCATTCAAGATGTGGTGCTGGAGGAGGGCACTGAGTATCCCGTGGACAGCCAAATAGACAAATAGATGGATTCTACAGCAGATCAAGCCCAAATCTCCATGGAAGCCAAAATGACAAAATTCAGGCTGTTATACTTCAGACACATGATGAGAAGGGAGGACTCATTGGAAAAAAAACAATAATGCTAGGAAAGGTGGAGGGAAGTAGAAAGAGAGGAAGGCCGCGTGCTAGATGAATTCTATTAAGGAGATCACAGGGAGTGTCTTCACTCTGCCTGTCTTCTTGATTTTGTAGTTATTGACATCCACCTCACACACACCACCACCAACCCCTTCCTTTTTTCTGTTAAAAGCTGGCTCCCAGACTTGAGACTTCACTTGAAAGTCTCATGCAAGGACTTGAGATTTGACTTGAAACTTAAAGGTAGAAACCTGACACTTGACTTGAGAATTGGAGTAAAAGACTTGAATACATCACTTCAAAATTGATGCCACACACCCCTGATGGTTCTAATACCTTCCAGTGTCTCCATGGTCAGCTCATCAATTAGACAAAATTGTTCTGGACAACTAATTTGAGAATACAATGGTGGTGGGGGGTAGTGTTGTGACAAATCAGAATTTTTTCTTCTTGTCCATTGAGAACTAGATGCAATTTTTTGGGGAGGGGGAAATACTCATTTCAAAAGTCCCACCTTCAAAAGTTTGTCAAGGGCAAGAGAAGTATTTTTCACAGATTTCCCAAATGAATAAAAGACAAGGCAACATTTACGCTAATTACATGTGTTGGTGCTAGCTTGTCAATTAGCTTGTCAAAAGGAAGTTTGACAGAGATTTAAAGAACATTCCTCAGCTTAAAAAAACTTGAAGGCACACAAAAAGAAAAGAAAAAAACAATCTCAACAAATAAATTTTGGTTGCAGCCCCAACAAGAAATGGTAGACTTGGGGGGACCCTCAAGGATCATCCAGTCCAACCCGCTTTTGCTATGAAGGAATACATAGGAATACATAGGACCCTAGGGGACATGTAGTCTCACCCCCTGTTCAACATCAGGATGGCAATGGAGGATGTGATCCTAAGACAAACCTATCATAGGGTTTTATTATTATTATTATTATTATTAAAGTTTATTTCTAAAGCGCTGTCAATGTACACAGTGCTGTAGAAAGAGACAATCAAGCATAAAATAGAATAAAAACCTGCCAAAAGCGTACAATCTTGGCATAAAGGGGAGTTATGCCATGGGCTGGCCCTGAGGCTGAGAGAGCGTGACCCTCACAAAAGAAAAGAAGGGGCGGGGTGGGTGAAATGGCAAATGTGCTGTTCTGCCAAGCAGGAATTCTGCAATGGAGAAATCCCAGCATTGGAAGAGATTCCCAAGTGTCATCTTGTTCAATCCCCTTCTACCATGAAACCTAGGATTTTAGAGTTGGACTTGCTCAGGGTCACCCAGTGAGTTTCTATGATGTTCTAATCCCAGCTCAGCCATGTAAATCCACAGGGTAACCTTGGGTAGGTCACACTCTTTCAGCCTCAGGGACATTCTGAACTCTCCTTTCCCAAAAGCAAACCAATCATAAGTTAAATAAATAAATTGTAGCTTTAACATTTAAAGAGGCCTTTTTAAATGAAACAAAATCAAACATTCTCTCCCTTGCAAGGGGCAGAACCACCACCATTCATGATCATGACAAAGCAACAGGATGAAAGGAGACAAGGCACCCTCCCCTATGATTGCTCACTTCACACCTTTGCTTTGAAAAACAAATGAGAAGAAGAATTTAGCAGGAAATACTTTTACAACTTCCTTCAGCTATTCAAACTCTGGTTTGCAGTGATCTTCTGTTAATAACAATTAAACCAAAGAAAATAAAGTTCACTTAGCTCACCAGAAGTAAATTACTTGGAGCTGGATGTACACAACTGGGAGAAACGCAGACAGCAGAGGCAGAGCAATATCTGGTGCTTCTGTGAGAATTTGAATGGGAGAGCATGATGAGAAAAGGGAGAAGGTCTGAAGGTATCCATCACCACCTACACACAAAATGCTATCTCCTTTCATTCTCATTTATTTTTCAAAGCAAAGCTGTGGACAAATGGGGGAGGACATTACCCTAAGAAAGGAACACCCAGTATGAATGGTAGCTTTGCTTACGCAAAATACGCAAATCCTGGCCATTGAATTGTCAGCTGAAAAGGTCCACCCCTTCACTTCATTTGCAAATGGTTAAAAAACAAAATCCTTACTTGTTGATTGAGAAGTTCTAATAATTTCTTCTCTTTAAAAAGCTTGTGAAATCTTTGAATAACAGATATTTCATGTGTTTATCGAATGTTGTCAAGAATTCTTTACATCAGTAATCACAGGTATGGGTTTGCAGGAACTAAGCAGAGCAATGGAGGACATGGAGTCTTGGAGATGTCTCATCCACAAGGTTGCCATGGGTCAAGATTGACTAAAGGACAGTTAACAACAACAAACAAAATGTTGGCTTTAGAGGGTGTTATTTTTTTTTAAAGGAAAAGGCCTAGTCACAACTTCATTTCGGCAGGATGGAACCCTGCCTTGCTGCAAGGAGGCATTATATATAATATAAGACCTCGATGAACTCCCCGTCAGCTCCCTCAGCTAGCTAAAGCTGAATTGCATACTCATCTGAGCTTACTCTTCCATAGAAACATTTTCACTTAAGAGGGAAAAGGTGCCTATTTTATCTATATTTTAACAGGAAAATACAGATGAGGAATACTACAGTTAATATATATAGTAATTGTCAATTTTCCTTAAAACAGGAGGAGAAGCAAGTCAAAATGGATGTGATTAGTGTCTGCATATTTGATAAACACATTTCCAGTTTGTTGGGGTTGTATATCATTATATGCAAGCTATATGATTCATACAACGCTCGCTAAGGGATTAGAGATGTTGATGCTGAAATGTAAGCTTTCTTATAATGTTTTTGGTTGAAGGAGTGGATTTTGCTATCCAGCTTGAGGGGGCCTGGCATCTTGCTTGGATTCAGTATAATGTTGTGAGACAGGTGCCTGGCAGGGACAGCTGGTTCCAAAACACATAATCCCCAAGCAGAGAGTTGCTTATTTAGCCAGTGCTTCTCTTCTTGATATAGTCTGTGCATTCTTATATTGGCCACAATGTTTGCATTAGATGCTTATACTCTTAATGTGTTTGTTTGGCCTCAACATCAACATCATTCTCTTTTCATGTGCCAAGGTTTCATTTCTTATCTGTCACTATTCCTATGACTGTTAAAATACATCAAATCTGTCTCTCAGATCTGGTTGAGTGCTACATTTCCCTATTCACTCCTTCTGAATAAGTTTTTCCTGCAGTCAAATACCAACCATAATTTATACTGTTTTTAACAAACTGACATAGACTTGATTTGGATACCCAGTACCAAACATTGGGGTGCTGTATAATGGTCCTCCAATTCAGAGTTCACTGTCAGCAAATTATTCATGACTCCAAAATACCTCTGCTTCATAATTAGGATTTGATATGCAGACAGGCATGGTAGACAGTATTAAGCTACACTGATCACTGATCTATCCTGGCCACTGCTAAGACCCAAGCTTCCAGGTTCATAGTTGAATCCAAGAGCACACTCAAGCTGTAGGTCTTGAGATTTGATATGCAGACAGGCATGGTAGACAGTATTAAGCTACACTGATCACTGTTCTATCCTGGCCACTACTGAGACCCAAGCTTCCAGGTTCATAGTTAAATCCAAGAGCACACTCAAGCTGTGGGTCTTCATCTTCAGGGGGAGTGTAACCCTATGTAGCACTGGCTGAATCATTATCCCCTGATCTGCCTTTTAGCTGGCACAGTGGTAGAGCCCTGGTGGCACAGTGGTTAAATGCCTGTACTGCAGCCACTCACTCACAAACCATAAGATTGTGAGTTCAACACCAGCCAGGAGGCTCTGGCTCGACTCAGGCTTGCATCCTTCTGAGGTTGCGAAAATGAATGCCCAGCTTGTTCAGGGCAATTAGCTTACACATTGTAAACCGCTTAGGGAGTGCTTAAGTGCACTAGTAAGCGGTATATTGCTATTGTCTGGTTTAAGTTTCAGTTTGTTTGCTTCCATCAGTCCGTTTGTGATGGCAGGCACTGATGATAGCTTCTTTGGACTGAGGTGGAAAAGAATAATAAAGTGGAGTGTCATCTGCAGACTGATAGTACCAGACCCCAAAACTCCATATTTCCCTCCCAGTTATTTCATGTATATGTTAAATAGCATGAGGGACAGACCTGAGCCATTGACCAAGAAGGGGAACAGGAATCTCCCAAGACACTTCTGGGGGTGCTCCTACAGGAACAACTAAAGCCAAGGTAAAACAATACACCCAAATTGCATCTTAAATAGACATCTCAGAAGTGTACCATGGTTGAAGGTATCAAAAGTCACAGAAAGGTTCAGCAGAACCAAAAGGCACACAGTTGTCATGTCCAGCTCCTGGTGTAGGCCATCCACCAAGGCGACCAAAGCTGTCTCTGTCCCATAAAAGATAAAGGTTTCCCCTTTGGCAAGTTTGTATAGGCATGTCCAACTGTAGGAGACGGTGCTCATATCCATTACTAAACCAAGGGAGCCACTGTTGTCAAAGACGACTCTGTAGTCATGGCCAACATGATTGCACGGAACTCTGCTACCTTCCCACCAAAGTGGTACCTATTTATCTACTTGCACTTTTACATGCTTTCAAATTGCTAGGTTGGCAGAAGCTGGGACTAGTGATGTCAACTATGTCACAAGGCACTTAGATCTCAAACTGTCAACCTACCAACTTTGCAATCATCAGAATCAGCATCTTAACCACTAAGCCATAACTGCATCCCACTATCCCTTAACCAGGCCTGTGCCATAACCAGATTGCCTGAGACCAGATTGAAATGGATCTAGATAATCCATCTCATTCAGAAACTCTGGAGCTGGAAGCCTTTCATACAGTCAGTATTTATTCAGCAGTTATCCAATATGGCCATTAATTATCCAATATGGTGAGATCCAGGGAGAGCTTTTTCAATAGTGGTTTTATAACTGCCTCCTTTAGGCATGCTGGAACTCTGCCTTGTAACAAGACATTATCCACTTCTTCTACCCACTCAGCCAGTCTCCCTCTGGGATTTTAAAGAGCCAGGAAGGGCAAGGATCTAGCACATGTGGTGGCTTTCACCTCTTCAAGAATCCTGATCGCATCCTTGGTTTTCACAATTGAAATGTATCCATTGTCACTGGACAAGCAGGAGCCAAAATTACATCTACTATAATAATAATAATATAATAATAATTTTTTATTTATAGCCCACCCCTCTGCGCGGCAATCGTGGCAGGTTACAGCATATTAAAACAAACAGAATTAAAACATTCCCTCATCCCACAATCCAACCCTCCCATCCCCTTAAAACAGAATTAAACATTAAGGACTTAAAATACACAATGCAATAAAACAATAAAACAATAACAGTAAATCGGCAACCATAGGGACGAAAATAAGAACTCATCTCTCCTCGAGGCGGAAGTTATTCTGGGAAGGCCTGCCGGAAGAGATCCATCTTTACTGCTTTTTTAAAAGCAGCAAGAGTGGTAATAAGACAGATCTCGTCCGGCAGGCCATTCCACAGTCTGGGAGTGGTCGCAAAAAAGGTCCTCTGGGAGGTCTGTGCCAGCCTAGTTTTTATTGGCTGTAACAAGTTCCTCCCAGAGGACCGAAAGGCGCGGGGGGATCATACGGGGAGAGGCGGTCCCTAAGATAAGATGGACCCAAGCCATGTAGGGCTTTAAAGGTCAAAAACAACACCTTGTACTGTGCCCGGAAACTAATCGGCAGCCAGTGTTATGTGCTCCCTCCTAGATGTTCCCGTGATTAACCTGGCTGCCATGTTTTGCACCAGTTGAAGTTTCCGGGTGAGGCACAAGGGTAACCCCATGTAGAGTGTGTTGCAGTAATCCAGACGTGAGGTTACCAAAGCATGTACCACAGTTTCCAAATCCCTCATATTCAGATAAGGGCGCAGTTGGCATATCAGCCGAAGCTGATAACAGGCACTCCTGACTGCCGCATTCACCTGACTAGTCACGTGAAGCGACGAGTCAAGGAGTACCCCCAAACTGCGAACACAGTCCTTGGAGGAGAGTGTGACTCCATCCAGGACTGGAGACTGTATTCCCAGATCTGGTTTCGGGCCTGTGACTGTGAGTACCTCCATTTTGTCTGGATTCAATTTCAATCTGTTTTTCCTCATCCAATCCATTACCGCTGTCAGACAGTCATTAAGAGGGGAGACGCCATCTGAAGTCTGAGTCGATGATCTGGTTATGGAGAGGTATATCTGGGTGTCGTCAGCGTACTGAAGACACCGCGCTCCATGCCTCCGAATGATCTCACCCAGCGGCTTCATGTAAATGTTGAATAACATCGGGGACAGGATAGCGCCCTGAGGGACGCCACAATTAAGCTCTATTTTAGAAGAGCAACTGTCCCTGAGCCTCACCCTCTGGGATCTACCCGAGAGGAAGGAACAGAGCCACACACTGGATCTGTATCAATGACAGAATTTGAATCAGAATGGATCTGAGTGATTTTTATCTGCAAAGTGTCAAGACAAGTTGTTCACAGCAGGCTGTCAAGTGATCTGAATTATCCTCTAATGGGCCCACATGTAGAAGACCCCTGGCCACTTGATACAGCTGGCTCTTTGAAAATTCAGTTGCGACAGAAAGGAAGTTTGACTTATGCATACCCTCCAGCATTTCACAAATGTAAAGTGGGGTACATGTGGCCAAGAAAAATTAGTTTCATGAGGGCAAAAGTTATTAATGAAGAACACACAAGCTAGAAGAGGTTGCAACGTTTGATTTTGCCTGAACCTGCTGAGAAAGGCAAAATCCACATTCTCCTCTCTTCGCCCCATGCTGAGTTAATTGAGTACAAACTACTATTGCATATTCAACTGAGTTTGCAGGAACTGAAGTAAGCTGAGGAGAAAGAGGCAAAGAGGGAAGAGGAGAAAGAAACAGGGATGTTTTAAAAGCAGTTGAATGAGTATTGATTGGGACTTTTCCTGCAATATTGGGGCAGCTGGAGAACATGCTTATGTCAAACCTATGGTAGATTTTCTTGACAAGGTTTATTCAAAGGAGTCTTGCTGTTGCTTTCCTCTTAGGCTGACAAAGCATGACTTGCCCAAGGTCACCCAGGGTATTTCCATGGCTGAACAGGGATTTGAACTCTAGTCTCCCAGAATCCTAGTCTAACACTCAGATCATTACATAACACTGATTTGTGTACTGATTCACCATTCCAAAATCAATTCAGCAGGTCTGCTTTAGTTCAGATTAGCAGCCATTTCCTTTGAAGAACAAAAAGGAATTCATGCTTCACCACAGCTTGTCAGCAAAATAAGATGCTTGTAGAATTATGAGTCAGAAATACCAGGGTTTATTCTCAATCCACCCATTTCATTCTTTAGTTGTATTACTAGTAGGCCTTTTGAAAACTTTCTCTCTGAACAAACTTGGGCCCTCCACTCAGACATGGCTCCCAATTTTCTCTTTTAAAACCCAAGTGGGAATATGAAGCATTCAGAATCCAAAGTAAAATCTTTCATACCTTGCGGTATAAGCTTTTCCGCATGCCTGACCACTTTCCTAGTTTCATTTTTCACTTTGGAGTCATTAAGATGTGGGGTTTTTTAGTTCAATTATGTGAATAATCTCACACATGCATTCCATGTTCACACTATGGAACCACATCTATACACATCTCTAGGAGTTCGCTTGCTCACATGTGCCAGCACTTTAATAAGGATGGAGTCGACAATGAGAATGTATTCAAAACACGCTCAAGGCATGCAGTTTTATCCTGGGTTGATGAGAATCTTTTTTTAAAAACTCAGGGAGGGAAACAGTATCGATTATCCTGGGTTAAGTGGGGCTTTTTGCAGCCCCCCCAAACTTAATTGGATGCATTCAAAATACATGTCAACAATAAAGATTCAACCCCAATTCATCCTAGATTATTTTTCCCATCTGAATTGGCCCTTTGGCTTAAAAAAAGAAGGTGTTGCATGCTGAGATAGTCAGACATGACTAGGCACCCTTTTGACTAGTGTTGAAGAAAACCCTTAGTGCTGTATTCACAGTGTGCTTTATCTAACATAAATAGCATGATACTATGCTTATGCTAGAGAGTGGGAACAATAGTTTTGCTACAAAGGGAAATAATTTCTGTTGTGAGGGGACTGTGTGCGTGTGTGTGTATGGCACACAGCATATGTAGAGAGCCAGCATGGTGTAATGGTTTGAACACTGGACTATGATTCTGGAAACCAAGGTTCAATTTCCCACTCAGCCATGGAAACCCACTGAGTGACGTTGGGCAAGTCACACTCTCCCAGTCTCAGATGAAGGCAAAAGCAAATCCCTTTTAAGAGATCTTGTGATAGGTTCACCTTAGGGTTGCCATAAGTCTGAAATGACTTCAAGGCATACAACAACAACAACAATGACAACACAACAATTACATATGTGCATTCTAACCAGGGATGTCTCTCCAGGTTTCACCTGCAGATTGTTGTTTCTTTTCACAACAAGTCTCAGCTACTTACTGTTGAATCCAACAAAATTCCTTTTTTCACCCCTTTCTGATACACTCACTGCCCTTATAGTCAATTAACTGAAACCAGTAATCTTCCTAACACTTTCCTGAAGGAAATTATTAGACTGAAAAAGGAGGTTATGTGTAGGGCAATTTCACACATGTTGTCCAGGTTTCTGAGATTCTCCCCCCTCCATTACAGAGAGGACACATCTATGAAGCACAACTTCTATGTTTATCCTGCTTTAGCATAACAGTGGTGCTATGTGACATTTCAGGCATTTTCTATATCTAAAGTGTCAGGGCAATGAGGAAAACGGGAAAGTGGAATCCTGATCTCATTAGGATATCATTGAAATCTTTAGATTCATATTCAAGGTCTTCTGTTATGTTTTTCAGGGAAGGACTAGAGGGAATCCTTTTATTCTATTACGGGAGCTGATAGTGGTAGGGAAAGGATGGTACCAGGAAAATGGTGTGATTCTTTCCTGATTTAATTCTTGAAATAAGTAGTATGTAGTTGAAGCAATTTTCTTGCTAATCTGTAAATAGGTTTTTTAAGGCCACTTGCACTTTGGCACTTATTCTGTGCAGCATAGGCCATTTTAAAAAAAAAAAAATTACACAGAAAACAACTTTTTCCACACAAGAAACCATATTTCCTGCTCATTAAAAACTCTGTGAAAATCTTGTGTGGAATAACTCTCAAACTGCAAAGATTCTTATAAGTCCAGGATTCTCCTTGTGAGGGCTTCCTGACTATACAGAAACATGGTTTTTGACCATTTTTCAAATACTTTTTATTATTCTGTTTATTTCCCTAATGAAGGCCTTGAATGAAGAGTTGTGTAGACAGAAGCATTTAGTTTTGTAAGGCAAAGAGACAGCAACAGATACCAAAGCTCTGACTACTTGTATGCATTCAGGTCAAACTCACAAGAGGGCTAGTGTCTTCCATGGAATCACAGAATCATTGAGTTGAAAGATCCATGTCAGTGGTGTGGTGAAATCACACTGGGTTTTTACCAGAGCTTTAACAAAAGCTATCCAAGATACTGAATCCTCTTCCTCAAATAGATTCAACAGCATAGAATGCTCCTTTGAAGTTTGTGCTAAAATCCAGAATAGATTCACTGCCCCACTGAACATGGAAGCCACTAACTGCCACTGTCTGCAGACCTGTATTCATGTTCAGTCATAAGAAAGGTGGGAGAGTAGAAGACAAATGCTCAAGAAAACCAAATATATTTTCTCCAATTGTCAATTTTAAGGAGATGCTTTAACTACTAGGGGGCACTGATCTGTTATCTACATGGGGGATTTTAAACTTTAGTGTAGCCCTTTCCTATTTGCTTTCTTAAGAAGCTCATGGTCTTTATAAAACAGATTTCTCATATATACATTCTGTTTTTTTCCTGGTAACCTTAATTATAATGGATTGAACAATATCAGTAACATATCATGATATAGCACTTTAAAGTTCCTTGAAATACATTGGGAAGGGGCATACCTGGCCATTAATGCTCAGAACAGTTTACATCACGAGTAGGCAATTGTCAGAGGCTGGGAAGCCCCGAAGGAGATTTTGGATAACCAAATTTCCCTGCTGTACCCCACCACAAAAAACACTGCTTACCCTCAAATGCCCCAAACACCCTTTAGAGGGCATAAGGAGCATTTCCCCCATATTTTCAGAGGGAACTGGGCCATTTGGGCACAGAAGAGGCTTTTTCTTACAACTGGAAGTGAGCAAAAATGCCTTCCTGTTCATTCCCAATTTCCTGGGGTACCAGGTAGCAATGATAGGTTGCTGGCATGAGATACTAAGCAAACACAACACTACAATCTTGACTTTTAAGAAAGCATTTTGTGGGTCTCTCAGAAGAGATGAAGGGCAGAAAATTCAGTTTTCTCCCCCACCTTCCAGTTTGAAATAGCTGGATCCAAAGTACAGATTTAATTTCTGTTCTAATTACCATTGTAATAAGTACTTATCACAAAATTTCTAAATAATAAAAAAGTACAATACAATTGAATTGCTTTTGTTATATTTTTGCTGTTTTGTGAAAAAGACATGCATTTGGGGGCTACCCTTTGCACCATTTTTTAATTGAGAGGCAGAAAATAAATGTTTAAACAGATAAATGTCAAATCAAATCCAAATCCATGTTTCTACGGAGGTCTTATCAATCAAACTGCTAGTTTAATTGAAAGGCCTTTGTTTATCATCAAAACCAAACAAAACAATGGCAACAAAAAAATCAAAAGCACCCTTGTTCATTGTTCACAGCTATCTAATAATTTATTTCAGTGTATATCTAAATGAACAGATACATAATTAAAACTCAGTACCAATGGGAATCACCATCTGTTTTACATCCTTCAGCTTTTATCAACTGATCCATCCTTTTATTCCCCTCCCCACTATCTCTCCTTTTTTTCTCAGAAAGATTGAAAGAAACAGAGAAAGAGATTGATCATAGTTAAAAGAAAATAGGGCACAATGTTCCTGTAGTACATCTTAACCACATTAGAGGAAAGATATGATTTACTGTCTCAACTGTTCCTAAATAATGTTCCTTTCCACAATATTATCAATATTTTTAGTATGGAACAAAAATTAAATGCATAAAAGCACCTGGTCCTTTCCCCCCAATAGTGTGGGTGAGTGTTTTGCTAATCAAATGCCTCAAGATTTCCATAATGCATGTATCTCCACATTTAGTTTGCTTCTTAAAATTTTCTAGAAATTTAGCCAACAGAGAGCATCTTCAAGTCTGGCAGGAAAGAATAGATTTGTCACACAGAAGTGATTTGCACAGGTTGTAATTTCCTAAGCCAAATAAAGACCACCACCGATTGGTCATGGTCTACTACAAGATGGGTACCTCAGGCCAGGTAGGTGGCAGGGGTATTGCAGAGGAGCAAAATGAAGGCATTACCTCTCCATTAAGAATTTCCCCCTAAATAAAAATTCTGCTCTCCATGAAATTTTCCTTCAGTCCCCATTTTTTAAGCAATCCAGAAAGTAAGACATTGAAATAGCTTACACTTAAAACTTTTTTTCCCCTCTCAGTTCACATTCCCTTGGTAACTTTGCTTGCCTCTTTTCTTTGGATGCCTAGAATGTTTGTAAATGCTCCCCTGAAGTTGTTGCAATGCCAGAAATTTGGGGACTTTTATTGGGGGTCTACAATTCTTACTGGGGGGTAACATATTTCTCTCATTCCCACGTAGCTGTGCTCCTGGTAAGAAGTGAGGTTATGACCTATTGGAAAGGTAAATCTCAATTCCTGGAGGCTTCACCTTTCTTCAGAATAAGAAAAGTTTTTCCCCCCACTAGTTTTGCCTCCCAAAAGGGATGTCCATGAGGAATCAAAACTTGAAGGCTTTATCCAGCCCAAGGCCACATTTTGCGACCCCTGGTCTACTATGTGCTTGGCAAGCCTAAATGCCCCTCTTACATAAGGCTGCATATTATCCAGGTCACACAGAATTAACAATTTCCTGTAAATTAATCTCCAAATTTATAGATAATACAACTCGAACTGCCAAAAATTAGAATTAGTAAACTTTGGGGCTGCATCCACACTGCAGAAATAATCCAAATTGATACCACTTTAACTGCCATGGCTCAATGCTATACAATTCTGGGAATCATAGTTTCTTGTGGCACCAGAGCTCTCAGACAGAGCAAGCTTAATGTCTCACAAAACTATATTCCTAGAACTGCATAGCATTGAGCCAAGGCAGTTGAATTAGTATTGAACTGGATTATTCCTGCAGTGTGGATGCAACCAGGGAGGCAAATATTTACTTGCAAAAGGATAGTAAAGGGATTAATGAAGTTAAGGATCTATGTAAAACTAGTCCTTCCAAGATGCAATTCATAATGATAGAGGACAACACCAAAAAAAGGTTTTTCCTTATTTTGAGAAAAGGTGACCAGATATGGAATATAAATTCTGCCTTAGAATGATCAATTAATGTGAATTTTAAATAACAGACATTAAAAATCAACTGAGGACAGCACTACAAATGAAACGTTAAAACACTTCTAAGTAGTAAATAGTAGCAAATAGCAAAATGCCCAGCTGGAGCAGAAAATACATACACATAAAGTGATCCCTCCACATTCACTGGGGTTAGGGGTGAATGTGGAAAAAACACAAATAAAAAAACCACTACTCTTTTTACCTGAGAGAACACCTCTCTAGGAATCTCTAGGTCTTCCTGTGCAACTCTGTGGTCAACATCTGCCAGGAGCTAATCATAGAATCATGCTGGAGGACCTACACATGCCTAGAGAAGTGTATCCTCTAGGAACTTTTAGGATTTCCAGCACACATCTATGGTCAACTTCTGGCAGAGAGTTGAACAGGAGGACCTAGAGATTCCTAGAGAGAACATATTAAAACCACAAATAATCAAATCGGCAAAAGTCAAAGCCTCAAATGTGGAGGGCCAACTGTACTATGTTTCAGTTCCAGACAGGCAGTTACAGAATTGTATCACCATCACAACATCACATGATAAACTGTGTGTGGCATTGTGTTTCTTGTTATGCAAAGCTGATATGATACAATAACACTCTCAGATGTTTAGGATAAATTGAACCATGTATGTGTAGAAGTGATGCCAGTGGACTCCAGATGCTTGCTAAGGAGCAGTCCTGCTCTTCTCTTCCTCCTAGATAGGAATTGCTCTCCCGTATCTGCCTCCAAATAGCAAATGAAGAAAACTGATGGTGAGAATCTAACTCTGTCACCTTTGGTTAATAGACTGGCTTTTCTTATCATGACATCATTCTCTGTCTGCTCCAGTTCAGCTTTATTTTCAGCAACAGTGACCGGGATCTTCTTCTGTGCAAATACATGAATATTTCTTCAAGAAATGTTTTATCTGCCTTTTCTTTATCCAGAACCAGTTGGGAGCCTGACAGAATCCAGGGTATTAAAGAGCATTTCTTGATTTCAAATAAGCCATAACTGCTGCTTTTCAGAGATCCATAGTTTAATAATAATAATAATAATAATAATAATAATAATAATAATAATAAATTATTTATAACCCGCCCCTCTGCTCGGCAATCGGGGCGGTGTACAACAAATTAAGAAACACAGCAATTAAAACATTCCATCATCCCACACCCTAACCTTCCCCTAATGTCAAGAAACTGAGTTCTTGACTTTAGGCCAGACAGTCACACTTCCACATGCAATATTTTCACTTCTGCAAGTAGGCCTGCCGGCACCCTTGAGTATCACATTTGGAAACACAAACAGACACATACACACCAATTTGCAGCTTTCTGTCAAGGGCAAGGCTACCTGATATGTCTGGGCTTGTGTATCCTCCAACTGTCACAGTTTGGCAGGGATGGTGCTGATTAATCCTTTGTTCCACTTTTCCAGCTGTCTTTAAAATGTTCCGGTTTCTCTGTTCCACTTTCCTCCTTTATCCCTGGATCTTTTCATTTGTGGCAAATAGAGTTCAGTGTGCAAAGGTAGCTTACATTCAGTTAACTATTACATTCAGTGAACTGGCAAGTTACATTCAGTTAACTATGCAAACTATGCAAAGGATGGAACCATGCACTTCCCAGTAGGCTCAGGCAAAACCTATCTGCTGCAGCCTCTCTTAGCTTGTAATGTGTAAATGAGACTTTTGAACTCAGCAAGAAAGGACTTGCAGTCCAACAATAGTAAGCCGTAGACCTGTATAAGATTACAGTTTTAAATAGATGTTAAAACATTATCTTCTGAAATCTTTCTGGAGTAGTTGTGTTAGTCTGGTGTGTTTTTTTGGGAGGGGGGGGACAGGCATGTGGCAATCTAATTTGGTTTATCTCTGCCAGTTTATATGAAAATTTAATTTTGAAAGCAAGCTTATCCCTCCATCATACCTCCTAGCTAGGCCTTATAACATACCCTTCAACTGACCTGATTTGGCAGGGGCAATCCTGATTAATCCACCATCATCCCACTTTTTAGCTGATTTTAAAATGTTCCTTTTTCTTTCTCCTGATTCCACTTTCCCGTTTTCATCAGCAGTTTTCTTTTATGGTGCAAACTGAGTTCAAAACGCAATGGCAGCTTGCTCTCAATTGACCCAGCAGTGGGGGAGAAGAGGGAAGAAGGTAGAACAGTGATGGCAAATCTTTTAGAGCCCGAGTGGCCAAACTTAGTGGCATTCCTGCACTGGGTGTCACTGAGTGCCAGGGGTGGGACTTCTGGGGGTGGGCCTCCTGCCTTCTGGGGGTGGAAATTCCAGGGGGGGGGGAACCAAGGCACACTCTCTCAGCCTCAGGTTAGCAATAGCAAAGCCCCCTCTGACAAAACTTGAAAAGAAAACTCCATGATAGTCACCTTAGGGTCACCATAAGTCAGAAACAACTTGAAGCCACTACGCACACAAGTCATGCTCTTTCAGCCTCAGAGGAAGGCAATGGCAAAACCTCTGAAAAAACCTTGCCAAGAAAACCCCATGATAGGGTCGCCATAAGTTGGAAATTATTTGAAGGCATACAACAGTGGTTCCCAAGCTCTGGCCTTCAAACTCCCAGAATCCCAGGCTGAGACTGACAAGCTGACAAGTGCTGGGTGACCTCTTCAGCCATAGCTATTGGGGCCTGCTGCTGCTGCTGCTGCTGCTTGGTCAGCGCCAGAGGAGGAAGGTGGCCAGGAGCTGTGCCCTGGGAGTTAGCCCCAGAGGTCAGCGAACTGGAGTCCCAGAAACTGGCCAAGGAGGAGGCTGAGGCAGAGGTCAAGGAGGAAGAGGAGGCAGCCACTGGACTCAGCACCCCAAAGAAAGCCGGGAACCTCCGCCTCCGCCTCACCCTTCTCCAGGTGCTGCTGCCACCAGAGACTCCAGTGCTCCCAAGGATGACAACGTGTCCTCGGAAAGTTCCCAGGAGGCAGCGGGTCAGGCACCTCAACTGTGGACAGCACCGGCTACAGAAGGGTGGGGCATCAGGGTCAGGGTCCTGGGTGATGGCTATGGGGGTCCTTCTTCTCCCTTTCCTTCTTCTTCCTCTTCTCCTTCTCCTCCTCCTCCTCCTCCTCCTCTTCGGAGCCTAGCCCCTGCTGCCCAGGGGGGGTCTCCCCACAACCAGGCCCTTGCTTCCCTGATGAGTTCATCCCTCCTTCTCCTTCCTTCCTCTTTCTACCTACCTTCCTTCTCTTCCTCCTCCTCCTCTCTGTCCCCCGCTGCCACAGTAGCAAACCTCCTCTGAACAAACCTTGCCAAGAAACCCCCCTGATAAGTTTGCCTTAAGGACACCATAAGTTGGAAACGACTTGAAGGCACACAGCAACAACTACAATTCCCAGAAACCCAATTGTAAGGAGCAGGACTTCCAACCAGAACACGTGCCAGGTGACCTCTCCAGCCATAGCTATGGGGGCAATTCACAAATGTTTTAAATAAAGAAACCTTATGCTGTGGGTGAGTGCTAATAATGTTTGCTCACCAACCATCTCCTTAAAGGTCATAAGAATGGTCTGTTTCACTGTTTGAGAGCCGTAATTCAAAGGTGACCTTGTCTTAATCTCTTTCCCCACTCCCCACCCCATTCCTAGGCTTCTGAAAAAGGAAGAAAATTTTATCTTCATTCCTCGATCCCGTGAAGAGCTTCCAGACAACTTTCCAAAGGAAATCCCTGGGATTTGTTATTTCCTGGAGGTCAGAACTGGTCAGAAGCAGCCAAAGTCCTCTGTCACATCTGCCAGAGTGAGAAAGATTTCCTACAACATTGGCACCATGTTCCTCCGGGAAACCAGCCTATGAGGCCCATTTCAGATCAAAGCCTCATCAAAAAAGCACAAGCCCAGAACTGGGTCATGACAGGAGAGAGGAGATTCTTTCTGTTTCACTGCATTGTTCGAAGCAAGCAGTAAAAGCTCCGTGAAATGTCAGGCAATAATTCTTTTTAAAGGTGGGTGACTGCTGTCAGTAAACAAACTGGAAAGGGGCATGGGAGGGAGCAGGGATGTTTAATACATACACACACATACAAATCTGATTAAACAACAAGATTGCTGTGTTGTCAGAGCTTCTCTTCCTCATAAGGGTCATTGTGGGGGTAAAAAGGGGATGTCCAAATTGATTTGCTGTTGAGGTGGAAGGGAGACATGTTCCATGGCAATGGGGTGACCACTTGTGGCTAGCTAGATGTTGCTGGGCTATGGTTCCCATCATCCATCAGCCAAGAATGATGGGGCTTGTAGTCCAACAACATTGGAAATTGTTTAACACCAGTGCATTGTCCATTCATTCAGAGGGGCATTTTTCTGATGGAACTGCTTCCATCAGTCCAAAGAGGAGACTAGGATCACATTGTCACTCAAGATCTGTTTTAGAGGCCTGGGAAAGTTGCAAAGCAGGTATTTAAGTGCCATAGAGGCTGTGAAAAATGGAGGGGTGCATCACTCTTGTATTTTGCCTCTACCAGTATATTGGATATTGACCTTGGTGTCCTTTGCAACATCCATTGAAATGAACTATATGCTGAGCGGATTGCTTCATTCTATTTGGAAATGAGAGAAAGGTTGCTTTTTATAGGCATCGCTTCCCGGCTACTGCTTTAAACATCCTCCATTCATGTCAACCAATCAGAGAAGGCTCCCTTCATGTGTATTTGTGAAATGCTTGTAAAAGATACAGCTGCAAGACTTGGTGGATAATTTACTAAAGTTTGTACCAGCTATACAGATAGTGTTATTTGCTAATGGTCAGAATGCTTCTGAGTTGCTTTTAAAATTACAAAGAAACACTTCATACAAATACTGTAGAGATCATTTATAACCTTCCTGGCAGAAGGAAATAGAATTCCATATATAATATTGTAGGGATTTTACCTATTTTTTTATACATTTCACTTTCTGGACAACATTCCATATGCTATAACAAATGTGAGGCTAGCCTGCTACTGTATATTTATGGTAATCTATTCAATTTTCAAAGATTATTATTATTATTATTGTTAGTATTATGATGAGTATTATTATTACTATTCAACCAAGGAAAGCTATTTGATTGGGGTTCTGCAAGAACACCACTTTGTTTTTGATTTTCCCCTTTGGAGAGATATTTATGTCTTGCATTTCTAAACAAATATTCTGTATCTGTCCTGCTACTGCTGTAGTAACATCAGAACAAAGCAAGCAAAGCTGTGATCACCATGTTCCATTTCTGGTATGTTGTTGTAAGTGGAAAGTGCTGAGCTGCTGGAATTCAGGTTTGACCCAAAGTTTTCTGTCACCCTTGATAGCACTCAAGGCATCTTCTCTCTTAATGTGCTATATCAGGAGCACATATGTTTATGAGCTACCAGGTCTTCATCCACAAAAAGACATTACCTGAAAGTAGGTGGCCCAAGGTCACAACTACATAGCCCTTTCAGTACGTCCCAGGCTGTCATGTGTCATGACATGCATAAGACCACCCTCTTCTACTATTTGTCAGTATCTATTGTAATTGACTTTCTACTGATGTTTAATAAATGGAATAGAATCTCCAGTGGTTAACATTATTGGGTTTAGAAAGGCTAAAGGGATAAGTAATACCCTTATCATGTTAATATTCATCATTACTTCACACTTCCCAAGCTTAAATACAGTGTTTTAGAAGTAGCCCATAAAAGCAAATTTTACTCTTGAAACTTCAACATTCCAGTGTTAAATGCCAGAGAAGTAGGTAGATTTCAAATCTTGGCAGAGCTTTGTTGCAACTCTGCAAAGTATAGCTTCCATGTCCACATTAAGGATGTAATCCTATGCATGTCTCCCCAGATATAAGAACTCTTACGTTCAATGGAGCTTGACTCCTAGTTAGAGTGTGTAGCTTTTCAGCCTAAGTTATCTTGAGGCCATACCTTCCTAGCTGCTGACTGATATCTGTGGTGGAATAGTACTATCACTATTGACAGAACTACTACAGAGTAAAAATTTTGAGGACTGATGTTGAATGATTGCTTTGATCAGCAGGAAAACATTACTTAGACATTGTAATTTCATGTCATATTTTCATGCAGAAATAATTTAGTGGAAGCTTTTCATTTTAAAACTGTGAAATGGCAGAGCACTTGGAATCATTTTACAAAATGCACCTATTTCCTTATAGTAACATATGAAACTCTTTTGACATACTGATCCAAATGATAATATACAATTAAGAACAAAAAAGCAATAGATGTTAAGCTGTATGGTTATTCAAAACCCAAGACAGGAAGAAGAACCTTGCAACATAAAAAAAAAATTAAGAGAAATTACTGTACCTTGTTAATCTGTTGCAGAACAAAACAATGTGATATACATTTCTATGGAGCAAAGCCCAGCTCATCAGATATAGAGCTTTCAAAAGTTACTTTTTTGATTAAGCACCCACAATCATCCAAAAAAAAAAAAATAACCTTTCCAAACTCTGATCAAATGTGTAAAGTATTGTCTCCAACTGACACAGAAAGAGAATTTCAGTTGACATATTTGTTGTCATTTACTTATTATTTTTCTTGTTTTAATATTTGTAAACCACAAGGAGGGCATTGGCTAGCTGCATATTATTTAAAGGGTTAAATAAATAAATATTGACATAACTACAGAGGAATTAAAAATTACTAAAGGTGGAGATATAAGTGTTGGAGGTGGAAACTGTATACCTGCTTGAGATGATTGGTAGAAAAGGTAGTATGAAGTTATCTCCATCCCATTTCTGTCTGTTTCTAGGATCTTTCATGCTGTTTGAATGTGATGTTAAAAAGTCATTCAAGGGATTGTGCTAAGTTTGTGTGATTTCTTTGCTGAAGGAAAGCCTATATAAGATGGAAATGGTCTTTTTATGCATCAGAGTTGTATTTGGGCTTTGCATATAGATTCTGTATCAGGCTTTTATTTGATGCCCCCCTTTTAAATAACCCATTTTCTTCTGGATCCCCAAATTGGCTGAGATCATCCATCACTTTAGCATAGCTTAAACATCAACAGACAGAGTTACATTATGCAAACCCTATAATGAATACCAAGATAGCCCAAAATACACGGATCAATTATCAGTTTGCATGGCTGGCACCCCATTGTGGCATTCCACTGTGCAATCTGTAAAGACAATGCAGTGTGCTTTCACATGCTACTCTGTGTACTTTAATCCTCTACCATATGCACAACATCCCACATGCTCATTTCCACTTATGCCACCATCAGCTGGTTATGATCATTGTGTGCTATCCAAAAAAAAAATCCTTCACCTGCATAGTGTGCTTATGCCTGCATACGTCACTAACAAGACACCAGCCATTGTAGCCATGCATGCAGAGAAAGAAAGAGAGAGAGAGAGCATAATGCTTCATTTATTAAACAAAAGCTAATGCCACATTAAATCTTGCAAATTGTTAACTTGTTGCAAAACACTTCTTGTCTGGCTTGCATGGTGTAATCCAGAACAATTCCAGTGGACCCTTGATGATTTATGCCCAGAGTGATCCCTGATGCCTGAAGGTGATGCTTAGAAGCATATTGTATCTCTCTGTATTGTGCCCTTGGAGCTTTCTTGACAGCTAGGAGATAGCTGGCAAATCGCTTCTGCAGTGGTACCTACAGCTGAATACTAATCTGGAGCCGAACACTCCCCCATTGTCTTACAGATAAGCACTCAGGTTCATATTTGTATAGCCATTCCAATATTAAAAGGGTAAACAGGAGTTTAAATTTAAGCTGAAATCAAAGATGAGAGTTGTGGTGTCCTCCTCTGGAAAAAGTGTGGTGATTCTAATAAGTCATACAAAGCAATCTTCTCAAATGGGAAGATGCAGATAAGTGGCAGAAGCGCTAGCTTCTTCTCTTATTTTTAATGGTCCAAGTCACATATAGCTTTGATTGTTCCAGAAGTTCCAGAATACCAAGCTATTCTCACTTTCTGTCCATAACTATTAGCATTGTGGGAGAACAGTGAGCCTAATAAAGATGATGCACTCTTGATAGTTCTTAAAATATATTTAAAGGGATAGCTCTCTTACTCTGTTTCTATATTAAAAGGTGGGGTTGTGGCATCTTTAAGACTAACAGGTTTGTTTGAATGTGTGGTTTCATGGATTACAATTCAAAAATGTTAAATCTGAGAAAATAGATAATAATACATGATTAGTTCATGCTAATGAGAGCCAGCATGGTGTAGAGCAGAGATTCCCAAACTTTGGTCCTCCAGGTGTTTTGGACTTCAACTCCCAGAATCCCTGCTCAGCTTGGCCAACAGCCAGAAATTCTGGGAGCTGAAGTCCAAAACATCTGGAGAACCAAAGTTTGGGAATCACTGGTGTAGAGGTTTGAGCTTTTTTACTATGACTCAGGAGACCAGGGCTTGAATCCCCACTAGGCCATGGAAATCCACTGGGTGACTTTAGACAACTCACACTCTCTCAGCCTCAGAGAGAAGCAAAGGCAATCCACCTCTGAACAAATCTTGCTGAGTAAAACATGTGTTAGACTTGCCTTAAGGGCTGCCGTAAGTCACCACGAGCCAGAAACTTGAACTCACACAATGACAACAAGTTCATGGTAATAATGTGTTAATCTTAAAGATACCCTGAGATTCCCTTTTTATTTCTCTGTTCTTCTGCTTATTGTTACAATATATATATCTATTTAAATTGGATGTCTTTGAAAAAGTTGGAGAATTGCTTTTGGCATTTTCAGTATGTCCACTTTTAATAGGATTAATAAGGTTACTTCAGAAGCTAATCTGGTGGCTACCAGGAAAAGAGTGTTTTGTGCCACACTCAGAGCTTAGAAAAGTTACTTTCTTTGACTACAACTCTCAGGAGTTATGGACCAAAGAGTATCTTTTCCAAACTCTGGCCAAACTTTTTGGAGGACTCAGCTTTTGGTCAAATTTCTCCTGACTCCACACAAACTGAAGAACACCCCTTCTGCCAATGTAAAAGCTGACATCAGTGTCATGTATTGTACTGAACCAGTTTTCTAAAATAGTTTAATTTATGCAGTGGGTCTAGTGACATTATTTAAAATTAGCAGTTACAAATAAACACTCACCATTCAAGAGAGTAAAAAACAACAACAACAGCTATATAGCCATGGACATTCATAAGTGTCATCTTTGCTTTAAATTTTGAAATTTCAAGCAAAGTATGAAAATTTAAGGCTATAACTTTTCTATACATTATGGTTTCCCAATGAATTCCCAAGTCAGGCTCCCTCTTGAAAGAAAACCAACAACAGCACCTTTAGCTTTAACGTAGCAGATCACTGTGTGTATTGCTGACTTTTCCAGCCATATGTAAATGAACAAAATATAGCTATTGTTTCTGTTGGGCATCTTATGCTACATTTGAATCTGTAAATCAGATTTGTCATGGAAATAGCTTTGCAACAGGACAACTTACTTTACATTTTAACTTGTAGAATTCATTTTTAATACGTAGCTTCTGGCTTCCTAACGTACATACATACACTCCCAACCATGACAATTATCATAATTTTGAAAAGTCTAAGGACAGTAAGAGCAAAACCCATCAAGCAATACTACTCTGCAGGCTCCATTCATAGCAATCTGATCTGCACAGACCTCCAACTCAAACCCAGTTAGAATTAAGGGATGTTGCATGGCAACCTTGCTTGGTTAATTGTTTCCATTGTTGCCAGACAGGTAGAGTGAATAGAAATACTAATTAATTTGAACAATAGTGTCCATAAAGTAAGATCCATAGTCCTGTATAATACTGCAAACCACCATTTAGGTGTCTTTTCAAGCTCCTAATTTATAGTAAAAAATGAATTCATAATCACAGAGATCACTAGAAAACCTAAACAATTCATGTCAGCATCTCCATGGAGATAATGACTGTGTTTGCAAATAAATCAGTTTATTCTCAAAAGATAGAATAGCTTCCCCCAGAGTCTTCAGACAGTAGGGGTTTTTAAAAGCCTGTTAAGAGGTGATATATCCCAAATCTGCCTTTGGTGCAAAATATTGTACTGTGTGCTTCCATATTATGACAGCTAAGGTTCCATTGAGGCATATTTTTGCAGCTCATTGTGTGTGGAAAGTGTATTGCTAGGATTCTATTTTTAGACTGCCATAATTCCCAGTTTATTTCATCTCTCAAGGAAAAAAACATGGAACTTTCCCCATCCCATCAAGGATGAATGTGTCTGCTTTTGTAGAGCTATAGATGGGGATGCATTTGGATCAACTGCCTATCCTTGAGAGTATTTGAAGTTGGTATAGGCATCTGATGTATTGTTAAACTATGTTTAGTTGTGAGATGTGAGCACACAGTGCTTTGTAAAATACTGGAAAATGGCAGACAAAATTTTTTAAAATGTAAATAAATGGAAGTTAACATTTATTAAAAAAAATGAATGAATGCAAGACATTTATCTGAATGAAAGATACACTGCTGCTTTCTGCTTCTTCTTTTTGCGATGGGAAAATGCCAGGTTTGGAGCATTGCATGCGGTTGCCGCCCCTTTACAACCATCTGTTTCAGCCCACAGTCTCATTTCTGTTGCTTTCAGGGTGATCTAATGTAGATTTAACTTTTCTATCTTCTAATGTGCAGCAGTCTCTTCCATCTTCTTAACTATCTGTGACTTTTTCTTTTGTGTCATAATGTTACTCGGGGGTGATCTAGTGTTTATTTCCAATTTTATAAAAAAAATCTTAATTTATATAAGCTATCCTTAAGTTCATTTTAACTTAAGAAATTGATTTCAGAGAAATCAATGTGCAAATAATACTCTACAAAACCTGAGCCAATATGTGTCAACGTTTTCCAGTAATACATTCCTCAGATATTGTAATCCTCATTTGGATGACAATAAATTTTAGGGCATTTGTGAAGCAGTTTTTCTGTTTTTCTTATAAACAGGTACAATATTTGCCACACTAGGTAGCAAACCAGAGGTTTAAATAGCTTGATGACAATTCACACATCTGTCACTCCCGCGTATCAGGAAACTCTGCATTAACCGACTGATCAGTTTGTGGAATCTCCTTCCTTGGAGATTTTCAAGTAATTATCAGATGTTACTTTAGAATGTTTTACCAATGAAGTATTTTGTCTTCAGGCATGAGTTCTCTGAGTACCTTTTCTGAATACTTCATACATCTTAATTGATATTCTCTCTTATTTCATAAAGTCCAGTAGGGTATAAAGTCTGTTCTAGTTCATAACTGTGCCAGTAACTAAACCATTTCAAGGATAGTTTATAGGTGGCATCTCTTCCAGATGGTGCCAAGATTGCAATCTGACATTTGTTGCCAATAAAACCTATGATATGCTGCCAGAATCAATAAGAAATAAATTAACAAGGTGTTCCCACCTGCCATCTGCCCATTTTAGACCACTGGCATATTCACGCCACAACCAGGTATGTCATAATCTTTCAAATATTTTTGAACCATTCTGTCAGCTTCTCTGAGAATTGGTCATAATATTTTAAGCAATCAGCAACCCGGCAAATCTGTCTAAGGGCCTCTGCAGACAGCGCAAAGTGCTGTCTTGGAGGCAGGGAAGGGAAGGTGGCCACCTCCCCGAGGATGTCATCAGGGCACGCACTGTGCGTAACGGCACGCACCCTGAATACGTCCTCCCAGCGCAGCATCTTCACGCGCTGCACCAGAAGAGATGTAGAAGAGTCACACATCGGCTCTTCCGGTGCCCTTTTTGCCGCTTGAGAAAGGAGCGGCCTTTTGGTGCTCCTTTCCCAGGGGCCAAAAGGGTGGATTGGGGCCAAGGCGTGGGGCAACCTCAGCCCGATCCTCCATTTCCCAGGGCGGCCCAAGGCTGCCCGTCTGCAAAGCCCCTCACTCAACTAATCAAGTTCCATTATGTTGAGCCATCATATCTTAGACAAAGCAAATACAACTGAGTAGTAGTAATCACAAGCTGGAAATAAGTAAGTAGCCTTCTTTTAAAAGATATGTTGATGAATCAAACTATTTCCAGCTTTTGCCACTTTATGTGCACCATCTATTCTAGTTGGACACTATTCTATAATTTTTAAAATTCCATACATTTTTTTTTATTTTTCTCCTCAAAATATGAATTTCTAAATATATGTTCTCTAAAAATACTTATTTTTAAATATATGTAGACACTTCTTCTGAACTGAATGCTGCATCAGAAAATTTAGGAATTGCAAAAGCTAATAGATAACTAACTTCTGCTTCACCAATTAGTCCAGGACATGTAGATCAGTTTGGTTCACATTGAAATTTGTGAAAAGTGAGTTCCTCGAACATCCTTATTGCCAAAGATCTTGGTCATCACTGGTGTCAGAAATGTGATGTTTAGCCAATTCAAGTTCACGTAAATGCTGTGAGCCCACAGTCCTGAAACCACTTAAGGTGTATGCATATATAACATGAGAATGCAACATATTATAATTAGTGATTTCTACATGCAAGTCATCACTGGATTACTTAAGCTGTAAAGAGTTTTTAGATGAAGGCCTTTTTAAATGAAGCATGTTTACAACTTCCACAAACTTGACATTCTAGAACCAATGTCATTTGAGCCAGAAGATTGTCCTGAATATGTTTTCTATACAGATATGTACACCCTAATCTGGAACCATGATTTCATCTGAATCTGTATTTTGTGGAGTCTGTGGAGCACCTCTGTGCATATTTATTCGTATAAAACTGCTGCTACCATTGAAAAGGAAGCTGCTGGAGACAGGAGAATCCCAATGCCACTTGGAGCACAGAGAATAGAGAGCAACCCTTTTGGTATCAAGAGCAACATTTTTGGTATCAAGAGACAGGGCTAGTTGGACAGGAGATATAGGTTGGAAAATTATGGCTCGAATCCTGCTGGTGGTATACATTCATGTAATTTGGGCTTATGTGAGCACATGTGCTTTCAACTCCTTGTATTTTTCATGCCTAGAAACACCATGTCAGTTGTACTTACAGCTCTTTCCAAATATTCTGGCTTTTCACTCTTTGGAACAGGGGTAGGAAGGTGCAGCCAATGGGCAACAAGTGTCCCTTGTACCTCACTTGCATGATCCCTAAAGGCCCCACCAATCCCTATATAGCCCCAAGTGCCAACCCCCACAAACACACAATTTGAAATGTTGGTGCAATTTTCAGACAAAAGTTAATCATAACCACAAAGCCCCCCAAAATATGTGAAAACATGCAAAAATACCTCCACCCCTTACTATACTACCCATACTATTCCCAAATATTTGCATTTTCTTCTGCATCCTCTCCCAAAGTGGTAACAGGATGTGATGTGATGTGACTTCCTGGCACCTTTTTGGGAGCAACTGATTTTGAGAGGATGGATTTGTAATTGGTTGACCAGCTGAACCCAAAGGGTGCTCAACAATGGCTCCTTTTCATCCTGGAGAGAAGTGACCAGTGGGCTGCCACAGGGTTCTGAACTGGGCCCAGTGTTCTTCAACATCTTTATCAATGACTTGGATGAAAGAATAGAGGCATACTTATCACATTTGCAGATGACACCAAATTAGGAGGATTAGCTCCAGAGGACAGGAAGAAAATTCAAAACTACCTTAATAGATTAGAAATAAATTTCAGTATGGAGAAATGTAAGGTACTGCACTTAGGGCAAAGAAAATGAAATGAAATGAAATGCATAGATATAAGATGGGGGACACCTGGCTTAGCAAGACTACATGTGAAAGGGATCTAAGAGTCCTAGTAGACCACAAGTTGAACATGAGTCAGCAGTCCAATAACATCCAAACAATGATACCTTTATTGGGCCAACCAAAATGCACAATTACATGTTGCAAGCTTTTGACGTCACACTGGCTTTTTCATCAGGCAAACAGGAGGAAAAAATTGAAGATGTTAGTCTGGGGCCTGCAGTTTTTGTTTCTGATTTCAGTTCAGATGTTAGGGGAATCAATGTGATGCAGCAGCTAAAAAGACCAATGCAATAAAAGGTATAGTGTTTAGATCAAGGGAAGTAATAGTGCCACTGTATTCTTCTCTGAGCAGGCCTCACCTAGAATACTGTGTCCAGTTCTGGGCACCGCAATTCAAAAAGGATGTTGAAAAACTGGAGCGTGTCCAGAGGAGGGCAACTAAAATGGTGAAGGTTCTGGAAACCAAGCCCTATGAGGAATGACTTAGGGAACTGGATACGTTTAGCCTGGAGAAGAGATAGTTAAGAGGTGATATGATAGCCCTGTTTAAATATATGAAGGGATGTCATATTGAGGGGGGAGCAAGGTTGTTTTCCGCTGATCCAGAGAACAGGAGCAATGGATGCAAGCTACAGGAAAAGAGATTCCACTTCAACAGTAGGAGGCACTTCCTGACAGTAAGGACTGTTTGACAGAGGAACACTCTCTCTTAGAGAGTGGTGGAGTCTTCTTCTTTGGAGGTCTTTAAACAGAGGCTGGATGGCCATCTGTTGGGTATGCTTTGATGGAGAATTCCTGCATGGTAGGGGGTTGGACTGAATGGCCCTTGTGGTCTCTTCCAACTCTGTGATTCTATGATGAGGAAAACAAATATTTCAACTTGATGTGGAGAGGTACAGTCTATAGGATGGTTCTGTGAAGGAGGGGGTTGCATAGAAAATGAATTATGCAAAATAGTTGCTTAGAAAATGCATTGCTTTCTGTAAAGGAAAACAATTTTCTGCATGGAAAATAACTTTTTTAACACAAAAAGGTGTTTTTCCTCTGGAAACTTTCCTCTAGAATATTTAAATACCAGGAGAAAATTGTGCAGAATCTATTATTCTTCCAATTGGGGTTTCCCAGCTTTTGGAACACCTGGTGTTTTAGGGTGTTTTGTTTGTTCATTTTGACCTGGGAACAAATAATTACAAATACTTTATTCCATATCCCTTTAAGCATAGGCGAGCAGCAGAATGAGATAATATTATGTTGGGGCTGGTTCCTGCAAACTGTACTCTTGTGTAAATTTTCTGCTATGAAATTCATAAAAGGAAATTCAAAATCAAAATCTAAGAAGGAACTGGACAGCAGCGAAATAATGGCTGGATGGAATGGACTGCAAAGAATGAGATCTACATGCACTACTTTTCAACCTTACCCCTGAGGCAGTGGTTTATATTTGTCAGCATGTGTCAAAATGTATGTGATATGGCCAGGCATGAGAAATAGGTTCTATAGATGTGGTTGGTGGTGGCCCATCTTTAGCTTAGATGGCTTTAAAGGGGGACTGTGGGCTTGATCCTACAGGACCTGAGCAGATAGGTAAAGGATAAGCGTGGCGATATTCACAGAGTCATGAGTCAAGGTCAATTTGAAGGCAGCTAACAACAAAAAATAGCCAGAGCCATGGAAAAGAGATCTATCAAGGTCTATTAGCCACCAGGCTAAAAGTAGCTTCCATATTTAGAAACAGTCTTCCACTGTGTACTAGTTATTGAGGCATACATTAAAGAAAAGTTGTTAACTCCATGCTCGCCTTATGATCTGCTTAGGAATCTGGTTAGTAACTGTGGAGAACCAGATTCTGTTCCCTACAGTAGGACACTTATGAAAAACCCCATTCCTGAAAGAAAGGTGGGATATATATCAAATCAAACTTATGACTCAAATCAGTCAATAAATTTCCACCCTCTTCCCAGTAGCTTAAAAGGGTTGCCTCAGATACCTACAAAAAGATTATGTCCATGCTGTTGACTCTGGTCTGATCTATCTTTTTAGGAAGCATGCTTACACTTTTTGCCTGCATGTGACGTTAGCCCACAGAAGAGGTTAACAAAGTATGTAGACTTTAAAAAACAGAGAGGTCTTTTGCTAGGAGCAAGTTGCAAATTGAATTTTCTGGAATCACAGATTGTATTTGCATAGGGCCTCACTATGAATGGTATATGCATGTTTGGGCAAATAATCTTAGCAATAATTTATGACAACAAGCAATAAAAAAAGCCATGACCACATTGGTATATGTAGATATATCTACCAAAGTATGCTGGTGACAGTTTGCCGGTTCTAATTGGAAAATAGATATTTAACTGTATGTAAGCAATAAGTCAGCTGGTTGTATGTCTAAAATAGTATCACTAACAAAACAAAAAAAGCAATATGTGGATTCTGAGATGGAGCAATGGCTGCAGAAAACACAATAACATTTACTCTATCTCAGTATCAATCTAACCAAGTCATTGCCTGGAAAGGTTTTGTGCTGCCTTTGGGACTAACTGAAATAAAGAAGTTGGCAGCATGAACTTTCGTAGACAGCCTATTTCCTCAGATGCTTGATTGGAGTGGAGAACCCAGAGACAGACCTATATAAGCCATTTGTGTGTGAGAATGTCAAATTTAGACATACAACTTTGTATGTATGTATGGAGATGCAGTACAATTTTAACGATGGTCATTGGGGGGACAAAGGCAGGAAAAAGCCAAGGAGAGTAGATAAACTTATGAAAGAGTGTGCGAAATAGAGAGGGATGTGATCAGAGAGGTTCAAGAGCACCTTTATGAGGATGGGGGTTAGATAGTGTTGAAAGGTGTGTGGTGTGCCTGTCATTGTTTGTTCTGCTCCCGATGCATTTCACTCTGAATTCTGATTGTTGTTCTGACTATTTAGGCTATATTGGCTACAGTATAATGGTGAGAAGGATATATAAAAGTATGTGAGATTTGTGGATAATATTAGTTAATATGTAGCATGAGTTTTTGCTTTAAGACTTGGGATGGCCATAAAAGGAGAAAGAGCTGCTGACTGTGTTGATGTTTATGAATGGCTCTTAGTACTTATTATTTGCTATTTCAAAATGTACTTGCATTGAAACTACAAGGACATTCAAGTTTTGCTTCGTTGCTCAGACATGCTAAAAAGCACCACTCAAAATATGCTGGATCAATAATGCTTGAGTGTTATTGAATTGCTCCATCCACATTGCAGAAATAATCCAGTTTGACACACTTTCGGCTCATTCCCACTTACATTTAAACCAGTTTACGATTCGCCTTCGCTCTGTGTTGGTGAATCAATTCCAAAAGGTCCATTTTTCCCACTATGAAAGCAGATCTTTTCATTATTCCCTTGTAATAGCTTCTTTTTTGGCATGATTGTAGTTCCCACTAGTTTGTGTTGCTTCAAAATGCATGTCAATCATCTGCACATCATCAGTGACACAAGTGGCAACACAGTGAAGATGAAGCCATTCCAGGAACCGAGTGGGGCGAATTTAGTAACTGAGCCTTCCTCTGCCCCTCAGCAACCCAGGCTGCTCAAGCACACCATTTCCCCTTTGAGCAGCCTGGCTTGGAAACTATATATTTTTTAAACAGGATATGCGATCCATTGGTTTTGCAACTGCTTGCCTCACTGAAAACTAGCTGCAGTCTGCCCATAATTGCAAGTAGTTGCAAATACAATGGATCACATATAATATGCATATGTATATATGGTCACACCACAAGCACAAAGGCAGCATGGGGTGGGTGGTGGCGGCGGCGGCTGATTTTCCCAAAACTGAGAAGGAATGGTAAACATCCCTTTGAAATTAGTCCCTCTCCTCCAGAATGATGTGATTCAGATCTGTCATTCCCACTTGTTAAACGCGCTTCGGAATAGATTTTTTTCAAAAGAACCACCAAAAAACTAGTGTCAAGAAACAGCATTTTTATTTATTTATTTATTTAATTGCATTTGCCTTACTTCATCGCGATTGCAGCCGAGCTCAATAGGATCAGAACTGGTTTCAAGTGGGAACGACGGTCATATAACCCGATCAGGAATTCTCTTTAAATCATAGTGGGAACGAGACCTTTAACTGCCATAGCTCAATGCTGTGGAATTCTGGGAAATGGCACCAGAGCTCTCTGACAGAGAAGGCTAAATTTCTCACAAAGCTACAATTCCCAGAATTTCATAGCATTCAGCCATGGTAGTTAAAGTGGTGTCAAACTGGATTATGTGTGGATTCAGCCTTAATAATGATTAATTAGTAATGATGAAGTAGATTAACCAATCTACTTAAACAAAAGCTAAATATAATCTTACCCACACAAAGCTGATCATAAGACTGACTCCAGTAAGAAACATGGAGATATCTTTAAGGCAACTTGAATGTTTCTGCTCCTTGGTTATCATGCAAAAAATACTTACTTTACTTGACCATACGTAATTGCTACACATTTTTATAGGCATTTTCTTTTTAAACTCATTTATTTCTCATGTCAGGAGTTAAATTTCTAGTTTACCAATGGAAATTGAAAATATCTGAAGTTCTGTTCAAGAAATGTGATTTCTTGAATCCAGGAACACAATCCTGATAGGATCTTATGCATGCCTACATAAAAATCCTAAAAAGAGAACATCAAACATGATGAAGTGGACAGATGGAAGACCACTTAGGAACACTAAGAATCTCTAGATAGGGATTAGGAAGAATCCTGGCTGAAACTATGAAGAGTTGCAGTCAGTCATTGTTGACAACACTGAGCTGGATTGACCAAAGGGTCTTATTCAGTAGAAGGCAGTTTCCTCTTTTCCTATCTTTGTCTTCCCACCCTCACTTTTAGTAGTAGAATCATAGAGTTGGAAAAGAACTCAAGGGCCGTCAAGTCCAACTTCCTGCCATGCAGGAATGCACAATCAAAGGATCCCTAACAGATGGCCATCCAGCCTCTGTTTAAATAACAACCAAAGAGGTACACAGTAGAAAAAACAGCAAGATTTAATTGCTCTGTTGCTTTGTGAAAGTTTCATTTATTAAGCACTTCCCTTTAATGTTTAAAATGATGGTCATGATTCTACATTGTAGTCTGTGTTGCATAACATTACACATACATAGCTGTGTAGCAGAGGCACTACGAAATCCTCCTAATGAATTGCAAAGATGTGTATAAGAGCATTGGCAAGAGGGTTCAAATGAGCATTGGACACTACCAATGTTCAATGATACTCGCTTGCTGGTGTCCCTGTATGCACAGGCCTCTACCAATGCACATCAGCACTTTCTAGCTGGTGTCCCAATGTGCTTCAGGAGTGTCGGATGTACATCAGTGCCACATGTGTATCAGTCCCAATGTGCACCAATCTCTTCCCCTACATAGTAATGTCACGGCAGCCCCTTGCTGAATACAGGTGTTGTGAAACTCAATTCTTTGTCTTGCAGACGTAAATCCCATACTGAATTCCAGCTGATATAAGTCCATTAATTGAAAGACAGAACAGCCAGAGTTTAGCCTCCACCATTGTACCTACAAAATATGGCTTTAAATCCAGCTCTCTATCTTATTTTTCCAGAATTCCAAATGAAAGTTAAGAATTTGTACATATGTTATTCATTGACTTGCTGCCCCAGCATCTTGCTCCTCTTCTAATTCTGAGCATATCTCAACATCCACATTTTTTTATTCTCCATTAATTAATCAAAAATAACCCACTTTATTATTTCCTCACTATCAATAGAGATTATTAAAATGTCCCCTTCTCCCATGAGTATACTTTGCAGGGAAGCAGAAAGATAATACATTGTTTTTAATCTTTCTTTCAGTCCTTTTATCATGCAAATAAATTGATAGTTAAAAGGCTGTAGAGAGGTAGCTAGACTGTTATGTGATTTGGAGAATGTGTCCATGTTTTGAGTTTCAAAGGCTATGATCATCAATCCACATCAAGTCCACTGTCAGGCAGTCCCACAACAATCAATGAGACTGTCAGAGAGTTGTGAGGCCATAATCATATTGATTAAGCACATCAACTACCTCCATGGCTCTTTGTTTGCAGTGATGTATCTCCTTCCATAAGCATGGGAGAAATCCAATTTTAGGTCCCTAATTGTGAATCTGAAAGTGGTGTTGATTGGTAATTGGTTTGTTTTAGGTATCTAAGGGTGTACCCTAAAAGTTTGGGGCTATAACGAGAAGATTTATGTTTCAGAGTGTAACTGAAGTGTATTTTAAGCAGCCTACACCTACTAGTGATTCAAGATTGACAGCATCTTTCTAGGACAGGGATGGGAAAGTTTTGTCCAGAAATGTTTGGGGTTATAACTCCCATATTCTCTCAACATTGGCTGTGTGGCTGGGCTTCTGGGAGTTAAAGAGTAAAACATAAGAAGGGGCAAAGGTTCCCCATCATTGTTATAAGATAGGAGTGAGCTGTTAAGAACCATAACAGAGACATGCCCTGTGCATAGGTGAGTGACAAAAGTTGAACTGCTATCATTGTATTTTAATTGTTTAAAACAGGGGTAGGCAACCTTTCCCCTTTAAGGGCCGAAGGACTTCAGCTCCCAGAATCCCAGGAGCTATTGGCCAACATGGGACTATCGGCCAACATGGCTGAGGCTTCTGGGAGCTGAAGTCCCTCGGCCCTTAAAGGGGAAAGGTTGCCTACCCCTGGTTTAAAAGAAAGTCAGGTAAAAAGGAAGATAGGAAAGGAGATTTAGAGACAACAGAGAGAGAAGGAAGCACTGGAAATGATCTAAGCCCTAGACTAGGACCTTAGGATAAATGGTTTCAGAGACATGGGTGGAACCCAATCAATTTACATTGAATTAAATTCACACCCTCATCAAACTAAAATAAATCAGCCTCCACAAGACTCCCTTTCACAAAAGCAGCAATTTTGCTTTCATATTTAAACAAACAGGACTTTTAAACTGTTCTGTTAAATGTACCTCTAAAGCATCCTTGGGGGTGGGGGGGAATCAAAATGTCACACCCACTTGCTGAAAATTCTGCAAGATACTGCTGTTAACATAGCACCATGTTGTTAATATGCCACTACAGAAATTTTCACAACCTCCATATTTTCTTTTGTGTTTCATCCTTGTTGCCACCTCTCATCCCTCCATAATCTGCTCCCAGTTTTGGTTTGATAGTTTACTTCACTGCCTCCAGATCCCAGTTCTTTCAGAGTTTCTCCCACAAGGCATTTTAAAAAAACAACAACTTGGCAGTGCTATACCTGACTCTTCCCAAGTCCTAAGAAGAATGAGGACAATATGGATTCAGATTTTTTGGTTGAAATGAGAGTTATCTCTAATCAGGAGATAGAGTGGCAGCATTTCCTCCCCTTTCTCTTTTGCCTGCTCCTTGGACATAGTCCTTTGATATTTCGTACACCAGATTAAGTATATTACTATCAATAACTTCAGCCTTGTAACAGCTGGAGTCCATTGATCATGGTCTTATGTATGTTTTATCATATCATCCATCACCACAATTTATTGTTCAACCTGGTAAAGAGCTTGCAGGCAATCCAATAGTATGTTAAAACTTATTTGCCTTTAAGTTGACTTCAATTTATGGTGACCTATTAATGAGAGATTTCCAGAAGCCCTGCTCTTCAACCGGCCTGATCACTCTTGGAAACTCGGAGCTGTGGATTCCTTAATTGAATCAATCCACCTGTAGTCAGTTTCCCTCTTTTCCTACTGCCTTCCACTTTACCAAGCATGATGGATTTTTCTTGTAAATCACATTATGCCATGATATGTTAAAATGTACAACAGCCCCAAGCTTGGTTATATTGGCTTCTAGTGAGACTTCCAGCTTGATTTGCTCTAAGGCCCATTCATTCATCTTTTCAGCAGTCCATAGAACTCTCCTTCAGCACCACATTTCAAATGAGTTGATTTTCTTCCTATGTACCAACTTGATGTAAATAAAAAATGCTACAGAATTTTAGAAGAGATTACAAGCTCTGCATCCAAGAGCCAGATCTTTCACTCCCAAATTCATTTCTATCTCTGCCTCTCTCCAGATTTAGTTTTCAGCCAGGACTTCAAAAAGTTCCCTTTGGGTTCTACAACTTCCAGAATCCCCAGTTAGCAAAGTTTTATGTATTAGGAACTCATGATCTGACAGGCTAAGACTAGCTTCTCTTTCCAATTAATTATTGGGGCATCTGTGTGAGAATGTCCTAGAACATGTAACAGTATACAGAATTCATTGGTAAATTCTCATCAGTGGCAGAAGATGGCTCCCACATCTGTGGTCATTTTAACTTTAAAAGTGCTGTTTGAAATGGTGAGCCCTAGCCCCAAAGAGAACCAGCATATTGGATATTCCATACTTAAAACCAGGCAGACAATGACCAGATGGTCTAAGGAGCAAACAAGGTAGCTACATCTCAATAATGTGCCTCCCAATGCTAGTGCACCCCCCATCACCTTGTAAACAGCCAAACCCCAAAACCATTTCTGTATTCTTTTTAAGTGGGGGAAGAGTGAGTATGTGTCCAGGTATTTTCCATTATTGGACTTGCTTCAACAGGCATCTTATTTATTTATTTATTTATTTATTTATTTCATTTATATGCCACCTTTCTCCCTGAAGGGACCCATGGTGGCTCATAGATTTAAAAAACATTACCATAAAATTTTAAACAGTTAAAATCATCTTAAAACAATTTAAAATTACATTAAAATAATACAGAGTTAAAAGGCATGACAAATACATGTGCTCAACATAAAAACCACCATGGCATGCTTATGTTTTAAACTCTTGTTTAAATAAAAATGCCTTAGCCTGCTGTCAAAAGGCAAGCAGGGAGGGGGCCAGTCTAGCCTCCTTGTGAACTCTCTGCAGATGATGTCCTTGTAGCATGTCCAGCCAAAAGAACATAACTGGATGCACCCCCACTTATTCCATTGCTCTCTGACATAGAAATTGCTGTATTGCAGATCAGCTGCACTACTTACAAGATAGTCTTAGAGAGGAATTTGTATGTCACCTGGTTGGAACAGAATTCAAACCTCCACAATTACCAAAAAAGAGAGTTGCAATGGTGTAAGTCCAATTTAGAACATTGTAATTCACTAACAGGATGTCTCTTATTATGTTGGGATGGAAAACATTCATCCTTGGAGAATGGGGAGCTTAATTTGGAAATGTTCTAGTTCAAACATAATTTGAATTAGAGCATGTTCTTCAAAATAATCTAGAAAATCAACCCTATCATCTCAAATTTCTAGACTTTGCATATGCAGTATTTTGTTTCTAATAAAGAAAAACAAGATACTGGGCCAAGAAAAGTATTCACTTTGGGAAAAGTTTGCAGAGGATGTAGAGATCAATTTGGTTATGCTGCTCCAGTTCAAACACTAATTAAATTACTACATGTTCTTTGTCAAAATACCTTACAGAATTAACTCTGCTCAAAAAAGTAGCAATCATTTTTGTTGGTAATTTTAAATTGCAAAAATCATATATTGTCCAGTTCAAAACTTTGTTGGTTGGATTTAATTTTGACAGTGTTGAATTGGTTGGATTTAAATCTATTCAATGCACTGGGTACTATGGCAAGGGGTTCCTCATTCTCCCATTTCCATCAGTTATAAAAACTCAATTGATTTCCATGGACTAGTATTGCCATCTCTGACAACTCAGACTGAGTTACTAGAACCAGGTTCCAAAAACCTTCAAAGCTGTTTCTGAATGCACACTGAGAATAGTTGAAATAACCCTCATAAAAGCAATCCTTTGTCCCTCTGGTGTGGGGGAACAATTCATTGAGTATTTTCTGGTACAGGACCTGGCCCAGTGGGAGAGGCAGTTGTGGAATGGAAAGATCAGCAAGCTATCAACATGCTGAAAGTGCTGCATTTACTATTTGACTATATTTAAGGATCACACATTTGTCCCTTCGGTCTGTAGCACTAGAGGATTGCAGCTGGCCACCAAGCAAGTCACAATTTGTAGCAGGTCTGTGTGCTTTAGGCTGAGTTAGAATTGGGGCTAAATTACAGCTTTTCCACACTGCAGAAATAAAGCAGTTTGATACCACTTTAACTGTCATGGCTCCATCCTGTGGAATCCTGGGATTTGGCTATAAATGAGGGAAATGGTAGTCCAAAATGTCTGGATGATACCAGACTGAGGAAAGCTTCTGTAAATTAACACATGTGAGTTACAACATTCTTCAGGGGCTACTCACTGTAGAGGTGACAACAGAAATAAGCAATATTCATCTAGATTGATTTCAACTGGATTGAATAAATTGTCTTGTCACTTAAGTGGCATTTCTTCCCAAACATATTGGGCCACAGCATTTCTCTCTTAGCCCTTAGTGATCTCCTTTCTTCATTCCAGAAACAAGGAAAGCAGCCCATCTTAACAAATCTGTGCAGAATGAATTGTTTAGTAGAGCTGATGTTTGGATGCTACAGGCATCTCATGTGGTAGAAACATACGGGGAACATGTAGCTGCTTCCAAGGTGAGACTAGTACCAAGTATGCAATTTTAGAGCAGAAAATAGTAAGGAGGCAAGCTCCATGTGCTCTGAGATGATAAACTGTTGATTCAGTTCTTTAAAAAAAAAAACCCAATGTGTTTTGACTTTAATAAGAAAAAGCTGCTTCGGGATTATAATATAATGAATGAATGTACATGGCTGAGCTATAATACCATGAATGGGCCGAGAAATTGCACCAGATGGCCCTGTAACTGATTCCATCGCATATCACTGGCTATTCTTTTTCATGAACTATATGGAACATGTATATATTAGGAAATACTGTAAAATCTGTTCTTTTTATAATCAGTGGTCCTATGTTTTTGGAGATTATTCTCAACTCCAATGATTTCTGTTGAAGGGTATGTATATTTCTAATATGAAAATCACATATTCCTATGTGATTTTATGAATTACAGTTAACTGAGTGTCGTCCTGTCTTTTTACTATCTATAATATTTGTGTTTCTTTCTATCCTATGAAGAAGGACTTTTCTTATTAACACCAAAACACACTGGGCTTTTTAAAAGAACCGAATAAACAGTTAACCATCTCAGAGCATGTAGAGCTTGTCTCCTTACTGTTTTCTGCTTTTAGTGTGCTTTTCAGTACTCTCTTTTCTAGTGCAGCTTTAAAAGCCAGCATGTTGTGTTTTCCCCTTCTTAGTATTTTGTATCTATGCAAATTTAGATATCAGATGCTTATTTGATAAACTCCACTGTACATTCAGTTGCCACAGTCTCCATTGTGCTCCATGCTTCATGTTGTACCCCAGCAGCACTCCAGAGGGGGTTTACTGACATTCTCACAATCTGCACATTGTCAGGCACATGTCAGCATTTGGCTCCTTCATGCTGTCATTACATAGAGAATTTCTGTTGTTTTCAACAGAAAGTAATGTGAAAAGCCACCAGTCTAGGCAGAATCACAAAACGGCTTTGCTAGTGACAGCCATTTTCATTTTCTTATGCAGAATTTGTTGCTTGAGGAAAGAGACTTAGCTGACATCTTAGATCTGAGATTGTGTTAGGTTAGTGCCACTGAAATCATTTACAGTGGGAATTATTGTACTTGACAGAACCAGAGAGACAACACAGTAACTCCCCTGCAAACTTGGCCACTACCATCTAGTTGGGGGGTTTTTGGAGTTACAATCCAAAGATTTTCCCATACTCTGGACAAGACAGATATCACAAATAAAATGTCACCACAAAAGAAGGAAGCCAGACATTGACCACCACTATCCTATTATAACAAAGCAAAGCAAAACCTGCAGTTGACCAAGAAAAACCCTCCTCCTTCCCATTTTGTCTCTGAAAATGAGAATTTCAATTTTATTTCCGGATGAAAAACATTTTTTAGCTTACCTTGAAATAACTCACCTGGTATCTGTTGTGACTCCTCATCTGCCTTTGTAGTGAAACCTCTGTTTTAATGCTGTGTGTATGTGTGGGCGTGTATTACAATACAGTGTTTTTACTTTGTCCTGAAGAATCTACTTTTTTGTTGCCATATTAGAATCCTAAGTACACTCTTATATTTTTTAAAAAGCAATATATACTCTGCTCTGCATCTTCTCAGTCAAAGCCTCCATAGCTGTAACCTATTTATAACTGTTTATAAAGAAAATGCAGATTTTTAATATTACTCACTGGACCAGGAAGAAGAATCTTCTTTGCTGTTTCTGAAGAATAACAATAACTTCAGTATTTCCTCCCTCGGGCGACCTGTTTTTTTCTAACCTTGACCAATCTGTCACATTTTATAAACTTGCTGACAAAAGGGTTTTTAAAGAGGGGAAAAAATTAATGAGCTGTGTGACGTTGACACAGTACCTGATTCATAAAAAAGAAGAAGAAAAACATTTCAACATCTCATTTCAGTATATTATCAGCAGTATTCAGATTGTTAAAGTCAGTGACTTTGCTGATATAAGGACTCAGGGATATGGACATTTGTTCAAGTTGTTCTCAGATTCTTGAGTCAGCATTTTCTACATATTCATCCCCCCTTCTCACTTTTTGCTGAACATGGGCATATAGCCCCTCTGCAACACTTTCAAAATTTGAATCTGACCATTCACATACTCACAACAGGGGAGCTGGATTCAGGGTTAAAGCTTATTGTTAATCACAATAAGAGTAGACCCAGTAAATCAATGGGAATCTGAAGAAGTAATATGTTAAACCCTCCAACTGTCCCAATTAATCCTCTGATAGTCCTGATAAATCTTCTGTTCCACTTTTCCAGCTGCCTTTAAAATGTCTCAGTTTATATTTCCTCCTCCCACTTCTCCTTTTTGTCCTCAGCTTACTTCAATTGCTGTAAGTTGAATTCAACTCAACAGAGGGAGAGAAGATGTGGAGGTATAATCTAGCCCTTCCCAGAATACTCAGGCAAAAGCAGATTTCTTATATGTTCTCCTGGCATATATGTTCTTCTTCATCAATAACATTTGCCACCTGGACTAGAATCTGATGTTTCTTGGCCCAACTCTGTTGTGGTTTTCATCTGAAATGTTGGAGGATGTGTCATTATGTAAGTTCAGTTGATTCAATGTCAGCTGGGACTTAACAATTGGATTTAGGCCTAAGTTTTCCTATTACCATGATCACTATTGTTGTTGTTGTTATTATTATTACCATCCATAGGCACATGAACTCGGGGGGGAGGGGAAGAGAGAAATAGGATGGAAACAGAGGTAGGAAGGATGGGAATAATGGGACAAAGATTGCCTTATACCAGATCAGATGGTTTGTACATCTATCCCATTGTCATGTTCCCTGACTTGTAGTGGATCTCTGAGTTCTTTGGTGGAGTTCTGTCACATCATATGATCTTCTAACTGGGCAATGTCAGAGATGTGAACATGGGGCCTTCTGGATCCAAACCCTGCTTTCTACTCAGAGCTTAGAAACATTACTTCTTTGGACTACAGAGCCTAGAATCCAGCAGTTTGCATGACCACTGCCTATACTAACTGGCATTGTATTCCAAATAAGTAACATCCTCAGATTCTGGCCCTATTAAAGATTTATGGTCATTTCCTCCAAATTTCTATTGCTTGCTTGCTTCTAGAAAGGATCACTTTTTCCTCAAACCCCATGCCATTATTATAGAAATAAATGCTGCTTGATTATCTCTTTTTATTCAAAGTCCTTCATTTGTCTCTTAACTTCAGTCATGGGAATCATCCTATGTGAAAGTGAGATTTTCATCTAAAGATAGTTGTACTACATAGTAAGTCTATCAGTGGGACTCACTCTAATTGTGTAATTGAATTGACTTTGTTCGATTCCCCATGACGCAATTGTCTTTGGAGTGACTTTACTGATGGTCAGTCAAGGACATGGGGAACAGAAGGTTTCTATTTCAATGGTACTTTAATTATGGGACCAAAAATATCAAAATGGGATGTGGGGATGTGTGCTGTCCTTCCCTACCCCTCTGTTGTAAAGTGCCATTTCTCAAAGCCAGCTTTTGAATAAGATTTGACTTCTGGTTGTTACAGTGGGCCCTGGGTTTTGGTTCCAGGACCCCCATAGATACCAACATATAATGGCATAGTAAATTTGTTTCCCTTATATAAAATTGCAAAATCAAGCTTTACTTTTTGGAATATTTACTTTTTGAATATTTTCAAGCCATGGTTGGATGAATCCTTTGTTGTGTGTGATCCAAACGTGAACATTGAAACCCTTAGGGTCAGAAGCTCTGAGCTGTACCAGGAGATTAGAACTGGGATACACAGTTGTAACTGTTACTTTCTCTCATTCTTTGCTACCATGACCTGTTTTCTTTTTTCACTGTGAAATGTATCCAGACATATATGTACATTACAAAGCAAACATTTTTTTTTAACTTCAGTCCAAAGCTCCAGTATCCGCCAATGCACACATGAGGTAAGAACCAGCCAAAAATGAATTCTTGTGCAGCGTTGTCCTGAATGCAGTTTCAGAAGTCCAGTTAGTTCAGTGGAACTGCCAACCCTGTAAGCATATTTGAGACTGTAGCCTTTTCTTTTCCTAAAACTGGGAATATGTGGCCTACTAGATGTTGTTGGACTATAACTGCATTTATCCTTCACTACTGGCTTTGTGTGCTAGGATTGATGGGAGTTGTAATCCAACAAGAGTTGAAAAGGTTAGACATTCCCCCTCCTCTGCTTTACTCACACTGATCTCAGTATATGAGATTTCATCACATAATTTCCTTAATTTTTTCATTGAAATCAATGGAAGCTAAAAGGGCTTAACTTTAGCTTCCAGAGCTAAAGGAATCCAGAGAGTTTGTTGTGAAATGGACTACTCCACCTACTTTAGTAGCACATAAAATGCCATATTGGAATCACTGTTGAAATGAATGGGGCAGCTGAATTTCACATAGAACCCTATGTACGTAGGAGACCCCACAAATCTGCCTGAGAACTTCTGAACCTTGGGTCTTTTTGTTCTGTTTTGCATACCAATTCTGTACTGTCAGACTTTTGGGATGGCATAAAGAACCCTCTTTTAAAACATCTTTAGTAATTATTTATTTTGAAAGAAAACTTGTTTCTTGTTTCGTTAAATTTTATACATGTTCATGTACTATATATAAAATATATATTATATACATATACATTTGCATATATTTTATGAATCAAGTCTGTGATTTTTACTACTTGGAACAATCTGATACATTTTCATGGGACCATTCTCTCCTATTTAGCTGACAATGTAAATAATATTGTACATTTGCTATTTTATTATACCGTTGTGTTATGTACATTGTTTCTTTTGAAATCATTCTAAGTATATCACACAGCATTTTCAATGCCATCCTTGGGAATTGCTTTCATATACAATTATATCTGTATGGCATGTGTTTTGCAAACCTGGAAATCTTCAGTTTTATTTCCTTTTTTCCATCTACAATGACTCAAATATGTACAATTCCAAATGATATTTTCTATTTAACCATTTCAGCTTGGGTTTTTCTTTTCCCATGGGAGACATTTTCTCCTTCTCTTTGCATTCAAGCAACCATTGTTTCCTATAAGAAGATAATAACAGATATGGTGATGGACTGAATCCTATTGGTAGTCCAAAAGATAGACTCATTGAATTACTATGTAGAAATCTTGAAGCAACTTTGAGATGTTGGAGCAAAACACATTGCAGAAATAATCCAGTTTTAGACCACTTTAACTGTCCTGGCTCAGTGCTAGGGAATTATGGCAACTGAAGTTTTGTGAACCATGAAGTCTTCTCTGTCAGAGAGCTCTGCTGCCACAGCAAACTACAGTTCCCAGAATTCCCTAGCATTGAACCAACAAGTTAAAGCAGTCTCAAACTGGATTATTTCTGCAGTGTGTTTTGGCCCTAATTGAAAGAAAGAAGTTGGCAGCATGAGCTTTCGTAAACTTCAGTCTACTTCCTCAGATGCTTTTGGAGGAGTGGAAGCCAGGGACAGACATATATATGCCCTTGGTATGTGAGAATGTAAATTCAAATTCAAAATCCTTAGGATTTAGACTTCTCATTCAACAGTTAGTCTACTCTAGTTGAAACTAACAAATGGCATTCCAATTATAATGGCTATAGCAATTTCAGACTACAATTATCCATGTGAATCTACAAGCATTTATGGGATTGCGGAATAATACAGTAAGCACTGCAGGTGTAAAATTTCCATTTATCTGCTCAGGCTTGTGACTGCTAACATCAATATATAGTTGCTCTGATATCACAAGAGTGACCCATGCACAAGTTTCATTAATAACCCATGATTTGGGTTTGTGTTCCTAGTATTGAATCACCAAACTCATACCCACCAAATACATAGCCAGAACTACCTTCCCTAAATGTAGAATTACATGTTCTGTGTGACACATGGTTGGCACAGAAAACACTAGCCAAAATCCTACATGGCAGATGTAACTATAATGCCTTAGGTATACTTTACCTCCCAAGCTGATTCCTAAAATTCACCTTAAAAACCAAGCAGCTATGCTATGAAAATAAATTTTGTGGTGCTGGTGAGAAGGGTGCTGAAGGATGATGCATCTAGCCCCTTCCCACCAGTGAATGGTGCTATGATAAGCAGAAGCAGGGACCTCTGTGGGATCCTGTTGCAATTCCTTGTCAGAGTGCAGAAGGAGTCCAGATGCCTTGTCCTTCAGCACTCTGGTTGTCAACATCATATAACTCCTTAGCTCAGTGGGTTGCTGGCTTTTAAGGTGGACTTCAGGGGGAATTACAGTCATGGCAATGGTGCCATGATCATAAATGTGAGTACAAAACAGTTACAAGATCTTAAGTATAGCTTATGATACTATAACTGCCTATCCACAATCAAATCCACAATCAGAGCTATCCACAGTCAAATCCGATGACTTTCCTCCTAAGATGACATTATCACAAGAGCTCTGGCTCTGTGTCATAATGCAAAAACTGTTTGTAGGACTGGGAAAGTATACTTTGCTATGATGCCACAGGATGAGGCAAATTGTATTTCCCCGTGTGTTTGGGGGGGGGGGGGAGAAGCAAAACAGAAAGAACATTTTCATAACACCAGCTCCCCCCCCCCCCAAAAAAAGGAAAGGTCTCAAACACCCTTCATACAGAAATCATATAGAAATCATGAAATCATATAGAACAAGGCCATGAGTAATAAAACTACTTAGAACAATAAATGAAACCATATATCTAAAATCAATATGCATCTAAAAATAGTGTATATTCATATTATAAAATGGGTAGGCAACTGTGGAAAAGTAGGGGTGCCACATCTATGTAAGTATTCATTCATTTACTAAAATAGTCCCTCAGAAAAACTGGAAATGTGCATCCTCCACTCCATCTGTTCTCACAAAGTAAAACCAATTTTTGTCCCCAATAGCTTCTAGGGGATATAATGGGGATTCTCACAGTGTTTTAGGGCCTTCTTTTACCTGATTAGGCCCAAGAAAGATTTTTTTTTAATGATATCAAGTGAAGACCTTTTTAAATAATAGGAAGTGAAGGTGGGGATGTGATGGCTCAGCAGTTAAGATGCTGATTCTGACAATTGCAAGATTGGCAGGTCAGCAGTTCGAGGCCCAAGCGCCATGTGATGGAGTGACTTCCCATCACTAGTCCCAGCTTCTGCCAACCTAGGAGTTTGAAAGCATGTTAAAGTGCAAGTAGATAAATAGGTACCACTTTGGTGAGAAGATAAACAGCATTCTGCGCAATCATGTTTTTGACAATGCTGGCTCTTTGGCTTAGTAACGGAGATGAGCACCACCCCCATGACTAGATAATTTTGTCAAGGGAAAACCTTTACTTGTAAGCAAACAGAAGTAATTTCCTGTTCACTTCCTATTTAAAAAAGGGCCTCTCCTGGGCAAAAATTGGCCCAGGATGCCACAAAATATGGTAGAAATGTCCCCACTTTCCCAAAGGGAATTTTGAGACCAAATAAATTAGGAAAAAATAATAATTGCATTTTTTTAAAAACTCTTGGTGGACCCATGAGGTCTCCAAACACAGTGGAAATATCCACGCACACCCTTTGTAGGGGTGTTTTGGAACAAATCCCCCTCCTGGAGATCTGGGCCTACACAAACAGCTCTGGTTTTGTTGCCCAAAGGCTGCACTTTGCCTAACGCAATGTGCTGAGCCATTTTCATAGCAGTCTCAAGGTGAGTGTAACATGCAGTTCTTTCCTAAGAACCAAATTACACAAGTTGTTTATTTATTCATTTATATTCCATCAGTCTCCCTAAAACTAAGCCTCTGTGGCAGCTTACAAGAAATCAGCATTAATTCATAGTAGTACAGAATTAGATCTAAAGACAGTGGTAACATATGAAGGCTCTGAAATGGGGGTAGTGGAAGGCATCTGCTGCCAGGCTTAGATGTCACCATTTGTGATCTTCATAGTGTCTAGAAGAGAATAGCTCCCAAGCAACCGGGACCTTCTGAACTTGAGAGCAGGGCTGTACATTAGGCAGTTATTACTGAGATCCTTTTATAGTGTTATGATTCCTTTTCTATCATTCCATGCTTCATACTCTGGAATCCTGGGATTTGCCATTTACAGAGCGGTGTTTCAAATTCTCACTCTGAAAGCTCTAGTGCCTCACCAAACTATGAACTCCAGGATTTCATAGAATGAAACCATTGCCAGGTGGAGCTAGAATTGTGTAGTGTGAAAGAGTGCCTGGCTGTTCCCAGTGGCAACAGAACCTAAGGAACGACCTAGAGGCATGACAGTGGAAATTGTCCCCTCCCCAGCTTTGCTTGTAGCTGATGACAATGATCTGTGACTGGGTTGTTTTAACCTTCTGTTTCAAGTTGCAGGAGAGGAATCAGATTGAGAGAATGACAAAGGGATTTTTACTTTCCTAATGTGCTGTTATCTTGATCCCCCTTCTTCCTATGTACACTGCTATCTGTCTTGTTAGGAAAAACTGACGGTTTCTCAGCTGATGGCAAAAGGTCCCATTTTCATCAGAAAACATATATGGAAACATGCACGCATGCGCGCACACACACACACACACACACAGTTCCAATACTTTTCACCCTGGGAAAAAGACTGTTAATTGTTGTTGTTTTTAATGAGAAGATAGGAGATCCAGTAATAGGTCTCCATTGGGTATGCCACAGAATTGAGAATTAGTTATCAGATTTGGGAGGGCCAATTCCTTACCATTTTGAATGTTCCCAGCACTGAATCATGGACTGTCAGGGTTACTCATACAAGGATATGTGGATTGGATGGCAGATGTTTGGCAGCAGTGCTTAGTGGATTGTGCCCTTAATCAAAACATCCACTGTTTCTTCCGTGCTTTCCACACAGCAAAAGCCTTTTAATCACTTTTGTATATTTTTGTGTGCCATATGCATTGTAAATAGCATGTTTCATTATGCAAAAATTTCTAGCGCACCAACTTCAGAACAAGATGAATTTGTATATGAAAAAATTCAAAACATTGACAGTAAACTTGGATGATTAAAAAAAAGTTATATAAAGTGGTTATGACTGTTGTGTGTTCTTCTATTTATACTGTCCATATCCCAGTTTTATGTTTTAAAGAAATACATTTACTTTGCCCTTCAATGTCTGATCAATTATTTAAAGTATATTTACATCAATAAATCTTATTCCAAACCTATGAAAAGTTGTTGGAATGTTTGTTTTGTGGGTTTGTGGACAGAAGATCTGCTGAAATGGCTATAAATGGTTTCTCCTTTTCAAATCTATAGTCCCTTTCCAAAAAAAATTAAAAATTCTGGTACAGGATCATGAAATTAAAGCAAAAAGAGAGAGGATGTTAATGATATGTACACAGACTCGTGAATTTATAGGCTCCTAATTTTCATTAAAGTTTTTTTAATGGTGATTAGGGCCCATCAATGGTTACTACTCAGAATAGCTGTATATCCCTCCCAATGCACAATATATCAGCTCTTGGTGAATAGAAGAAAGATTATACTGTGGTTCTCCTGTCCTATTTGTAGGCTTCCCATAGTCACTTGTGTGAACAGAATACTAGACTAGTTGCAACATGGCTCTTCTTACATTCTTTAATATGCAGAGTATTAATCCAATACAGGTTGAGTCTCCCTTATCAGGAATTCTGAAATCCAAAATATTCCAAAATCAAAAATTGTCCACATGGGTGGCTGAGATTTGCATTTTGTTTGTTCAATGTACACAAACTGTTTCATGCACAAAATTGTTAAAATTATTGTGTATAAAATTACCTTCAGGCTATGTGTATAACGTATGTACAAAATATAAATGAATTTCATGTTTAGACTTGGGTCCCATCTCTAAGGTATCTCATTATTTATACACAAATACTCCAAAATCCAAAACATATCTAGTAAGTAAGTAAGTAAATTTTATTCTTGTATCCCACCTTTTGCCTGTCAGGCAATCAAGGCAGCTAACAAACAATTCCTCAAACACACATAAAGTACATTGTGACATTGTAAAACAATTACCCCCCTTTAAAATTACATATAATACCAATTATAATTTAAAATGACTGGTGTATTCACAGTGATTATAAAACCACCCATAAAACTTAAAAATCTAAACATAAAATTAAAATTGGATAATTATAAAAGAGGGAGAGGGAGAGACATATGTTAGAAGGTCTAATCTATTCATGGAAGGCCTGCTGGAAGAGATCTGTTTTGATGGCTTTTTTGAAACTCTCCAGGCTAGTTGCTTGACGGATCTCTTCCGGCAGTGCATTCCATAGTCTGGGAGCAGTGACTGAAATAGACCTCTGGGAGGTTGCTGTTAATCTAGTTCTCTTAATTGCAGCAAGTTCCTCCCAGAGGATCTAAGAGCACAGGGCGGATTGTATGGAAGGAGGTGATCCCTTAGATAGGTTGGACCTAGACCATGTAGGGCTTTAAAGGTCATTACCAACACCTTATACTGTGCTCAGAAACCAATAGGCAGACAGTGAAGGGATTTCAAGATTGGTGTGATGTGATCCCTTCCTGATTTTCCCGTGATTAGCCTGGCTGCCATATTTTGTACCAGTTGTAGTTTCTGAACTAGGTATAAGTGTAGCCCCATGTAGAGTGTACTACAGAAGTCGAGTTGTGAGATTACCAGTGCATGTACTACAGTTTCTAGGTCCTTTTTCTCCAGGTAAGGGTGCAGTTGGCATATCTGCCAGAGCTGAAAACAGGTGCTCCTGACCACCGCATTCATCTATCCCAATTGGTTTCTGGGCCAACACATTGTGCAGGTCATACACTCGATGCGGTCTTTAGTACGGAGCAGGCATATCCGTGGGCGGAGGTAATTAAAACCACCGTACTATCATGGACAGATCATTTCCTGGTCAAGGTTGGACTTAGAACCAATGTCTGCCCCACTGGGGTGGAGGACCCATTAGGATGGTCCGCCCTCGGAGGTTAATGAAGCCAATTGGTCTTCAGAAAGCCTTGGAGGGTTCCTTGGTTGGTAATGCCGGTGATTCTGTCAAAGCCGTGGTTGATACTTGGAACACTGACCTCGCTAAGGCTATCGACATGATCATTCCTAGACGTCCTTTCATCTAGCTTCAAATAAACAGCCATGGTTCACAGATGAACTTAGGAAGATGAAGCGGGCTGGACAATGACTAGAGTGCACCTGGCGGAAAACTCGACTCTAATCTGATAAGATTCGTCATAGGAACTTTTTTCGTTCCTATCGAGAGGCAATACGTGCAGCAAAGAAATCTTTCTTTTCTGCACGTATTGTGTCTGCAGAGTCTCGTCCAGCAGAGCTGTTTAGGGTGGTAAGGGAGCTGACACATGCCCCACCTGTGCAGAACCCTTTACTTAACCTGACAATGGCTTGCTATGATGTATTTAGTGCCTACTTTGCAGATAAAATCTTTCAGATAAGAGCCGACTTGGACACCGGGCTTACAACAGGTTCGACTGATGAGGTCTCCAGTAAACCCATTTCTGAGATTGTACTGGATCAGTTGGAGCCGGTGAGTACCAATGACGTGGACAAGATCCTTGGAAAGGTGAGAAAGATGATGTGCCCTCTAGACTCTTGCCCATCATGGTTGGTCATCCAGGAGGGCCACGCATTGATGGCCTTTCTTAAAGAGACCATCAATGCGTCCCTTAGGGAAGAAGTATTACCATCTTGTCTTAAGGAAGTGATTGTGAGACCACTCCTTAAGAAGCCTTCCCTGGATCCCCTGGACTTAAAAAGGTATAGACCTGTTTCCCATCTTCCATTCCTGAGCAAGGTGATCGAGCAGGCCGTCGCCTCTCAACTCCAAGTGATTTTGGATGAAACCAATTTTCTAGATCCATTTCAAACCAGCTTCAGACCAGGATATGGGGTGGAGACTGCCATGGTTGCTCTGGTAGATGACCTTCACCAAGACATCAACAGGGGAAGCATGACCCAGTTGGTGCTCTTGGATCTCTCAGTGGCCTTTGATACAATATATCATAGCATCCTGGAACGCCTGAGAGGGTTAGGGATTGGAGGCACTGTACTTCAGTGGTTCCTTTCCTTCCTCTCAGACAGATTCCAGATGGTGATGCTCGGGGACAGTCGTTTGTCTAAAAAAGAGCTTAATTGTGGCATCCCTCAAGGCGCCATCCTGTCCCCAATGCTCTTTAACATTTATATGAAGCCGCTGGGGGAAATCATCCGGAGACATGGGGCTGGGTGTTATCAGTATGCTGATGACACCCAAATATATTTCTCCATGTCCCGGTCATCAGCTATGATGACAGATGGTATCTCTCCCCTCAATCACTGTCTTGTAGCGGTAATAGACTGGATGAGGAAAAACCAACTCAAACTGAATCCAGAGAAGATGGAGGTACTTACAGGAGGGGCCCCTAAGCCAGGTATTGGGCTACAACTTCCAGTCCTAGATGAGGTTACGCTCTCCTCGAAGGACTGTGTTCGCAGTTTGGGGGTGCTCCTAGATTAGTTGCTCTTGCCACCGCAGGTGGTGGTGTTCGCTCTGGGCTCTGAGCCTCCCACAGCCCTGCTGTTGCTGCCACCGCTGCGCTGCTGGAAGAGATGGTACTGGGTGCCTTTTATATACATCTGGTCTTATTCATCTTGAATGAATGTACAATGTTCACATGACCTCCTGAGACTCCATCACTCTCTGAGGGAAAGTATTCCACTGTCGAACAGCTCTTACCACGAGGAAGTTCTTCCTAATGTTGGGTTGGAATCTCTTTTCCTCTAGCTTGTTCTGGGTCTTATTCTTTGGAGCAGCAAAAATCAAGCTTGCTCCACCCTCAATATGACATCCTATCATGCCACCTGTTAACCTTCTCTTCTCCAGGCTAACATGCCCAGCCCCCAAAATCTCTTCTCATAGGCCATGGTTTCCAGACCATGAGGTAGAGCATAGTGGGACTTGTTATTTGCTTTTCAAGGGAAGCATGTCTCAGTGACTTCTGTTTCCCCTCTTCCTTCTCCTTTTTGCAAAGGATTGAAGGCAGTCAGTGAAGACAATGGTTCAATGGTATCCAGATTATATTTACTTCCTTTCTGGATGCTTTTAAAATAAATTTTATGTTGGGTGTTGGAGGAAAAATGTAATTCTTGAGAAGATTGATTTTTTTTATAAAAAAAAAAGAACTAACTAAAATATATGTCAGTCAATTTCAGTAAGGGTGATCAAGGGTAACCAATTGATTTTACAATAGGGAGACAGCAAAAGAAGCATCCAGATTGAATTTTGATAATCAGAATCATTCTGCACAGTATTTTTATCAGTTTGTGCAGGAGCACCAATTTTTTTTTTTAGACAGGCAAGTTTAATTTAAAATATAATTATGCCTACCAATGATGTTAATCATATAATGAAGAAATAGTCCAGACTAATAAATTGTAATAAATTTCCCAATTGCATGCTCACTCTACACAGGCAAAATAATGCTATCTTATCTTTATCTCAGTCTTGGCATGTCACACAGTTTTTCCCAATGCAGTTTGAAATCAAATCTTTTACATGCCTGGGGACTTTAAGGCAAATAAAACTCAAATTTACTCCATTTCCCCCCAAGAAGAACTAGTATATATTTTATTTTTTAAAAAACATGTGTCTTGCACCTAGGATTGGGATCAGAGCAGTGAGAGGTAGAGGGGCATGTCAGAATACCAGTTGTATCTATAGAAACCAGGAAGGATCAATACTGTAATTTTTTTTCTTTGCAATCAGAACATATCCAGAGCTTTGTATCTTCACGTGCCTTTAACTTGGCTTTCAGTATTATTTGGCAGGTGAGTTTACACTTTGAATTTTTGTCTTCTTACTTGCCTTTAGGTTGACTTTCAATATTAGAGTGGGTCTTTGGTATCCACTGGAGTTTGGTTCCAGAACCCCCATGGATCCATGGATACTCAAGTCCCATTATATACAATAGCGTAGTATTGTCCCATATATATAATGGCAAAATCAAGGTTTGCTTTTTGGATTTTTTTTCCTCCTCTTTCTGCATTAATTACACCTGAAGTAGTTCTTACTCCAACATTTCTTTCCTCCATTGTAAGCACTTGAAGCTTCAAGTATCTTAGTTTGATTCCTTTCCCCCCATTTAATAGTACAAAACAACAGAGAAAAAAGTCTAAAGTACCAGAGAAAGTGCAGAATTGTATCGCAGCACCTCTGCCAAGCACTAAAATTTCAGGTTTCAAGCTGGTTTCTCATTACTTGTTCAGCATTAAAAATAATTTCTCCAGAATTTCAGCTACTTTCTGGGCAACCCATGCAGAGTTTTTCTTTTTGTTCATGAACACAATAAAATTATACCATATATTAAGAAAATTGCTGTATGATTGCTTTGGCCAACTTTAAATTGTGCCTTATTTACCTTTTCAGAACGGGCAATTTTCCACACTCTGTTTAGCAACCTGTTGATGGACAGTCCATTGGGTGACTTCCAAAGCTGTGTCATTTCAAGTCTGGCAGCAACTAAGAAAAAATTAATTCTTGCAGTAAAATATGTAGCAGAGACACTCATATTCTGTGCTTCAACCCAAGTAAGACCAGGCTCTGCTACAGCATAGCATGAGACCCAAAGCAGGAATGGGGCAGCCATGTGTTGAATGTGAGGATTAATAATAATAATAATAATAATAATAATAATATAAAATTTTATTTATACCCCACCTTTAGCCAAAGCTATCAAGGCAGCTTACATTAAAAGTACAGTCCCACACTTTATAACAATCATATAACCCCCCCTTAAAATTACAATTAAATAAAAGCAATTTAAAATCTAATATTTGAACAATAGACAATTACATAATCAAATAATAAAACAAAAGACACTGAAACACCCCCAGTTTACAGCAGGGGCAAGTTAACCCCTCAGAGACACATGTTACAGGAAAAGGGGCTTTTAATGGGGGAGGGTTGGGTCTAACTAAGGGGGGTTGCAGACGGCCAGAAATAGTGCAAATTGAGTCCATTTTTAGGGTTAGGGTTAGGGTTAGGGAATCATGGGAACTGTATTTTATTATGGCACCAGAGCTCTCTGACAGAGAAGGCTCAATGTCTCACAAAAAAACAATTCCCATGATTCCCTAGCACTAACCCTAACCCTAAAAGTGGACTCAATTTGCACTATTTCTGGCAGTCTGCAACCCCCCTAACTCTTACTAGATGGTACTTTTCCTAGAGGGGCTGCTTAGAAGTATTTTTTCCTTTCTCTTATTTTTCTGAAACTTAAATGTCCCACTATTTTTTGTTTTTCCAGTTTTTGTCCAATCAGAGAATGCCTGTTACATTTTAAAGGGACATCCCCTGCCATTTCCCATGCATTTTCCCCCAACTGCTGCCCTTCCCAAGTACCCTCCTCTGTCTATCAACTAAAAAAAGAAAAAGGGGTCACTTTTGCCATTTTATTTCATTCATTCACTGCCACCCTGTAGGGACAGATTTTGGGAGAAACACAGCCAGGAAAAGAATCATAGAACCATAGAATCATAGTTGAAAGAGACCTCAAGGGCCATCAGGTCCAAGCCCTTGCCATGCAGGAATATACCACCAAACGACCCCTAATAGATGACCATCCAGACTCTATTTAAAAACCTCCAAAGAAGGAGACTCTGCCACACTCTGAGGCAACATAGTCCACCATCAAATAGCTCTTACTATCATGAAGTTCTTTGTAATGTTGAAGTGGAAGCTCTTTTCTTGTAGTTTGCATCCATTGTTCTGTGAGAAAGTATAACTTGCCCAAAATCACCCAGTGGGTTTCTATGGTTGAGTGAAACAAAATATATTGATTTAAAAAAAAAATCAACAATGCTTCAACTTCTGCAGACTTGTTTCTTTTGCTAAGAAGTATTATCAGATTATAAATTCTATTTTGTTTTGTTCCACTGGATTTTGTGAAGTTATGCTACTTTTAATAGAAGTTCATAAAACCAAAACAAAAAGTAAATGAAATAGTTAAAATGGGGCAAAGTATAGACGTTATCACATGGGGAGGCAATTTCGTGGTTAAAGAGATAATAAAGTGGAAATAAAGCATCCTGAAAATAAAGCGAAAATAGCACTAAATTGTGCAAAAGCATTTCTCATGTAATTAGAATAAAAACAGAATTAAGTGAAAAGCGAAAAAAAGACGTTTTTAACTTTCATACTCAAGTGAAAAAACCCGTAAATGTACTACAAATGGGAGTGTTTTGTTTTGCTTTTGGGTGACCAGACTCCTCCTTTTCTAGGGCGGGTCCTGCATTTCATTCAACCTTCTCTCCTCTCCAGGAGGAAATGTCAAACTGTCCTCCATTTGGAGCAGGAGTAAGAAGCATGATTTTCTATTTCTATGTGTGTGTGTGTGTGTTTTTAAAAGCTTTTCTTGAGTCCTGTCCTTCTGGACAGTCTTCCTTTGGGGTTAGGACCTCTGGTCCCACTGATGCAGACAGAGAAGAGGGCAGCATCCCTCCTCCTTCCCTCCTCCTCTGGGCAAACTTTTTGCTGAGGGAATAAGCCTGCCGCCTCTTCAGCTGTGAGGATGTCTGTGGGGTTGTCCTTTTTGCCTTGGAGAGCAGCCACTTGCTAGCCTAGGTCCTCTTGCTCTGGGATGGGCTGAGAAGCAAGGCGCCCCAAATTGGGGTCTGACTCACTGGAGGGGTCCCCCTTTCTCTCGCTTTGTGGTGTGCCTTCAAGTTGCTTCCGACTTAGGGTGACCCTAAAGCGGTGAACCTATCCTGGGTTTTTCTTGGCAAGTTGCTTCAGAAGGTCACCCAGTGGGTTTCATGGCTGAGCAGGGATTCTGTCCCACTCTCCCCCCCCCAAAAAAAAAAATAGGGACAAAGAGCAGCTTGCAAATTAAAACAATCCCCACACAATCCTATCCATGGTGGGTTGTTGGCATTGGAAACCTTTTCGCTTCCTCAGCCTCCCCCTCGTCTTTTTGACTCTGCAGTCACTCTTTAGCTTGAGGGAAATGCGCCTGTTTGCTCAACTACCAGACAGGAAATTTTAGAAAGAGAAAAGCGAAGAAGCTCATGTCTGCCTGGCATGTGTCACCCAAGCAAACCAGGAAGTAAAAGCAGCCCCACAGAACCATGGGAAAAAAGGGAAAAGCTTTAAAGGAGATTTATAATAATAATAATAAATTTTTATTTATAGCCCGCCCCTCTGCGCGGCAATCAGGGCGGGGTACAACATTTTAAAACAAGCAAGTTAAAACATTCCCTTGTCCCATAATCCAGCCCTCCCATCCCCTTAAAACAGAATTAAACTAGAAAGAAGTTAGAATACAGCACTAAAATAAGACAATCCACAATAACACAAGGAATCAGAAAATAAACAAAATAAAAACTCATCTCTCACCAGACAGCAGTTATTCCGGGAAGGCCTGCCGGAAGAGATCCGTCTTTACTGCTTTCTTAAAAGCAGCTAGAGTAGTAATGAGACGGATCTCGTCCGGCAGGCCAATCCAAAGTCTGGGAGCGGTTGCAGAGAAGGCCCTCTGGGAGGTCTGAGACAGCCTGGTTTTTAATTGGCTAAAGCAGATTCCTCCCAGAGGACCGAAGGGCACGGGGGGGGGGGGGGGGGATCATACAGGAAGAGGCGGCCCCTAAGATAAGATGGACCCAAGCCATGTAGGGCTTTAAAGGTTAAAACCAACACCTTGTACTGAGCCTGGAAACTAATTGGCAGCCAGTGGAGGGATTTCAGCACCAGTGTTATGTGCTCCCTCTTAGATGTTCCTGTGATTAACCTGGCTGCCATATTCTGCACCAGTTGTAGTTTCCGGATTAGGCACAAGGGTAGCCCCATGTAGAGTGCGTTGCAGTAATCCAGATGTGAGGTTACCAGGGCATGTACCACAGCTTCTAGATTCCTCATATCCAGATAAGGGCGCAGTTGGCGTATCAGCCAAAGCTGATAACAGGCACTACTGACTGTCGCACTCACCTGACTAGTCATGTGAAGCGACGAGTCAAGGAGTACCCCCAAGCTGCGAACACAGTCCTTTGAGGAGAGTGTGACTCCATCTAGGACTGGAGACTGTATTCCCAAATCTGGTTTCAGGCCTGTAACTGTGAGTACCTCCGTTTTGTCTGGATTCAACTTCAATCTGTTTTTCCTCATCCAACCCATTACCGCTCTGAGACAGTCATTAAGAGGAGAGACGCCATCTGAACTCTGAGATGAAGATCTGGTCATGGAGAGGTATATCTGGGTGTCGTCAGTATACTGAAGACACCGTGCTCCATGCCTCAGAATGATCTCACCCAGTGGCTTCATGTAGATGTTGAATAACATCAGGGACAGGATGGCGCCCTGAGGGATGCCACAATTAAGCTCAATTTTAGATGAGCAACTGTCCCCGAGCCTCACCCTCTGGGATCTGCCCGAGAGGAAGGAATGGAACCACTGCAAAGCAGTGCCTCCAATTCCTAACTCTCTCAGGCGATCCAAGAGGATGGCATGATCTATAGTGTCAAAGGCCGCTGAGAGATCCAAGAGCACCAGCAGGGTCACACTATCCCTGTCGATGCCCAGGCGGAGGTCATTGGTCAGAGCAACCATGGCAGTCTCAACTCCATATCCTGTCCTGAAGCCAGTTTGAAATGGGTCAAGATAATCAGTTTCATCCAAGACTGCTTGGAGTTGGGAAGCAACTGCCCTCTTGATCACCTTGCTTAAAAAAGGAAGCAAGGAGACTGGTCTATAGTTGTTTCTATCCAGGGGGTCAAGGGAAGGCTTTTTCAGGAGTGGCTTAACCGCTGCCTTCTTTAGACAAGATGGTATACTACCTTCCCTGAATGACGCATTGATTGTGTCCCGAAGGAACACCTTCAATGCATCTCCTCCCTGGGCGACCAGCCATGAAGGACATGGGTCGAGGGGGCAAGTCATCTTCCTCACCCTTCCAAGCAGCTTGTCCACATCATCGGTACTCACAGATCGCAATTGATCCAGTAAAATACCATCAATGGAGTTACTGGATGCCTCGTCTACAGATTCTGCCAAAGCACTGGCGTCCAAGTCAGCTCTTATCTAAGAGATTTTATCTGCAAAGTGGATGTTAAATGCCTCGCAGCAGGCTGTTGTTGGGTTAAGTGGGGGGTTTGGCACAGGGGGAACCTTCGTCAACTCCCCCACCACCCTAAACAGCTCTGCCGGGTGGGACTCTGCAGACGCAATGCATGCAGAACAGAAAGATTTCTGTGCTGTATGCAAAGCCTCCCTGTAGGAATCAAGATGTTTCCTAAGGCAAGTTCTGTTGGATGGGATTCGGGTCCTATGCCATTTGCACTCTAGTCATTGTCCAGCTCGCTTCATCCTCTTAAGCTCCTCTGTATACCAGGGTTTACGGTTTGAAGCGGGCCAGAAAGGACGCTTGGGAGCGATTGTGTCAATAGCCCTGGTGAGATCGGTGTTCCAAGTGTCCACCAATGCTTCGACAGAATCACCAGCGTTACCAACCATTAAACCCTCTAAGGCTTTCCGGAAACCAATTGGTTCCATTAGCCTTCGAGGGCGGACCATTCTATTGGGTCCGCCCCCCTGGGAGGGTGACAATAGCCTTTAGTTCCACCTTGATCAGAAAATAATCCGTCCATGACAATGCGGAGGTTTTTTTGACCTCCGCCCACAGATATTCCTGTTCTGTACTAAAGACCGCATTGAGGGTATGGCCAGCACAATGCATGGACCCGTTGACCAACTGGGATAGGCCCATGTTTGTCATGGTATCCATGAACTCCCAAGCCACGCCAGTTAAGTCTTGTAAACTGGTTTCGAGTGGGATGTTGAAATCGCCCAGGACCAAAAGTCTGGGCGATTCCAGCAGCAACTCAGAAACCAGGGCGGTCAGCTCAGTTAGAGAGTCTGTTAAGCAACGGGGTGGCCAGTACACCAACAGAATCCCTAAACTATCCCTGGTCTTCAGGCTAAGGTACATACACTCAATATGGGTCGTTTTCCAGATAGGTTTTCTGATCACGGATTTGTTTGTGCGAATTTGAATTTCACACTACAGTAAATGCGCAATTAGTTTAAAAGCGCAAATGCATTTCCTCTAAACTCCCGAAAATAAAAAGATCTCGGATAACACCACTTTGTGACCACTTTAATGTCAGTTTCTGTGCGACATCGTGTGAAATTGTTAGGCGTAAGTGCGCTTTTTGGGGGGGATTTGTGTGGGATAACCTATAGATTTCCCCCATGTGATAACGTCCTATGAGTGGAGGATAGCTGTGAAATGGAGCTTGAAAGGTCTTTGGAAAGGTGGTTTCTAAATTATATCTTTTATTGTAGTTTAACAGATGGTTGCAGATTTCCAATATTTATTGTAACTTCACAAAAAGTCTAAAATGTTGCTTTAACCAACCGCCAAGTCTCATTAGTGTCAATGTCTCAATATGGGTCAATGTCACGTGGGATTAAGTGTCAATGTCACATGTGGGATTAAGGTGCCAAAGGTTACAGTGTCTGCTGCCAGGATCAAAATTTCTGCCAATTATCTTAATTCCCGAAGAGTTCTTTCCATAAAGACTTCTGACATTTAGGCCTTAGTATTTGCAAATCTAATGAAACATGACAAACTGCTGGACTCCCATGCCATCAGTCCCCATGGCTAGAGAAGGCAAGTTGTCTTTCTCATGGCCTCCCCATCTGTATACATTAGGAGTCTCCTTGAAAACGCTGAGTCCCATTCCTCTGAGTTATTCCAGTTAGTCTAGCGTGACTTGAAATGATTCTGGGCATCCTTCTCAGCTTGGCCCCAGCTACCATAGAACCCTATCACTCCAATAATCCTCAACAGCATGCTAGCTAGGAGTAATGTGAGTTCACATATGACACACTTGGAAGTAGAGATGATAAATCTTGATTTTTCTGCTTCCCAAAGAATGCTGGGGAAAATGAAACAGGTTTCCCCCCATAGTTTCAGAACACTTGGGACTTCCTACCTCCCACCAGAAAGATGAAAATGGTATAGCTTTTCTAAACAAGTTGCACTGTTTGCCCAATTTTCTATACATTTCTGGAAACTGTACAACTTTCAATATAGAAACTGAAATCTGCACTGCTTTCTTTGCAGAAATGAAATTGAGCAACATTAATATTGGGAAAGACTGCAGCATCAAGAAGCCTGAGTATCTTTTCCTGTTGCATTTGGTTTGTGTAACATTAAGTCTATCAGTCTGGCAAGGGCTTCAGCCATTATATCAAACCCTTCTCCACATTGTTTGTATTTTTCCCAAGTACATAGTAAAAGACAATGCAAGCAAGCTTCTGGAAGCTTCAGAGTTTTCTGTGAGAAGTGAAAAGACTAAAAGTTTAGACAGTAAAATTGCACATTTTTTCAAGGTCCTGCACAGTTGTGCAAGGAACAACCAAAAAAAAAAAAAAAAAGTTCCCACAAGTTTCAAGAACTTTTAATGTGCCATTTTTCTTCCTGTGTTTCTGGAATGATCAAAAGTCCAAATTCAACCCCTCCCATTCCATCCCTCTCTTGGAGATACTGGGTTGAGGAATGCTATTCTGTAATAATATTTAAGTTACGAAGTAGCATTTTGCAAAGCTTGGGTTCATTAAATTGGTACCTTAATGTACTGAAGCTGTTAGATGATTATTTACAGAGAATACATTTTATTTTAGATTTAAGAGCACACTGCTTGGTTGCTAGAGGCTGTTTTTGTTGGAACATATTGCAAAATATTAAAGATGAGCTTATTGCATATGTGGCTGTTTTTGTTCATTAAGTTGCAAATCAACTCACACCACCTTCAGCTTCTCACCTATCTAGATATTGATTTTGCTCTGACTTTAAACCTGTTCTCAGTGCAGCTGGTTTAAAATTACTTACAGTTTTGAATCTGACTATGAATTTTGTACTGGTTTGGGCATTTTAATTGAAAGCAGTATTGCAATGCTTTAAATAAAACAAAACATTTGTACATTTATTTAGAAGATTGATGTATGCTTTTTTTTAATCAAAAGTAGTTGAAGGCTGCTTACAACAAATTATAACAATGAGCACACACAGAGAGACTGAAGCCTAAATCCTACTGTTACTCCTTATTATAGTAGACCCAATCAATAGGCTTTACCTTTACCTTGATTAACAATTCAACAGTTTATTTAGTGAGTCACCACTGACTAGGACAAACCTAACAGGATTCTGTCCAGCATTACATACAGAAAACATAGAGCCAAGCAGAACTTCCAACATTTCAGAGGCAAACTGGGACTCATGTGGTCAAGCAACATAAGGGTGTGGTCAAGGAGTCAAAAGTTATTAATGAGGAAGAACACACAAGCTAGGAGATGCTGCAGCAATTTACTCTTGCCTGAGTCTAGGGAAGAGCAAGATGATATCCCTTCCTCTCTTCTCTCACCCCCTCCCACTCCTGTGTTAACTGTGTGCAAATTACCTTTGCATTTTGAGTTTGAAGTATCTGATATAAATTGAGGACAAAAGAGGAAGCTGGTAGGAGATGAGAGAAATCAAGACTTTTTAAAAACAAGTGAAAAAGTAGGATGACAGAGGATTAACTGGGAGCTTTCCTTGCAAACTGGGAAAGCCAGTGGGTATGACCATGTAATTCAGATTCTTTTAAAGCAGGGGCATGTCTCCATGGGTCAAATAAAATAGTCTCACCTAGTTTTCCAGTGAACAGTCTAAACAATGTTTGGGGCCAAATTTGGACCTTTGCATCACTTCAGGACTTTAATGGGGGGGGGGGAGTGGGGCTTTATCTGCGTGGTCATGCATACTGTGATTTATGAGACTAAAGTGTGTTCAAAAGGGAGAACTGGGTAGATGGTTCTCCCAAACTCACTTGGATGTGTTTAGACAAGTCTGTGGTAGCTGTGGATCAGGATAAATCAAAGGTAAACTGTGTTTTCCTTTCAGTGTAGATGCACTCCAGAGTGGGCAAAGTGTGGTCCATGGGCTGCATGCAACTCTTAATGTCCATTTAAAAAAATGTTTCCGGGGGGGAAATTAACCCAAACAACTACAATTTATATCAAGTTTCTGCTTTCCCTAACAGCTATACCAGCTAGTCCTTACCAGCTATATTAGACCAACTGTGTGTATGTGTGTGTGTGCGCCCACACCTTCAAATCACCTGTTGACCTCAAGGATTTAATAGGATTTTCTTCAGCAAGAAATACTTGGTGATGGTTTTGCAAGTTCCTTCCTCTGAAATGTAGCCTACAGCACCTACAGCACATTGGTAGTCCGTCCCCCCATCCAACTACTAACCAGGGCTGACTGCTAATTTCCAAGACCAGATAAGATATGGGGTCTTTAAAGTATTTAGGTCCATATTTCTTAATCAGTGGACAGTGCTAATATAGCCATATAATTCTTGAACCTGCAGAGATAGCCTGGCACAGCTGATAGAGTTGCATCACTATAGGGCTGAATTAATAATGTCAGGCCTCTGACAAACCAGTCCATTGGCATTTGAAGACATGATACAGTCCTCCTTACCCAACACCATGGAAAATCAGCTGGACACACTCTCCCAGGATGTTTTCATACCATTCTAACATATGAGTCCAGTGTTCATAGAATCAGTTGGGACAAGACCCCCAAGGGCCATCCAGTCCAACCTCTGCCAGGCAGGAACACACAATCAAAGCATTCCCAATAGATAGCCATCCAGTCTCTGTTTAACCCCTCCCCTTCAAAGAAGGAGACTCCACCACAGTTCTTACCATCAGTAAGTTCTTCCACCTTTAGGTGGAATCTCTTTTCCTGTAGCTTGAAACCATTGCTCTGTGTCCTAGTTTTTGGAGCAGCAGAAAACAAGCTTGCTCTATCCTCAATATGACATCCCTTTGAATATTTAAACAGGCCTATCATATCACCCCTTAACATTCACTTCTCCAGGCTAAACATGCCCAGCTGACACAATATTCCAGGTGAGCTCTGACCAAATCAGAATAGAGTGGCACTGTTACTTCCCTCAATCTAAACATTATACTCTTATTTATGCAGCCTAGAATTGCATTGGCTTTTTTAGTTGCTGCATTACATTGGTTACTCATGTTCAGCCTATGGTTTAAGACTCCTAGATCTCTTTTGCATGTACTACCATTAAGTTAGGGGTCCCCCATTCTATATCTGTGCATTTCATTTTTACTGCCTTAGTGCCATTTCTCCCTGTTGAAATTCATTTTGTTAGTTTTGGCCCAGTGTTCTAATCTGTTAAGGTCATTTTGAATTCTGAGCCTGTCCTCTGACCTATTAACTACCCCTCTTCGTTGTGGAATTAACTGATTATTGATGCTTTACTGATTATACTTAACCTGCCCAGGTGGCCTGTTATTTAAGAGTAACTGCCTTTTTATCCTTCTCTTTGTTTATAGCTTCTATTCTGGTTGATGTAGCTCTATAAGATGTTGTTTATTTAGTACAGTTTGCTCTTCTCCCCCTTCACATCAATTTTGTTGGGCCTCTAAAATATAATCGTTTATTTCCATTCCGTGAATTGGAAATACCAAACACCAGGCAATCACTGTGGAAGCACTACTATTGATTCCTGTCATTTCTATTTACAGAGGACTACCAGAGGCAGCAATATGCTGCCTTCCAGAGAGAACCCCCCTACTTCAGTAAATAATTTCTCCTTTCTCTCAGCCTTGTGACTAAACATGCCTACTTTTGTCTAGGCTTGCAGCAATGTAAATTATTGTTATTATTGACAAATGGCACTTTTAACATGTTAGCATACTTACTTGCTTGTCCTCATAACATCTATGTGATAACATCTATCATACATTTCATTTTTTTTTCAAAAAGAGAATTAAGGCAGGGGATGGTGGTAAACCCATAGTTAAGACAGGAACTAGGGGAGGCACTAGGGTTGCCAGATCTCAGAGCTCACGTTTAGTCTCAAGATCTGTCCCTTTTTTCTTGCCACACCTTCCAACATTCAACAGGTGAAAACAGGAACATGTGTGGCCAGCCAATATTAAAGTGTGGTCAAGATGGCAAAAGGTATTAAAGGAAGAACATACATGTTAGCAGGAGCTGTGGCAGTTTGCTTTTGCCTGAGCCTACTGGAAAGACAAGATTCTGTCCCTTCCTCTCTTCTCCCTCCTGCTGAGTTAATGGAGTGCAAGCTAAGTTTGCATTCTGAACTCAGTTTGCAGCAACTGAAGTAAACAGGACAAAGGAAGAAGTGGGAGGAAGAGAGAGAAAATGGGACATTTTAAAAGCAGCCAAAAATGTGGGATTCCATGAGTGCATGGATACAAATCTAACTTTGTACAGAATTGTATGTAATTTGTACGTATTATCAATTTCAAAGTGATTGTTTTGAAATAAAGGAATGTCAGGGGAAGCCTAGTGTAGGAGATAACCAAACTGGGATATAGTTACAAGTGCTAGTCTATCACCCAAAATGTGAATCAAGATCATAGTTTATTAACATACTTCTTGTATTAAGAGGCTAGTTATCTCAATGTTTAATGGTTACAGCCACATTAATATTAACCAGTCTACAACATTCTCCTTTGAAAGATGCAATAGGAGATTTTAGTTTCAGTGCAATAGGACTAAAGAAATACTTCTTTGTGGTTTTATTATTTCAAGGGTAATAGATTTGTATCAGATAACTTGTGCCATGTGCTTACTGCCTTATTTATTGTCATGATGTTTATGTCAGTAATGTAATTGTCATTTTCTACACATCCCAATAATAGAATTTAAAGAAATAATTTTAATCCATGAAAGCTCATGCTAAAATAAACCTGTTCATTTTAAAAGTGCCACAAGACATTCTATTGTTGTTCCTGAACATGAGATGCAGCATAGTTCATAGAGGCAGCTCATAGAGTCTGTTATGCAGCCTCAGAGTATTTTAAGCTATTGAAAGTTTGATCAAATTCCTTATCTTTTAACAAATGTTCATGCAGTGAAAGCGGACACATAAATGCCCTGATCTTATTAGAGGCTGCACAAGTAAGAACCTGGAAGAGCAGGCCAGTGAAAAGGAGGAAATAGCGATCCAATTATTGCTGGTAGAATAAGATTAATATTGCTGTCCAATTCCTTCACCAAGAAAAAGGCAATAGAAAAAGATTGAGCAAACACCTGTATCCAATGGTTTCCATGGTTTGTCTGTCAAGTTCACAAAGATTTTTTTTTTCATATTAGAATCACAAAGGAATGGAGAGTCAATGTAGTTGATATAACATTCCTGTGCATAGTGGAATATTAATAGAAGACCGTGCAGGAAATTCTTAAAAGAAAAAAACCCCACATTATAATAATGGCCACAGGGACTCAACACAGCAAGCATACTTTGAAAGTGACAATAAACATACACAAGAGGAACACAGGTTGGGAGACACTACTTAGCTATGCAGCTAAGGCGGTTATGTAGAAAAGACCAGCAAAAATACTCCTGGAAAGCAAACAGCCTCCCATGTAGTGACAGTATTGAAAACTGTCAATCCACAACAAATACCTCAGATCAGTAGTCTGCAATACACAAGAAGGAGCAACTGACCTTTATATATATATATATATGCTAGTTGGAAAAGTGTTCAAAGAAAGAAGCACTGTTGTTATTGACATGAACATTCTCCTTGGGGTTTCCCCCAGTCTTTTTCATGCCTTCAGCCTCTGATTCACCTGCTGAACAAATCTAAAATCAAAATAGTCTCAGGGGACAGCATTGTCTCAAGGTAGCTTACTGGTAAGGAGTACCCTCAATTAACAAACTTTGGAATAGCCCAAGATATATCTGAAGATGTAAGGAAGTGAATCTGTCTGTCTCCCAGTCCAACTTTTCTTGTGAGACTGAGAATGACATATTATTTCCACCTCATTCTGTTCCATGTAGAATGTCAATCTTCTGTTCCTTCTGTAGTGTCATCATGATGACCAAGCATGTGTCAACCAACTCCAAATAAATAGATTTCTTTCCTCATAATAATCAGGTAGTGTATGCTCACTTCTCTTTGTTATCTGGACCTATTAAGTCTCCTGATCAATTAATGCCTAGCAGTTCTACCATCTCTTGACCAAGAAATTCATTGACAAAGTACCACTGTGTTTGGCACCATCAAAGACTGTCCTTGGACACCTTGTTAAATTTCATCTTAATAAAATGGAACAGTAGCTGTGACAGCCTTGTTACTGTACCACTCTCAAGTCACATCAAATTGGGATCAGAGATAATAAACACAGCTGCTGCTGCTGTTATCAAGCTATACTCTTTGGCACCTGAAATCTTATGGTCTCTTCAGAGTTAGTTGCTGTTCTCTTGTATGTTGTGCCCAAGTTTAAAATGACTGACTAGATGGGATTGCCATATCCCCAAAAGGAGAGGTGTCATATAAAGGAAGAATGGGAGAAGAGAAAGAGTGTGAAACTTATCTCCAAAATTAGAAAGGATGACAGTCCCAATTTGGCACTACATGCTTACATAGAGAGATTTACAGATTGGATCTTAGGTTAAGACAGGGATAAGAAAATTGCTTGTTCTCTGTTTCCAATTTAAATTGGATTTGAACTGTAGATTCTTTTTTAAAAAATGAAATAACATTCTGGGACATCTTGACCATAAGACCAACTATAAATTGAATCAATCAATGTGTGGCTCTTGACCAAGACATGAATAATGAGGCTGGTTTTAATTTCAGATTTAAAGTAAAGGTGCATGCTTTGGCTTTTAAGTGGCAGGGACCTTTTCAATGTTCACAAATACTATTGTAGTACTTGCCTCACTGATATGCAGCAGCAGAAATGAGTAATGGAGATGATCTCAAAATTCTAAACTGAGCAAATGTGAAGACCTACATTAATACAATTGACACATCTGCAAGGGTCTTCACATTGCCTCAAGCATCATGTGACTTGTATTATTGTTGATGAAGCTTGTATTATCAGTACTGATTATGTACATTTTCTACCACCATCTCTCATCAAATTGCTTCACATGATTGCCTACACAGAAGACAATCAAATTCCTGTCTTCTAGCATTTCCTTCTTTTATTATCTATGGAGACCCAGCTGGCTAGGTGCTTGGTCTCTGAGTCTAAAGTACTATGGAGTTTTAGGAAGAATAGGGCCCTTTATGTCAATTCTATGTCAGTGGTGATAGCACTTTTAAAATGTGCATATTATATGTGTTAGGTTTGTCTGCTCACTATCAATGCTCCCCCAGTTGCAACAGCACAAAGGACACGAGACACCTCTTTATGGGTTTAAACAGGCCACAACTTTTATTTTGCTGTACAGGGTTTATTTACAAAGATTTACAAGCAAACTCCCAATACTTTGTCACATGTGTGTGCGAAGGTGTAACCCATCCAAAGGGGTGGTCCTTCAGCACATGTGACAAAGTATGTAAACAAATATCAACAACAATTTTACAAACCCATCCCAACCGGAAATGACGTCATATTACGTCATATGATGCCATTATTTAATGACGTCATGCATTTAATTGCATACGTCACTTCCTTTAATTTAACTTTTGCCAAATTTCCCCCAATTAAATTTAATTAGCCAGATTAGTTTCCCTGTGGGGTGGGGGTCATTACTTGCAAGAGGGGGCCAGCCTAGCTAGGCATCCCCTCTCCCCCCCACCACTTTTTTGATATGTTCGGAGAGTGCCTGAACATAAATCTCCAAACCCTCAGCAGAGAGGTGCGCCCCATCCCCCCTGTACAGCTGAAGCCTATCCAATTTGATGCCCGAATGTTCAGTTATGAAGATGCCAAGCCTTGACAACTGTTTGGTCACAGAATGATTTAGCCACCGTCGAGCGCTATTAATGGCGGCATCTTTGCGAGCTCCAGGCCAGGTATGCCTTGGCAGCAGCTTAGTCCATAGCAGTATAGCTCTGGGCATGATCTTTCTAATTTCCTGCAGGTCTTTCACCATCTGCTTGGCCAGCTGAAGGCAAGGGCCTTTCACTAAGTCATTCTCCCCCAGGTGTATGACTAAAACCCGGGGTTGAGGATAAAACCTTGAAAGGTGGATGATCCAAGGAAGGAGCGCTCCCCACATCATACCCCTGTGGCCAAACCATTGAGCAGTGCCAATGTTCGCCAAGCCCAAGTTAATATCGCACCAGTGCTCAAGAAGGTGGCGTTCTGCCCAGAAGACTAGACTGTGGCCCACAATCCATATCTTGCCATGGAACAAGCCAGCTGAAACACAAATAAAGCGAATTAATATGGTTGGTCGGGATTCTTGTTCCCAGAAGGCCAAACATAGGACTTAAATGCCCTAGAACCCCACCAGCCAATTCTGCGAATATCGGCTTCACTTAGGCTGAGTGTGGCTGTGGCTGTTGCTGCACCGATGCGGAAGGAGTGAGAAGAAAAATAAGCCTGAGGCAAGTTGGCTCACCTTAGTGTCTCCTTCAACACTGCCCTAAATTGAAATTGAGTTAAGGGCATGCCCGACAAGTGGAGAAACAGATAACCTTCCACTTATGGCCTAACTTTTAGATAATTGGTCAATGCTAGCATGGGGCAAATATGCCCATTAGGTGCTTTAGCTAAGGAAATAGACTGACCCTTGGCCAACTGATCAGTTTTGGAGCGCCTAATGCAAATCTGAATCCCCCGTTCCATGGTTAATATGATATCCGAAATTAGAAGTGCCCTACCAGATTGATCATTTCAAGATCCAGGCACAATCTCACTAATTCGTAAGGCTGCAAAGAAAGCAATGGCAAATACTGCCTTGAATAAAGCTGCTTCCTCTGGTGAATAACATGTATCAGCTAATTGTTCCCATAACTTAGCCAGTACTGTGCCTGTTATCGGCCAACGTGAGTCCCTTACTGCAGGGGATTCTCTGGACCAACCTTCCACAACTCTTTTAACCCTGAAGTCTGTGGTAGGATCAAAACAACCCCTTGCCTTGGAGTGAAAAGCCAGGGCCGCCAGCCTCCCCCTAATTGTGACCGGTGACAAACCGGTGTGCCTAAGATGTATTATGAAATGCAGTACCAGGTCTACCCTGATAGGCCAGCCTTCTGCTTCCCCAATTTCCAATAAAAATTGATTAAATGCATTCAAGGCTATCTGGTAGGACTTGCATGTAGATGGGGCAATGAAATGTAGGATCGCCCTGTGAATTTCTAGTCTCCAAGGCTCCATAGCAAAGCCGGTACCTCCATCAGGTGTCAATGCCTCGGGAGCCAGTTGCTGGAACCTGGAGGACTGAAAACGAGAAAGGGCGTCCGCCATAGGGTTAAGCACACCAGGAACATGCTGAGCTTGGAATAAAACATCAAACTTCAAGCACTGCATGACCATCACCCTCACCAGGCACATTACTCTGGGGGACTTAGAAGACTGAGAATTTACCACCTGAACAACCACCTGGTTGTCACACCAAAACCAGATGGTCTTGTTAGCAAATTGACTTGCCCAGAGATGCACAGCCACTACAATAGGAAAAAGTTCCAAAAAGGTCAGGTCCCTGGTTATACCACGTTCAATCCAAGCAGAAAGCCAGGCCCCTGGAGCCCACTGGCCATTCCAGTAAACGCCAAAGCCATGGGCACCAGCTGCATCGGAGTGCACTTGAAAATCTGAATTGAATTGAACACTATGTAAATATATAAATGTCTGCTCCAAGAGCAAATCAAGCCTGAACTCTCCCTAAAAGCAAGATGACTAAACTGAGGCTATTGTATTTTGGACATGCCATGAGAAGATATAACACATAAAAGAGAATTATGATTAGTAATGTGAAATGCAGTAGGAATCGAGGAAGACATCATTGCAGGTGGATAGACTGGGGGGGGGGGGGGAAAGGCATGGCTGCCCTGAGGTTTTCAAGACCTAATCAGGGCTGTTGAGAACAGGTATCTTGGAGAACTCTTACTCATAGGGGCACCACAAGTAGAAATTGACATGATGACAATTAACAACAATAATGTGTCTGGCTAGATAGATAGGGTCTTGTTTCTTCTTACCAGTTTGAAGTTGTTGGAGAATACTTGTAAATAGGGACAATCTGATAGGTATATATTTGGACATCTTTATTATTATTATTATTATTATTATTATTCAAATTCAGAACAGGATCATATCAATTCTGGTTCCCAGTTAGATACATTCATTAAAGAACTACGCAGAATTTCTGACATAGGGGGGTTGCAGACTGCCAGAAAGAGTGCAAATTGAGTCCACTTTTAGGGTTAGGGTTAGTGCTAGGGAATCATGGGAATTGTTGTTGTTTTTCTGAGACATTGAGCCGTCTCTGTCGGAGAGCTCTGGTGCCACAATAAACTACAGTTCCCACTATTCCCTAACCCTAACCCTAACCCTAAAAGTGGATTCAATTTGCACTATTTCTGGCAGTCTGCAACCCCCCATAGTTAATTGCTTTTGAAATAAAATAGACATGTAAGCCACCAGCCAGCATTGTTCCAAATGATGTTGATGATCATCATCATTATTCTCATCATCATTCATTTATATAGCACCATTACTGTACATGGCACTTTGCAAGTAAAAGACCAACCAAAAAACCCTACTTCCCTGCCCTTAGGCATACATGACACAAGAGGAAATGTGGATGGCAATGTGGGAGAGGATTTAGTTAAGAAAATATTGCCTTTTCTTCTCTCCCTCCGAGGCCAAGGCCATGGCAGTTGGGGTGGAGGGAGGCCTTTTCATCTGCTCCTGGGCCTGAGCATGATAAAGCTACATATATAAAAACTACAAGTCCCAGAATCCTTTAGCCAGCATGGCCATTGTGTGGCTGTGCTGGTTGGAGGATTCTGGAAGCTATACTCCAAAATTTTGGACACTCTGGAAAGGTAGACAGGGTAAATTGTTTACAATCTCCTGTACTCTGGTAAACATTTGGATGAACATAAGAGAATTAATTCAGGCCAATCCAAATTTAAATTATGCATCTCTAGGAAAAGACTGATAGTAGATGTGGTATATTCTGCTTGAAACAAATTGCCAGGCAGTGTGTCCATATGTAACAGAGAAATCAAATTCATATTAGAATGGGGCAGGGGATAGTGGACATTGTGCTTAAAATACATTTTTTAAGATCATTGCTTTATCACTAACAATAAACTTTGATGTATTGCATTAATATAATTCAATACCCAACAGAGGCTACCAGACTGGGAAAAGCAGATATGTGAAATTTTAAAATGAATGAGTCAATATCCAAGGGCAGGGAAAGGAAATGAGAAAACTAGCACATTATACTGGAAGAAATACAAATACAATACTTTCACTGCATGTTGTATCCATTTGCATAATACGAATCACTGTGCTATCCCTGCATTGTAGCAGTAACATTAATGACTATTATATTGCATTATTATTGTCATTCTCATTCCCCTATAATAGCAAACTCAGGTGGTTGAGTGCTTATCAGTCTGGAAAAGAAACAAGGCCACCTCAAAATTAAGTCATGGCTTCTTCATACTTGAGGAATGCTGCAGTGGCAGCCCATAATGTTTCAAATTAAAACAAAATGGCATTTCAGAAATACACACAAAACTAGCCTCAGAATAAATTTAGCCAAAATATATTATGCCTCAATTTTACATTAGTTAAACTGTCCTGGAGAATGGCGGGGTCTCCTGCTTTGAAGGTTTTCAAACAGAGGTTGGATGGCCACCTGTCAGGAGTGTTTTGATTGTATATTCCTGTATGGCAGGGGGTTAATCTGGATGGCTCTCATGATCTCTTCCAGTTCTATGATTCTATGATTCTTCAAGGATTCTTCAAAAGAAATCAATGGAATTGTGAACATTATCCAAAATACAGGACCATTGAGGACCTTCACACGTGTGATGCCCCGATGGAGAAATGTCCTCATCTTGGATGTCCAAATGATGTCAATGTTTGTTTCTGTCAGGCACATACCCAAAACATGGGTTTTTATGAAAGCTTTCAGGGAATAATTTATTTTAAGTGTACACATAAATGGGCTTTTTAACATTGTTTAAAGTGTTTTTTCAATGTTTCTTAAAATGGGTTTTATTGGTATTATGTTCAATGTGTTTTTATATAGTTTAAATGAATTATGTTTTTAATTTGGAAATGTTTAAAATTGTTTGTATTCTTTGCCACTGTGAGATCCTCCTATAAAGGATGGGATAAAAGTGGCCTGATAAATCAATCGATATGTGCAGGGGACAAGTATGAAATTCCATATGTATGCAGAAGTATGCACCTTTCTAAAAGAAAACTAAAGGGAAACCTAAAAATCTAAAGGAAACATTAGTTTACAGTTGGTACAGAACAGTGAGTGAAGAAGCTTCAGGTGCCTCTTCTTCATAATAAATTAGAGCTTAGAAAAGTTACTTGTGGCCTAAAACCAATTCTGCACTGTGGAAATAATGCAGTTTGATAACACTTTAAGTGTTGTAGCTCCATCCTATGGAATCCTGGAATTTGTAGTTTTACAAGATCTTTAACCTTCTCGGCCAAAGAGTGCTTTTGCCTCACAAAGCTACAAATCCCAGGATTCTGTAGAATGAAGACATGGCAGATAAAGTGGCATCAAACTACATTATTTCTACAGTGTAGATGCACCCTGAGTTCTTAGGGGGAAAGGTTTACTCAATTTAAGAATGATTTACTTCCCGTTACCATTATCCATGTTTTTATTGCTTGGCAGGTAAGATCTAAATGACATACGTTATAGACATGTATCGCTAGGCAAGAGACATTTTCCTGACAGTCATAGAAATACACCCCTTCCTCTCCCTTCCCAACCTGGTCCTTTCCCTGTATCAGGGGTAGGCAACTGTGGAAGGGTAGGGGGCACATTCACCCCTTAGGAAACCATGGAAGGCTGCATCTTGCACAGCACTCCCACAAAATAAAACTGCATGATGTTTTGTCCCCAAATTCCTCCATCTTCAAGTGGAGCATGTCCAGAGGAGAGTGACCAAAATGGTGAAGGGTTTGGAAACCATGCCTTATGAGGAAAGACAGAGCTGGGTATGTTTAGCCTGGAGAAGAGATGGTTAAGAGGTGATAGAATAGCCCTGTATGTGTATTTGAAGGGATGGCATATTAAGGATGGAGCAAGTTTGTTCTCTGTTGCTCCAGAGAACAGGATCTGGAGCAATTGGTGCAAGCCACAGGAAAAGAGATTCCACCTCAACATTAGGAGGAACTTCCTGACAGTAGGAGTTGTTTGACACATCCTCAGAGTGAGGTTGAGTCTCCTTTTTTGGAGGTTTTTAAACAGAGGCTGGATGGCTATCTGTGGGGGTGCTTTGTTTGTGTGTTGTACATGACAGTGGGTTGGAATGGATGGCCCTTGTGGTCTCTTCCAACTCTATGATTCTAGTGATCACATTGGGCATTTTGACCACATTTTGGAGCCTTTCTGGGCTCCCCTTCCACTGTACTACTGTTGTTTAACTGTTGTTTTGCACATTTAAGTTATGTCAGGGCACTTTCAAAGCTGCAAGATAGCCTTAGGGAAGCAATTTTCCCAAGGTTGACTCAACACATCTGGTTACCTGAGGTGAAACTCAAGAAGGCCATTCCAAGTACAAAAGCTAACTGGATCAGTAGTTGAATCTTTCTTCTGTAAGAATATTTGTATTCATGCTAGCAGAGTGCAACAGGCTAGTACAGCGAGTTTATTGATAAACAGGAAGTACAATGCACCCTTGATATCTGCTGGGGTTTGGTTCCAGGATCCCATGTGGGTACCAAAATCTGTGGATGCTCAAATCACATTAAATAGAATGGCATACTAAAATGGTGTAACTTATAAAAAATGGCAAAATCAAGGTTTGCTTTCTGGAATATATATATATATATAGAGAGAGAGAGAGAGAGAGAGAGAGAGAGAGTATATACTATACATGTACACACTAACTATATATACACTATACACTAATATTTTCAAGCCATTGATACCAAAATCTGTGGATAAAGAATCTCTGGATATGGACAGCTGACTGTAACTACTATAAATAAATTTAGTGAAATAAAGGCGGAAGAAAGCCATATATCAATTGGTTCAGAAAATCCAGTTGTTGTTGTTGTTGTTGTTGTTGTTGATGTGTCTTCAAGTCATTTCCAACTTATGGCAACCCTATCATAGGGTTTTCTTGGCATCCTCTGAGGCCGAGAGTGTTTGGCTTGCCCAAGGCCACCCAGTGGTTTAATATGCCAAGCCAGGAATTGAACCCTGTTCTCCTGAGTCATAGTCCAGTGCTCAGACCACTACTCCATGCTGGTTTGTTCAGGAAATTCATCCAAAGCTAAAATAGGAAATAGATCATAGAATAAGTTACACAAGTCTCAAAAGCTGGTTTCTATGCTTCAAAGGGAAAGAATCCCATGTGAAGGTATGTGGTGAATAGAATGTCCAGCTGGCCAATCAGGAGGCAGCTGAGAGCCAGCCAATGGGATTGCAGCTGGAAGCATTTAAAAAGCTCAGGCTGACAGTTGGTGGACAGTTAGAGTTTGTGTTGAGAGGAGTGTGTTGAAAAAGTTAAGCCAGAGAGAGAGGGCTCTGTTTAGGGTGTTCCTGAGGGAACTGTATTTTGGGAGAGTTAAGAGTCTAGAAAGGAGAGACTCTGAACACTCACAGAGCTCTAAAAAAGAGAACTGTTGTGGTGTTCTCTCCAGATAGATATTGTTAGCCAGTGTGGCTGAGGTACTGTGAGTGAATTAGAAACTAAGGGGGTTGCAGACTGCCAGAAATAGTGCAAATTGAGTCCACTTTTAGGGTTGGGGTTAGTGCTAAGGAATCATGGGATTTTTTTTTTTTTCCTGAGACATTGAGCCTTCTCTGTCAGAGAACTCTGGTGTCACAATAAAATACAGTTCCCATGATTCCCTAACCCTAACCCTAAAAGTGGACTCAATTTGCACTATTTCTGGCAGTCTGCAACCCCCCAAACATTATAATTTTGTAACCAAGAAAGACTGTAGTAGTAAGTTCTGAAGCAAGTTACATTTATTACATGCTGATTTAAAATAAACTTTTCTTCTTGTTCCAACATCACTTGGCCTATGTTTTAGTCACAAAACATGCTACTAATATTTGGAGGATTTGGAGGGGGACATCTTACAAATGACAGTGTGGGTCCCTTACACTTCATTAGGTGGCAAGGGTGGGGATAAAAAGTTCCCACAGGACTGCCAGCTAGAATTAAAGTGGTAAAGGAGAAAGGTGGCAGTAGTGTGTGCCACAAGGTACCCTTTTTCTGACAAATGAAGGAGAAAGATTAGTCAATTCCCTTGAAGAAAAAAAGAAAAGAAGTGGTGACCTGAGAGTGGCAATCTATGTATTCATGATCAAGGGAGAACTTGTTGCATACTGGTCACTTGTTACTTGCTATATTTTTTCTGTCCCCCCCCCCCCCCCATTAATAGGGAAGCATCTTCCACTGCACCTGAAGGCAGCAGCCTAGCTTAGGTGGTGAAAAACAGGCTCCTTGGCACAAAACTCTCCTTCCCACTTCTTACTGCCATCTGTCAGTGGGCTCACTCTCTCTAATAGTAGAGCTGGCCCCAAACTTTCTACTTAAAGGGCCTGACATCAGATTAGTCCAATAAAGGTGAAGAAGTTGTGGCAAAGAAAAAAATAGGCAAGATGTGGGTGATAGTCAAAACAAAACAAAAACAAAACTAAGAGGCCACTTTAACTGTCCTGGCTCAGTGCTAGGGAATCATGGGAATTGTATTTTTTTCTGGGACATTGAGACTTCTCTGTCAGAGAGCTCTGGTGCCACAATAAACTACAGTTCCCATTATTCCCTAGCACTGAGCCAGGACCGTTAAAGTGGCCTCAATTTGAACTATTCCTGGCAGTCTGTAAAGGCCCAAAGACTGAGAACTGAATGCTGAAAGTATCTAGAAGAAAATCAGCACGGAGCTTTAAAACAAAATGCAAAAGGCATGGAGAAGCTGAGAATTCTGCAGCAGAGCCACTGGGTAGCAAAAGAAGGGTATCAAATGAGAAAAATAAGCAGGGGTAGGCAACCTTTTTGAGCCGGGGGCCGGGTTGCTGTCCCTCAGACAATTGAGGGGCCGAAGCACCATGAATAAATAAATAAATAAATATTTAAAAAATTAAAAAATATATGCATGCACACTCTCTCAGCCCCAGAAAACCATGATGGCAAAACCCCTGTGGAGATTTTGCCAGGAAAACCCCAAGAACAAGTAATAACAACAATAATCAATATCATCATGGCGGGGGGTGGCGGCGGCGGCAAGACCGGCCTGGGGCTGCTCCAAAGGCCTCATGGGGCCGCATCCGGCCCCCGGGCCTTAGGTTGCCTACCCCTGAAAATAAGGAATAAAATACTTGAGTTTGATTGCAGTGAACAGGAAAATCACTTTGCATAATGTAGGTTGCTCAAGGAGAAAAAAAGAATTGAAATCAAAGTCAAGGTGAAGGTGAAGGAGGAAAACTTTCTGCAATTCTGTTTTCAAAGATGCAGCCCTAAAATAAAAGGTTCAGTTGGGAAAATAATCTGCTCTTCACAAACATCAAGCTGCTTTCTATGTAATATTGGATCAGAAGACAATGGGAACTGGATGTCTTTCCTATTTCCTTCAGATATAATGATACAGTCATGAACATCAATGGAGCATTTGTCCTCAGTGGAACATGGTCTATACTTAGGGTTATTTCAATGGTGTGGTGGATAAGAGGGTGATGGTGGAAAAATGAAACTATTTCTCTTTCTCTCCTCCCCATGAAATACAGGAATACCTCAGATAAATTCTCCTTAAAAGCAGCTCCTTTTTACAAAGTCTTTTTACACCTGCCTAGCCTCATCTTTCTTCCATTCTCTATCTCAGTGATTATCAATATTTGGTCCTCCAGATGATTTGGACTTCAGCTCCCATAATTCCTGACTATTGGCCAAGTTGACTGGGGCTTCTGGGAGCTGAAGTCCAAAACAAATGGAGGAGCAAAGGTTGGGAACTACTGCAGTTTATCAAGCTGAAGTTTCTTAGCTACATTTGCATTGGGAGGGTGGTGAAGGTGACTACAGAAACATAGACATGGTATTGGGTTGTAGCAACAAATCTGCAGTAAAAATAATATAGAGATGTAATTCTTTACTATCCCCCTTTGCAGACAGTGCTTTGCGCCATCTTGGAGGCAAGGAAGGGGAGGGGCAGCCTCACGCTGGGTGCCCCATCCCCTTCCTGAGGATTCAATCAGAGAGCCTCCACATGACGGGCAGTCCGATTACATCCTTCCGGCTCAGCGTCCGGACATGCTGAACTGGAAGAGGCGCAGAAGAGCCGCATGGCTGCTCTTTGGGCACCCCTTTAGCAGCTTGTGGAAGGAGTGCTATTTTAGCACTCCTTTCCCAGGTGGCGAAAGGGAGGATCGAGGCCGAGACATAAGGCAGCCTCGGACCCAATCCGCCGCTTCCCAGGGCAGCCCATGGCCACCCGTCTGCATCCCCCCTAAGTTTCTTCTCACACTAAGAAATTTCAGCAGTTTTCTTCTAATTGTAAGAAAGTCTATGAAAAATCACACATTTTTCAAAGGCTATTCACAAATTGGGGTTTATTCTGTGCAAAATTCACATATGGTTGTTTTGCAGAGAAAACTGCATGGAAAATAATAATTCGGTGCAGAAATATTAAATCTTATGCAGAAAATTCTGTTTCTGTGCAGAAAATGCTGCAATAGGGATTTATTCTGCATAGGATTCACATGTTTGTATAGAATTCACATTAATTTGTACTGAAAACAGCAATCTCTATGAAGAAAACAACATTTTATCTACAGGAAATGTTCCTGCATTGAAATATTTCCCCACATAAAATGGTGTTTTCTGTGCAAAACAACCATGAGTGAATTTTGTGTAGAGTAAGAGCCTTTACAGACTTCAAGAAATAATGCAGCTTGAGGCCATTTTAACTGTCCTGGCTCTGTGCTAAGGAATTATGGGAACTGTAGTTTATTGTGGCACCAGAGCTCTCTGACAGAGAAGGTTCAATGTCTCAGAAAAAACTACAATTCCCATGATTCCCTAACACTGAGCCAGGACAGTTAAAGTGGCCTCAAGCTGCATTATTTCTGGCAGTCTGTAAAGGCCCTAAGTCCTGAATTGCAAAGATTCTTGCCAGTCCAGAATTCTTCTTATCAGCACTCAAAAGACATATTATTTTACCACTTTCTGAATATTTTCTAATATTCTTTTTATCCTTAAAACAATGCAATGCAGTATTGAACTGACAAGGAATGGGATTCTTCTCTAGCCAGTCCCAATGTGGCTGTGTTTGAAATGTGCCATGAGCCCTGAGTTGGAGGTGTCTAATAAAGCTATGCTACCCATTCAGCAAATATCCCAGAAAATAAAGTACATCAAACTTATTTGGACCAATCTAATTCATTCTCCAATTTTCTTAAATGTCCTACATTTTGCGGTGCCTTGTCCTCCTTTGCAGTTATGACATCTGGTCATCTTGTGTCATGCCTTACCTAGAGGGACCCTCATTTGCAGATCAGAAGAGCAAGGACAACAAGCCTGAGCAATCAGAGGCAGAAATGGAAATTCCAGCTGGCAATCACCTTTTGAGTCTTCAAATTTCATATGTATGTTCAAAAAAAAAAGTAACAGTTTTGGGGTGCCTGATGCAATTGAATGGTAGATGACTGGCAATCTGGATTTTTGAGTCTTGATTCAGATTAACCATGCAGATTGCATCGAGTTTAGTCTGGACAGACCTGGATCGAACTGGGGCCATATCCAAATAACTGAACTAGGCTTTGATCTGAATTGCAGCCCTGTTCATGACCCTAATCTTGAATATTACAATAAAACACTCACATTGAGGACTGGGGGCCCTCTTAGCAATGTATTAGGGTGCATCCACACTGCATGACTACAACACTCATGCCTCTTTGATTGCCTTGGTTTAATCATATGGAATCCTTGGGTTTGTAGTTTGGTGAAGTACACAGTTGTTTTTTTCTGCTAGAACCACTGGTCCACTAGCCCAGTCCCTTTTCTTTTATTCTTTCCAGCATCTTCTTTGGTCTTCTTTTCTTTTCTTACTTTCCTGCAGCCACTCTTTCTCACTCTTGAAACAGAAACAGCAGCAGCAATTTGCCATTTTCATGGGAAGGATGTTGCAGCATTTAAAAAAGGGACCGTCATTTGGATTGCTTAGTAATGCCACCCCTGCAGACAGGTTATCAATGCAATTCTTTTCTTTTCCCTCTGAGAACCAGGTATTTCAACTGTTTGCTTCTGTTACTTTTTCAGAAAAGCATACATTCTGAAAAATAAAAGCAATATTGCGCTAAGTACGCACTCAGGAGAAAAACAATATAACATTGTTTCTAAACTGTCATACTGTGTTTCTCTCTGCTTGTTGTATAGGTAGGTTCTTTCTTTCTTTATTAGATGGTGACATAGCTGCTTCTTACAGGCACAGTGAAGCTTCAAAACAGAATCATCCAACTGACACTTCTCCTTTGTTATTTAATAAAGTATCAACATCAATACAATGCAACAGGCCTAGCAGAGTTAAGACATCTTTAATACATGACAGACAAAAAGATATCAGAAGGAGGGAAACTGATATATCAGTGGAGGTCAGGAGAACCCTTCAGTTCAAAGGCTCTATCCAAAGATATTCCAAAAAACTAACACCTAGAAACTTTCATTAAAATAGGCTTCCATAACTAAGATCAGATGCATATAGCAGATGAATGGAATAGCTGCCCTATTACATGGACATGGTAGATTCAGAGGAAAACAAACAAGTGTTGTATTTCATTTAAATCCTTGTAAGATGAATGTAAGATTAAATATGCAATTTGAAGATAATGAGGATTGTGAAGACACACCCAACTAAAGGTGGTGGCAATTATGGGTGTGCAACACCAGTACCCTAGTGAGATCAAACTCTTTTACCCAAAAAGGCTCCAATGCTGAATGTAAAGTCCAAAAGGGGAAAAATTATTTTAAAGAACAAAAGAAAAAGATTTTCCCTCCCCACCTCTAACAGGTTTAAAATAAAAGGTACTTTACAGTTTAGGTTTCAGCAATTTTCAGTGTTGTCATCTCTCTGGGTTTGATCTTGGTTTGAACTTCTACTCAATGAAGCTGGTGCAGGGTCTTTCAGCTTCTGGTGCTCTTGACTTCTTTGTTGTTGATATTTACTATAATTAACTGCTTTTGGTAACTAAATTAGCTAATTGGTAAATAAATTGGCTAAATGGTGTAAGAAATGCCCTTTCCCTCTGTCTATGCCTGTTTGTCACCAAACAGATAAAGTCAAGCCTGCCTAAGAAAAAACTAAAAATCCCAAGCTGAAGCAGAGCTTGCTGGGAAGGGGCAAACCAAAAACTAGAAAAATGCAGGGGATTCCTGCAGCTCCTCCCACAAACTAATACAGTGGAACATTCCTATGCTCAAACATACTAAGAACTGACTAAAAATGAAAGAAAATGCAGGGGAGAATTTAAACAGTCCAGGCTGGACATCACAAGGATCAATACAATGAAATTATCATTGAAAGAGAAGGATTACAGAGAAACAATCTATGAATGTATATTTATGAATGCGCAATTGATTGTTAAATTTGTCTGATTTACTTATGTAATAAAAAGATTTTTTTAAAAAATCCTTCTTGCCTTACTTGATGGCATTCTCCCATCTAAGTATAGTTAGCCTTCCATATGCACAGATTCTTTATCCATGGATTCAACCATCCATGTTTTGAAAATATTCACACACACACACACACTCCAAAAAAGCAAAAGCAAACCTTGATTTTATCATTTTATATAAGGGAAGCCATTTTACTAAGCCACAGTATAAAATGGGACTTGAGCATCCACAGAATTTGGTATCCGCTGGGGAAGGGGGGGTCCTTGAACCAAACCTCATAGGATAACAAGGGCCACTCTACTAAACAATACTGGTCCTGTTAAGCTTTCCAAGATAAGATAGCATCTGGTGCCTTTAGGGCATTTATGTTTACAGTGCAATACAAACAGTAATACGCAATAAAAATACTCTACCAGTTGCATTTTCCATACAGGCTACCCATTTCCAGGTAAACCAGTGCAGCTGCCTTGCATATGGTTTGGATTTTTCATCCTGTTTGCACCCACTAATCTAAAATATCAACACCTGAGCTGCCAGTTCTGTCGATGAGACTTATCACTGCACTTAGTTGGTGAAAAGCAATGAGAAATGGCAACTTTGCTATTGAGAACTCAGTGGCCAAAAAGTAAGGGTGGTTCACAATTATAACAGGTACTCTTCATGTAGGAACCTTTATTGTTCAGTGCTGAATGTTGTGTAAAACAATGGAAACTCTATGTGTGCATGTGTGAATGCATATGGCATAATGTTAAACCCTCTGCCCTAGAAATTGTCCACTTTTGTCTGAGCAGAGGCAGACAAAGGAATAGAAGAAAAGGAATCTTTTGTTTCTGGTCTCTTTTATTTTCTGCTGTTTAATTCTGTGCAATGCTGAGATAGCACAGTGAATAGAGAAATAAAAATAGCTGTTGCATGGAGCAAAAGAAGATTTTTCTTCTTTTTGTAAGCAGCTGGTAGTAGCTGGTAAGGAAAAGGAGGTAAGCAATAACAGCACCAAATGGATTTTAATCTCTGGCTTCCATAGAATAGCTGTTTTTGTTATGTACCTTCAACTACATGAAAGATATACAACTAAGCATGAAAGTCAGAATTGTACAAGCAATTGTATTCTTCATTACCACATATGGATGCAAGAGCTGGACATTAAGAAAATGGACCAAAATAAATTAAATTCATTTGAGATGTGGTGCTGGGGAAGAGTGCTGAGAATACCATGGACAGCAATAAGAACAAACAGGTGAGTCCTAGAGCAGATCAAGCTTGAATTTTCCTTGGAGGCAAATATGACTAAACTGAGGTTGTCATACTTTGGTCACATCCCAAGAAGACATTCATTAGAAAAGATAATAATGTTGGGAAAAGTTGAAGGAATTAGGAATTAAGAAGAGAGGAAGACCACATGTTAGATGGATAGACTCAATTAAGGAGGTCATGGGTATGAATCTGCAGAAACTAGGAAGAGTTGTGGAGGATAGGGGTTTTTGTAGATGTCTCATCCATAAGGTTGCCATAAGTCGAGATCTACTCAAGGGTGGTTAACAACAGCAACAACAAACCTTCAAGTCAACTTTGACTTAGAGCAAACTTATCATAGGGTTTTCTTGGCAAAATTTATTGAAAAGAGGTTTGTCATTGCCTTCTTTTAAGACTGAGAGAGTGTAATTTGCCCAGGTTCACCTGGTGGCTCTGCACTTTAATGGTTGTATCCATAGTGTTGAAACTATTTGCGAGATTGGATTCAGCAGAGCTCAAAAAAATGTAGGCAAAAAGTCAAAATGTATGATTGCCCAACTAACATGGAAGCCACCAGCCAGTACTATTTATTTATTTATTTATTTATTTATCTATTTATTGATGGGATTTGTATTCCACTTACCCCAATATCAAAAAGAAACATCCAGTAAATTCTTTTCAATAGATATATTTTTATTTATTCAAATATTTATATCCTGCCACATATTCAAACATCCCAGGGCACTATACAATAAAATGAACTGAAATAATTTAAAACCATTTAACATTGAAAGTAGTAAAAACAAAATTGCATTCTAAAATGATGCTGAAATGAAGCCATTGTCAGTGCCAATTGGGCCAGTAAGGTGAGGGCATTTCACAACTGGGGTGCCGTAGCAGTGAAGACACCATCCCATATCCTAACACAATGTATTGATCCCACTGGTGAGTGCCAGGAGAGATATCATTAGAGGTAAATAAAAGATGTTATCCACTTCCATTCCATGTACAAATGTAGATTGGACTAGGAGCTGAATCTTACTCCAGCACTGGCTATAGGACCACCTGTTCCACTATCTCTGAAGTCTAGAGGCTTCAGACCAGGCTACATGGCAGACTGCTCTCTCTTCCCACATATTGCTGCTATTTCCCATAATTTGCTGTCTGGGGCAACTGTCTCACACTTTTTAATGATGTAGGCAATAATAATTCATCTCTGTGGTGAAATTAAAAAAAACAGAAAGGGGAAATATGACAGGCAAATGGGATAAATTTGCTTCTGAGCCTTATAAGAAAAAATTGGTTTCAGTGCTATATTATACAGCTTGAAGCCAATGTCTGTCTATTATAGAGGGTGCCAAGCTAACACTTTGATCTTTGCTCTCTGTGTTAAATTTATGTGAGAATGTGGGCTAGAATTAAATGAGCAATTTCTCTATGTATCACTTTCTCCAGTTGTTCTAAAAAGTCTCTCATTCCATTAACATGGTTATTGTTAAAATGCAAGTGTATGCTTTCTTGTGCTGAAGTATAACCTTCATGAGTCCATACATACCCAACATGGATATGACTTAAATAATATGGATTTCACTCTTCTCCAGGAGCAATTACAAACCTTTTTACAAATCTCTCCAGCCATATCTGTCAAGGTGTCATCCTGTGAATATTTCTCATGACAAAATAGAAAAAAAGGGGGAAAGGGGAGAGGAAAGAGTCAATTAAGGGTATTAAAATTAATCCAAAAACTAATCTCTAAACTTTTCAACGAGCAATGCAGAAAATGATAAAAAATAATCTGAGAATGATATTGGACATAGGTGTGTACTCCCCAAATGCTCAGGACTGAGCTATCTATTACAATCTCCTCAAGAAAGCTGTCTATTTAATAATCCTTTATCCCAGGACAGCACCCAAAATGGCTTCCAGAACAACCAGTTTTGCCTGCAATTATTCTGCCCTTCGGTCATGTTCCTGGGTGAGATTTTGTATATACTAAATGCAATAAAAACATTAAAATATAAAATGGAGACAGCATATTAGACCACGATGGCAGCAAGATTTCAAAATCAACATAAGAATAAACAGCACAATTAAAATTAAACTTAAAAATCTCAGAGAGGTCCATATTGAAGGATGTCACTGTACTATTGCAAAGTTCTTCACATTATTGGTTAGTCATTTTTCAGAGTTGGCACAAGGGTGGTTATCTGATACAATTTTTTCTTGCACATGGGTTTGTGCCAATGGGATTGTGCCATAAGAGATTGAGCAACCAGTTATGGAAGTAGCTGCACAAGAGGCTTGCAACCAGTTTTGCAAGCAAGAAATTGCACAAATGACTATGGAAGATATTTAGGCTTAAATCCAGCATGAAAGAGTGAAGAAAAAGAAATCTCTGCTGCACTGAATTACATCATTGTGCAAACAGCTGTGCAACACCTTGCACGATGATGTAATCTAGTAAAACAGGCATTTTTTTTTCTTTAATCTGTTATGTTGGATTTAGGCTTAAATAAGAACAAAGAAAACCTCTTTAGGGGAAGAACATTCCATTCCACTTTACCCTTATTGTGGACATCCTTTCTAAAAGCTCTCAGCCTACACACATCTCTTGCCTTGCCCTGTTCTTCAAAGAAAAAAAGAACCCCATCCAAGCCTTGTCTGGGTTGTTCCTTCTGTTACTGCCTCTCCTGATTTATCTTTCCTAACTGTTAGGAACAAGAGGAACAAGGAAGCTGGTTTCCCTTAGGAATGCCATGAGATATATAATGGTATTTTACTCTCCCATATAAAAACAGTGAGGATTTTCTTGCACATTTTGCCATTAGTGCAGAGGAAAAGTCCTGCTATTGTCACCAATCATAGATTGGAGAGACAAGGGATTACTCTCCCTCCAGCCAGGAAAAATTGGGGTTTGCTTGGGTGCTTCCACTGACCAGATCAGGAATTGTTGCAAATCGGACTATGGGCTTGTCTACACTGGCCAGAATAATACTCTCTGCACTCCATAGCAGCACCAGGTGGCAGTCTATACATGAATCTTGCTGTACTGTCTAGCGCTTCCACCAGTGGTTTAGGTCACTCCCTCTGGGGTCAATATTGTAGCTGGGTGCCTCAATGTGACCTCAGAAGGAGCAATTTGTCCCTGTGGTGGTGGGTGGCACAGAGGATCCAGGCATGAACAGCTACCTGGCATTGCTATGCAGTGTTCTGGTTTTTCTTGCAAAATCTGGGGCACATGGTGAGGTTTTTAAATCTGATTTAGGAATAGGGCAGGTTCAGTGTGGAACTGGATTCCCATGTGAAGACACTCTGCATTCAAATCAAGGCTTTGGCCCTGCATGATGTAGACAGGTCACAGTGAGGACAAGGGGGGAGCAGTTTAAATGGCCCATGCAGACATGCCCTAAGTCTATGTGTTGGAAGTCCCCCTACCCTGATATTCATGGCAATCAGTTCAACATTTTGGCCATTCCGTTCTATTTTTGCGGCATTTGGATCACCCCACCCATCAAAATTTGTTATTTCAACTCATAGAAATCTTTGCGCATTCCCTCATTCAACTTATTTTGCTCCCCAGAGGGTTTTTCTTTTCTTTGCCCAGAACTCAAAGTGGATTTCTGGATGCTTCTGTTTTTTAAGGGTTATTTGGGTTGGTTCATGGATCCTGGAGCTGAAAAAGAGACCTTTGACTTTCTGATCTTGCCCATCCACCCCTGTATGTTTTTGTAGGTAAAAATGGCTGGATTCGTTTTCATTAATGAAACAGCCTTATATTTCTAATACAATTGATGTGCTTGCTTGCTTGCTTCTTTTAGGAGCCTGTGCTCTTGTTTTATGTGTAGTTACTTTAACTTACTGTTGTGGAAGAGAGGAAACCCACATGGTATGTGTTCTTTTTTCCCAAATGAGTCATTGGGGAAGTGAAAAATGTGAGCAAGAACATGTTTTTCTGGGCTGACTGCTCACAATTATCATTTCTGGGCGAACTGGAGTTAAAAGCCCAGGTCAAGGAGAAGCACTCTTACTCCCAGGATAGAGTCTCAAAACAATTACATCTCCAGCTTCCCTTAAAAACAGTTCAGTGAAATGCACTGTTTTTATTTCCTACCCCGCTCTCCCTTCTCTGGGCACATAATACAAATTTCTGTACACTAAGCTGACAAGTAAAGATTGAGAGATCACAGTCAAAACTGTACAACTGAAAATGTATTGTTCCAAAAATGGCATTATGTTGTGTCAAAGTAAAAGACAATAACTAGCTTCATTTATATATCTAATAGCATACCCTCCAGCATTTCACAAAAGAAAATTAACACATGTGTGGCCAAGTAACAATAGAGTGTGTTCAAACTGGCAAAAGTTATGAATGAGGAAGAATCCACAAGCTAGGAGAGGCTGCACCAGTTTGCTTTTGCCTGAAACTACTGGGAAGGGCAGGAATCCACCCCTCCTCTCCTCTCCTCTCCTCTCCCCTCCTGCTGGGTTGAGTACAAGTTTGCAGCAACTGAAGTGAGCTGAGGACAAAACGGGGAAGTGGAAAGAAGAGAGAGAAACCAGGACATTTTAAAAGCAACTAAAAATTGGGATGACCGGGATTAATTGACATCCTCCCTGCCTGGAGGATATGCAATACATCTAAATGCTTTTGTAATCCCTATGAATTACTGGTTTGGCCCAATTGGTGGGGCATCCTTAAAGAGGGGAGTGGATTTATGAATTTGATTTGGAGAGACAACTGGAGAGGAGAGAAGGTGTGTTTGCCAGGATAAGAACAAGACCATTGTCACCTTGATTTAGATAGTTGGATTTTAAATAATGGATTCAGGAGGGAATTGAAGAGTAAATTCCTTATAATGGGCTTTATACTTTGGGTGCCCATTTTGTTCCACTTCTTTGGGTTCTATAGGGCCATTGATAACTGCACACTGAAAATACATTCACAATGATTTAAACCAATTGCACATTTGAATCACTTTTTAAATTTAACAGCAGCAATACAACACATTCTGTACTGAAACAAATCTGTCAACGTCCCACAAATCACAATTGCAGGACTTTCTGACAAAAGTCTTGCTACTCAGCAGTTATTGTGGGCAACCTCACAGTCCTAAATGAAAATACAAAATAGATGCAAACAAATAGTACAAGGTCTGCTGCAGGGAATTTAATCTTCTATTACTTTCTGAATATATACATTAAAATAGTATTACATAATTCAGACATGAACATATTGCAGCACTTTTGTGGCCTCTGAAGCCACTCAATCCTCCAAAGCCCCTATCCCCATTTTTTTAATGATATGATTTGTATGTATTTTTTTTTGTCCCAAAACCATGCAAAAAACTCCCAGATGTGGGGAAAAAATGTAACAATACCCCACAATCTGGCCAGAACATTGTACTATTCAAAATGTTTCTGTTTTCCTCTGCAGTCCCTCTCAAGATGGCAGCAAGGAGTAATGTGCCATTCCTATTGATATTTTCAGAGAGATTGCAGATGAAAAGAGAATTAGTTGGGTTTGGTGGGGGTATACAGCCTGGAAGAAGAAGACTGGATGGAATTGACATCTGGGCCCTTGAAGTTGCCCACTCCTGACCTAATTCAAAATGACAAAGGTCCAGTTCTTATCCCAGCAAACACAGCTTCTCTCCTCTCCAGCATAATTTGAACCCTTGTTTTAGTCTAATGGTCATTTAATGAGCTTTAATGGGTGGAAGAAGATAAGCTTTTTGATGACTTGTGATGTCTGGTTTGTTGTTATTGTTAACTGCCCTCTAGTCAATCTCAACTCATGGCTCCAAGACCCTCTGTCCTCCATTGCTCTGCTTAATTACTGTGAACCCATACCCATGACCTCCTTAATACAGTCTATCCATCTAGTATGTGGCCTACCTCTCTTCCTACTTCCCTCCACCTTCCCCGGCATTATTGTCTTTTCCAATGAGCCCTCCCTTCTCATGATTGTCTGAATTACGACAGCCTCAGTTTTGTCATCTTGGCTTCCAGGGAGGTTTCCCGCTTAATCTGCTCTACTACCTATTTGTTTGTGGTTTTGGCTGTCTATGGGGTCCTCAGCATTTTTCTCCAGCACCACATTATCTCAAATGAATTGATTTTCTCCCTATCATATTTCTTAACTGTCCAGCTCTCACACCCATACATGGTAATAGGGAATACAATGGCTTGTATGATTCTAATTTTTGTGCTGAGATGTATATCTTTGCATTTTAGAATCTTTTCTGGTTCTTTCATAGCCACCCTCCCCATTCTTAGTCTCCTGTTTTCCTGACTGCAGTCCATATTTCTATCAATGTTTGGTCCCAGGTATGGGAATTCTTTTACTATTTCTATTTCTTCATTGTCTAGGTTGAACTTGTGAAGGTCCTCGGTGGTCATTATTTTTGTTTTCTTTATGTTCAGAATTAAGCCTGCCTTTGCACTTTTTTCTTTGATCTTCCTTAGAAGGTATTCCAAGTCTGTGTGGTTTTCTGCAAGTACTATGGTGTCATCTGCATATCTTAGATTGTTGATAATCTTTCCTCCTATTTTCACTCCTCCTTCTTCTTTGTCCAAGTTTGATTTTCTTGTAATATGTTCTGCATACAAGTTGAACAGATAGGATGATAAGATACAGGCTTGTCGACCCCTTTACCAATTGGGAACCATTCTATTTCTCCATGTTCTGTTCTGACAGTAGCCTCTTGTCCTGAGTACAGATTCCTCCTCAGGGCTATCAGATGTGGTGGCACTCCCATGTCTTTCAGGGTGTTCCATGATCTATGCAGTCGAAGGCTTTGCTATAGTCTATGAAGCACATGTTGATTTTCTTTTGGAATTCCCTGGTACATTTTATTAGCCATTGTATGCTTGCAATGTAGTCCCTCATGCCTCTTCCTTTCTTGAACCCTGCTTGGACCTCTGAGATTTCCCTCTCCATGTATGGTTGCAGTCTGTGTTGCATAATTTTGCTTGCATGAGAGATCAGTGCTACGGTCCTATAGTTGCCACAGTCTTTGATATCTCCTTTTTTGTGGATAGGGATGTATATTGACCGCTTCCAATCTGTTGGCCAGCATTTTGTTTTCCATATCTGTTGACATATGTTGGTCAGCACTAGAGCTGACTCTGTCAGTGTGGATTGTAGCAGTTCAATGGGAATATCATCTGTTCCTGGTGATTTGTTTTTCTCTATTTCTCTTATTGCAGTTTCCACCTTGCATTTTAGAATTTGGAGTTCTTCTTCATATTGCTCTTCGTTCCATGTGCCCTTCATTTTGTCATCTCTTTTGTCTATTTCTTCTGTGTATTTCATCCAGCATCTTTTTATTCCTTCCTGGTCTTGAATTATGCTATTTTTATTGTCATAGAGCATCCTAGTCTTTGGTTTGGATTTTCCTTTGATTTCCCAGATCTTATGAAATAGATCACTTGTTCTTCCCTTTTTGTTGTTGTCTTCTATTTCTCTGCATTGGTCATTGTAGTAATTTTCTTTATCTTTCTGCACAAGCTGTTGTACTGTCACATTCATGATTCTTAGTCTGTTCCTATCTCCCTTTTGTTTTTCTTCTCTTCTTTTCTTTATTGTTTGTAGTGTTGTGTCTGTCACCCATGGTTTTTTTCTCTCTTTCTTTTTGTTTGTTGAAAGTGTCTGTCTGCATTCTTCTTTTATTATGTCCCTGGCTTCAGACCATAGTTCTGATTCTCTGCAAATCTGTTTTTATGTTGTCAATAAATTCTGTTGAGATAATATGTAGATTATTTTGTTATGTCTGATAGCTACAAAATAACCCCCATCCCCCCACCCCCCACATAGTAATGAAGGAGTCAGACAATCTGTATTTTGGAACTAGCAGGGACTGGTGCTCAAAAGATACGGTGTTGGTATTGCAGGAACTAGTACTACTTCAGAGACTAGCAGTCTTTGTCTAGCTATTTTCTTCTCATGTCTCTCATGCAGAGCTTTTATTTTAGTAAATAAGCAATTACAGAAAGATCACAAGCCTCCAGCACCTCCTTCTTCTTCTTCTTCTTCTTCTTCTTCTTCTTCTTCTTCTTCTTCTTCCCAAGAACCTTGAGCAGCCATCCCACAAGCTTGGGGGACTGGAGCAGTGAAACAATAATTTCAGGGTAAATTATCTTTAATGTTAATCTGATTCATTTTGAGAGACCATATGGTATCCTCGAGGGTGAATCTTCCAACCAAGGTTAGATTAAAGGACCTGAAGCCTCTATGCTTGATTATATCCACCCCCTTCTTACTGTAAGTCACATTATCCCATCTGCTAGGATTCACACATAATCATGGGAAAGGCAACAGAGTACAGGCTTATCAAACTTCGATTCTATGTTTCCTTAAACTTAAAATATAGCATTACAGATAATCAAAATAAATCACATTTAAAATGTCAGAAAAATCCATATGTTATATATATCAGACACAGATTGTATTGCCAAAAAGGCAAAACCAAATTGATAGGATTTTGGGATTCTATCTTTTGTTTATCCTTACCATGGAGAATTAGGGCTTTATGAAAGTTGAAGCACATTACAAATAAATATGCACACATAAAAATCTGCATACAATAGATAATTAATTGTAGATAGGTCAATTAGCTTATACAGTTCTCTATAAAATAAAATAATGTTTTGTGTTAGCCATCACTCATTGTGCTAGATATCCCTAAACATTTGACAATGCTTTTTTGGTTGGCATCCAAATAGCAGTACCCAAGTTCAAGCGGAAGTTCCAAATGTGAGTTTCTTAGAAGCAAGAGCTTGGTAAAACTCACAAAGATTTTTAAAGGGCAAAATGAGAAGGTTTTCTGAGGTCCTGTTGCAAGGATGTATGAGGCACACACACAGAGAAGAGAGGTCTAAGGCACTACTGGAGAGTTTCTTGAGGATTAAAAAGAATAGAAAAATGGAAGGAAGGTCCTCTGAGGTTCTTCTTTCCAAGGAGGTCTTTAAGCAGAGGCTGGATGGTCATCTGTCGGGGATGCTTTAATTGGGAGTTCCTGCATGGCAGGGGGTTGGACTGGATGGCCCTTGTGGTCTCTTCCAACTCTATGACTCTATGACTCTATGATTCTATTGGTAAGATTCCTTGGTGGGGGGAACATGGGAAAACAAGAAAACATAAGGTCACATGTACAATCCATCTAAAGTTACAAGATAATCTCCAACATATCACAGATAAAAACCAGGACACGTGTGGCCAAGCAACATAGGAGTGTGGTCACAGTAGCAAAAATTATTAATGAGGAAGAACAGAAAAGCTCAGTGAGACTGCTGCAATTTGCTCTTGTTTGAGTCTACTGGAAAGGGCAAGATTCTTCCCTGACCAGTCCTCTTCCCCCTACTGGGTCAACTGAGCACAAACTACTTTTGCATTTTGCACTCAGTTTGCACCAATTGAAGTAAGCTGAGGACAAAGAGTGAAAGTGAGAAAAGGAGAGAAACTGGGACATCTTAAAAGCTACTAAAAATTGAGACAACAAAGGATTAATCAGGGCTGTTCCTACCAAATCAGAAAAGTTGGAGGGTATGTTATAAGGCTTCCCTAAGATCCAATGAAGGGCTTGTTGTTGTTGTTGTTGTTGTGCTTTCGAATCATTTCTGGCTTACAGCAACCCTAAGATCACTGAGGAGGTTTGCCATTGCTTTCCCCTGAGGCTGAGAACATGTGATTTGCCCAAAGTCACCGAGGGGATTTCATGTCAGAGGTGGGAATCGAACCCTGGTCTCCAGAGTCATAGCCCAATGTTCAAAGTACTAGCTCTCTTGGGAGATATGATCAAAGGATAATCTTTGCTATCAACGTTTCTATTTAAATTGTCTTAGAGGGAAATCAGAAAACAAATTACATTTGTTGTCAAATGCCACAAGGCTGTTTTATTTTTCTGCAACAGAGTAACACAGCTACTTCAGAAAGATTTCAGAAGACAATGTTTTGACATCTATTTAAAACTGCAGTCCTATGCAGGTCTACTGCATCTGTTGTTGGACTTAAACTCCCTTCTTGTTGAATTCAATGGAGAATCACAGAATAATAGAATTGGAAGAGACCACAAGGGCCATCCAGTCCAATCCACTGACATGCAAGAAGACACCATCAAAGCACTCTTAATAGATGGCCATTTAGCCACTCCTTAAAAATCTCCAAAAAGAAGGAGACTCCACCACTCTCTGAGGAAGCCTATTCCATTGCTGAACAGCTCTTACTATCAGGAAGTTCTTCCTAATGTTTAGGTGGGATCTCTTTTCCTGTAGTTTGACTCCATTGCCCTACGTCCTAAACTCTGGAGGAGCAGAAAACAAGCTTGATCCATCTTCAATAAAGCATCCCTTCAAATGTTTAAACATAGTCATCATGTCATCTCTTAACCATCTCTTCCCCAGGATAAACATACCCAGCTCATTCCCACATAATGGTGCATAGGTACTTAATTCAGCTGAACTTGCAGAACTGAATCCCATAGAAGAGCCTCGCTTTATCAAGATTCCTTGGATAGTTTATTAAATGTCTAGTGTGCCCATACAAGTATCTGGCATTTTAAAATGGCAACACAGACATCTGTTCTCAATTGATGGGCAAGACTTTTGAGTGTCAGAGGGCACAGCTAACTTTTGAAAATAAAAAGGTGTCTTCTGTCAACCAACAATATATAACTGCAACCTTAGGGTCATAGGAAACCTTTTTCAGCCATTAACAATCCTAGGAACCTGGGTGAATGCTGCATGACAATAGTCTCCACAGCACCAGCCTATACATCAAATAAGCTGAGACATGGTCACATTCTAGCTGAAATGATTCTTTTTCTTAGTGACTGGTGACCAAGGTGTTCAGACACAGTAATTTTAGCTGTCTTGGTTTGCATGTGACTTGAGGTGTGTGATTTTTCTCCCATGTGTTGTATGTATATCAAGGGGTTTACAAAGAGTCATTTTCTCTCATCTTGTTCATGCTGCTCTGACAGTTTACTGATGCCTAGTGCTCCTGTTTCTGACATCTTAAGATCACACAGGGTAAGGAGAGTTGTATTCAATGCATTTGAAAGGCATTGGATTGGGAAAGGGCACATTTGATGGATCATAAAGAACACAAAATCCTAGATTTTGTCCCTGCTCTTTCTGGTTTTATTTTGGAGATCCATACACATTTTGTTTATCCCAGAATATTTTCCATCAGCCTGATATGATCAGAGACTCTTTATACCAGCTTCCCAGGTCAGAATAAAATCAGAAAGAATAGAAACAAAACCTGGGACTTTTCAGTCAGTCTGGATGTACCCAATGACAAATTAGAAAATTTTCTTTTAGCTTTGATGGCCATAGTAGAGGTTGGTGACATTGATGTCAGTAAATCCATTCCAAGTTTTATTCCATATTTTGGAGGAACTATCTCAAGTGATGAACTCTTTCCCCCAAATAGGTTCAGGACTGTGGACATCTCCTTCCAAGTTTGAACTAAAACCCATAGTGGATTCACCACCAGACTTATCTTATAGCTATCGACCTCCACTGCACAAAATGTACATGAAAAATAGTCACATGGCCTGAATCTCACATGTGATATCAAACATTGCAATGTTACCATGGCTTCTTCTACTGACCTTAATAAGAACTGACTTTAAGCAAGCATCAAGCATATCCCACAAAGAAGTACAATCTCTCATCTCCACTATGAATAAAAATTCCTAGCTGGTGTATCAGAAAACTTATAAACCATGGTTGGGAGGCTGTGGCCCTCCAGATGTTGTTGAACTGCAATCCCCATCAGGCCTCAGCACCATAGCTGATGGGCGGGGATAACGGGACTTGTAGTTCCATGGTTGATCATTCTTGCTATATATCAGGGGTAGAAACAGTGCAGCCTGTAAGACCGCATGCAGCCCCAAACCTGACTTGAATCCCTGAAAGACCCTGCAACTCTGCCAGAACACACAAGCCCTCTCCCCATTTTTGGTACAATTGTCCATCAAAATTATCCTGAAAGCTACACCAAACCATGTCAGAACATCCTCCAATGCCTCCCAAGGCACCCCAGAAATGCCCAAATGCCCAAATATCCAGCTAAAATGGTGACCAGAAGTGATGGTAACTTATGACTGCTCACCATTTTGGCCAATATACAGCTGAATATGAAAGTACTTTTGGATAGTATGGGCAAGCATGGTTCCCAGGTGGTTGAAGGCCCCAATTCATGTGCTGTGGCTCACCCCAATAGTATAAAAAAAAATGAATGGTTAGAGGAAATAGATGATACTTATATGCTGCCAACTCCACTGCAGAAATAATGCAGTTTGATACTACTTTAACTGCCATGGCTCAGTGTTATACAATCCTGGGTCTTTGACAGAGAAAGCTAAGTATCTCACAAAAATACAAATCCCAGCATTCCATAGAATTGAGCCATGGCAGTTAAAAAGTGGTATCAAACTACATTATTTCTGCAGTGCAGGCAGCACTCAGTCTCACTGCTGAATTCTAAATCTGTCCTTGAAAGGAAGGAAGGAAGGAAGGGCCAAACCTATGATGCTGTATCTTGCACCCCCAAGTATCTGTTTTCCTTTATTAAACATTCAGCCTCACACTTTTGTTGTTTGCCAAAGTCCAAAGGTTTAAAACCTTCCTGGAGCACACTGTATCATTCTTCTATTATTTATAATGAATGGACACTAGGTGTCTACTAGGAAGAAGACTGATCTCTAGCCTCAGAAGGGCATCACTAAGAAATGCCTATTGACCTAAAGTCATCCTAAAAATAACAAGCCTCGATTTTTTGCCTCCTGCCAGAGCCTACCCTTTCCTCTGATGTTTAGCTCTACAAAATTGTTCCATTTTTCTCCATCAGGAGAGGAAACCAGCTTTCTCTGACTGGGAACAGGTTAAGGAGGAAAGATGTGAAGGAATGTCTGGTGTATAGTAAGAATAATGTTTGTTTGTTTGTTTTTGCTGGTGCTGAAAATGACCTTCAAAAACTAGACTAGATGCAATCCTATATGTCTGCAGTGAGGAAACAATGGCCCTGTTAGATTCCAGCTCCTATCATCCCTGACCTGCTGCCTGGGGCTGGTGGGAAGTGGAGTTCAACAACATCACAAGAGCCACAGATTCCTCACCCCTGTTGTACATACACATTTACATGACAAAAAAATTGCCATTGAGATCAGCAGGGCTTAGTTCTGAGTAGGCATACATAAGATAGTGATGCAAAAAAAAAAGATAGTACTGTACAAAAAAATTATCTTTCTGGAACTAGTTAATTCCTATAATGTATGAGAATGTATTCACATATAACATATTAACAATAAAAATGATTTATTGTTATATAGTATGTTGTTATTGTCTTGTTATTAATTTGTTCTTCTACAGCACAATTGTATGCACAATAGTTTATATCTTATATATGACAAAGCAGAACTAAGCTGTCCAACATTAAGATTACAACTCCCTATTAAAAACACATTTCATTTTTCATAAAAGTAGCACAATCTTTAACATCTTAAGAATGTCTTACTCAAACATCTTGTCAAACAAATGGCTCTTGCATTTTTCATAAAAAGCTAGGAAATTATGAACACCCTCTAGGACAGGGGTAGGCAACCTTTACCCTTTAAGGGCCGAGGGACTTCAGCTCCCAGAATCCCAGGAACTATTGGCCAACATGGGACTATTGGCCAACATGGCTGAGGCTTCTGGGAGCTGAAGTCCCTCGGCCCTTAAAGGGGAAAGGTTGCCTACCCTTGCTCTAAGACAGGGCTAGGCAACCTTTCCCCTTTAAGGGCCGAGGGACTTCAGCTCCCAGAATCCCAGGAGCTATTGGCCAACATGGGACTATTGGCCAACATGGCTGAGGCTTCTGGGAGCTGAAGTCCCTCGGCCCTTAAAGGGGACAGGTTGCCTACCCCTGCTCTAGGAGATCTTCCCATAATCACCTCTAAATCAGAGGTGGGAATAGTGTGCTCCTGCAGATGTTGGACTGCAAATCTATTATTGATGTTGACTAAGACTGGTCAGAATTGCAGTCCAACTACATCTGGCGAGAAACATATTTCCCTCCTTTGCTGTTAATGTTTCTAACACAGAGACAGAATACAGAGAAGAATCCTACTGGATGACTGAATGTTGTTCATAATATGCCTGTTGGCCTAAAATGTCCTTTCCTTCCACACTCATATGGAGGTTGAAAGCATATACATAGATTCATATCACTAATCTAGGGTGTATCCACAATGCATAATTATATACTTCTGCCATGGCTATAGCATATGGAATCCTGGGATTTGTAGCTTTCTGTGGTACTTAAAATTATCTGTTCAAAAATTCTACTGCTTGTTAAGCACCCTTGCATACCCCAGTGCTGTATGTCATATTTTTGTATCTTATTTCTGGAGGTGATTTAGGTCAGGTTCGCAGGATGATTTAGGTCAGGTTCGTGGTGTAAATCCAGGTAAACAAAACCATCAAATCTAAAGTGCTTCTTCCTTCCTCCAAGTAATCGACATTTCCTCTCAAAACCTGACACAAAAGCAATACCTAAAGCAATAAGCCAATATCTTTTTGCCTACCACCAGTTGCATTCCCAGACAAACTTTAACATCCATCCATCTCAGGGGTATCCCAATCAAGTCACTGTATTTGTTACACTAAAGTTAAAACCATCAACCAGTCGGGAAACTCATTGTTGATTCCTGGGACAAAACATTCAGCCTTTGTTACCTGGCTAGATAGCCCATCACCTAGGGCTAGTTTTAAGGTATAAATATGGTTTCAAAACCTAAACCTCTTTGTGCATAGATATCACATACACCTACACTCCATGTCACCCTTGGACCTCCCAGTCTGTGTCATCTTTGGACCGCCGAGTCTGAGCCACTCCAGCTCCCAAAGATCTTCTCATTGGACAGGTAATTATAACCCCACTGCACCCCCTAAAAACTCTGCTATCCCCTTTTGATATTTTCATTTTGGTTAGCTCTGTATGCTATCTTTGTTTGGATTGCTATCTTGTGTGTGTGACTACACTCTGCATATTTTCTAAATAAATATAATCTTAATTTACTCAAAACCTGGAGTCCTCCCAGTTAGTACTGGTATATATTGGTGCACAGGGTCTAAAGATTACTCAAGCCTCTCACAAAGCTAATTTCACCAACATCTGAAGTATTGCTGATAGCTGGTAGAGACCTTCCCTAGTCCCTCCCCCCATCTGTTCTTTGGGTAACGTGCTTTACTTGAGAAGAGTGAACTGGAGAAGTCTAAGTACTTCAATAAATCTACAAATATGAGGATCCCACAGACCCATGGCAGTTAAAAGTGGAGTAAAAACTGCTATAACTATGTATTGCGTATACATGCACTCCTCAGAGGTTGTATACCTAGTGGAACTGTTGATCTGTCTTTCTAGTCCATCTATGCCAACCTCTCTCTACCCAGTGCCTCAAAGCTGTATTAGACTATAACTGCCAAGCTCCTGCTTGTGGGGGATAATGGTAGTTATAGCCCAATACATCCAGAAGGTGCAATGTCAGCAAAAGTGAGGCTACATTAACTTGCAGGGGCTTTTTGCCAGCCTTAACTGAAGATACCATGGAATGAAACTACAACCTGCTACAATTAAAGTATGTGCTTTAACTCTGAACTAGACATGTAGCTTTAAAAAAATCTTATTAAGGATATTGTCATAAATATGTGGTCTTTTTTATTGCCACTGTCAAATGTCTACCTACCCCGTATTTTCCAGCGTATAAGACGACCCGCGTATAAGACGACCCCCCCTCCCATTTTTCCAGTCAAAATATAGAGTTTTAGCACCTCTATCCTCATTATCCTTATATCTGGCGTATCAGACGACCCCCCCCCACTTTAGCCACAGATTTTGCAGGTAAAAAAGTAGTCTTATACGCAGGAAAATAAGGTATTTCTCCTGTAGAATTTTGCCTTCTTCAAAAGCAGATTAATGTGTTCCCTAGCAATAGCTTCTTTGTTTCCCAACTTGGTCATGCTATTGATTTAGTAGAATATGGAAATCTTCCAAAGCTGAACATCTAGAAATCACTCTGCTCTCCTTGTAGGCTTATTAAAGAGTTTTCTGTAGTAATAGAGCTAAATGCTGCTTCACAGTTGTTCATTCAGGCTCATGGCATCTGTCCTAATCTAGTGTTAAGAAGAAACATGCAATTCTTATTCAAGCCTTAATGAATGAAAGAGTTTAGTGCAAATTAATATAGTGGACAGAAATTATAATCTCTTTTTAGAAAATGAGTCAATTTTCATAAAGGTTCTCCTTTCTCATCTCCAGATTGATTTTTTAAAAATTATATATAATTTTGAGGACATTTTTCAAGGAGATTTATTGATGAACACATGATGGCTTGGTACCCTCAGAAACTAAAGCTTGCTTGCACACAAAATGTATACAGTGTTTTTATGCATTTTTGAAACATGTGCATGTTGTCCAATGCATTTTCCATTTTTTCTGGAATGTATTACAAGCTTGGAAATGTTCAGATTTCTCAGCACAAATTTTTATCTATTTCTATGTTTGGTCTGTGAGCTTCAGACTGGATAAATCCATTTTAAAATAAAACCTCAATAGAGAAATGTTATAATTTGTCTCTAGTTAAGGGCCATATTTAAAAAGAAGATGAAATACAAATTGTGACTACTGGTACACAACAAGAGATTGTAAGTTATTGACTGGCATCCTGTTAATGACATATGCAGATATAACTGAACGTTTCTCCTGCATATTCAAGTTTTTGAATTATTATGGAGGGGCATGCACAGAACATTCATTATATCCCTTAAGATCATCACAATTGATTTTTCCCTCAACTGTAATTGTTACTTCTTACATCAACTCAGGTTAGACTTTCTCTTCACTTATAACTTCAATTGGACCACCTAGTTTTTCTAGTCTTTTCAATTTCTCCTCATAGTTTTGCAAACCTGACCGTTTGCTTCACAACTTGTTCATGTTCCTTAAATTCATTTCTAAAACCTTCCTTCCATCTTTTTTATTTGCAGAGTCAGTTGCATAAAATCACTTCTCATACCTCTAATCTCTTTGCATAACTCCTGTAAAATTGCTGGACAAAACTCCATCTTCTTGGAATTGAAGATAATTCAATTCAATCTCACCGGCTTCAACATTCCCAGCACTATCTATTTCCAAAGTAAACACAGCCTCTTGGGAGAAATGTCCTCTTTGCTCAAAACACAATTGATGGAAAAGTAAAAATCATTTATCTTTTAAAGTTTCCATTCTTAAACTCCTTATAAAACCTTCTTAAGGTACATTTTTATACATTTTTCTTTCTTTCTCTCTCTCCTTTTTAGCTGAATTCTTATAAATAGTTTTTTCTTTCTTTCTCTGTTATTGTTTATAGAAAGAAAGGCACTCACCAGAGGATATGTTTCAACTGCCAGTTGGAAGACTTCTTTTTGTTTGCAAATTTAACCATTAAACCATTAAAAGTGATTAAGAAAGTGGAGTTAATAATAATAATAATAATAATAATAATAATAATTTTTATTTATATCCCGCCCCTCTGCCAGGCAATCGGGGCGGCGTACAACATTGTACATTTCAAAACATGAAAACAAATAAAATCAATTCAAATCCCATCCCTCTTTCCCACACCCACCCATCCCCCCAAAACCAATCAAACTAAACAAATTAAATAACAATAATTAAACAATTAAACAATTAAACAATAAACAATTAAACAATAATTTAAAACCCGCCGGCATTCTCCCCAGTTCCGCACCGTCCACAGCTGCTCCGGGCTGCCCAGGTGATGGCAAGGGGCAAGAGAGTCCTTCAGGGGCCTGAGTCCTCCAAGAGCACCAGAGTGCCGCCGGCGCTGCGTATAGGCAGTATTTCTCTTCCAGGGCTGCCCACTGTTACCGATGGTCAGGGCTTGGGGGGCTTTGAAGGCTCAGCTCCCCTGGGGCCAGGTGTTCCAAGGCAGGAGGGGGTGGGGAAAGACTCTCACTGCCCGGCTCCTGTCCTCCAAAGTCCTCCTTCCAAGGCCTCCTGGTGTTGCCGATGGTCAGGGCTTGGGAGTCTTTGAAAGCTCAGCTCCCTTGGGGCCAGGTGTTCCAAGGCAGGAGGGGGCGGGGGAAGACTCTCACTGCCCGGCTCCTGTCCTCCAAAGTCCTCCTTCCAAGGCCTCCTGGTGTTGCTGATGGTCACAAACTGTCCTTTAAGGCTTGCTAAGTAGCCCACAAAGTGACATATCAAATTACCATATTCCACACCAGGAAGACAGCACAAGGCCATTTAATTTTATTGATTCTGGAGACTCTCATTATTTTGTGTATGAAAATCTGTGACATCAGCATATCATATATGTTTCCGCCAGGACAGGGGAAGGAGGAGGCAGCTCTCCAGGCCAGTTTCTGAAAGAAAGGAGAAAGAGAAGGAGGCTTTCCAGGCAGTTTCGGCCAGGAAAGGAGAAAGAGAAGGAGGCTTTCCAGGCCAGTTCCTGCTAGGAAAGAGGAAGAAAGCAGTTTCTAGGCAGTCATTTTGAGTGGGTAAATTTTTAATTCTTCTTAAAAACACTTGGGGAGAGTGTGACTGTTACTGAGTGGGTGGGGCTTTGTTGAGTCTCATTCGCGAGTCAATAGGGGGTGGGCTAGGCAGTTAGCTCTATACAACTGTTCTCAGAGCCGCGCGCCATACGTTGTGCGAATTTTATAACCACTACTAATTGTTGAAAAGTTCCAGTCATCAGCAGACTTTAACACTGGTGTTAGCGAGGGATTTTCTTTGAGGAGGAAAGCCATAGTCCTCTTTCAGGTACTAATTAAGACTTAGTATGGACACTGAAGGAACTACTGCCGTCACCTGCAATACCTGTGGGATATTTGTCTTCTTACCTACAGATGTGGGGAACTACACATGCTCCAAGTGCAAGTTGGTAGCCCTCTTGGAGGAGAAAGTACAGCAGCTGGAGGCCCGGGTAGCTACACTTCAGCATATTAGGGAGCAAGAGGCTTTCCTAGACAGAACGGAACGAACAGTCTTGGATGGGGACCACACAGAGGAAGTTGCTGGGGAAGAGATGGTCACATCACATACACAGGAGGTAGACAGCTGGAGGAATGTCACACGCAGAAGTAGAGATACCAGGGATCGTTCTGGGAGCTTGCAGCTACAGAATCGATTTCAAGCTCTTTCCCTTTTCAAGGAGGACGAGGAAGAGCAGCATGGACAGACTTCAGGGACAGAGCAGGGGACCCTGGTAGTTCCACCACAGGGAACAGTTGCTGCTAAGCCTCGGAGGAGGCGTGTGATCGTGGTGGGGGACTCCTTGCTGAGGGGGACAGAAGCAGTGATTTGTGGGCCTGACAAGATGTCTTAGGAGGTGTGTTGTCTCCCTAGGGCAAAGATCCGAGATGTAACAGAGAGGCTGACCCCTTCCTTTTGGTCCATGTGGGAATGGATGACTCAGAAAGACAGCCTTCAGAACATCAAAAGGGATTACGAGGCTCTAGGTAAGAAGCTGAAGGAAATGGAGGCACAGATTGTCATCTCGTCTCTTCTGCCAGTTGAAGGGCATGGTCCAGGAAGAGAGAGGAAAATAGCAGATGTCAACAATTGGCTCTGCAGATGGTGTCGTTGAGAACGATTTGGATTCTTAGATCATGGGCTGCGGTTCCATGACAGCGGACTCCTGGCAAGGGATGGGCTGCATCTCACACCAGTTGGAAGAAACATTTTTGCCAACAGTCTCAAGAATTTGATCAGGAGGGCTTTAAACTGAGTTATGTGGGGAAGGGAGACAGCGTCCTGGAAGACAAAAGGACTGGAAAAAATAGTCAAACTGTCATAGAGGAAACAAGGCAAACAGTACAGGGACCCAACAGTGGGAGGCAAAAAAATGTGCACAGGCAGCAAGTAAGGGGGACATATGGTCTTAGATGTGTTTACACTAATGCACAGAGCATGGGAAATAAGCAAGATGAACTTGAACTCCTAGCACAACAAAGCAAATATGATATAATAGGCATCACTAAAACCTGGTGGGATGAGTCTCATGACTAGAATGTAGAAATACAGATGTAAAACCTTTTAAAGAGAAACAGGCCAAACAGGAAAGGGGGAGGAATAGCATTATATGTCAGGGATATTTACACCAGTGAAGAAATCCAGGACATCAATCCTGGAAGCCAGGTGGAGAGCATCTGGATAAAAATTAAGGGGGAGGGAAACAACAGGGATGTTAGTGTGGGAGTCTACTACAGACCCCCAACTCAGGCAGAAGAATTGGATGATGCCTTTCTAGAACAGATGACCACACACTCAGAAAGGAGAAATATAGTAGTGATGGGTGACTTCAACTATCCTGATATTTGCTGGAAGTCAAACTCAGCAAAATCCTCAAGGTCTAGCAAATTCCTCACTTGCCTCGAAGACAATTTCATTGTCCAAAAGGTGGAAAAGACAACAAGGGAGTCAGCTATTTTGGATCTTATATTAACTAACAGGGAAGACTTAGGGCCTTTGCAGACTGCTAGAAATAGCGCAAATTGAGTCCACTTTAAGGGTTAGGGTTAGTGCTAGGGAATCATGGGAATTGTTTTTTTTCTGAGACATTGAGCCTTCTCTGTCAGAGAGCTCTGGTGCCATAATAAAACACAGTTCCCATGATTCCCTAACCCTAACCCTAACCCTTAAAGTGGACTCAATTTGCACTATTTCTAGCAGTCTGCAAAGGCCCTGTGTTAATGGGGTGCAAGTGGCTGGATCCATAGGCAGGAGTGATCATGTCCTCCTGGAATTTATTATACAGTGGAAAAGGCAGGCATAGTCAGAAATGCATTCTAGACTTTAGGAAAGCTGATTTTACTAAACTTAGAGAAATACTGGGGGTGATCCCATAGACAGGAACACTAAAAGAGAAGGGAGTTCAAGATGGATGGGAGTTTCTCAAAAGGGAGATACTGAAGGCACAATTTCAAACTGTGCCAATGAGGAGGAAAAATGGGAGGTGTCTCAAGAAACCAGGATGCTGGAAGTCAGACTTAGGGCGGAAAAACACACTTAGGGCGGAAAAACGAAAAGTACAGATATACGATGGGGGACACCTGGCTGAATGAGACTACGTGTGAAAGGGATCTAGGAATCCAGGTGGACCATAAGTTGAACATGAGTCAACAGTGCGATGCAGCAGCTAAAAAGGGTAATGCAATTTTAGGCTGCATCAGTAGAAGTATAGTGTCTAGATCAAGAGAAGTAATAGTGCCACTCTATTCTGCTTTGGTCAGGCCTCAGCTGGAATACTGTGTCCAGTTCTGGGCACCACAATTCAAAAAGGAAGTGGAGAAACTGGAGCATGTCCAAAGGAGGGCAACTAAAATGGTGAAGGGTCTGGAAACTAAACCCTATGATGAACGACTTAGGGAGCTGGGAATGTTTAGCCTGGAGAAGAGAAGGTTAAGAAGTGATATGATAGCTGTGTTTAAATATTTGAAGGGATGTCATATTGAGGAGGGAACAAGCTTGTTTTCTGCTGCTCCAGAGACTAGGACCCAAAACAATGGATGCAAGCTGGAAGAAAAAAGGAACATTAGGAGGAACTTCCTGACAGTAAGGGCAGTTCGACAGTGGAACACATTCCCTCGGAGAGTAGTGGAGTCTCCTTCCTTGGAGGTCTTTAAGCAGAGACTGGATGGCCATCTGTCGGGGATGCTTTGATTGGGAGTTCCTGCATGGCAGGGGGTTGGACTGGATGGCCCTTGTGGTCTCTTCCAACTTTATGATTCTATGATTCTATGATATATCATCACAATACCATATATATCACATGGGCCTCTTCTTTCATGAACAGCTTACCATGAAGTGAAGCTGTAATGCAGGGATGCAAATCCCTCCAGATGTTGTTGGACTGCAACACCCAGCATCCTAAACAGCAGGGCAAACAGTGAAAATGCCAGTAATTGCAGCCCTGCAACATCTGGAGGGCTAGATGATTCCCACAGCAAATCAGATTTCATCATGCTTAGAGGAAATCAATGAGACCTAATTAGGTCCTACTGATTTCAGTAAATAATAAAATAAATAATAAAATTTATTTAATACCCCGCCTATTGGAAAACCAATCCAGGCGGCTTACAAATTAAAATCAAATACAAACCCCACAACAATCCCTCCCCCCCTTAAAATAGTATTAAATCACAACAGCTTAAAAAACAATATAACAATTAAAACTTTAAAATTATACAACACAATAGACACTCTACTATGGCCCGTCGCAGTGTTCCTGTCCATCCAAGATGGGGCCATGCAAGGAACAGTGCAGGGTAAGGCCAGGAGGAATTAATCTGGAAAGGCCTGCCAGAAGAGATCCGTCTTGACAGCTTTTTAAAAGCTGTCTAGTGATGTTAACTGACGGATCTCGTCCAGCAGGCCATTCCAGAGTTTGGGGGTGACAACAGAGAAAGCCCGCTGAGAGGTAGCCGCAAGCCTCAATTTTTGGGGCTGCAGCAGGTTCCTCCCAGAGGACCGGAGAGCGCGGGAAGGATTGTATGGAAGGAGGCGGTCCCTGATATAACTTGGACCCAAGCCATTTAGGGCTTTAAAGGTGATAACCAACACCTTGTACTGGGCCTGGAAGCTGATTGGCAGCCAGTGGAGGGAACTCAGAACCGGAGTAATGTGGTCCCTCCTAGATGTTTCCGACACTAACCTGGCTGCCATATTTTGTGCCAGCTGTAATTTCTGAGCCAAGCACAAGGGTAGCCCCATGTAGAGCGCATTGCAGAAATCGAGGCATGAGGTTACCAGTGTGTGCACAACTGTCTCGAGATCCCTTACTTCCAGAAAAGGGCGCAGCTGGCGTATCAGCCGAAGCTGATAACAGGCGCTCCTGACCGTCGCATTTACCTGATTTGTGAACACAGTCACTGGAGGAGAGCGTGACCCCATCCAGGACTGGAGGTTGCAACCCAATTCTTGGTTTCGGGGCCTCTACCGTGAGCACCTCCGTCTTGTCCAGATTCAGTTGCAATCTGTTTTTCCTCATCCAACCCATTACCGCTCGCAGACATTCATTGAGAGAAGAGATGCCATTAGAATTCGAGGCCGATGAATGAGACACGGAGAAATAGATTTGGGTGTCATCAGCGTACTGATAACACCCAGCACCATAACTCCATATAATCTCACTCAGCGGCTTCATATAGATGTTAAATAACATCAGGGACAGAATAGCTCCCTGAGGGACCCCACAAGTGAGCACCTTCTTACTGGAGCTACTGTCCCTGAGCAGCACCCTCTGAGACCTGCCTGAGAGGAAGGACCGGAACCACTGCAATGCAGTGCCCCCGATACCTAACCCCCTCTGGCGGCCCAAGAGGATGTCGTGATCTATCGTATCAAAAGCTGCTAAGAGGTCTAAGAGCACCAACAGGGTCAACAGTAGACCTGTTTAAAGCATAACTCACCCAGGATTCAACACCAGGATTGCAAATCATATAGAATAACATAATCTTCAGTGAATCATATCTAAAATATCTTTGTTTGTTTTTTCCAGAAGCCAAAAACCATGAATTAAACTTCTTCTTAGTGACTGTAAGTAGTATTGCTTTTAAATATAGCAGTTAACAACTTTTCTATTGATAAATAACTTCTGGCACCTCCAGTTAAAATAGAAGATTCAATCATTAAATGCAATGAATATGAATATGCATGTTTTCCCAAAGGAATTACATTGCATTGTACTTTGCCTATGCTTGCACCCCATTCACACTGCCAAAATAACCTGGTGTGAAACTGGACTATTTCCACAATGTTCACACTGGCCCCGAATTCACCAAGCACTATTTGCTGGGGGGCACAGAGAGACCCACTTAACCCAGTGTATTCAACACCAGGTCCCTTACTGTGTCTTTTGTAAATATCCAGAGCAATCTGGATCTTTGGTAGTGTGAGTACACTACTGAATCAATCCGGATTGCATGCGATTGTTTCAGGAAATGGAGGCATCTCCGTTTTGAATCAATCTGGTGTGTATGTGAATGTCAACCAGGGTTTAAATGCCATGGAGAGATTCAGGCATGTAAACTATAGTGGGAACATCAATTCAGCATTGTGTCATCGCAGAGATTTGGATCTCCTCAGGACAAAAACATAAGTATGAACTCCCCCACAATGTCTCTTGTGTGCCTGTTCTTTCACAAACAACTTACCATGAAGTGAAGTTGTAATGCAAGGATGTGAATCCCTCCAGATATTGGTGGACTGCAACACGCAGCATCCTCAGCAGCAGAGCAAATAGTAAAAAATGCTAGTAGTTGCAGCCCTGGAACATCTGGAGGACTACATGGTTCCTACCTGTACACTAAGGCTATATTTGATTTAATCTTCCTATGTATGAAGCCCTCAAATCTCTAATGGAAACCAGAAAAATATGGGCATCTCATTTAAAAAAATAATAAAGAAAATTCCTGTATCATGGAGCATTGTGTTGAATGATACCAAATTATACAGGTGGTTTTGAGGCTTTGGACCTGACAGAATAGCCTTGGAGCAGCTCAGGTTTCAAATATGCAAATTGTTTTCACACACCAAGGACACCTAGTGGTAAATCCATTGAGCAAAGATCCATCATGTGCATGACACCCTCTGCATTCAAGATAGCAACAATAGTGGTGGCAATGGGAGAGACAGTAGGTGGCTCCAAGCTGTCTGTTTTTGAATATCTGACTTTGTGTGGTCTTCAGAGCCAAGATGCCATGGAAGGGATGTATTAGAAAATTGCCTGCACTCAACCTTCTATGGCCACCTCTTCCACTTAAAAACTTAAGACTTCTTCACTAAGGACTCAGGCATCTTCACTCCAAGATGTCACATTTGTTCATCTAATGGCTCGGGGTGGGGGACACCCAGAGTTATTGGCAGGTTACAGTAGGACTGAGTTAAAACAGGCCTCCTGATTCCATGGTTGAATTTGCAGGCTGCAACATGGGTGCTTTTCTCTTGATGACACTTCAAGGTGCCCTACTAATTATAGATAAAGAATACTCACAAAATCTCTTGTCTTTGTTTCAACAAATCATTATCAAGGGAACAGCCAAGCAAATGTGAAAATGTTGACAATGTGGAGCTCTTTGGTAAAAATTCTCTACAAAATGTACACTTTCATGTGAACTTTTAATGTGAAAAGTCCTGAAATACAAAAGAAAAAGAAATTTTAAAAATGCAGAAGCTCTTGTAATCTCCTCCTGCAGGGGAAAAAACTTTCCAAATTATTCATTTTTGCATATGAGAATGAAAAAAAAATTATTTTCTTATTTTGGCCCATACTTATATATTCTTCCCATCAAATTCTTCTCATACCTCAGTGTTGAAAGAATAGAGTCCCATGACTCTGTCTGTCTGTCTTCTGCTGCTGTGTATTGTGATACCACTGCAAAATTTATCAAGTGCAAAGCTAGTCCAAGACGTTTTGCTGCCTAAATAGGAGGTGAAGATTATGCTCTTTATCATTTTACATTCAGAAGCCAGCTAGATTGGGAACTGAATTTTATTTCAGCACTGATGCTGAGACATTTTCTTTTCTTAATAGTAGTGCTGGCCCCAGTCAAATGCCACAGAAGAAACACATTTAAACTGTATTTTTTCTTCTTCTTTTCTTTTTAAAGGATGGTGTTTCTAACCCCAGAAACACTCTGTTTTAAACCAAATTGCCTCATGGGCAATAATTTGCAGGCTGAACATTTGTATGCTAGGAAATGTATGAACAAAGATTGTCACTGCCTTCACTAGGAGATGGTTCTTTTGTAATAAGGTGAAGAGCAAGGCTCCAAAACTGGTTGCCTGTGGCAGATGGTTTCAACAGATGACTGAGTGAGGTCTGTGTTTAAATCTGGCAAAACACAGTTTTGTTAAAAACGTAAAATATGACTCAGTAATGCTGAAAATATGTTATATTTAAAATGCCATGTCGACAAAGGAGGTAATTTTGGATGCTAAATTGAACTCTGTGACAAATAATATTATGCATGTAGACCATAATGTACATACTAATAAAAATTCAAGCTTTTTAAAAATCATGTCTGAGGTCAGGAACCAAACCCCACATTGTATATTACAAAACTTTGGATTTCTTCCAGTCATTTTGAGCTCACTTTTGTCCTAATTTAGACAAATAGTTCAGATGTTCCGGGACCAGATTTTTCAACCAGCTGGGTGTGAAAAATGTCTGGGAAGCAAAGCAGAGCAGATCTTGACAAGAAGGATGGGCAGATATACTTGCAGAGACACAAAATGAAAGTCCTGCTCCAGTGAGACTGTCATACATTAACCTCATTCTTTCTTCTCTTTGCTGGAATGACTGTAAAATTATAGGCTCCCATCAATATTTATGATGACACTGTAGCAAAGTATCTAAATTCTGGGATGCAAGATTTTCTGAAATGTGTATCACTAACCAGCATCTTACAAAGACTGCAGAACTGGCCCTCCTGTATCACTTTCAAGGAGTGTCACAAATTCTATATTGTTTATATATTGGTCGCTTCCAGATTTGCCATCACTTGGTTTTGGTAAGATATAAGAAGTCAAAGGCATTCATCGCCGGCATCCATACATTTTTGTGGATTTTGGGGTTGTGAGGCTGTGTTCTAGAATAATGTATTCCTGATGTTTCGCCTGCATCTGTGCCTGGCATCTTCAGAAGAAGCCAGCCACAGATGCAAGTGAAACATCAGGAATACGTTCTTCTAGAACACAGCCTCACAACCCGAAAAACCCACAAAAATCTATAAGGGGGATATCTATGACATTCTGGTGTAATAGACAAGGCAATGAGATCTGACTGAAAAATTAACTAACAAATTTCAAATCACCAAAGGACATAAAGGAAAACACAATTTGACTGTGATTCAGAACTACTTTGCTTAATATGGGGTGGGGAAAGCTTTCCAAATTATTCATTCTTACATGTGAGAATGAAAAAAACAAAACTTTATATTCCTGTTTGGCCCATTCTTTTATATTCTTCCCATCAAATTATTCTCGTACCTCAGTGTCAAAAGAATAGAGTCCCATGAGTCTTTCTGTCTTCTGCTGCTGTGTATTGTGATACCAATGCAAAGTTTATCAAGTGAGGTAGAGATAATGGTCCAAAACACACCGGCAGAAATAATCCAGTTTGAGACCAGTTTAACTGCCCTGGCTCCGTGCTAGGGAATCCTGGGAATTGTAGTTTGTTGTAGCACCAGAGCTCTCTGACAGAAAAGGTTAAATGTCTCACAAAACTACAAGTTCCCAGAATTCCCTAGCATTGAGCCAGGACAGTTAAAGTAATCTCAAACTGGATTATTTCTGCAGTGTGTTTTGGACCAATGTTGGTCTTCCAATGACATTCAACACTTTTTGGCTGACAGTGTATGGAAATACTTTTGACATCTTTTTATTTTGGCATCATAGCTGTGTAATTTAATTGAAAATAATTTTGTGTACCACTGTCAGGGGGAGTTTTTGGATGATGTTATAATATAAAATCAAAAAAAAAATTGAAAAAAGAGACAGACCTGCAAAACATTCGTGGAAGAGTGTGTGTGTGTGTATGCTATGAATGAATCTATCAGCTTCTCTTTGTCCCACATTTGTATTTTTAAAACAATCTCCACTTCTTTCTACTAAATTTATAAAGAAATATGTAAACATTCAAAAGATCTCATCAGAAACAAACCAGGCAATATTCTTGTCTATTTTGCCAGACTCAATAGATACAACTATAAAAGAGATGTCCATGTTATACCTGCCTGCCATACAGCTGTTAAAGATAAAAGGAAGCCTATCAGTTTTTCAGCTTAAATATGATTGAATGTACAAGGAGCCTTAGCTTTTAATGCTAAGCATTCAAAAGTTTCTGCCAGGATGGAAAGAATTGTCCATTTAATTTTTTCCAACACTTTCTAAATCTTAGGTCATTCTATTAAATTTATAAAGGACTTTGGAAAGCAAAATTAACCAAACTGAAATTCTCAGTCCCTGTACTATCTACCAAAGGTAAGAGACCATAAATAAATAAAAGCCTATTGGTCTGATATTAAATTGTGGGCAGGCTGGTATGGAAAGGGGTATTTTTTGATGTTGTTAACTGCTCTCCAGTCAACATCAGCTTATGGTGACTGAATAAGACAATTCCAAGACACCCTATTCCGAACAGCTCTTCTCAGCCAGGAGCATCATTAGGGATATGTGGAATGCACTGGGTTACATCCTTATTTGAGTGACACCACCGCTCTTCAAATGTCAAAGGTTTGGGGTGAGGTGTGGTTCAGTGGGTGGAGAAAGGAGACACTCACAGTTATCATCAGTGAGTGAGGCAAATGTCTCCTTCTCTTCCCACCAAGCCTTGGAGGCTATTGATCCTCCCCTTCCTACATTACTCTTTTTCACCTGCAAGTAGCCCTTCTGGACCTGGAAGAGGCTTCCTGGCTGGTGAGAAAGGTAGGCAGACACAGGAGAGGCAGAGAGGAGAAGATGGTGGTAGTGGTGGCAGAAACATAGAATTGGTCCCACTGCTGCTGCTGGTGATGGTGGTAGCCCATCTCTTCAAGAGATATGGTGTCCTGAAGAGATGAACAGTAGCAGCAGCACCAGTAGAAACATGGACTTCACCCACCACTGATAGCTTATCTCTTCAGGAGGCCCCAGAACTCTGAACAGAAGGCAATTTCATTTTCTTGATTATTAATTTGTTAGGGGAGTGTGTGTGTGTGGCAAATAAATTCATTACAAACCTTAAAACAGAAATAAAGGACTTTTATCTATTTATTTTATGAAATAAATACATACATAAAGTTCATCATCTCTGTTTTAGGGTTTGCAATGAACTTATTTCCCAAGAGAAACTGTAACATTGTGGAGTTTCTAGTGCTTATTTTAGGGTCCACACTTAGGTGAGTCCTGTTTTTTGTGGAAAACAAAAACAAGACAGGAAAAACAAAAAACAGTGATTCTCAGTCTTTGACTTTTGGATTTCTCTCAAACATTCCCCATGTTGTCTTCAGAGATCATGTATCCAAAAATATCTTGAGATGGTAATTGACATTTTACTCCGAAAATCTGGTTTTGGAAGAGTAATTTTGGGGAGTACAATGTCTAGAATCCCCCACCAGCATGGCCACTGGTCATACTGGCTGAGGGATTCTAGACTTTGCCATACAAAATATCATTTTTCCAAAATCTGTCCGGAAGCCATCCTGCACTTTCCTGTGGCTGGTCATTATAATAGACTAAAATCAACACTGACTAGGGAAGCCATCTTTCAAGGAACTTGATCTATTGCTGATTTCCTCATTGAGAAAATGCTCATAAACTTTAGAAGGAGGCCCAGGTTTCTGACAATCTCTGGACTGCATCAAAAAGTCTCCCTTTTCAGCTGTTACAAGAGTACCTCTCAAAGAAGCATGATTTGTTTTTCCACTGCAGAGGCTTGCGTTGGCTTAGATAACACTGCCACTCTCTGGGTAGACCAGCAAAATCTTAACAGAGAGGATACAGCTGTTGCTCCAGCCATCTGGATATGTATTTATGTTTGAACACTGATTTTGCAGGAGATGACTGTCCTGTCTTTTTGACATAATCCACATTCTGCAATAGTTCCCAGGGTTCATGTAAGTTGTTTAAACCATAGCAAACTCCTGTTCCCTGACTCTGAAGAGATGGGAAATATGTTGTTTGGCAGCTTGCAGATTTATTTGAAATGCTTATAAGAATGTGACATGCCTTTTATCACAGGATCCTCTTCTGGTGGGAAGCTTGTTCCTGTTTAAGCACAGCAAAAGAATGACAGAATATCCCAATATTTGCATTGCATTCTCCTTTTGATCTTCGGTTTCAGCATCCCACTCACACCCCCCAGAGTTTCAGGTTCAGAAACCTAATGCAAATAGTGTGCTTCCGGACTTCTAAGGTAAATGAAATCTTGCATTATTCCCCTAGTATTGTGACTGCAGTAAAAGCAGCAAAATGTCTTGCATCAGTTTTCATGTGGCACCAAGGAGGTGAAAGATAGTGAGAAATGAAATTTCCAGGTCACCACAGAGGCAAACCAATAGGCTACCATGCCATCCAACTGTCCCAATTTGGCAGTAATAGTCCCAGTTAATCCTCTGTCATTCCACTTTTTCCAGGGTGACCAGATGCCATAACCACAAAGGAGGATCACAAAATGTAGAATATTCAGAAAAAATGTAGGACATTACAAAATGAAGCTAAAATACTAATATAAATGTAAACTCATGCTTCTTAGTCATGCTTAAAATGGAGAACATTTTAAAAATCCTCCGGGACAGAAGGTCCTGGGAAAAAAGGGTGTCTGGTCACCCTGCACTTTTTCAGATACTTTTAAAATTTCTCCGTCTTTTTCTCCTCCTCCCACTTTCCTACTTTGTCTTCAGCTTCAGTGGCTGCAAAGTGGGTTCAAAGGGCAAAAGTAGCTTTCACTTAATCAGCAGGAGGAAGAGGAGAGAAGTAAGCACAATCTTGCCCTTCCCAGAAGACTCAGGCAAGAGCAAGCTGCTGCAACCTCTCCCAAGTTGTATTTCCTTCTTCATTACTAACCTTGACCACATCTGATGTCACTTGGCCACATCTGATGTCACTTGGACACGTGTCCCAGTTTTCTCTGTGAAATGTTGGAACTGTGAATTAATGTGTTAGAGGAACCAGTATTTGTGCCTTTAGCAGACATTTTAACTTTAGCAGGCATTTGCTAACCAAAGTGGATAATCTCCCAATTTTTGCAAAACAAGGTGCTGTATAGGACACAAACACTTCAAAATGTTTTCCTCCTAGCTCCTCCAACTCAAGTGGTACAATTAAGGGAGAATAAAATGGATAACAGTGCTCAGTTTGGGCTCAGTTTAGACAGAACTTAGCTGAACTCTTTGCCTTCACTGGAGCCTGGAGGTATTTAAACAGCAATCGGACAGATATCTGTTGGGGATGCTGCAGTTGCCTCCTGTATTGTATATCCTGCTTTGAGCAGGGAGCTGGACTCAGTGATGTCCAGATTCCCTTCCAGCTCTATGATTCTCCCCATTCAGTTGCAGAAAGTGCTGGCCACAGAGTCTGAGAGCCCACTTAATGTACATATGTGGAGCTATGAAAGGCTCCCAGTCAGGTATACACACAATGGAAACTTACCTGGCACATCTCCAGAGCCAATAAAGGCCTGTTTGGATCAGGGGAATGGAGCAGCAATTATTACATAGACAACTGGGGAGAAAGCTGCATAAGGAAATGCTAGATACTTCTTTATGCAAAGACAGGAGGAAAAAAATGTTACTGTTATATTCTGATGATGATGATGATGATGATGATGATGATGATGATGATAAATTATTTTATTATTTCTTACTTGTCTTTCCCTATGGATCGAGGCAGAGAACAGCAACAGATTGAAATATAACACGTAACATCAGTTAAAAAACGTAAGCCAGTTAAAACACATAACCTCAGTTTAAAAGAACATATAAGACCAAAACAATCAGTCCATAGTTTACAATTAAGTCATCAAAAGGGCTCCAGCCAGAACCCACATAGTTCAAGCAAGCCAGGAAGAATGGCTGGGCTTCTCTTTTGACATGCTGAGTTTCCATCTGTAGGAAATACTTCAGGGAAAGTTGTACTATTTGTTTGTTATGTGCCTTCAAGTCATTTCTAACTTATGGCAGCCCTAAGGTGATGCTGTCATGGGGTTTTATCGGCAAGATTTCTTCAGAGGGGGTTTGCCATTGCCTTCCCCTGAGGCTGAGAAAATGTGACTTACCCAAGGACCTCCAGTGGCTTAGCTGAGAATCAAGCCCTGGTCTCCAGAGTCATAGTCCAACATTCAAACCACTACACCAAGTATATGAACCTATATATCCACTTGCAGAGTGAACTGTTACAGTGCTGGAAAAGCTGTTCCATGTGGTTCTATTGACTGCATAAACTTGTCCATGGTTGGGAACAATTAAGGACAATGTATGGTGTTGGTTATTTGCAGTCTTTCCTTCAACCATCTCTTCATGGTTTAAACATTGTTGTCATTGTTGTTGTTGCCATGGCTGAGCAGTGTTCTAGTCTCACACTCAAAGCACTACACCACACTGGCTGATATACCAGCTTTGGGAGGCATTTGCCTCACCAGCTCTTGTTAAATAACAACTGCCAATATTCTTCACCATTAGCTAAAATGGCAGAAATAATCTGGCTTGACACCACTTTAACTGAATGGCTCCATGTTAGAGAATTCTGGGAATTGTAGTTTGTGGAGCCCTGCTCTGGTGCCACACCAAACTATGATTCCCAGAATTCCCTAGCATGGAGCCATGGCAGTTAAAGTGGTGTCAAAGCAGATTATTTCTGCTGTGTGGATGCAGCCAGTGTTGCAGTTCATCAACATTTAGTGTCACATAATTCCCAACCCTGTGTTACATAGGGTTGCTACCTCTAATAATGGCAACCACTGGATTCTGCCAGATGCTGGACAGCCATTTTAAGTATTATCTGCCTTATGTAGGTAGCAGGTAAGAGAGTAGATGGACAAGGGAAAAAAGGGCACAGTGACAAAAAAGGAGATGGAGATGCATGAGCAAGACAGTGGAGGGTTAAGAAGGTGGCAGTGCAGTACAGATGTATATGCAATGAGGACAGCAAGGACAGTAATCCAGGAGGCACTAGCAGGTTCCCCTCTGGGGGAGGAAGAGCACCATATTTCATAATTCCTTGCACTCTGCTTCTTGAACAGAGCACCCCATGCTGACTGGTGATAGGGCAAGATGTAAAAATAATGCAGTGTAACACCACTTTAGGTGCTGCAGCGCCATCCTATGGAATCCTAGGATTTGTAGTTTTACAAGATCTTTAGCCTTCTCTGCCAAAGGAGTGCTGGTACCTCACAAAACTCCAAATCCCAGGATTCTGTAGGATACAGCCATGTCAGTTAAAGTAGTGTCAGAATACATTATTTCTACAGTGTAGATGCATCCTTGATTTCCTACCCATAAAGGAAAATCTCTGGAGAGTCATCTACCAACCTAAGATGATTGCCTTATATTGCCAAATTATATGGTTGGCTCTGGGAGCAGACTCTCCTCTTACTCATACAGACATGCCCTACATGCATGCACTGACACATAAATATAGGGAGATACCTATTCAGAAAGTCCTCAGTTCATAAGTCATTTTGCTAATTAATCACTTTAAATATATTTTATTTAATGGGCTGGATGAGGAAAAACAGATTGAGACTGAATCCAGACAAAACGGAGGTACTAACAGTTATGGGCCCAAAACCAGGTCTGGGAATACAACTTCCAGTCCTGGATGGAGTCACACTCTCCTCCAAGGACTGTGTTGGCAGTCTGGGGGTGCTCCTAGACCCGTCACTTCACATGACAAATCAGGTGAATGCGACGGTCATGAGTGCTTGCTATCAGCTTCGGCTGATATGCCAGCTGTGCCCTTTCCTGGAAAGTAGGGATCTTGAGACTGGTACATGCACTGGTAACCTCTCATCTGGATTTCTGCAATGCACTCTACATAGGGCTACCCTTGTGCTTAACTTGGAAACTGCAATTAGTTCAAAACATGGCAGCCAGATTGGTTTCTGGTATTTCCAGAAGGGAACATGTAACACCTGTGTTAAAAACTCTCCATTGGCTGCCCGTTAGTTTCTGGGCACAGTACAAGGTGTTGGTTTTGACCTTTAAAGCCCTACATGGCCTGGATCCAATTTATCTCCAGGATCGCCTCCTTCCATATGATCCCCACCCACCCCCGTGCACTCAGGTCCTCTGGGAGAAATCTGCTATAGCCATTGAGAACTAGGTTGATGATAACCTCCCAGAGGGCCTTCTCCACTACTGGTCCCAGATTATGGAACGGCTTGCCGGACAAGATCCGTCTTATTACTATTCTAGACAGCTTTAAAAAAAGCTGTCAAGACAGATCTCTTCTGGCAGGCCTTTCAAGAATAATTTTCCTGGCCTAAAGTCTTAAATAATTCCCCCCTTTCTTAGGCTGCCACTAAATACCCAATCTGCCATGCAATTGTGTTGGATATATTTCCTCTTTTGTTACTGTTTTACTGTTTTTAAAATTGATTAGTTTAATACTTTTTTAAGGGATGGGTGGGTTAGGGTGTTGATATTGATGTTTTATTGTTGCGATGTTTTATGATTGTAAGCTGCCCCGATTGTGTTGCAGAGGGGTGGGGTAGAAATTTATTATTATTATTATTATTATTATTATTATTATTATTATTATTATTTTGATTCCTCAAATTATCATTTAAGAAGACACAATTTTTCTTCCACAGCACCAGAAGGGATGGGCAGAGGATCAGAGTCTCTTTATGACTGTGACTGAAGAGCACAAGCTGGTCACACTGGGATAATCATGCTGACGTTACTGTGAAACTTATGGGAATACTCCATACTGATATTGTAGGTTGTGGTTGGCAACCTCCAGTTGACAGGATGTGGCAGATATGGGAAAGGAGGCACCATGCTGAGTCCCTGAGATTTCACAGTGTCACTCTACACATAAGTCATAGCTGTCCTGGGCTCCAGAGGCATAGCAGTTTTGCTGTGGTGACAGAAAAGTTGGCATTGAACTCAAAATAGAGCTCCAAAAAGCCCCCAAAGACAGAAAGGAAGCAGTCTCCTTCTTTCTGCTCAGAGTCTATATTTTCTCTTTTTAAAGTTTAGTTCAAATATAGTGTGTCTTGAGTTGAGCTGTCTTGGTGATCCCAAATAGGTCTGTCTGATTATTTTACATAATTGGTTTTTGAACTGATAGTCCTTAATGGTTGGCAATCTCTCTAGTTTTTGGAATGTTATGCTGTTCAACTAATGCAGAGGGGAAACCTTTCTTTAGATTCAGGCAGAGGTAGGAGGTCAAAAGTATAAATTTATAGGACCTAAGCAGAGCAGTGGAAAATAGGGAGTCTTGGAAATATCTCATCCACAGGGTTGCCATGAGTCAGGATTGACTCAAGGACAGTTAACAAAAAACAAAAACAAAAAAAAAAAAAAAACATGAGAGAACTGGCAGTGGGTTGAAACAGAGACTAGTGTGGCCCTGTGTCCTTCTTACCAAAAGAGAGTCTTTTACTTGAATTGCTGTCACAAGACAGTGCTTTGTTTGAAGGTGTCCTCTGTTTGAAGGTTGCTCAGTGTTAACCAAATTTACAGGTGAAAAGAATGGATTGGAATAGGTGCCTTGAAATTGCCCATCTACAGTTAGCACCTGAAAGCAGAAAGAGCGGGTGTGCAGGTTCACCTTGTATTTGATGTTGTGTGCTTTCAAGTCATTTCTGAACATGCATGCCTTCCAACATTTCACATTCAAAGCAGGATTCCAAGCAACATCAGAGTGTGGTCAAGCTGGGGAAAGTTATTAATGAGGAAGAACAGACACACTAGGAAAGGTTGCAGCAGTTTGCTTTTGCCTGATTCTACTGGGAAGGGCAAGATTCCCCCATCTCCCCTACTTCCCCTCATTTCCTCAACCCACTGAGTTAACTGAGTACAAACTATTTGCATTTTGTACTTTGATCTCAGTTTGCAGCAATGGGAATACGTTGAGGACAAAGTGGGGGGGAGGGAGTGGGAGAAAGAAAAAGCCACTGAAAAAAATGGGTGGACAGAAGATTAATGGAAACTGTCCCTGACAATGTGAAGTCGTAGGCTTTCATGGCTGGCATCCATAATTTTTTGTGGGTTTTTTGGGCTGTGTGGCCATGTTCTAGAAGAGTTTCTTTCTGATGTTTCACCAGCATCTGTGGCTGGCATCTGTGACTGGCTTTTCTCTGAAGATTGCCATCTTGACCACAATCTGTTGTTGCTTAGTCACCCATGCCCTGGTGTCCATCAGTGACATATTCAAGTCTTTTCGTCCAAGTCTCAAGTCAAGTCTCAGGTCGAGTCTTAAGCTACTTTCAAGTTAAGCCTCAAGTAGGGGAGCCAACTTTAACAGACAAGAAGAAGCCAGTGTGCATTTCTCAGAGGGAACAACAAGTGCATTAGACAATGGATCTGAGGTAAGGGTTGAGGTCTGCCTGTCAGCCTGTCACTGCTGTACATCAGAGGAGCCTTTTAAGCTTTAGATTTAGAAGGATCCTTCCACCTCAAGCCCATTATCTAATGCATTTGCTGTTCCTCTCTGAGAAACACGCCCCACATTTTGGGAGCAGATCTTGCCTGCTGCTCCAAGTGAGTGGCACCAGCAACTCGGTCACTAAAAATATACAAGTCTCAAGTCAAGTCAAGTCAGTGTGTCCTTTTTGCCAAGTCAAGTCATTGAAGTGACTTGAATTTGACTTATGTTTGAGTCAATTGACTCCAGTCTACATCACTGGTTTCCATCTGTGAAATGTTGGAGGGTAGGCAACAGGGCTGCCAATCAGGAACTGTAAAAGACCAGACAAATAAGCTTATCGCACTGCACGTAAGGAACGGGAATGGGAATGGAACGGAAGGGAAGGGAAAGGAACAGAATGGAACGGAACGGGGCAAAAATGTATTTTACCGCACTGGAGAACACCACTCATGCAGTAAAATGCGTTTTTGCTCCGTTCCGTTCCCTTCTGTTCCATTTCGTTCCCATTCTTGTAAGTGCCATGCGATAAGCTTAAAAGTCTAGATTCTTAACCCATCTGATCCTGATCTGGCTCTGCTCCTGAATGCTAAGATTCCAACCTGATTCTTCACTTGATCTGTCACTTCCTGTCCTGATGCCTCCACCCTGGACCAGAACTAAACATACAGTGTCTTTGAACTTAAATCTTGCAGCCATAATGTCAGGTTGTTTGTTCTGAGGTGTAAATCTTGCTTCTGGATATGCTGACCACCCACTTCATTGCAAGCGCCTTCTGCTATTTCCGTTTCACCCTCAGTGTGTGTATTGGGCAGTAAACACAGCTGTGGATATTTGACAAGTCCTTATTTCCAGTGTGTATAGACTTTCACCAACCAAGTGGAATAATATCAGTGACTGAGATTACATGGAAGCTCAGTAGACAAATTAACTTATAAAAGCAACAAAAATTCAGTTTCTTCAAGAGCAACCGTTCATTGATGTGGTTTGCTGGAATCTCAGTTCTCTCACATAGCAAGGCTTGTTCAATTGTCAACAGATGTTACAGCAGGCACAAATATACTGAGAAGGCATGATAGAATAGAATATTATTATCTAAGGGTGCTTATCTTGCTTTCATTTTTGTATTACCCTCACCCCAGTTGTCGATCAGTTCTAGGATGATAGCTACTGTAAGACCTGCAGGGTATGGGATACTGGTCTTGAATTTTCCAGATGATGATACTGGACAAGAGAGAAAAATAATCTGAACCGGGACTCTTACACACTACAGAGTTTATCACACAAGCTCCTTCCTCACTGTGATTGTACTAGTAAGGGGAACCAGGTACATACTGGTTTTGAGGCATTCCCTCTCACTTGTCTTTGCAGTAGTGCAAATGGGGTCTCAAGCTCTTTTCTGCACTCTTCCATGCTCTTCCCTAACCTTGCCTTCCTCCACTATGTCCTACCCAGCATGCCTTTCAGGTAATTTGTTTGTTTATTTTAATTTTAATGAAATTCTGGAGTTGTGCTAACACAATTTTTTAAAATAAAATCACATAACATTTTATAAGGTGGAGAAGCCTACAAGGGAGAGTGGGGAGAGGAGGAGACACTGACACCATGTGACTATCCAATATCCGAACTGCCACCAGAGAACTTATCACACCTGAGGACTAATAGGACAGCCACATATTTGGAGGCTTAATTATGGGGTTTCCCGTTAATGGCAAGAAACGATCTAACCACACTTAGACATCAAAGCAGTGATGAGATGGAGATGGCACTGTGTGGTAACTATTGCCAAGCACATTATTTTCAAACTTTAAAAGCTGTTTAAACATTGTGTGTGGTCAAGTCCTACACTATCATTTCTGTTTAACTACCATAATTGCAGCCAATGAAATCGTGAAGTTATAGTATAGTAAAGCAGTAGAACTTTCTGGCTGAGAATTCTAAATATCCCTCCCTAAATGGCAAATCTCACCATTCCATAGGATGGAACCATGGCGGTTAAAGGGGAATTATAGCATTAGAGTTTGCTATCCTCTGAAGCTGAGAGAGTATACCTTGCCCAGGGTCATCTAATGTGGTTCCATGGCTGAGCAAAGATTCTGACCCCTAGTTTCCCAAAGTCCTAGCCCACTACTTAAATCACCACACCATGCTGGCTCATTTAATAGATTACTGATTGGTAAATCAATATCTTTAAAATCAGTTGATTCAATGAGTCTATTCTAGTCAGAATTAGCAACTGAAAATAAAACTAAATGCCTGAAAAGAGCCAAGGTTATCTTGTAAGCTATTTTGTGTATGTATTACTGCATGTATTACGGACTGACAGTCTCTAAGATGGATTTGCCAGAAAGTTATTCATTATCAAGATCTCTTGCAAGATTGCCAGGCAAAAATGTATAATGCTTTCTGTTACAGATTAGTAACAGACTGGAAAATATGTGGGCAAAGGGCTTGCATTTAAATAGAAGATTTACAAGATCCTGCAATGCAAAACAAATCTGGTTCTATCCCTTAAGTGTGACTTGCTTTTTCCTGAAAAATTAAGTTTTTCTATGATTATTTCTAAGAGACACGAATGGGTAGTGCTACACCTAACCCACAGGCCAGTGTATATAAGACACTGATCTGTAGTATTACTGGTCTGGAACATTTCACTAATGTGAGACTCCATAAAATGAAAAAGAATGAACATTTAAGGCTAAAGCATCCAATCAGACCTCCAAACATCTTTTTAATATTTCAATTGTGTAGATGTGGGGAGGATTCAATTTGGATCATGACCCTGGGGGTAGTTAGTTGTCGTTGTTGTTGTTATCGTTGTTGTTTTAAAGGCACCTTTTCCCTACACCAGAAGTGAACAACTTTGGCAGGTGCAGGGATCAATTTGATCCCCTCCCTCAAATCTTGATCTGATCTACTCCCTGCACGTTGTATTGCCTTATTCAAATCCAGCCATTTGATATGCATAGTATGCAAAATATTCTTGTCCTGCTTGTTATTTTAATTTTAACTCTAGTAATGCAAATTCAAGAGATGTGGTGGCTCAGCAGTTAAGACACTGACTGTTGATTGAAAAATTGGCAGGTTGGCAGTTCGAAGCCTGGGTGCTGCATGATGGGGTGAGCTCCTGTCACTAGTCCCAGCTTCTGCCAGCCTAGCAGGTCAAAAGCATGCAAATGCAAGGAGATAAATTTGCTGTTTACCTTTGTGGAAAGTTAAACAGCATTCTGTGCAATCATGCTGGCCACATGACCCACAGCGTAGTCTTTGACAATGCTGGCTTTTTGGCTTAGTAATGGAGATGAGCACTGCACCTATAGTCAGACATGACTTGACAACCTTGTCAAAGGGGAATACCTTTATCTTTAATGCAAATTCAGCACACTAATGGTTGCATTTTTTCCCTGCCACTCTGTTTCTGCTATGGTACCATTTCTTATATTAACCAGTGACCTGAGCAAACCAGTGTAGAGAATCTGCCAGATTATGTTGTCATTGCTGTGCAGCAGCATCTTTGAGAATCCCCCTGGCATTTGTGCCCAGTCCCAGTACCATATCAGGTTGCAAGACACTCCTCCTTCATCCATAGACTTCTGGTTGTGGAAATTAGCTTTTGCAAGAGGCTTGGATAACCTTTAGACCATGTGCACAATATTCATATTGTTTCCAACTTATGGCGACTCTATCAAAGGCTTTCTTGGCAAGATTTGTTCAGAGGAGGTTTGCCATTGCCTTGCCCTGAGGCTAAGAGCATGTGACTTGTCCAAGGTCACCAATGGGTTTCATGGCCAAACCGGGAATTGAACCTTGGTCTCCAGAATCATAATCCAACACTGAAACCACTAATGCTGTGCTGGCACTCATATCCATATTTCTAATGAAGAGAGAGAGCAGCCTCAGGAGATCATGGTTAGGTAGTAATGACACTAGAGAAAGAAACTAAAGGCTTTACTATAAGAACTCCATTGGAACATAGGAAAGTTACCCAAGGGGGCTAATTTAGCTTAATCTAGCTTCATTCTGGGGAAGAGATGCGAGAGAGAACAAATAGGGAGAGAAGAGATAGGGAAACATCCCTTAGAGTATTAGTTTATATCATGGGATTGGGAGATAAGAATGGAGGATCCTTTGGGTCATTCAAAATATTTATCCCTGTTATTAATACTCTCTGAACCATTCATAACTCTCTCAGCCCCAGAAAAGCCATGGCAAAACCCCTGTGGAGATTTTGCCAAGAAAACCCCAAGAACAAGTAATAACAACAATAATCAATATCATCATGGTGGGCGGGGGGGGGGGGGCGGGGGGGCAGCGGGGGGCGGCAGCGGCAGGACCGTCCAAAGGCCTTGGGGGGCTGCATCCGGCCCCCAGGCCTTAGGTTGCCTACCCCTGCCTAAACATGTGCACCAGTTTATACCAGTACTGAGTGATGAAGACTCCAGGTTTGGGGTGAATTCAGAAGGTTTGATTTACAAAAATGCAGAGTGCAATCACATGCACGAGATAACAATTCACACGGACACAGCATGCAGAACTAACCAAAAGGGAAATATGGAACAGAGATAGTGAAATTTTCAGGGGTATGCAGTGGAGTTATAATTATGTGCTGATGAGAAGACTGCAGAAAGTGGGAGTGGCTCAGACTAGAAGGTCTGAGGGTGACACAAAACATACACAGAGTGCATGTGGCAGCTGTGTGCACAGAGATAAGTTTAGAAACATTATTTATACCTTAAAACTAGACCCAAGTGATGGGCTATCTGGCCAGGTAGGAAAAGCTGACTGTCTTGTTGACAATGGGATTGCTGACTGGTTGATGGCTTTAATTTTAATGTAACAAAAGCAATGATTGGATCACAATATTCCTGAGATGGATGGATGGGGAAGTTTAGCTGGGGACACAACAGTGGGTAGGCAGAAAGATTGGTTTACTGCTTTGGGTGCAAAGAGACCCTTTGTCTCAAGTTTCAAGAGGAAATGCAAATTACTTGGGGGAAGGAAGGAACACTTTAGAAGTGATGGTTTTGTTTACCTGGATGTCCACATGCCTTAAGGACACATTCCTTTTTCCTGAGAACCTGACCTAGTGTTCTTGAAAGGTAATTGAGCTCTCAAAAACATGCTATCTTCAAATATGAGATATGAAAATACAGTGTAGGGTGTGCAGGGGTACTTAGCATTCTCATTCTGCACTTTCAATTTTAACCTGAATTAAACTCTTTAGTATGTTTGTCACAGACAAGAGGGAGGAAAATACTTTGCTCGGAGCATAGATTATATTTATTACTTTCATTTGGACTATTTTCCAATTCTCTTTCACTGCCTCTCCCAAGATAGATGCTTTCATTTATGTCTTCACTCCACAGACCTTTAGTGATGGGAGAGAAATATTAAAACAAATAAATTATTAAATGTACATAAAAGATCTCTCCCAGATATTAAAAAGGTGGTGACTTTAATTTCAGGTGATGATTTCAGATTTGCTCCTGGCAAGCAATGAAACAGTGAGACTGGTGGAAAAGTGGGCTGGCAAAGACATGGCTAACTGGAAAAATCCAGTTTAACAAAGTGAACAAGAGGATGGTTTTAAGAGGTGGTTTCTGAAAACAACATGCCAAATAGACACTTATGTTCATGATACCAGGATGTGGCTGCTGATGGAAAGCATTCCTCTTGTGACACATTACAGATCTTGCACTACATGCTAAGTCAAGGCACGTGACTGGCATCAGCATGGGTTGAGTTTTGACTACCATTCCTGATTCTACAGCTGCCACTACCCATATACATGAAGCTGTAGTGGCACCCTGAAAACTAATCAGCACAGGAATCCACATATATTAGCTATAGCCACATGATCACCCTGCAGGAGATTTTAGAGTGGGAACACAATGACTTAGGGGGGAAGCAGACGGCACAAAGCGCCGTTTTCGGGACAAGGAAGGGGAGGGGCAGCCACACACTGGGCACCCCAACCCCTTCCCCAAAACGTCCTTGGAGCAGCCGACCCTCCGCATGGCCGGTGCTCCGAGGATGACCTCCCGCTGCAGTGTCCATACACGCTGCAGCGTAAGAGTCACCGAAGGTGCGCCGGCAGCCTTTTGCGGCGCACCTTCGGTGACTTGTGGAAGGAGCGCTATTTTAGCGCTCCTTCCAGGGGTGGCAAAGCTGCGCCACGGGGCCAAGGTGTGCGGATACCTCGGCCCCGCGGCGCAGCTTCCTGGGGCGGCCCCGTGCCGCCCGTCTTCTTCCCCCCTTATCGTTCTTGATCTAGACTTAAATATAGTTTGAAAAGATCCATTGAAATATAGTATGATCATTTATAGGGGTTCCCTATCCCTGTGAACCCTTTTCTGGAAACAAGACAAGTATACATAGAGTTTGTAGATTGATGCGCCATAGGCTTCTGTAATGGTATTATATTTTCTCCAGGTCTTGTTGGTAACAGGACTCAAGCTGTCGGTGCACTACCAAGAGAGGGTCATCTTATGCCAAATTTGTGAACAGTGTTAGATCAATAAACTATGATTTTCCCAATTTTTTTTAAACTTTTGATTTTAGAATCCAAAATCACTTTAACGTATCTGATCTGTGGAAAAAACAGGAGCCTCCCTCTACAACTTGGACTATATGGTACCAGTGTTCCTTGAGCAGTTTCCTGGGATTGCTGAGAGATGTTTCTTGTTGTTGTTACTGTGTTGATTTTAATCTCTTATTTGTTTAATTTTTATGGTTTTAAATTATTATTAAGAGCCAGTCTGGTATACTGGTTTGAGTGTGGGGTACTGGTTTGAGTGACTAGAACTCAGGCAGACCAGAGTTTGATTCTCTGCATGGACATGAAAGCCCAGTGGGTAACTTTGGGCAAGTCACACACTCTCAACCTCAGAGGAAAGCAATGGCAAAATTTCTCTAAACATATCTTGGAAAGAAAACCTTATGAGAGGAGCATCTTAAAGTCACCATAATTAGAAACATCTTGAGATCACACATCAACAACAAAAACAACAACAGCCACATTAGTCTGTCCTCCTAACTATAATCTGTATTTTAATGTGTATAATTTGGGGTGTTTTTCAAGTGTGGAACTAGGATTTGAAGTGATCAAGGGTTCCATTCCCTGCTGAGCCATGGAAATCCACTGAGTGACCTTAGGCATGTCACACTGTCTCAGGATTAAAGGAGGGCAATGGGAAACCTCCTCTGAAGAAATCTTGCCAAGAAAACCTCATGATAGGGTCACTATAAGTCAGAGTCTATCACTTCTCAGCTTTTTGGTGAAGATCAATTGTAGTATCATAAGTCAGAGTCAGCTTGAGGACATATAACAATAATGACAACAAATTATTTTATTGGAATCTTTTAAATGATGTTGTCAGCTGGTGTGCATCCAAACTTTTAGAGAAGGGCAGAAGATAAAGTCAATAAATAAATATGCCATACAGTTCAGCACCTTGGATCGTGCCATCAGGGTAAGTGATACTTATTCAAACATGTCTCACATCTATCATCAATCTGTGTACTATTGAACCTAAGCTAAGGGATTCTGGGAACTGTAAACATAAAACAAAACTTGTCCAAGCTCTTACCTAAGCTATATGAGCAATAGCTGAATAGCAAAAACACAGGCTTTCCATATAGTCTCAGTCCTTGGCTTTGCTAGTTGTTATGGTTGGTTTGTTAAAATCAAATAGCAGCAAATGATGGGATAGACATCATCCTGGAGAAACATTTCTGAGTACACAATATTAGCCTAGAGAGAAAATATTCTGACTTACCACAAGACAGTTTCTCTGCTGTCTAACCACAGTAAGAATGAACACTCCTGTGTCCTATCATATTATAGTCTACTTCTTCTTTAATACAGTTATTATCTCCATTGGATACTGAGATAAGTTTGATTTCAGGAAATTCACACGTGGAAAATATCACATTCGCTCCTCTCCCCAACATGTCCCTGTACCTCTGAAGCTCCTTTCTTGAACAATATGGGATGAAGCAAAAACAGGATGAATGGGGAGGAGTGGGCTTCCTTAAATGATCTGATGATCTGAGTTTGTATGCTTCTTCCGCCTTCTTCCTCTTGCATTGTATAAGAGAGGCTTCTAATTATTATGACAGGTTCTTCAAGGTGTGGAAGGTACTTTCTACAAGAAGGGGAAGGGATGAGAAACTTTCATTCTGTGAACTTCCTTAAGTTATCAATCAGTATCTACGCTGAATGACTGAAATCCTATTTGAGAAACACAGAGTATAAAGCTGCAAAAGCATATTTACATTGTCAGTTCAAAGGATAAAGCTGGCTCCTTTCCCCCTGCTAAAAAATGAGATCTGGATAATTGCACACATCTGTACCCAATCAATTGTCCTTTGAATTGGGAAAGAGCTACAGCCATTTATTTTACAGCTTCTGGGAGAAAGATGATGTGTAAAAAGGTACTGAATATCTCCTGCTATGTTGTTCAAGAAACTATCTATGATGGAGTAACCCATTTACACCAGTGAAGTCACTAAAATGATCCCTCTCCCAAAAAAAGAGGGTTTGTATGGGAGTCAATTAATTTTATGATCCCAGCCTTTATTTACAGGTTGAAATAAATAGCCACACAGTTTGCTCCCTTTCTTTTGGGTAAATTGGTCTATGTAGGGAAAAGCAATTGATGAAATTTGCTTGCTGAGATTTCTTGGCCTTCTCTCCTCCCCCACACCTCAATTTATTGTATTTTTCATTTTACTGTTTTGCTGTTTAAGCAATCAAAGTTTCTCTCAAGACCACAGAAATGTGGGAAATAGTGGTCACAGACATCCCGACATGTACAAGAGTGGAAACACCTATCAGAGAAAAAGCAAGCAAGACAAACACCCAAGAAAAAACTGCTAGAAAAAGCAATGTGAATATTACAGTCATGTAAAAGAAGCCATGGAACAGAGGCAGTGACCCCAAGGGAATCTGTGCCAGAAAGAGGCCAATTACTTATGTATAGAATACCGATGATCTTAGGCAGAGCTTAGAACTCATGTGGCATTAGAGAACCTACCATATAAATCAAGGATGGGTTTGCCTCCAGGGTGGGACCAGTTAGTGGTGTCAAACCTCAGTGCCCATGAGAGAGTCTATAAAAACACCAAGTCCCCAAAACCTTTGGAAGATCACAAAAGTTTCAAAAGAGATCCTGAGTTTGTTCAACATCAAAGAAGACCTCTGCGAATACATTTTCCAACAGATCTCAAGCATTACCAAAGCTTCCATCAGAAGTCAGACCTTGTTCTGCACCAGAACATCCACAAAAGGATAAAATTACCTGAAGAGCAGAAATCCTTATTTCAAAGTTTATGAATTCTGCAGGCTGAGAAAATCCATGTTATGAAAAAGATGTTTCAATGTGGTGAATATTCTGTAAGATGAAATCTGATGTGATGCAGCATATGGAAACTCGCACAAAAAATAACTTACCATGTATAACGTTTTTGATGTTATTGCATGTGTAAGGTATCACTCATATAATTAGGACTGACTATTTATCTAATAACACACACACACACACATCTCTCCATAGCTGCATTAAATTAAAAATGAACATGGTTTAAAAGCACTGACACATCTTTCAAGTCACATCTACTTTGGACACAATCATCTGAAAAAGAACTTCTATTGCATCATACTGACCACTAAACAACTAACCAAATAATGAACTAATGCCAAATGATGAACTAAAGTGTTCAAATAAACAGAATGTTATACTATACCATTACAAATATACAGAATATTAAAGGATGCTTCATTCTGGATGCCACTCTGCATTTTCCAGAAATGTCATTAGCCCTCTCATGATTATGTGTATTAAAAACACTGAAGGCTGTTGCTTCTGATTTTGGTGGGACAGTGAGTCGGCTCTGACGTTTAGTCTTAAAATAAATAAAGAAGTTACCCAAGGTGCAGGAGCCTGTCTCCAAAACAGGGTTTAAATATGAACTAAAAACTGGAACAGATTCACTGCTCCATTGGCACCAGAACTATTAGCTCCCACTGGATGAAAATTTGTAAGTAACTATTGTGTAGAGGTTGAATGTCAGAGCAATAAGAGGGACTTTTAATATTCACAAGATGGACAGAATATGACACACAAAAATGGATACTTGAAATGTTGTGAAATGAACATGACTGGGAATTCAGCCCTCCATGGCATCCCATGCCACCCCATCTCATCCCATCCCATTGTCCTTTCCATCTTCAAGTTTTATTAAGCAGGGTATTAGCATACCCTACACACCTCTAGCTGAATATAAGGTTATATTTTCATATTTTGATATCTATGAGTCAGGGATGTTTTCAGAGGTCATGATGACTTTTAGTACACTAGAAAAGTACAAATATGAACAGGAACTCTGGGCTGGAGACATGAGGAGGATCTTGATAACACTCAATAAAGACAAAATATGTTAGCTGATTGTTTCATCCTCCACCAGGCCCTCTGCATATCTTCTCACAATAAGGACTAAGCAAGTTCCACTGCAGAGCAGTTAAAGACCAAATTCCCTTCTTACCCTAGGCTGTGTCTCTATTTTCCCTTCCTATACATTCATTCAGGGGATGTCTCAGATCCTATCAATTTTTTGTTACTCCAAAGTTAAAACTCTAAGTTATTCTGGAATCCTAATGTCTTTTTCTTGGGGAAAACTATTAGTTCTTTGTTGCATAGCAAGATGGCACCACACACCTCTCGAGGCTATGAAATCAGATATAAATATCCACCCCAGACATAGCCAATTTGCTACTACAAACTATGGTAGGCCATTGCAGGCTGTTATATACTGAGGCTCTGTCACACAGACAGGAACTCCACTCACTGTATAGCTCTCATCTGAGCCACTCTCCACTTTCTGTGGAACTCCACCTTCAGTACTGGTAATTATCACCCCCTCCATTTCCCAACTATTCACTATTTAATCTTTCACACCTTTTATTTCCTATAGCCTTGTGTAGCTCATGAAGTTGTATTGGTTGTGTGTGTTTGTGTGCACCTTTTCCACATTTTCAAACAAAACTCTTTTATTCATTTTAAAATGGAGTCTTGCAGTAATTAGTGGAGGTAGACATATGTGGAAAGATCCCTTAAGTTACCTAACCTCTCACAGGTTCCTTCAAAGCTAATAATCCTTCCGCCTCCCCCATGAATCCCAAGAAGATTATATCATTGTTGGTGGGGACCCCATGTTCCCCCCCACACACTTTTGGATAATAGGGGACAAATGTTCAAAGTCCATCCTGTAAATCACATCTGTATACAGTCAACCCTCCACATTTGTGGCTTTGACTTTTGTGGATTTGATTATTCATGGATTTAATTAATGTATTTTCTCTAGGAATCTCCATATCTTCCAGCATGACTCTATGGTCAATTTCCATCAAAAGTCATGCTGTGAAGGATCTTGAGATTCCTAGAGAGAACACTTGCCTAGTCATTTGTAGGTCCTCCAGTGCAATTCTATGGTCAACCTCTGGCAGGTGTTGACCATAGAGTTGCACTGGAGGACCTAGAAATTCCTAGAGAGGTGTTCTCTCAGGGGGAAAATATAGTGTTTTTTATTTGGGGTTTTTCCACTTACACAGGGGTCCTGTGGCACTGACCCAGGTGAATGTAGAGATGTCACTGTACATGCAAACTATTATCTTTCTTTTTCAAGGGTGCCCACTTTCTAACAGATTTTAGATATTAAAAAAAATCTTCTCTTTGAAATGACCAGATGCTACCAAACCTGATCTTCATTGTTATTTATCACAAGCAACAAAGAAACAAAAAGAACTTAGCAGAAAAACCATCCTGAAATATTATGGTTATCATGATGAGATATGAATGCTGATTGCCAACACATGCCATGGGCATGATGAGACAGGCATTTTGAAACTATGTGATTTAGGAATATTTCGGATAAACAATCTTTGGTCTTCCCATTCCCAGGAAACACCAGTTCATGAAATATTGCTGCTCTTTGGGGGGGGGGGGGGAATAGTGATATTTATAACACCCAGGGGGGGCATCCTTCCAGTTTTAAAACAAGTTAGTATTTTCTGGAAAACAAGGTTCAAATAGCATCCATATTCTCTCTTAGCAGCAAAGACAATCCCCAACGTGCACTTCACTAAAAATATCATTTTTCCCTGAGTCAGTTTGACTTTTCTTTTTCAATTTATTTCAGATTATTTGTTTTTAAATGCCTATAAATGATCTGCAATAATTACTGAGCTTTCGGTGGAGCAAGAGTAGCTTGATAGAAGACTGCATTCTTAATACAATTCACACAGATCTTAATAGCAATTGAAAATAATTAAGATCACCCAACGAGCACAGCATGTAGATGAATTACTGAAATCTGTTAACCAAAATCTAGGGGTTTTGTTGTTGCTGTTTAGCCTTCACTGTAATGGGGTACATGCATTTCTTGAAGGGGTCTGCTAGGGAGAGCTCCAGACCTTTCCATTCCCAACCCACTGCAGGAGACTAATCTGGAGGTAATTCAAGCATGTTATGTTAGGAGATCCCCAGGAAAGGCAGCAGCTGACACACCAGTGAAATATTGTGCAAAGATATTCCTTGATCTACATAAGCTGTCCAGCAGTATTATGTGGTTGGGGGCATCCTACATATACAAATCCATTTTTAAGGGGATGCAACAGGAAACAAGTATTATTCCAAAACTGACTATCTGCCAACAGGACTTTTATCTTGTCCAGATTATGCTGATGTTAGATCGTATCCCGTCTCTCATTGATCTCAGAGAATTACTGAAGATTTTCACAGCTTCCCTGGAATCAAATGGGAAGGAAACTTGGACATCAAACCTATCATTGCGATTGCACCCTAGATGTTCCAGCATTCAATCACAGAGGTGTCATGTAGGTGTTAAAATTCATGGAAAGTGGAAGGGGAGCCCAATAGAACAGCATGAACCAAAGGTCAAGTGAATGAGGAAACATTGGGGGGTTGCAGACTGTCAAAAATAGTGTGAATTCAGTTCACTTTTAGGGTTAGGGTTAGTGCTAGGGAATCATGGGAATTGTTATTTTTCTGAGACATTGAACCTTCTTTGTCAGAGAACTCTAGTGCCACAATAAAATTCAGTTCCCATGATTCCCTAACCTTAACCCTAACCCTAAAAGTGGACTGAATTCACACTATTTTTGACAGTCTGCAACCCCCCATTGTTGACCTATGGCCTTTGCAGACTGCCAGAAATAGTGCACATTAAATCGAGGCACTGCCCTGGCTCAGTGCTAGGGAATCATGGGAACTGTAATTTATTGTGGCACCAGAGCTCTCTGACAGAGAAGGCTCAGTGTCCCAGAAACTAATACAATTCCCATGACTCCCTAGCACTGAGCCAGGGCAGTGCCTCAATTTAATGTGCACTATTTCGGGCAGTCTGCAAAGGCCCATAGTTTTTTGTGGGTTTTTCAGGCTGTGTCGCCATGTTCTAGAAGAGTTTCTTTCTGAAGTTTTGCCAGCATCCGTGGCTGGCATCTTCAGAGAAAACTGGAATGGAAGAGAATGGTTCTATATATACTGTGAGACCCTGGGTAGGGAGGAGTGGTTCCCAGGTGAACTGTGTGTTGTTCTGGGTTGAATAGGTATTGTTCTGTTGTTAATGGGTGGCTCCAGGGTGGGAGGAAATGCACTCAAAGTTATTGTCTGCTAATCCCATGTAAACTGTGTATTGTTCTGTGTTGAATAGGTATGTTCTGTTGTTAATGGCATGGCTTCCAGGTGAGGATATGCAATCAAGGAGTTTACATGGGATTAGCAGACAATAACCTTGAGTGCATTTCCTCCCACCCTGGAGCTATCCATTTAACAACAGAACAATACCTATTCAACACAGAACAACACACAGTTCACCTGGGAACCACTCCTCCCTACCCAGGGTCTCACAATATATATAGAACCATTCTCTTCCATTCCAGTTTTCTCTGAAGATGCCAGCCATGGATGCTGGCGAAACGTCAGAAAGAAACTCTTCTAGAACATGGCCACAAAACCCAAAAAACCCACAAAAGCTATGGATGCTGGCCATGAAAGCCTACGACTTCACATTGTTGACATAGATCTAATCCAGTATGCTGGATTTATGAAACCAAAATGTTGCTTTGTTCTTGATAGCATACAACATTGGAAAGAAGAGACAGAATTAAGCACACAAACCTATACTTCAGTATGGCTATAAGTAGCCTGATTTGCAAGGTTGCTAAGAAGTAAATTCCATCTGGTAATCCAGATAATGCAGGAATGTCTTTTTAATTAATCCCTGACAAAAAGATCAGTTTTGTAGATGAAACAGTTTTTGAAACCTGCTTGATTTTTCTCTTTCTTCCTTGCTCACATACGCATACACACTCACTCACACATATGCATCTACTGTATTTATTCAAAATATTTCAGGACTAGACATAATGATGTACATGCAAATGTCAAAAACAGCAGCCCTAGCCTTCCTTCTATTATTCCACTTAAGAACATTTAGGATCATAGAGTTGGAAAGAAATGCAAGGTCATCTACTCCAGCTACCTATCATGCAGGAACACACAGTTAAAGCAATGCTGGAAGATAGCCATCCAACCTCTGTTTAAAGGTCTCCCCCAAAAAAAGTGTCTACCTAAGGCAGTCTGTTCTACTGTCAAATAGATTGTACCATCAGAATTTTCTCCCCAATGTTTAGGTGGAATCTGTGTTTTTTGTAATCTTGAATCCAAGTGGTCCATATTCAAATCTCTGGGGTATGCAGAGACTGCATTCCACTGAAGGTAGATTTTGAGGTTCACATGCATTATGACATTTGGAGTATCCCTAAATCAGGGATGGAGAACTGTTGGGGGTTAGAGATCACATTGCCTCCTCTCCATGGACCTTGGAACACTGGCCCCTATTTCTCATTCCACCACCCCCCAAAAAAATGCATTTCCTGGGCCTACAATAGCTGCAGAAGGCTGAAAAACATGGCAGATTTGCCTTTCACATTCTCCACATTGCTGGGGACACTTTGGGGAAAAACTAAAAGTTTGTGGGGTCCTACAGGCTGCACTTTCCCAACCCATGCCCTACATGTTTCAAGAACAAGAAGACTCCAATCTATTATTCTGATGGCAATTGCATAATCTTTGCAACAAAACATTCCACACTACATGTTATGAAAGCCATATATTGGCAGTACTGTATATTGTTACTTTGTTAGACATGAATTAGAGTTTGTGAGACATGAACAAGAGTTTTCCAGTTTCAGAACTTTGCTTAGCCATGATCCTATTTAATACTTTCAGTCAAATTATAGTTTCTCAGTCACAGTTCACACAACCTATTTCTCAATATATAGTCATCCCTCCCGATTCAGGGGGATCTGTTCTGGACACAAACACACAGACACACACACACACACAGATATTCAAAGACCATTGGTTAAAATGGGTGTGTGTGCCTCAGGCACACGTGCATTTTGTCCCTCCCCACTTGCCATCCACGAAGGGGCAAGACCGCAGGCTCCAAGTCCATGAATGGGGAGGGCCAAGTGTAATTCCTTTTCTCTTTTTCATCAGCTTGCCTATCAGTCCTTTCCCCTCTTCATAAATACAAAGGCCATCCTGACCTTGATGGCTGTGAGGTTTGTCACAGAAATCTCCTTCTTCTTTATTCACATGTTCCTATGAGTTATTTTGGTATTCATTCTCATCAATGAATCCACTCCTTTCCCTGTGCACTCTATAAAATACAAATCCCACCAAAACCAAAAAAAAATCATATTCCCTTATGTAAAATGCACTGCAAGCATTCCAGCTGCTTTGTTTGTTCTTTGCATTCAAATCATGATATCTTGTCAACACAGATCAGATCAGCCAACTGGTTTTTGATACATCAATGCCATAGGCACAGCTGTCTGTCTGTCTGTCTGTCTGTCTGTCTGTCTGTCTTTCCCTCTGTCTTTTAGACCACCCATAATCAATATTCTGGGCAAATTGAATTGCAATGTAGATGAAGTTGACTGTTGTTGTTATATGCCTCCAAGTCATTTTTTACTTATGGTGAACCTATAAAAGTGTTGTCTTGTCAAGTATCTTCAGAGGAGGGTTGCCATTGCTATCCTCTTAGGCTGTGTGTGACTTGCTGAAGGTCACACAGTGGGTTTTTATACTTGACCAGGAATTTGAACCATAGTTTCCAGACCTGTAGTCCAACTTTCAACCTACTACATCACACTGGCCCTCTGAGATTCACTATGTACATAAAATTATATCTACTTTTCAATTTAACATGTCCACATTCAGTACAAGTTATCTGTTTTTCCTTTGTTCACCCCATACGGCAAAAAGAGATGCAGCCAGATCCTGAGCCTCAAGGAATCTAGACTTTCAACTGTAGAAAAATCAAATTTTGTAAAGTTACAAGAAAGAACAGAAATAGAGATCTAAGAATTTGAATTAGAGAATTTCCACAATAATCGAATAGTAGGGTGGGGTGGGGAGAATGCATTGTTTATTTCAGTTTCAAAAGCCAATATTTGTAATACTGTGTGTCCAAAGAACAGCTGGCACTTTGAACACTGAAATTGTTAAATTGTGATGATTTTTATAGAGCCTATATGAAAGAGATATCTGGCAGCTTTTCAAGGGGTGAAGCCCCTTTTTGAATAGATTGCTAGGTTCAGCCAACAGAAGATTATAATGAGCCATGCACTTTAGAATCAAATGCAGAAAAGAAGGAAATCAAAGGTTCCTTCATGATCCTTTATGCTGCCATTTAAGAAGAAAGATTTGGGTATTTTTATACTTCCCTGGGTGATGTAAAGGAAAAATCCACACAAAGTGGCTTTAGCTTAGCTGCCCAGAACCAGAGGCAAGAAATCACATGGCCTTAAATTTTCAGGTGAGGATCTTCCAGTTTCTCTTGTCCCTGCCTCAGCCCATTCAGAGTTCTAGCTGTTTGCATGCCATGGTCTGGGCCTATTCCACAAGACTCTTTTTGCCTTCTGCTAATTTTCTTTCCTCCTGTTGTCATTATTGTTTTTGGTATGTGCATTTAAAGAAAACTTTCATTTCTTCTTTCCTTTCTCTTTTTACAGTGGGAAGGAGAGTGATTTAGGCTGCTGCCATACTGCAGAATCAATGCAGCTTGACATAGCTTTAACTGTCATGACTCCATCCTATGGACTCCTGGGATTTGTAGCTTGTTGTGGCACCAGAGTGCTCTGAAAGACAAGGCCAAGGCTAAATATTTCACAAAACTACAAACTTCAGAATTCCAAAGCACTGAACCATGGCAATTGAAGCAGTGTCAAACTGCATTAATTCTGCTGTGCAGATGCAGTTTTAGAGCCTTTACAGATTGCCAGAAGTAATGCAACTTGAGTCCACTTTAACTGCCCTGGCTCAGTGCTAGAGAATCACAGGAATTGTAGTTTTTTCTGAGACATTGAGCCTTCTCTGTCAGAGAGCTCTGGTGCCACAATAAACTACAGTTCCCATGATTTGTTAGCACTGATCCAGGGCAGTTAAAGTGGACTCAAGTTGCATTATTTCTGGCAGTCTGTAAAGACCCTAAGTCATAGAGACAACTAGTCTCAACTTATAACATGAAGGACTTCAATTCCCTTTAAGAGAATAAACCTGAACATAACTTTACTGCACTACAGTTTCATACATCATTAGGCTAATGCTCTACTTAAATATGGTTATCCATCATTTCCTGATTAAACCCTTTGTGCTCAGTAACAAATGCTTGCAAAGCCAACACATCCCACCATTATTCATGCCATATACACACACACATACACACACACACAAAGAGAGAGAGAGAGAGTTCTTAGAAAATAAAGCAAAAATTACTGTGATTGGAAGTATATTGATCATATTTGGGCCAAATATATGATAGATCAGGATAGCTATTGTATTTAAAATTATTTGTGGCATTTAAACTCTGCCTGTCTGTTATTTAGTTAATCTGTATCTTGTCTCCCAACATGGGACTCAAGGCAGCTTACTAAAGAAACTTGTGATTAAAAAAAGTTAAAACAAATAAATTAGTATCATAATTAAATATCAATTCAAAATATTATATACTAATTTAAAAAATAATAACAATAACCAAGGGTAACTCCCCTTAAAAGACCTTTTGCACAACCAGATTAATTATCCAACACCCATGGCCTCCCATGGGAAGGAATCCTTAGTTGTCAAGAACAAAAACAAAATGGAAACTATTCAGATCACTAATGCTTTCTGCTGAAATAATCAGGAGATAGTGCAGTAAGATGAACCCCATTCCATAGCCAAAATGGTTGGTCTGGCACCCTTGTCAGAACAAAAACCACTGGTTCTGGAAAAAAAAGTGCCTTTATCTGTTAAGCTGAAGATGAGGAATGTTAAAGGTTTGGTAGGGACGGGTACTGGAGCACTGAGGAATTATACCCATCAGTTTCCCCACTTTATCCATTTAACATACTTACATGTACACCATGCTTTAGAGACCTTTTGGGGTGAGCATCCCTCAATCCACCATTTTCAAATTTCTGTCTTGTCATCTTATTGGTTTGGGGAAGAGATGGAGCAGAATGGAGAAGTTCCAGAATGCTTGCTAGTGCACAGACCTTTATTTCCTCCGCCATCCATCTGATTTGTGTTGTACCACTGAGCAAGTGCTATCATCACTTTGTACCTGCAACAGAATCCCAAAGAATTCAGCATATTGGACAGCTAATGTCTAATCACTTGCCTAGTCAGATGATCTCAGTTTCAGCACAAATCAGATGAATGGCAGAGGAAGTGGGCAGTCTCTTGAAAGAGAAAAAAGAAATACAGCCTATACTATTCAAGGATTCTCAAACAAGAAGCCTTTAAATGCCAAATCTGAATCAAAGTTAGTGGATACTAAAGCCTCTACTTCAAAAGCTTCCCAAATTGTTCCACCCCTTCCTTCTGATCTGAAGCATAAAGATGTGTCTGTCACCCATTTCTCTGATGATTCTGAGGTTGAGGTTTCACTACTGGTCATGCAAGAATGTGTTTGATGAAACATTGTTCAGAAAAGGAAGGAGGGGCGGTCAGCTTGAGGAGAGACACAAGATATGGTGTCAGACAGGGTCTTTCATTTGGATGTTGTTGTTGTTTTGTGTGTGTTTGTTATCCAAAGTCACATCCCCTTTGGCTTTCCTGACTTCAAAATTCATTCAGGTGCCTAACAAGCACTTATCTACAGAAGTCCCAGATGTCAGTGATAAGGGATCATTTAACCTCCAGAAAGACCAGACTTTAAAAAGTTAAAGTTTTGTATCTTTTCCAGGAGCTAGTTGAGTTTGAATGGGCTGCCTCTTCACAAAAGAGAAATAACACTTTTATATCACAAACTACTTTATTTAAAAAAAAAAAAACACCAAGCAGCCAATGGAACATTTACAGATTCTCTTGTGGATGATCCAATTGATGCTTTGATCTCTGGAGTTCTAGACACAAAAGAAGAGGATTGATTGATTTTATTTTATTTTATTTTTTGTAAAGGGCATAATCCTGTTGAGGATTTGCATCTTTGTAAGTGGACTAATGTCTGCAGGAATTAGAAATGGGCAGTTCAATAACATCCGTATCCAGTAAAGAGCTGCTGTTATGGTACTATGTAGGAGAGCCAGCAAAGTTACCAGTATACCATGGGACCAATGCATAATGGGACCAATAAGCATCAGGACCAATACTAATCAGACTTGTTGTGCGTCGGTCCCATTGTGCACTAGTCCTGTTGTGCATCAAGACACTTGCTAGGTGCACTGAGACCCCATTGGGAGACTCTTGCCATTGGTCAGTTATGCATCTTCATAACTCACTAACAGGGTTCTGTAATGCCTCTACTAGGTAACTATACATAACTGTGAAGGGAGGAACTGGGCAAGCTAAATTGGTGCCAGCCAATCACAGCTCAGGGAATGCCGTGAAGGGGGGGATTATGGACAAGAAATGACACAAAACTGAGTCTTGTCTCTGACAGAAGGTAGATAGAAAAAAGATTGCAGAGATATAGGGTTGCAGGTGGTATAGAAATAGTGAAAAACCTGTAACAGAGATAGGACATGCAGCTGGGAATAAATAAATAGGGTTTTGGGGAGCTGTGGATAATTATATAGTTCAGGAGTTAATGTGTGATCTAATTGTGCATTAATACACTTCTACTTGTTTATTCTTTTTTACAACTGTGTCTGGGTGTTCCTGTTGAGTTTTGATAGAGTGTCTGATCATGCTTACCACAGTGAAGCCATGAACCACACATCCACTGGTCCATATAGGGATAACCTTCAGGCCCAAATACTTGATCCAGAGGGATCTTGAGAAGAAAAGAGGCAAGGGGTGCCCAAGGATTTGGAACTGTGGGGCCAGCCTAGAGAGGGGATCCATCACAGTAACATAGGGCCTTTACAGACTGCCAGAAATAATGCAGCTTGAGACCACTTTAACTGTCCTGGTTCAGTGTTAGGGAATCATAGGAATTGTATTTTTTCTGGGATATTGAGCCTTCTCTGTCAGAAAGCTCTGGTGCCACAATAAACTATAGTTCCCATGATTCCTTAGCACTGAGCCAGGACTGTTAAAGTGGCCTCAAGCTGCATTATTTCTGGCAGTCTGTAAAGGCCCATACACTGTAATAGAGGATTCCAGGCAACATGCAAAGTCTGGAAAGCATGCCCTATGAGAAGCATCTTAGGGTGCTGGGTATGCTTAGCCAGGAGAAGGAAAGGTTAAGAGGTGACATGATAGCCATGTTTAAATATTTGAAGGAATGCCATATCGGGGATGGCACAAGCTTTTCTTCTGCACTAGGACATGTAGCAATATAGTCAAACTACAGAAAATGAAATTCCATTTAAACATTAGGAATAACTTCCTGGTGGTGAGAGCTGTTCAACAGCTGCCTCAGAATAGTGTTGTTGTTTTTATTTGTTTTTCCCCCCAGTTTCATGGGGGTCCTGCATCCCTAATACCTACAAATGTGGAGGGCCCACTGTACCTACTTTGGGCTTCTGCCCCACCCATTGTTGACTTCTGCCCTGCCTACCAGTGGTTTACTGCACCCACCAATAGTGTTTTCCTCCAGAACTTGGAGAAAAAATACTGTAACCAGGATTGCTCCATTCCTTCAAACCAGGGGTAGGCAACCTAAGGCCCGGGGGCCGGATGTGTCCCCCCGAGGCCTTTGGACCAGCCCCAGGCCAGTCCTGCCACCGCCACTGCCACCGCCCCCGTTTCTTTCTCCACCGCCCACTTTCTCCTCAGATTACTTCAGTTGCTGTAAACTGCAAAAGTAGTCTGTACTGAGTTAACTTAGCAGGAGGGGGGGGGACAGGAGAGGAAAGAATGATGCCTTTCTCAGTGGCCTCAGGCAAAATCAAACTGCAGCCTCTCTAATCTTCTTCTCCATTCATAGTGTTTGCTATCTTGACCTCCCAGGTTTCATCTGTGAAATGTTGGAAAGCACATAGTTTCCTGCCACTAGTTACTTCCAGGAGGCAATAGGGGCATAATTTTGAAAGCAACATAATAAGAGCAAACTGGTGAAATTAGTAACATTATCTTGTTACTATTTAAGGATGTTTTTAAAAGGAATTTTGGCAGGAATTTTTGAAGTTTTATGCCATTCTCTTATCAATCTTAATGGTGTTTTTCTCTCCTAAAAGTAAAAGAAAGTAATGAGCAGTGGGGGAAAAATAACCTAACATGTTTTCAGTATTATAACAATTGATGGAAGTGGGTTACTTTTGAAACACTGCAATAAGTAAAGGGAATGAATTTTTAAAAAGTACTTTTCCAAACTGGATTAATTCCAATAGATTAATCCTGAGTAAATGCAGCTCTTCATTGAAAAAATGTTCCTCACCCCTTCTTTAGCCATAACACCATATGAGCTTTAAGTCTTCCATGGCATTGGGTAGATCTGAATACACGGAATCCATAGAGAATCCATTCAGAATATGGAAAAATGGACTAGAAGTTTTGCATTTCCTTTAACACCCTTCCCCAAACCATCCTAAAGGCAAGAGTCACTGAAATGACAGAGAATATTGTTCACACTGTTAAACACACTGATGCATTTTACAGTTGCTGACTTCTAGAAGAAGAGAAAGGACTACAGCATCTAGGGGTTTTAATTCTGGACACAGTGCCAGACTCTGAAAGGTTACATTCACTAATGATGCCCACTGAGGTGCCTATTCTTAAGCTAAGTGTCAATTCTTCTTGGAATTCTGCCTTATGACATGACAAATGACCTATTCCGCTATGTGTCACCTTCTGATAATTGGACTCATCCATGTTAATTTCATGAGGACTCACTGGAGAAAAGAAAAGAAAAACAACCAAAGTAATTAACAACTAAACAAAAAAATTGTTACTTTTGTTGAAATTGTTGTTGTTGTTTAAAATCTTCTGAGGAAAGGAAAGGAAATAATTGATAGTCCAGGGATGGACAAAACACATGATTTTGAGAAATGTGACTTTTCCACATTTTCTCCCAATTAGACTTTTGATGGGATTCCAGTGGCAATTCTAATAGGAGTACAACCTTTTTCAGGCAGTTGATTCTTAAGTGGCTTCCCACAGCATGTTAGATCTCATTCACACCACAAAGTTAAAAAAATATAATAATAGGCTACATCCTATGGAATCCTGAGGTTTACAATTAGATCTCTTCTTTGGTACTTGCATGTAGGGCCAGAGTAAGCATACTCTGTGCTCATTTCAATCCTGCAAGGTGTCACGATCATCTGCTACTGCACAGTCCACAAAATGTTCCATTTTACTCACATTACATTTTGCAATTGTCTTTGGCCCGTTCAAAGCCAGTTTTTTATTGCATTTCAAAAGGGGCCATTATGATTTGGCAGACAATATAACAAAAATAATTCATAATATTCCATAATCTTCTACTGGTGTTTGTATTTTATTTTAGTAAATGTTTCTAATTAATTGTTTAAAATAACAAGTGTCTTGTCTATCTGTCTGTCTCTGCTCCAGGTCCATGAAACCTAGACACTTGAAACTGGGTGTGTATACCAAACAAATCCCAAAGATGTGCTTCTCAGGGTTATTTTCTTTGTTTTAAAAATGGACTAATTAATTTTAATTATTAAACACTTTCTGCACTCTATTGTGAATCACTAGGCCTCTAGGTAGGGACAACTGCACTAGGAAGCAAAGGCTGCTGGTTCTGTGTCCCCTTTTCCCTAAATACCTGGCTTCAGAGGAGTTCATAGAACCATGGAAGTGTTGGAGGGCTGGCTTAGACAGTTGCCATAAGACAGGCAATTTGCCAAGCCAGATCTCCCAGAATTCCTGAATTCCTTGGTTCTGTGCACTCTTTCACCCTACTCCTGCCAGAAGTCAGGCATTCAAAAACACAAATGGTGGGGGATTTGCTGCTGCCTTTCTCCTACCTTTTCTGCCTCCTCTCTGAAAGAGCATGAAAATAGCAGTATAATGGGCAATCCCACTACCATGGTTCCACAGATTAATTAAGAATTAAGAATTTATGAATCACTAATAAAATCAGTATGTACATTAAATAACCCTACCATACAGTGATTCCCAAATTCTGGCCTTCCAGGTGTTGTGGACCTCTGCTCCCAGAATTCCAGACCATTGGCCAAGATGACTGGTATCTGAGACCTAAAGTCCAAAACACTAGAGAAACACAGCTTGGGAATCACTGATACAATTGTGATAAGATTGTTTATATCTTCCCATCATTGACCACTATCAATGACTGAATTTTGTCTGAAAAGCACATGAAAAGCTATGATAGAACTTTTCTCCATGAGCCTGAAAGGCTATTGATAGCTGATGTATATACGGAACCTTTGCCAAAGGGGAAAACACCCTGAGTCTAGTGAATCAAGCAGAGAGCTGATGAATATAGCATGTTGATTACACACACACGCTGCAGAAGACTTCCTGCTTGCAGATAAAACACTCCAACAACATTCATACAAGGACTGAGGACTTCATTCCTAAACTTCAGAATTCCTTTATTCATGCCCTTTGAAGAGAATAGTGTGAGGCATCTGTCTCCCACACAATTAATCAAAAAACTAATTCTTCCTACCCCTTCCATCTCAAGACCACCTGCAGATAAAGAAATGATGGCATAGACAGTCATTCTCATGTTGAGAATCATTACAATTCTTGCTGCAGCTTCTACAAAGATCAGAAGGTTTGACACCCCAGGGCTTCATTTTTTTTTAACAAGGCCAGAAACCTATTGTTGCATTCTTTTCATACAGCTTTTTTCCTGTTAAGAATTTTCATCTAATCTATATTCCATTACAAACATTGTCATGCTTTTGGGAGTTGTATAAAGAAAGGAAAGTGTGAGTCAACGAAACTTTCCACACAATTATTTTGTTTTTGTTTTTAGAGGAGTATGCCTAGAGATAGAAGCTAACTAGTTACCATGGTGTAGTGGTTTGAGTGTTGGACTAGGATTCTGGAAGACCAGGGTATGAATCCCCATTTGTCCATGAAATCTCGCTGGGTGACCCTAGACAAGTCAAAGATGTCAACTGATGCAACAGTGTTTGTAAAATCTGAACATACCAACTGCAGTGGGCCCTTCACATTTGCTGGGGTTAAAGATGCAGACACCCCCAACCCCCATGAAAGTGGAGAAACTGCAAATAAAGAAACTACTTTTTTTTTTTTTTTTTACTTTGGAGAATACCTTATTAGGAATCTCTAGAACCTCCAAACGTTGACCATAGGATTGTGCTGGAGCACTAAAAATGCTTAGAGAAGTGTTCTCTCTAGGAATCTTTAGGCTCTACAGCACAAGGTCTAGTGAAAGTTGGCCATAGATTCACACTGGAGGACCTAGAGTTTCCTAGAGAGAACATATTAATCAAATAGTCAAAGCCACAAAAGTCAAAGCCGCAAATGTGGATGATTGACTGTAACTCAATTAAAAAACAACACTTTTGAAGTGAGAACACTATTTAATTTGTCATCACTCATTAACCAAAGCAGTATGGGAGTTGACTTTATGCTGACCATTCAGTTTTTTTTAAAGGAATCAATCTTTTCATCTTTGCCTACATCAAGGTGGGCATGGTATTCTCCATGCCTCTATGAAGTCCACTAAGACTCCCAATGTAGCTATATCTCCCATGTGAAAATAGTCAGTTAGGCTCCCTAAAGCACCCATGGATGTATAATTGGTCAAGAAAAGGACATTTTGCCTCCTGGTTACAATTTAGGTCCAAAATTCCCTCTAACTAAAATAACCACTACCATTAACACAACAAATGTTGCTTGATAGCCATAGGTGATAAAGAAATCTGTGCAGGTGATTCTATGAAATACCATACAGGTGCATGAAAATGTTCTAGTTGCGCCTTTTCTTTATCAGAGCTTTTGGTTATCATGCTGACTGTAAAATAAGAAAGTCTTTTTTTAAATGGCCATTATGGAAATTCAGGAGGCTAGCAAGAAGGAATGAATTACTCAATCTGTCCTCTAGCAATCCCCTTGGTAAAATAAAGAGGGGGATAGGTTTGTTTGTTTGTTTTTTGAAAAGCTTAATTGGAAAGTTACTATCTATAGTAAGAAGGGAAGGAAGATACAGATTCTCAAAAGTCCCTGAATATATTAAAATTCAGTGTGAATTAAAAATACCACTTTTCCTTCAGGAAGAATTTTAAAATTTATATTCTAGAGTCTAGTATACTGGTGAAGAAACTCTGGGACTTGGAGATCTGGCCTGTGTCATTTGGCTCCCTCTGGAGTTGCAGTGGGCTGAACCATACCACCATTGGCAATCAGAAGTTAAATAATCAGTCCACGTTACTCTGGGGGCTTCTGGGTTTGTGCTTGGCAGTCTCTACCTGAAACATTTTCCCTCTTCTTCTTGGGCAATCTGGGAATCTACATCTCTGGAACTCTGGACTAGATGACCTTTGGAGTGATCTGGAATCGCTCTTCTTATGTTCTTATTTTACTTCCACCCTCATTTCTCTCTGTATTTTCCTTTCCTTCTCTCCATATTTTAGCCTTGTCAGTGCTGGGGCGATCCATCTTCAATTACATCACAACTCAGGCCATGTCTGCATGGGCCAAAAGGACTGCTCCCCCCTTCTGGCATCATTCTGTTTTGATGATGCATGTCCCAAACTCTGGTTCTGGTGTGACCAGTCTGGATGATATCCAGCACATTCTGCACCAGAGCTGAGGTATAACAGCCTTAAAACCATTTTTAAAAACGTATATGTTACTCTGGATCATCCAAAAAGATCCAGAGCCCATCATTCCCATATTGCAACAGCTGTATGCACGAATGTCCTGCTGGGCCACCTGGTGCATCTGCCACCGCTGTGGGTTGCTCAATCTGAGGTCAGAGCAAGGTGCCCAGCCACTGGGCATCTCATTCTTACCTCAAAAGTGAGCTACCTGCCACAATGGTGGATGCACTGGGCAACTCAGCAGGATGCCCCTGCAGAGCGCTGCCATGGTGAAGGAATGGAGGTCAAGGTAACAGGGGCAGGTTGGAGCTACTCCAGGCTACCCACCAACATTTCATAGGTGAAAACTGGGAGACATGTGACCAAGTAACATTAGGGTGTGATCAAGATGGCAAAAGTAATTATGCTAGGAAAGGTGGGGGAAAATAGAAAGAGAGGAAGTCTGCATGCTAGATGGATGCACTGTATTAAAGAGAGTTTGAGAAATATGAGTTTACAGCAACTAAGCAGAGCAGTAAAGGACAGGGAGTCTAGAAGATGTCTCATCCACAGGGGTTGCTATGAGTTGAGATCAACTCAAAGGCAGTTAACAACAACAAAAAACACAAGCTAAGAGAGGTTGAAATGGTTTGCTTTTGCCCAAGGGAAGGACAAGATTTCACCCCCAACCCTTCCTTTCCCATTTGAGTGCAAACTTTTGAGTACTTTTACACCTTGAGCTCAGTTTGCAGCAATTGAAACAGAACCCAAGTGAGACTCAGGGCTAATCAAGTTTCTCTTCCAGTTTCCTTTGGCTAGCTAACAGAATGCTGTAAATGTCAGTCAGTCAGGTCTCTCCATATTAACATTTCCCATTGGCTAACACAAACCATCTCCCCTGAGTTACCCCTTCCTATAACCTGATCCTACAGGCCTTCCAGGGTCATTACAAGAGAACTGAAGGGAGTCCTCTGTTTTCTGACAAGCTCTTTCTATTTCTTTCACCTTTATGGCTACTCGGTAGTTCCAGTTGGTATCTCAATATAATTAAATTTGGATTCTGTCCATTTTTTTTCAATCTACCAGGCATGGATTTTGGCAACTGCATGTTGCAGCCATCCACATGAAAACACATACAATAAAACAAAGAAAAGACTGAAGTGATATGACACTTGACTCTATCAAAGAACTCCCCATCTTCAAAGCTCTTTGGAAAGAAACTAATTATTTCTGTAGTAATTCTCAAATTCAGAATCTACCATCCAGCAATAGTCAGAAACTTTATATTAATGTTACTATTCCACTGAACTCCCAAGCTATGCTAAAAAGGAAGATGTTTCTGTCAGAGGCAAGCTACTGCTAAAGTATTAAGGGGAGCAGAGAATAAAATAATATGAATCATAGTGTTGTTCAAAAATACATTAAAGGTCAGATTTAGATACATATTCTCCTGAGCTACAACCATTCCACCCTTTGACGGGTTACTATAATTTCTTTTAAGGCCTTTACTTATATATATATATATATATATATATATATATATATATTACTTTCCCAGTTTCTTTATTGTGGTAATTCAGTCTTCTATATACAGTAATCACTTATTGTTATGCATAGAATTATGGGGGCTGTGTAGCCACAGCTGGCCCCTACAAATTACAGTAATACCATTTATTAATTTAAAATAGATTTTAAATATGTTTCATCCAGCTGGATTACAGGATGGTATGCAAGGGCACAAATCACAACCAAAATGCTGATGTAAATACTCAGTTTAACAACACTCTAATAACCATATTGAATAAGTTGAAGGTATATATATATATATATATATATATATAATACTACAGAGTGGGCAGAGGTGAAACTACCAATTATAAAGCATATGCTTTATAGACTATAGAAAAGCCTTTGACTGCATAGATCACGAAAGGCTATGAAATGCCCTTAAAGACATGGGAGTGCCAACACATCTGATAGTCCTAATGAGGAATCTGTACTCAGGACAAGAGGCTACTGTCAGAAGAGAACATGGAGAAATAGAATGGTTCCCAATTGGCAAGGGAGTCAGACAAGGCTGCATCCTTTCATCATACTTATTCAACGTATATGCAGAACATATCATAAGGAAAGCAGGCTTGGACACGGAAGAGGGAGGAATGAAAATAGGAGGAAGGAATATCAACAATCTAAGATATGCAGAAGACACCATAATGCTGGCAGAAAACCTCAAAGACCTGGAACAACTGCTAAGGAAGATCAAAGAAGAAAGTGCAAAATCAGGCTTAATACTGAACATAAAGAAAACAAAAAATAATACTACAGAGAACCTACACACATTCAAACTAGACAATGGAGAAATAGAAATAGTAAAAGAGTTCTCATATCTGGGATCAAACATTGATAGAAATGAAGACTGCTGCCAGGAAATCAGAAGAAGATTAAGAATGGGGAGGGTGACTATGAAAGAACTAGAAAAGATCCTAAAATGCAAAGATATACAACTTAGCAGAAAAGTCAGAATCACACAAGCCATTATATTCCCTATTACCATGTATGGATGTGAGAGCTGGACAGTTAAGAAAGAAGATAGGAGAAAAATCACCTTCAAGACTACATTCAAGCATGTGAAAACCAGGGAGAGGACGATGGTATTATGGGTGTGAGATTCTTGGGGCAACACCAGCTGACTGTAGACCTGACCAATGGGTTCCTCTGGCAACTGGAAGAGGGTCCATTGCAGATCTCAGCCATTCACAGGTGTCCCGCCCTAAAAGACTCAATGCCTCTTTGCCCTTTGACTACAGACACATGGGTAGCAAATTTTCCAGAGGTGTGGATTAAAGATAAGATTGAGTGTGGAACAGTCAAGGGTGTGTGTGTGTTGATAGAGGGAAAAGATCCCCCTCCCCAAAAGCAGTACAGATACCTCAGAGGCAGAAGAAGGGATTGCCAAAACCATAGAGAGGCTGTTAAAATGCCAAAACCATAGAGAGGCTGTTAAAATGGGATGTCATTATGCCAAGGCAGTCCATTTGTACTTCACCTCTATGGCCCATTTTGAAGGTGGACAGTGTCACATGGAGAATGACAGTAGATTTCAGAGCCCTCAATGCAGTCACTCTCCCAGTAGCTCCAGTGGTAGCTAAATACAATGAGATCTTAGCTGCGATCACAGCCAGAGCCAAGTTCTATAGTGTTATAGACTTGGCCAATGCATTTCATTCTACCCACTACGCAAGGGCTGCTTTTACAAGTTCACATTCAAATTCAGGGCATCGAACACATGTTTAAGAGATGCCCTCAGGGTTTTCACTCCAGCCCCAGTATATGCCATTCACATGTGGTAAAAATGTGGACAAAATTGCACCCTGTGTTATGCCCCAACATTTTGTCCTATATGGATGACATACTGGTACATTCCAATTCAGAAGAAAAGGCAGCAGATACCACCAGAGAGGTTCTTGACCTGTTCAGAAACACAGGATTCAAAGCCAAGAGGGACAAAGCTCAGCTAGTGCAAACCAGGTCAAATATCCGGGACTAAACCTCAAGCCTGACTGCAGATCATCAGACTCTCAGCGGGTAGAGACTATTGGAAATTTCCTGGCTCCCATTGATGTAGCTTCCTTAAGAACTTTGCTGGGCACATTCAACTTCTCCTAAAAATTCAGTGAATCTTTTGCCATCAAGGCCAAGCTTTTATATGATTTGCTAAAGAAATGAGTCATCTTGGAATGGGGACCTAAACAACAAGAAGCTTTTGTCACCCTAAAGGGAGATCTAGTGAGGCACCAGTTCTACTTCACCTGCACACAAGCAAGCTCTTTTACATCCAGCTAGCAGTTTCAGATGGCAATGTAGGAGCTGTTCTTTCTCAGCTCCACAATGGAACTCAGAGAGCAGTAGCTTATGCATCTAGAAACTTGTCATCCACAGAAATCAAATACAGTCCATGTGAGAAAACTAGTCTTGCCTTAGTCTGAACATTGACTAGATGAGAATTCATCAGAGGAGAGCAAAAGCTATTGCACAGACACTATACACATCCTTAAAATTTTATACTCTCTGGCAAAGTACAAGATGGACAAGTACACAATGCCAGGATAGCTAAAGGGACCCTTGAAGAGGTGCAGACTACCATAAACAACCAAGCAAACCTTCAGCCCCCTATGGCTTGATTGTCACCAGAGCTGCTAACAAGTGTCCCCTTTCTCCCATCAGAGAAGATAGGTGGCCAGTGAAAGTGGGAGAAATCCAGCAAGAGGCACTTTTGCAAGGGTTCACTTGTTGATTTTGTGATGGGTCATCCTCCTGCCCTGAAGTAACCCGATTAATGGGATATGGAGTGATCTGTGTGAATGATACTCACATGCTTCAAGGAGTCATTTGGCCTCATTCCAGTCAAGCCACTGAAGTAGAAGCTTTCTGTGCTGTGCTGGATTTCGAGTGCCCTGATGTACTTTTAGCTATTTACATGGATTCACATCGGACAGTGAATGCAGCAACAGACTGGCTTCCAGTGTGGTTAGAAAGAGAGTGGAAGGCTGTCAGTATATTTTGCCACAGGCTGTGTAAAATGTCTCAAGTGCATGCAATGGGTTAAAGAGGAAATGTTGACTCAGAGGAAGCTGATGCAATTTGATCATGAAGATGAGTCAAAGCAGGTCCAAACTGCACTGTCATTGTGGTCACATGACAGGAAGCCGATGAAACATTAGCAGGGGGTTGGATCAGAATCCTAGCTAGAGTTTGTGTATATAAGGAGAAATGCTCCAATGTACCATGTGATGGTGTGGACGTCAGTTGATGGTGGAGCATTCTGTCAGTTGGTGTAAATATTGCTGTATCATGCTTGTAAATACTTTGTTGCAACTAAGATTAAAAAACCTCTTCAAAAGAACCCAGCAGTCATGAGTGACTTTCCAGACTTGACAGTGGCATCTATTTCCTAGCTGGCAGCCTTCAGCATATGGACTCAGTTTTTCCTCTATGCTAACAAAGGCAAGTGATGGCAAGATAGTAGCACACTCAGATAAGTGGAAAATTGTAGCCCAATTGCTCCAAGAGAGGACAGCCACAATCTGAGTATCCTGTGTCAAGGGACATCAAAAGGGAAATAGCAAAGAGGCTCTGTGGAACAACTGGGCAAATGTGTTAGCCAAAGAGGCTGCTTTGACACCTGGACCTAAATATGAACCAGAAATCCCATCAATGTTAAGCCGAAGGAACCCCTCATGCTCCCAACCATGGATTTAGCAGAACGACAGAAGGGAGACTGAGAGATCAAAGAGCTCATAAATGCAGGAAAGGATCCCACAGTAAGATATAAAATAGAACAAAAGGAAGAAGTGTGGGGGAATGTAGATGAAGAAAATTACAGCTGGATAGTCCCCAAGGAACTCCAAGGAAATCTAATTCAGTTTGTCCATGAATTGGGATACAGGGGAAGACAAGCCACTTATGAGAGAGTGAGGGAAACAGGATGGTGGTCCCAGATGCGGCAAGAAGTAAACCAATGAATGGAAAATTGCCTGTTTTGCACCATGATAAACGCAGATCAGAGCAGCCCCAAGGCCCCAATCTGACACAAGCAATGGAAGGTCCATGGGCTCATCTCCAAATAGACTTAATTGGACCCCTACTGACCACATGCAGACAAAACAATCATTGATCCCTTTAGCAAATGGGTAGAGGCGTTCCCAATGAAATTATTATTGCTAGGATTCTGGTTAATCAAGTTCTGACTAAGTTTGGGATCCCATGTACTATAGATCATTTCTGCGGTTTGCACTTCTTAGGGGAAGTGATGCAAGAGCTGTGTAAAACATTAGGGAGTTGCCAGAGGTTTCATATAGCCCATCATCTGCAGAGCTCTGCTCATATTGAAAGGACTAATAGAACTCTGAAGGAAGCATTGCAAAAGGTAGTGCATACATCTGGAAAAGACTGGGATGCCAAACTTCCCATAATCCTCATGGCCCTTAGAGGAACTATAGCTTCTCATGGATTCACCCCTCATCAGGTCATGACTGGAAGAAAAATGTTGATGCCTGAAGTGTTCTGGCTAGACACTACACTTTCCTCTGGCCTGGAGCCTGTGGCCTCAAACCAAGTCCTTTGTCAAGAGCATTATTCACATCCACCATCAGGATGCAGAAAAATTAGGGAAAAACATGCAGGCCATAGATCATAGGCTGGGTTGGGTTAGAAACCCCCAACAGTGGGATGTGGGTCAGCTTGTACTGTACAGGTATTTTTCTCAGAACTACCATGCCCTGTCCACTAAATGGGTGGGTCCTGTTAAGATAATTGGGAGAGTGTCTCCGGCAGTTTACCAGGTATGCATTCCCAACAAGCATGGAGGCAAGCTTAAATATTTTCACTCCTCCCAGCTTAAAGATGAAAAGCTGGCCTGGTCCCTGTAAAGCCTGTGGCATGGGACTGGCCCGAATTGCCTGCAATTGATCTGTCTGAAACTGTTTTGTTTCCTGAGGTTGGGTGAATTAAGCTCAAAATTTAGTATTCCTCTCTGTTTCCCTATAGGGACAAGGGATGGCTAGATGCCTGTACAAATGGATTATATGGATGGTTTCATGTGAGACTGTGGGTGCTGCCCTACCTACCTACCCATCACAGTTTAACACCAATTGGGAATACAAAATCCTATGAGGTTTTAGAAGCTGTGGAAGAACCTGAGAATGGTATGATAAAAAAGTTCCAGTTTGAGTGGTCACAAGAGCAATCATCAATGCCAACAAAAACATCAGGTCTATGTTGTTTATGATGGACCCCAGAGGACGTACATGGGTAGATGCCAGAAACCTCCCTTTGAAGACTGGAATGTGGAGTCAGAACTGCTTCAGTCTTAGATTTGGTAAGGTTCCCCCTTCCTTCCAAACCACTCTGACTTTAGATGAAAAATGTCATCCGCCATGGACATGGAAGACCAGGCTGTTCACATGTACTAACATCACCTGAACACATGCAAATTGTACTGTGACCTGCCATAGAGTAGAATGTTCTTACTTTTATATATACCCCCAGATGTTTTAAAAGAACCACCTCTATACTTGGGAAACATAGTCATTAGACATGTTTCTCCTTTGCTTATTCTAAAGTGCAGCTCATTTTTACAAACATGGTTCTTGATGTGACTGCAGTAAATGTGACCAGAGCAATCCCAGTTTGTAGCCCTTATTTAAAAGCACAATGGGACCAAAGAGAAAAGCAATGGCAAGTGATAATGCACTCCCTTTTTAGATCAAAGAGAGACATTCTGGACACAGCGCTTGGATCTTTGGGAACGGGAGGCACAATTTTAAACATCATAGATTCAGAAGTAATTGCCCACAAATTAGGGTTGATGGGTTCAAAAATGAGAGACTTGGGGATTTCAATTGGTTCTGGGCTGATGAACGTGGCACAAGGGATTGATTTGATAGGACACATTTTTCCTCAATGGATAGGAATTGAAAAAGAAATTATTTTGGATTTAGGGCATTCTCTTCAAAATAGTATATATAACCTTTCTATTGCAATACAATGTACACAGATCCAAAGCAATCTCATAATGTTTGCTTCGCAACTGATACAAGCCACTTTAATGAAGTTGATATATCCAGAAATCATGAGCCTGTTCAGAGACAGATATCCAGACTCTTTAGAATACCCTGCTAATTTAATGCATGTGGCAGGAGCTCAATGGAAAAAATGATTTTAAAAGTGGCATTTATCATGAAAGAATATGGGAGCCCCAACTATTACATCCAATTTCCCACATGGGAATTCCCTTGGCAAAAAATAATACAACTGTCTTGCTAGAAAAGTTACTCCATTGGATTAATGGAACCCACATGTTTGATCTAGTTGGCTGTGTCAAGATGCAACAATGGGTTCATTGTTTCAATGCAGTACATAACACTCCAATGTAAAACATGGACTTGAACTTGAGGAATTGTAATTAGCTCAAACAGTTAGCAGGAGGCAAACCCAATTTATACAGTGGGAGCTAAGGGCATATATCCACAAAAACAAGATTTCTTCAAATTGATTTGTAAATTTATTATGGGATCAGGCATACAAAGACAATCACTCACTCACACATTCTCACAAGAACTCAGGAATAAAACATATTAGCATGGAATAGACATGAGGCTTTTCTAATGGTGATATTACCTGTCTGGAATGCTCCAGCTGGACTGATGTATACTTGGCTCAACCATGGGTCGACAGGACCACAGAAGGGACAGGACCATGGAACAAGTTGGAGCTGGACCAAAATTTAGAGTGATGTAGTGTCACCATGAATTCTAACCATTCACACTTAACCAGAATTTTGGTAGTCTTTTATAGGCTGAAAATAGCCCGAGGCAGAGGTTGATTGCTGTACATCAAAAGAGGCAAATTAACATAAAGGTTTATTTGAAGGAGATAGATTCCAGAGGGGGTTAATGGTCTTATCTAGCTTGTGACCAAAAGTCATCCAGGCCATAAATCCTCTAGATTCCTTGTCTCTGGATGTGTGAATCTCTGTTTGCAACTCCTGAAACTGGTTGATTTATCTGTAAATGAGTGCTGGGGTCTACATGACCAACTTGCCTCTGGGCGCATGGCGGCAACTGGATTTCCATTTTAGGGTCATATCAGGAAACACTCACTCACATGGAAAGTGCTTGATTTATCATAACATTCCCCCACCCCACAAATGATCTATGTTCAAGTGTCCCATGTGACATAGGAAGTTTTCAAATTACTTCCATCAAGGAAAATTTAGGGGTGTAAATTTGGGGAGCTTAACCCAGGGATCTAGAGAATTATCTCAGTCAGAAAAGCCTTTTGTCTGGGATGGGGCTTTCTCTACTGGAACCGATTCTCGCACTTGCACACCAAAATTTTTAATCAAATAGCTTATAAACTAAAAGTTAAATGAGCAATAATCAATTAATAGGAGCACAGGCAAAAGGCAAACATTAAAATATATGAATTGCTATCTAAGCATGCAAAAGATATATCAAAACATGAGGTATAAATGCATTAAGTAAATTGAGTCCAATACTCTAATAATATGGACCAATGTCCAAAAGTTTAAAGCAGTGAGGAAATGTAAAGCAGCAAATGTAAGTCTATTTAAGTCTGTTTGGATTTGTAAAGTAGCAAAGTTTGGGAACAGGGTGGCATCAATAGCCATTGTGAAGGTGAACTAATGTCCAGAAATCTTTGACAGCTTGTATAGTAACTGACAAAGCTATCAGTAAACTGTCTATTAAGTTTGAGCCAGACTGGTGAAAGTTTTAGGAAAAGTTCGGGCTCCCGTTTGGAGTGGATAAACACATTTGTGCAAATGGTGACTTATTGTGCTGGCAGCTGGTTTAAAAGCATCACAGAAGTTCTCCTAAGTGCTGACAAAGCCACTCAGGACTTTGGAGGAACAATGAGAACTTGGCAACCTGTGATCATTCACATTCCAAGAAGCATGAGGAACAGGAGGTTGTTGTAGACCCAGAAGCTGCCTGGAGCCATGGAGTACAGATGTGGAGGACCACTGGCTAGTGCAGCTGTGAAGTATGGGATGTGCACTGAAGATTTATCCAGGGCATCTGTGAGGCTGTACCCCTACACAAGTGCAGCAATCAATTGGGAATGCAGATGTTCACCCGCATCAAGATTGTAGGAACCTGGAACTGATTAAGGATGGCAAATGGGAGCATTTTGGAGGCCCTCTCTTGGCAAGGAAGACATCACAGGAGCACAAACAGGGAGGATATCTTGAGGTCTGGAAGCACATATCCAAATGTAGAGCATCTTGGGACATCTGTGGGGGCACCTGGCTCCCCCCCCCCCCCATGGCAAAAGTTAAGGGACATAAACACATATATAGGTGTGGAGTTAGTTAAGGGACATTACAGTTAGTTAAGGGACATAAATACATAGATAGGTGTGGAGAAATAAAGGATAGAAACTCCAAACTATATTTACATGCACTGGGGGGTCATTTAGAAATGAGAAGAAATGGCATGAACTCCCCCCCTCCCTGGCTTCCCATTGAGCCAGGCTAATGTGGAAAAGTGATGTAGCCAAGGCCAGATAGTAATTCAGTGGCAGAACCAGAGCAACAAATTAGCACACTCGACCCACCTTAATTTTATAACAGCAAAGGCATTGAAAAGCACAGTAGGATAGAAGCAGATTATGTGGTAGTGCACATGTGGGGAAACATGGGGATCATATACTCTGGTTGTGAGAGAGAGAGTCGAGGGGAGAAGAGTCTCAGACTGTGTGTCTGTAAGTCCTGTAGAAGAAATTAAAATTAGTAAAGAAAATAAAAATATATGTGCTGCACCTTTAAGAAATGAGTGGGATCCATTTTGGCTGTCTCTGGCTTCCTGGTCAAGCCGGGAATGATGGGAGATTATGCAAATTAGCCCAAATTTTGGCAAAAACCATCCCAAAAACAGTTGAATTAAGGCTTTCTTGGAACAAAAGACCACAATATTTGAGTGGCCCATGACTGGAGGAATCCATCCATGGGCTCATTTTATCTGGACAAAATTCACTCTAAGCAGAAATGGCATTGAGAGCAGTGGGGACCCCCTTGGAAAATCACTAAAAATCATAATCAAGGTTGCCTCCACAAGGGGATCTGACTGGTAACACACTGTCCAGATGGGCAGACCCAAAGGGTTCAATGAACATTCCCATGGGAAAAGTACATTGAACCTTAGGGTTTCAGCAATGACTGCAGAAATGAAGTTATGCCTATGGCTTACATTTCTTTTCCACATTAGCCTGGCTCAAATGGTGAGATATATAAATAATATATCACACCAAATGGTGAGATATATAAATAAAATTGAGCATAGGGTACATATAAGAACTTGGAACATATGCCTATTACTAATATTTCAGATAGTGCCTCTTGTTACCATGGCAGATTTCAAATTCCAGACATCAGTTCCCTCTGCCTGACGTCATAAATAAATTTGCTTGATTTTAGTTTATGGCATAACCCTGTATTTCCTCCTTTTTGATTATCCAAATCTGAATCCCTTCAATTTGTATTTATTCCTTTTTTTTCGGATTCCATATTTAATAAGGCTTAATTAAAGACTGCAGAACTAATTCTTAGATATATGGAGAGAAAACAAAGAACAGTGAATAGTTAGTCTGACTTGGTGGGCAGAGTAGTGCACTGGGATTTTACTTAGATCCAGGTTCAATTGGCCCCCAAACACATTTAAAATCATAATACCATAGAGCTGGAAGAGACCATAAGGACCATCTAATCCAGGAGTTGGCAACATTTGTTGCCAGGGGGCTGGGGGGGGGGGGAAATGGCGCGGGGGCAGGGTGGGAGAGCGGGCAAGCATGCACATGGTGCCCAGCATCATGCACACTTTCCCCCGCGTGCCCACATGCACGTGGCGCCCGACATCGTGCGCATGCATGCGCAAGCACAGGCGCCATTTTGGAAGGCCCAATGTGCATGCGCACAGTGCCTTTGGGCCTTCCAAAATGGCACACATGCGCGCGAGCGTGGGCGTCATTTTGGACGGCTGCATCACGCATGCGCCAGGTGAAATTGAGTCCACTTTAAGGGTTAGTGCTAGGGAATCATGGGAATTGTTGTTTTTTCTGAGACATTGAGCCTTCTCTGTCAGAGAGCTCTGGTGCCACAATAAAATACAGTTCCCATGATTCCCTAACCCTAACCCTAACCCTTAAAGTGGACTCAATTTGCACTATTTCTGGCAGTCTGCGAAGGCCCACAGTCAAAGCATTTCTGATAAATAGGAACACTGGTGGCGCAGTGGTTAAATGCCTGTACTGCAGCCACTCACTCATAGACCACAAGGTTGCGAGTTCAATACTAGCCAGGGCTCAGGCTTGACTCAGGCCTGCATCCTTCTGAGGTCGCTAAAATGAGTACCCAGCTGTTGGGGGGCAATGAGCTTACACTTGTAAACTGCTTAGACATCCCATAGCACAATATGAAGTGGTATATAAATGAAGCTGCTTTGCTTTGCTTTGCTTTAGATCAGGGGTCGGCAAGTTTTTCTTACCTGGGGCCAGTCCGCTGGCCTCCAGGTCTGCCACGGGCCGAGGGGGGAAATGGCAGCGCGCGTGCTTATGCACACGTACGCAGTCCCCGCTGACCCCTGCCGCTGACAATGACGACCACTGCCGCGCGCATCTCGGATGCCATTTTGTTTTTCAAAATGGTGGCCGCGGCTCGTTTGCGCATGCACTGAGTACTGCGCATGCGCAAACAAGTCACGGCTGCCATTTTGGAAAACAAAATGGCAGCTGCAACGCATGCAGCAGCAGCGGGGTGGTGGCAGGAGGTGGCCGGGGTCGTCGTTGGCGGCGGCGGGGGTGGCGGCGGCGGGGGCTGGTCCAAAGCCCTTGGGGGGTCGGACCCAGCCCACAGGCCGTAGGTTGCCGACCCCTGCTTTAGATGGTAATCCAACCTCTGATTAAACATACTTCAAGAGAGGGCCTAAGCAGACTGCCAGAAATAGTGCACATTAAATTGAGGCACTGCCCTGGCTCAGTGCTAGGAAATCACGGGAACTGTAATTTATTGTGGCACCAGAGCTCTCTCACAGAGAAGGGTCAATGTCCCAGAAAAAAATACAGTTCCCAGGATTCCCTAGCACTGAGCCAGGGTAGTGCCTCAATTTAATGTGCACTATTTCTGGCAGTCTGCTTAGGCCTACAGTGTATACTACTGTCAGACAACTCTTATATTCAGAAAGTTTTTCCTAATGTTTAGGAAGATTCCCCCCCCCCCCCGGTAGTTTGAATCCATTGCTCTATAGTATATGAATCGGCAGAAAACAAGCTTGCTCTATCTTCAATATGTCACCCTTTCAAATATTTAAACATGGCTATCATGTCATCTCTTAACCTTTTCTTCCTCAGGCTAAACATATCCAGCTCCCTAAGCTGCTCCTTATAGCAAATCTTGATTTTTCCATAAAGGATACCATTTTACTATCCGTTGTATTTAATGGGACTTGAACATCCATGGATTTTGGTATCCACAGGGGTCCTGGAACCAAACCCCAGCAGATTCCAAAGACACTGTGGGCTTGAAGGTTTGACTGCTTCATATATTTCATCCATGCGATCATGTACAAGGGACCATAGCTCAGTTTTCTTATTCCATCAGACCTTCTGGAATTGACAGTGATGAATTTTAAATGATGTGTTCTTCTGTTTTGTTCATTTTTTAATAATTTTTTTCAATAAATTTTATAAGCTTTAATTTTAAATTAAAGGCTCTTTGCATAGGCATCTACAAAATAGCCTGATTAGCAGGACTGCTAATCAAAAATGCTTAGAATGAATCTCATTTCATATTCCAAGTGAGAGAAAAACCATGGAGAAAAGCTTTTGCTCAACTTAGGTGGTTCTGGAACAGTAAACCTGAGCAGTGAAAGCTGGACAAATTTCTTTCTTTCTTTCTTTCTTTCTTTCTTTATTTATTTATTTATTTTTACTTCATTTATATGCCAACTCTCTCCCAAGATGGGATACAAAGCAGCTTCCAAAAACCAAAATGTAAATTAAAAATGCTCACAATATTTTTTTTAAAAAAACTGTTAATACATTAAACACCATAAAATCATTTAAAAACATACAAAAGTTAAAAACAAATAAAACACACAAATAAGAACAATTCCTGCTTAATCATTGAAAGCCTGCTTAAACAAAATGGTCTTTTCCTGTTGGCAAAAGGAAATATTATTAACCAAGCAACTGTATTTCTTTAGTTCACTCCAGATTGCAAGTCACACAATTTCATGATATAGTCTCAGACAATGAAAGAAATTTGGTTTGTTTCACAGCAGGGCATGACTCTGTTCATACAGCAGGAACTATTAACAGACATTTTCAGTTTGCTGCACATGAACAGATTTTCCACCTTTCTACTTGCCCAAGCTTTTGTGAGTTTTGATGTTTTATTAACACTTTGTGAGGAACTGTAATGCAAGCATCTCAACAATCCTTTCTTGAGAAAGCTTCCCAGAGTTACTAATAAAATATAAAGTTTTTATCAGCAACCTCTCATCTCTAGCTTTAATCATCAGCAAATTCCATTATCAGATTCTTTCCTTTGGATTTTGGGAAGTGGGCCAGCTTCTTGAGGTGTAATTCTCTCTTAGTTTGTATTTTTCCTGATACCATGATATTGCAATATTTTTATACTTTAGCAAAAACAAGCCAAACTTTCCAGGATGGGAGACATACATAAGCAGAGCTAGGCTGCTGTTAGTGGTAGATTTATCTACAGCTAAGACATGGATACTATGTAGGGATGGAAGGAATATTTGCAATTATTGATTCCCAGGTTTAAAAAACCTCTGGGCAGAATAATAAACCAGTAAGAATTTTTCTCATAGTCTTCAATGTTACAAAGCATTACAGAGAAGTTATTCTGAATAGTCAGTGTGGTGTAGTGGTTAGAGCATTGAACTAGGCTCTGGGGATCAGGGTTTGAATCCTGGTTCAGCCACGTAAACTCACTAGGTAACCTTTAGCAAGTCACACCCTCTCGGTATCACAGGATGGCAATGGTAAACCTGCTCTGAAGAAACCTGTCAAGAAAACGCCAAAAAGAAAAAAATGTGGGGTTTGCACACACAAAACCGCCCTTATTTTCTGTGCAAAGAATGGGCTTTCTATGCAGACAATATTGTGCACTGTGTAGAAAATGGGGGGGGGGGGGTTGTTGTTGCACAAAACAACCAAATATTTTTCTCTGCAGAATAATGGGACATTCAAGAACAGGGAGAATACTGTGAAGGGATTTTTATTTTCTTCCTCAGTGGATGGGAGGAAGCTATTGCAATTATTCATGTTTTTGCTGTTGTTGTTGCATGCCTTCAAGTCATTTCCAACTTTTGGCAACCCTAAGGCAAACCTATCATGCGCGCATGGGGACCGTCATTTTGGAATGCCCCCCACACGTGCGCTGTGTGAATTTGCCCAGCGCACTGGTGGGGGGGGCTTCCCTGGGCCTTGGGAACGCCGCCCCACCCGTGTGCTGGGCGAATTCACATGGCGCACACATGGGGGGCGCGTTCCCAAGGCCCAGGGAAGGCCCCACTGCAGCTGCGCCATGCAAATTCACAGGGCGCAGCTGCCATGGGACCTTTCAAAATGGCACCCACACTTGCGGGCGCATGTGCGTGCAAGTGCAGGCACCATTTTTGCATCAAAAATGGTGCCCGTGCTTGCGCACGCATTCACACAGCAGCGGGCGCCATTTTGGAATGCCCAACACACCAGCGTCATGCACACAACGACACCACGTTGGACATTCCCAAATGACGCCCGCCATCGTGCACATGCGTGCGCAAGCACGGGCGCTATTTTGGACACAAAAATGGCACCCGAACTCGTGCGCAGCGACAGTGGCGTGGCCGGCCATAGGCCGGCCCCAAGGCCTCCATGGGCCACAGGTTGCCAATCCCTGGTTTATACTGTTGGAAGCTTGGATCCTATAGTGCAAAGGAGATGTTCCATGGAATGGGGAAAAATGAAGGGCCAGGAAGCTGTGGTGTCAGCTTGTGGCATCCTCAAGCAGCTGCCAGGGCCCACCAGACCCATGTGATTGACAGATCAGAATAATGAGCTTTCTTGTCCTATATCCATCGTCTCAGGTGCGTTATTCATAGTTAATGGAAAGTTAATACAGTTAATTTTTATTTCAGATCCTGATTAAGAAGCAAAGACATGAGCTCAGGGACGCAAAGTAAAGGGTTTTATTATAAAAACTCTGTTCTACACATAGAAATACCCTGACCACAAAACAACCTCCATTTCCCCTCATTACCTCTGCATTGTGTAACAATGCTGGGCAAGGCATCCCAGAGCATCCCGCTGTCTCCTGCTGCCACCACAGGATTGATGCTCATGCCAGTGGCTCTGGTGCCGTGCAGCACAGTTGGACTGTGTGTATACAGCTACCTGACATTGCTCCGACATGCTTCAGATTTTCATGGAAGATCTGGAGCATAAGGCAGGTTTTTAAAATTCAGTTCGAAGTAGGGATGGCACAGATTCAATACAGAACTGGCCTTCCCAATCTACAGTCAAAGCAGGACTTTGGCCCTTGGTCATCTAGACAGGGCAACATGTAGAGCAGGGGAAAACCAATGTAAATGGTCTGTGTAGACATATCCCTGGAGTAATAAACTAATCTAGCTGCATTCTAGGGGAATCCTCATAGGAGACTGTCCAAAAGAAGTAAAAACCATCCCAGAAAACATAAAACAGAGGAGTAAGGATATGTAGACAAGATGGGAAGACACTTCAGGTCACCATAACTATCTAATCTCTTACTACTGAGCATACCATATTTGTATTTGAAAATGTAAATATTTGCAGTTGTAACACTGGAATGTTTTAATCTCAGTTTCTAAAATAAAAAGAGAGTTTCTGGGAGAGACCCATGGATTAAAAATTCAAGAAAATAGTCCAACATGATACATTAACCTGATTGGTATTGCTGCCTGTGGTCATATCAGCTCCTCTGAACTAAAGAACTAAAATTTAACTGTCAATATTTGGGAAGGAAATCTGAATTTCTAAATCTGAAACCACCACCCCCACACATACACACATCTTTTACATTTTTTCCAGTTGTAGGTAGAAATGCCAGTTAGGGCTAGTACACAGTTCAGGGACAGAATAAGAATTCCACTGAGCAATTTATTTGTTTGTTTATGTATTTGTTTGTTGACTTTTATGCAGGCTTTCTCCCAGGCCAGGAGTTAAACCATGAGGTTTCCCACTATTATTTTGATTTAGTTACAACAGAAAAACTTCACATCATTAAGTGCTGTGTCATCTCCATCTCCGTGGGGCTTCTCCACCTTGGTCTGTATTCCACATATGTAGCTGAAGGAGCAGTTATGACTCCATGTGCCAAAAGTACCCCAGTTATTACCACGGCCATTTAGTACAGTTCCATCACCACTGGAGAATTGGATGTTGTTGGCTGCCATATCATCGCCATCCCTTTGCTTTCCTTCCACTCTTAGAGAGAAAGAGACCAGGTAGACTGGGGGACAATATTGAATCTCCATCCAATCTCCCCACCTGCCAAAAAAGACAGTGATGTTATCCAGAGATAAATAAGGAATACCTGAGTGGGGGAACAGGTCCCCACTGGTCCCAGAAGGGGCCAAAGCCTTTGTGACTGTCCCATGTCAAAATTCAGTTAAGTCTTGAGAGCTCTGCATATATTTCCTTCCATTCTTGTTCCCCCTTCTCTTTTCACTACCTGTTGATGATGGCAACAGAAAGACCTCTAGGAATGGCTCTTCCTGCCAGAAAGTATGCAAGGACACTGAGGCCCAGCCCACATATTAACAGGAAACACAGTGTCAATCCCACTGAAGATAGATCCCACTATGGTGTATAGCAGGCGTAGGCAACCTTTTTGAGCCGGGGGAGTGGGGATGGACCCGGGATGGACCTGGGTGGTGGATTTGGTGACTAAAACCTTCTGATAATATCAGGATGCTGCCCGATTTAAAATTTAACCTGGATCAGGTAAGCTGGTTTTCAAATGAATGTGATAAGCTCCACAGTCCCTCAGAGTGGTGGAGTCTCCTTCTTCGGAGGTCTTTAAACAGAGGCTGGATGGCCATCTGTTGAGGATGTTTTGATTGTAAATTCCTGCATGGCAGGGGGTTGGACTGGATGGCCCTTGGAGTCTCTTCCAACTCTATGATTCTAAGATCTGGTACCTTTAGGAGCATTCTACAGTGGACTAAGTAACTGCTAAACAATTCCTTCCTGTGTGTACGTGATATAGAAAAAATGAGGATGAGGTGGAATTATATTCATTTGTTATGGTTTGGGAGGATTCTTGTAGACTTTTCTAACTTCTCAAACTCAAAAGATGGCTCCTGTCAGCTATCACTGTTTTAGGAGGAAAAAAGTAAAAGGGGCAACAGGGATGGGTAGGGAGACACAAATGATAAAGGGCTTTTACATCCCTCCCGAAAGGTTCTATAATACCCTTTTTGTTCATTAATACTATGAGACTTTCTCAATGTTGCACAGATAAGGCCCTCAACATGTCTTAATCCAGCTTTGCTAAGCAAAAATACCAACCTTCAGCCTAAGTCCTATTGACTAGAGTGGAGCTCTCCAATCAACTGGATTTATATCCTTCTTGACTCACCATGCCACAACTGATTGAAGTTGTTTACTCTACTTTGGACTAACAAAATTCCACCTTCATCTTCAAGGTGTTTTTTTTTTTACTTCTATTTTCCTGCAAAACTGGCCAATTTTTTTTCTTTTTAAAATAAGCTCAGATGCTGCACAAACATAGACATCTTCAACAAAAAGGAGATGAACCAAAAATTAATTGGGATGAAGAATTATACACTTCATGATGATGATTCTGAAGAAAACAATGTTTCCAAGTTGCCTGCTGCTGGTTTATTTTCTGAGTTCATGTCTACCTGAAACAATTCCAGGAGAAATTGTCCAGTCTAATGAAGAACATCCAAATGCAGCTGAGTACTAAGATTGTTTTTTTAAAAATCCATCAACAGTCTATGCCAAAATGTGGTGACATTTCATATTCAAATAAAACAAACTCTGTTCTTGGTTGTATAGTTGGAAAATACTGTACTCGACTGAGGCTCTCTGGTAGACTTTTTTCCTGTTTTCTAAGCTTACAGCAAAAACAAATTTGAGGTCTAAGCCTTCATCAGCTCTTCTTCAGTGTAGAGGGGCTTTCCAAGGGGAATGATATGTGTGCCTGGAATCTTCTACCTAGCTAAAAGCTGCTGTAAAATGCAATGGGTCTGTCATTTTGAAATGAGCTTTCTGATGCAATTGATAAGCCTACTATAACTCCTGAGCCTAAAAAATCTCTTCTTTGCTTCTTTCAGAAGCATTCTTAAAGGGAAAAGAAAATGTGTCTTGCTCTGGCTCACCATCACTCACTCATTCTCAGCTTGGATGCACACCAGACTGAGGGGGGTTGCAGACTGCCAGAAATAGTGTGAATTCAGTCCACTTTTAGGGTTAGGGTTAGAGTTAGGGAACCATGGGAACTGTATTTTATTGTGGCATCAGAGTTGTCTGACAGAGAAGGCTCAATGTCTCAGAAAAATAACAGTTCCCATGATTCCCTAGCACTAACCCTAACCCTAAAAGTGGACTGAATTCACACTATTTCTGGCAGTCTGCAACCCCCCTGAGCTGAGTTTTTGTGTCTTTCCCTAGTAAACTCATCTCCTGATCCTTTCTGCTTCAGTGGGGTCTCCACTCACACAGAAAGCAAGAGGCCTGGAAATCCAGATGGTCTGGCATAGCTGATGATGTCCACTCTGCTAGTCCCAGATCTCTAGCTCCTTTGACTTCTCATATCCAAAAGAAAAAAAATGTATGTTTTGCTAAAACCAAAACCAAAACCACAACAAATAACAACATAAGGGCTTGTTATGGGAATACAACATTTTATACAATTAGTTCCGTGTGCCTTAAAGTCATTTCTGACCTATGGTGACCATAAGGCAAATCTATCACAGGGTTTTCTTGGGAAGATTTGTTCAGAGGGGGGTTGCCTCTGCCCTTCTCTGAGGCTAAGAGAGTGTGACTTGCTCAAGGTCACCCAGTGGCTTTCCATTGCCAAACAGGGATTTGAACCCTGCTCCAGAGGTCTTCAGAGTCCAACATTCAAACCACCATGATGGTTTTGTGTGGAAGAGGGAATTTCAACATATTTTGCTCACATTTGCCAAAATTCCCTCTTCTACACACCCAGGGACCTTTCCTTCATTTTTCTGGGCAAAACAGTGAACAGGCTGAAATCCAACATCACCTCAGCATAGTTTAGGCTGAAATCCAACATCGCCTCAGCATAGTTTATATATTGACATCTGAAGATACACTATGTGAGCACTACACAACCTCATTGCAGAAAAGCAACCTTATGCAATACATGTTAATGTTTAGATTTTTATTGTCAGTTGCTATCACACTGGCTTTGACTTACAGTGACTGAGAGACTTCCAAGTCACACAGTCATCAACAGCCTTACTCAGTTCTTGTAGACTCAGGACTGCCACTTCGTTGAGTCTATCAATCTGGAATATGATCTTCCTCTATTCCTACTGCCTTCTACCTTACCAAGCATTATTTTCTCTTCTGGGGAGTCATGTCTTCTCACGATATGGCAAAAGTCTCAGCCCAATCACTCTTCTAGCGAGAGTTCAGACTATGGAACTTATCACATTGCCAAAAAAGCTGGCTTACCTTTTCCGGCTTCAATCTTCTTCTGGTATACACCACTGATTCTGCCGCGATGCTGCCTGCCAAATACAGTCCAGGTCAGACGCAGGTCAAAGCCACATTCAGCCAGCACTTTTTCAAAAATAGAAGCTTCTGACTTCGAAAATTTGCCAGCTGAACACAGTTTTGACCCGCGTCTGACCCAGGCTGTATTTGGCCAGTGGCATTGCAGCAGAATCAGCAGCAACTTACATGTGATAACATCTGGATGTATCCCAGAAGAAGATTGAAGCCAGACAAGGTAGGCTGGCTTTTTTGGCAATGCGATAAGGTCCTTGATTTGCTCTGTGATCCATTCATTTGTTGTTTTTTAGCAGTATACAAAAAAAATCTTCTCCAGCACCTTTCATTACATACCCTTAAGTTTTAACCTTGACTTATCCATGGGCATATCAAAATCCATAATTCTGGTCGCAAAACCTGCCCTCAGCTTATACATAAGATTGACTGATAGTCGAGTATATACAGTAATTGTTTTGAAATTTTCAATTGACAATTAGGAACTGAGATGTTCAAAATAAATACTTTTCTAGGAGTGGCAATGGTGGGGTGGGAAAGAGCTGATATGTGGGCCCTTTCCTGTATGGCTTGGGGTGTCTTGCTTTATCCAAGTGATGTAGGAAGTATGTACATCCACTGACTCCAGCGCTGAAAATATAACCAGTCAAGTAAGCCAGGCTACCCTAAGCTGTTGGTCATGTTTGCTAACCCTAATCTAAAATGATCAGCTTTACCAATTTCCTGTCACAAATGAATGAAAGCAATAGCAAATTATATCAGAACTGAAATTAAATGTCATACCCAACATTTGCTTTGCTATGGCATTACGAATGTAAATGGTAATGACATTAGCAGTTTGTGTATTATATTAAAACACCAGCTGCCAGTTGTTTTGCTAACACCTGCTTCCCCCTCTAGCATTTTCTATTTAAGAGGTTGTGGAAAAGGAGTTATCTTGTGTCAGTGGAAGTTGCTTGCTCCTAGCCTCAAAATAGGTTCAGCAGCTTGGACAACTCCTATGAATTTCTGACTACAACTTGGGAGTGGATTCACTGCCTGACTATCATCTTTGGGGGAAAACAGACCAGCACAAAGGGGTGGCTTAAAGCTGCCCCTGCCCAAGGCACCTTGAGACTGTGGCAACCACACGCCCTGGTCCCAAGGGTGTCCTCTGCCACAGGGCCAAATTGGAGCAGGAAAAAAATGCTCCTTTTTGGGCCAGGTTTCCATGGCCCCGACACAGCTTTGATACATCTTCCGTGCATCTTGGGGGCATGTGTCATCTGATCGGCATGCTCAAAGCTGCATGGAAGCTGGCTTTTTTATCCAATCTGTTCAGGCTCAGTTATTAGCCCCTACTAACCTTTTCTTGCATTATCAAGAAGAGAGAAATCGATTCTGCCCTTCAGAATCAACTCTGCTGTTCCTACAGTGCTGGAAGCTGGATAGACTGCTTGCAGGGGAGGTAGCCTGTGTGACCCATTTTCTTAGGACAAATGAAATAGGAGATTGCAGTTGGGCTGCTTGTCTTTTACTTAATTTAAATTCATTAACATCCTACTCACCTAGCTTCCTTGCCCTTGCCCTATGGCTACTACCTTTATCATTATTTCCCCATTCTCTTTGGGCAGCATTACTGGAACTCTTTCCACCACTCTGGGCAACCACCTTTACCCTGATGCCCCCAGCAACTGTTCTCAGGCCTTCACTCATAATGCTCATAAGAAGAGAGTAGGCAGGCACAGCACCATAGTTCCTTAGCCCCAGTGGCTGGTGAGAAGCCCATCCTCCATTCCAACTGCTGCTGCTGTTGCCTCTGAAGAAGACAAGAGCAGCCACCATCTGCTGGATTTAATCTCCTCCTCCACTCCCATCCCTTTATCCTTGTGTCTTTTGTCTTATTGGATTGTAAGCATGAGGGCAGGGAACTGTCAAACTAAGAATTTGAGGCACTCTGGTAGCCTTTTTTGCTGAAGCTGGGGATAGAAATGCTTTAAATAAATAATAAATATTGAAAGATTTTATTTGGCTAATACACACAGAGACACACAGCATTGACAGGTAGTAAACAATCAGTAGAGAGCCAGTGTGATGTAGTGGTTTGAGCGTTGGATTACAACACTGGAGACCAGGGTTCAATTCCCTCTCAGTCTCAAGGGAAGGCAATGGCAAACCTCCTCTGAACAAATCTTGCTAAGAAAACCCTACTGCCTTAGGGGTCACCATAAGTCAGAAAGAACTTGAAGGTACACAATACAACATACAAACAATGAGTAGGCATATGCAGATACAGAGCAAAGAAAAACACAGGCTTAAGATATAACCATAGATATCCCCAAACCAATATCCATGCTTGAAATTGAGCTTAGACCAGGGAAGCAAAGGGACAACTAATGAAGCCTGAAGCCTGGCGTTACTTACTCTGGTCTTTGGGTATCTGATTATTACTTGGCAGGGAAATTTTGTATTAACTAGTTTCTGGTTTGCTTTGAAAGGCAACATCACAGGTTTATTGCCTACCTTTCTCCAACAAGCCCAAGATAGCTAACAACATGAATTAAAACAATAGTGGGATTGTTTTTAAAATATTTTCACAGCAATAAATGTAGCAATGAAGCCATAACATTGTAAAAGAGCTGGAAAGACTTGTTTTTTTAAAAAAAAAATAAAAATAAAAATAGCAGATCACAAATAATTTAACGATAGCAATAAAACCAAAAAGTGAGCAACCCATTTATGGTCCAAAAGCCTTCCTAGAAAGTATAGATTAGACCACCTTACAGAAGGTCATTAGACCAAGAATAGAAATGCACCCCCAAAAGAAGTTGCACAACAGTTCAGTCTTCCTGGACATTGCATCTCAGACCTCAGAACAGCAGTCCTTGAACAAAAGACCTACAAAGAAAGATTAGAAAGAGAAACAGCTGAATTATAATAAATCCACAAACTCCAGTCCATCAGCAATGCATTGAACAGACACAATGGTTTGATGACACATTACACACATTATAATGCTAGTTAACACCCCATGTTCATGAGGGCTCTTAGCATACTCTCTTCCCCTCTAGCCAGATATGGAGTGTCACACATGTTTTTGGAGAAGTCACAATGACCTGTGGAAACTAGATTAGGGATCACACTGACCTAGAGACATGTGGAAGACCTAGATACCATTGTAAATGGGTTTGCTGATTCATTTTCCCCCAAGCTCTCCTCACCTAAGGCTAAGAAAGCCAGATCGCCAAGCAGTTAGAGACTATATGCTTCACCTGGCCTCATGCTGTGATCCTATCCACCACTCCTGCCTGATCATCAGACACTGTCTCAAATTCAATTAAAGTTTTATTGAAGCAATCAGCCATTTCAGAATCCTTTTGTCAATTCCTTGCATATTTCTAAATAAAACTCTCTTAGGGCCTTTACAGACTGCCAGGAATAGTGCAAATTGAGGCCACTTTAACTGCCCTGGCTCAGTCCTAGGGAATCATGGGCACTGTAGTTTATTGTGGCACCAGACCTCTCTGATAGAGAAGGTTCAATATCTCAGGAAAAAAAAAATACAATTCCCATGATTCCCTAGCACTGAGCCAAGGCAGTTAAAGTGGACTCAAGTTGCATTATTTCTAGTAGTCTGTAAAGGCCCTTACTTCATTAGGATGTTAAGCTTGAGAGTGTCCATAGGAGGGCAGCCCAAAATAGTGAAATGCTCTGTGAGGATCAGCTTAGGAGCTTGATATGTTTAATCTGGAGAAGAGAAAGCTAAGAGGTGATATGATAGCCCTGTTTAAATATTTGAGGGGATGCCATACTGAAGATGAAGCAAGCTTGTTTTCTGCTGTTCCAGAGACTAGGATACAGAGCAATTTATGCAAATTACAGGAAGAGAGATTCCACTTAAACATTAGGAAGAACTTCCTGACAGTAAGAGCTGTTCGACAGTGGAACATGCTCCCTCATAGTGTGATGGAGTCTCCTTCTTTGGAGGTTTTAAAACAGAGGCTGGATGGCCATCTGTTGGGAGTGCTTCCATTGTGTATTCCTGCATGGCAGGGGCTTGGAATTGATGGCCCTTGAGGTTTCTTCCAACTCTAGGAGTCTGACTCTATGATTGAAACCAGAGTCTTGCTGTAGTGAATACTGGTATACACAGGTGTAAAAGATCTCCGAAGTTACCCTCCTCTCACAGGTCTTCTTATGAACTAATATTTTTCCCCAAATACCAGGGAGATGCTGACACTGTAGGTGAGGACTCTCATGCCCCCCCCCCCCAATTTTAGGGTAACAGAGTTCTTGTGGGTGCTTTATCACATCTCCATTCTGCTTCTCAAAATACATTCCAACAACTCCCACTTCCATTCATATGGTTAATCACTCACCTTGGCTTTAGGCCTTCCTCCTGTCTTTGTCCTTCCTCCTGTCTTTGTCCTCCAATGTTGTGAAGAGAGTACTGAAAAGCACGTTAAAAGGAGAAAACAGTGAGGAGACAAGCTTCATGAGCTCTGAGATAGTTAACTGTTTATTTCTGTTTTTGTTTTTTTTTAAAGAAGCCCAATGCATTTTGGTCTCAATGAGAAAAGGTCTTCTTCAGAAGCTAGAAACAAACACAAATACACATATATTATAGGTATTTTGTCCCCCAATGAAAAGCAAAGCAGCTTCATTTATATACCGCTTCATATCGCACATGGGATGTCTAAGCGGTTTACAACTGTAAGCTGATTGCCCCCCAACAATCTGGGTACTCATTTTAGCGACCTCGGAAGGATGCAGGCCTGAGTCGAGCCTCAGCCCTGGCTGGTATTGAACTCGCAACCTTGTGGTTTATGAGTGAGTGGCTGCAGTACAGGCATTTAACCACTGCGCCACCAGAGCTGTTTTATTTGCTTAAAGCCATGTAGCCTTCAGAAAACACATACAGAATAAAAGAAACAGCCCATCAGAATTTATAAATCAGCATCACCAAGATGACATTCTGTATTAGCATTCATACGCTGTTATCTAAAAATGATGGATTAAGAGAAAAATTAGCCAATCTTTGTTGAAAGTAATAATTATTGTAAAATGTTTGTTATAGAAAAGTAATTAATTCATGGAATTAGCAAATAAATCAGTTGTGCAGTTTAATAAAAAAAGAATAGAAATAGAATGTTTTGTAAAGCTTCTGTTTCATGTAAAGCACACTGACTACAGAATTTTAGATAATGCTCTGTTATCATATCACCCACACCAGACTGCTACTGACAACAAGTAGCAGTCTTACTGTAAAACTATTAAGTTTGATAGGGAGACTGGTTATGCTTGCCATGCAAACCAACAGAACACATCCACTGATCCATGTGATCACCTTGAAGTCCAAGTACCCGATCCAGGGATGGATCTTGAGGAGAAAGGGGGCAAGGTGAGTCACAGGAGCCCAAGGCTTTGGAACTGCAGGGCTAGCCTGGAGAGGGATTTGTCACACTCAACAAATGCATTTGTTGTTGTTTTGTGCCTTCAAGTTATTTCTGACTTATGGTGGCCCTAAGGTGAACTCATTTTAGAGTTTTCTTGACAAGATTTGTTCAGAGGAGGTTTGTTATTTCCTTCACCTGAAGCTGAGAGCTAGTGACTTGCCCAAGGTCACCAAGTGGGGTTCATGGCCAAGTGGGAAATTGAACCCTGTCCTCCAGAGTCACAGTCCAACACTCAAACCACTACACAAACACTAGGTCTCTAACAAATACTTATCAATGCATACATACATTTAAAATTTTACTTTTAAATAGTCATGTAAATTAGAGGGCAAATCAAGAATTTTTGAATAAATTTGGACTATTTTTAAAGCACAGATTGTGACTAACAATAATTCATCCCCTTTGCTTGTTATAGTTTGAAAAGTAATTAAATGCTATTATTTGTAATAATGTTTAAAAGGGAATTGATTGCATTGCTCCTAAGTTTCTTTTTCATTTCCTTCTATGACTTCATTACTTTCCTTCTGTTACATTTTCATTACTTAATTTTTGATTGATAAGAGAGTGACATAAACTTGAACAACTTCTCTCCAAATCCTAAATTTTAGAAGTGATAAGAGGGTGACCAGTGCCTTCACTAGTGTTGGTGTCACCCAGTGTGGGTATCTGAAAAGGGCTGCTGGAGGAAGTGGGGCGTATTACCCCACCTACACTGTATTTGTCGTAGTGTAGGACCTTCACAAGTTCACCCTAGACAATGAAAAAATAGAAATAGTAAAAGAATTCCCATACCTGGGATCAAGCATTGATAGAAATGGAGACTGCAATCAGGAAATCAGAAGAAGACTAAGAATGGAGAGGGTGGCTATGGAAGAACTGGAAAATATTCTAAAATGAAAAAATATACAACTCAGCACAATGGTTAGAATCATACAAGCCATTTTATTCCCTATTACCATGTGTGGATGTGAGACCTGGACAGTTAAGAAAGATGATAGGAAGAAAATCAATGCATTTGAGATAATGTGGTGCTGGAGAAGAGTGCTGAGGATCCCATGGACAGACAAAAGGACAAACAAATGAGCAATTAAGCCAGAAAGCTCCCTGGAAGCCAAGATGACCAAACTGAGGCTTTTGTACTTTGGATACATCATGAGAAGGGAGGACTTTTTGGAAAAAAACAATAATGCTGGGAAAGGTGGAGGGAAGTAGGAAGATAGGAAGACCACATGCTAGATGGATGAACTCTATTAAAAGATCACGGGTATGGGGTTGCAGGAATTAAGCAGAGCAGTGGAGGACAGAGGGCCTTGGAGATGTCTCATCCATAGGGTCTCCATGAGTCGAGATGGACTCGAGGGCAGTTAACAACAACAAATTTATAAAGAATTAAATAAAAGCCTCTCCTAGGTTCCAAAAAGCAAGAACAGAATACCAAAAGGAAGATCCATTAAAAGCAATTTTTTATATTTTATGAATATATTTTATATTCATAAAACAAAAATAGGTATAACTAAAAATGGCTAATACATTTTCACAACACACTGCTGTCTTTCTTCTTTTTCTTCAATAATGGCTTACCAGCTGAACTATTCTCAGAACAGTATATCTCATTTGACAGCTCAGTTGAGCTAGTTAGGAACTGGGGACCAGGGCTCTTATAGCAAAATATGATATTCAGTTGACATTCAGTCTCCCATGAGCCTGCCCTACAGGTTTTAGCTTGTTGATTTTTTTTATGCTTGAAGATTTCTGGTACATCAGCAAGATAGAGCATTCCATCACATGTGAAACTTTTTATATTCAATATCTCCTTTGAATAGGCAGCAAGGACTAGGGTAGGTTACCCACCAGTTAACTCCTACCTAGTTGATTTTTTTTTATTTATTAATGGGTCCCCCTAATTGATAAGCACTGCTCTGTGTTCTTATCTTATTTCAGACTTTAGTGTAGGTTCTTGTTGGGTTTTGTAGTCAAAGTGGAAATGTACAGATGTGGGAAAATTTCTAACTGTGAAAGTTTTAGCCTGCAGGTGGATTATATGAAAACAACTTAGCCAAGGTCAGTCTGTGTCTGGGAACACAGGATGCAAGAGAAAAACAAATTAGGTCATCAGAGTGTGTGAGAACCACTGGTCACATGACACAAGACATAGGAAGAAGGCTGGGTTTAGAAGCTGTTTAGCAAATGTCTATAAAGGTATCAGCCTGGGGGTGCAGTTTTCGCTTTTTGCCTTGAGAGTTAATGCCTTGAATGGATTGCTGGGCTTCACATGGAGTTTCCTTTGTTTTCTGCCTGTCTGATGGATGTTCTACAATGTAAATAGTTATCATGTTAATTCTGCAACTGAAGAATAAAGAACCTTCTTTGAAGATAATTTGATCTCTGGTCTGGTTTATGGAATGCTGCAAAGCTGCAGGGAGCTACAGATCCAGAGAACTATGGAGCTGGTGAATGGCAGTCCTGCACACACTCTGCACACTCTAACCATAAATCAACAGATCTAGCTATCCCAGCAGCTGAGCACAAGACCACAATCCCTAGCATGAGTTAACTTGAGGGACATTCAGGTCTTCCTGACAATTGCAGCTGAAAGGTTGGGACGTTTTTTTCATGTACATCAGGGTTCCCCAAACTTTGGTCCTGCAGGTGTTTTGGACTTCAACTCCCAGAAGTCTCAGCCAGCTTGGCCAACAGTCAGGAATTCTGGGAGCTGAAATCCAAAACATCTAGAGGACCAAAGTTTGGGAACCACTGATGCATCTGGATGGAACCAGATTTTAGTTTATGGGTAAACATAACTACCTTTAGATGTGATCCTAACCAACAGGGATGACCTGGTCAATGGGGTGCAAGTGGTGGGATCGTTAGGTAGGAGTGATCATGTTCTCCTAGAGTTTCTTATACAGTGGAAAGGAGAAGCTAGGCATAGTCAAACACTCATTCTAGACTTTAGGAAAGCTGATTTCAACAATCTTAGGGAAACACTGGGAGTGATCCCATGGTCAGGAATACTAAAGGAGAAGGGAGTTCAGGATGGATGGGAGTTTTTCAAAAGGGAGATACTGAAGGTACAATCTCAAACTGTTCCAATGAGAAGGAAAAATGGGAGAAGTCTCAAGAAACTGGGTTGGATGACAAAAGAACTTTCAACTGAACTAAGTTTTAAACGGGAAATGTATAAGAAATGGAAAAGGGGCGAAATCACTAAAGAGTAATTCAAACAAATAGCTGGCACAGGTAGGGGTAAAGTCAGGAAAGCCAAAGCACAGAATGAGCTCAGGCTTGCGAGAGGGGTTAAGGACAATAAAAAGGCCTTTTTTGGGTATGTCTGTAGCAAAAGAAAGAAGAAAGAAATGGTAGGGCCACCGTGCAGAGAAGATAGAGAAATTCTAACAGGGGACAGAGAAAAGGCAGAACTACTCAACACCTTCTTTGCTTCAGTCTTCTCACAAAAGGAAAAGGGTGTTCAACCTGAGGAAAATGGAGCAGAGGACACAACAAGGAAAATACAGCATAAAATAAGTAAAGAGGAAGTACAGGAATACCTAGGGGGGTTGCAGATTGCTAGAAATAGTGCAAATTGAGTCCACTTTTAGGGTTAGGGTTAGTGCTAGGGAATCATGGGATTTGTAGGTTTTTCTGAGACATTGAGCCTTCTCTGCCAGAGAGCTCTGGTGCCACAATAAACTACAGTTCCCATGATTCCCTAATCCTAACCCTAACCCTAAAAGTGGACTCAATTTGCACTATTTCTGGCAGTCTGCAACCCCCCTTAGTTAACCTAAATGAATTTAAGTCTCCAGGATCAGTTGAACTACATCCAAGGATATTAAAAGAATTGGCAAATGTAATCTCGGAGCCACTGGCAATAATCTTTGAGAACTCCTGGAGAACAGAAGAAGTCCCAGCAGACTGGAGGAGGGCAAACATTGTCCCCATCTTCAAAAAGGGAAAAAAAGAGGATCCCAACAACTATCGCCCAGTTAGTCTGACATCAATACTGGGAAAGATTCTAGAACAGTTCATTAAACAGAGAGTCTGTGAACATTTAGAAGGGAATGCCATAATCACTAAAAGTCAACATGGGTTTCTCAAAAACAAGTCATGCCAGACTAATCTGATCTCCTTTTTTGATAAAATTACCAGCTTGTTAGATGAAGGGAATGCGGTAGACATAGCATATCTTGGTTTCAGTAAGGCTTTTGACAAGGTCCCCCACGATATTCTTGCAAACAAGATAGTAAAATGTGGGCTAGACAATACAACTGTCAGGTGGATTAGTAACTGGTTGACTGACCAAACCCAAAGAGTGCTCAACAATGGCTCCTCTTCATCCTGGAGAGAAGTGACCAGTGTGGTGCCACAGGTTTCTGTCCTGGGCCCAGTGCTATTCAAAAATTTTATTAATGATTTGGATGAAGGAATAGGGGGCATGCTTCTCCAATTTGCAGATGACACCAAATTAGGAGGAATAGCTAATACCCCAGAAGACAGGATGAAAATTCAAAATGACCTTAATAGATTAGAAAGCTGGGCCAAAGTTAACAAAATGAATTTCAACACAGAAATGTAAGGTACTGCACTTAGGGCAAAAAAATGAAATGCATAGCTATAAGATGGAGGACACCTGGCTTAATGAGACTACATGTGAAAGGGATCTAGGAGTCCTAGTAGACCACAAGTTGAACATGAGTCAACAGTGTGATGCCGCAGCTAAAAAGGCCAATGCAATTTTAGGCTGCATCCATAGAAGTATAGTATATAGATCAAGGGAAGTAATAGTGCCACTGTATTCTGCTTTGGTTAGCCCCACCTGGAATACTGTGTCCAGTTCTGGGCACCACAATTCAAAAAGGATGTTGAAAAACTGGAGCGTGTCCAGAGGAGGGCAACTAAAATGGTGAAGGGGCTGGAAACCATGCCCTATGAGGAGAGACTTAGGGAACTGGGTATGTTTAGCCTAGAGAAGAGACAGTTAAGAGGGGATATGATAGCCCTCTTTAAATATTTGAAGGGATGTCATATTGAGGAAGGCGCTAGCTTGTTTTCTGCTGCTCCAGAGAATAGGATTCGGAACAATGGATGCAAGCTGCAGGAAAAGAGATTCCACCTCAACATTAGGAGGAACTTCCTGACAGTAAGGGCTGTTCGACAGTGGAACACACTCCCTCGGAGAATGGTGGAGTCTCCTTGTTTGGAGGTCTTTAAACAGAGGCTGGATAGCCAATTGTTGGGGATGGTTTGATTTTGAGTTCCTGCATGGCAGGGGGTTGGACTGGATGGCCCTTGTGGTCTCTTCCAACTCTATGATTCTATGATTCTACCTGTCTCTCATGGGCCCTTCAGTGAAATAATCTGGACCCCACTTATTTTATGTGAGGCTCACAACTTCAAACCAGGTGTCCTCATTCCTCTGTATCAGGAAGATTTGAGTGTCACAATGAATCTGAGGAAGTAGATCAAGTTGACCAAAGCTTATAGTACAACTTCTTTCACACAGTCTCAAAGGTGCTACAAGATCCCTTTGCATAAGTGGACAATGTATATATAATAGCTTTAAATTTCCTGGAATTGATCACAACATTGCAACTACCTGACCCTGTCATTACGGCTACCAATAAATGCCAACATAGGGGAGAGGTCCCACCAAAAGGTGTTTAGGCCCAGAGCTTTGACAAATTCGCTTTTGGAATAGAAATCCTAGAATCTGCTAGCCAATTTCAATGTTGGCAGGGCCAGGCCCTCAGCCACTGGCTATGAATGCCACTGAGTCATGGTTGTTTGGATTCTGGTTTACAATCAAACAGGTGCACCAGAGTTCAGCTGACTGACTGAATGATTAGCCAAGAAAATTACTCAGGATACAAAGCACAATGTAATCAACTCTTCAATTCCTCACACTCCAATCTGTGAGAAGTTTGTGAAATCACACACACAATGAAAGTCCCTGAGCCCCTTTCTTTTTTGTCTCTCCATGCTATATATAAATATAGATTAGTTCTTAGCCATAAGACCAAGGTAGTAAAAAGTGATTTAACTCTGACTATGTTCTCCCATTGTTCTATATATGCTCTGAAAGCCCATGGCAGCAGAAAGACATGATATTAAATAGAAATAATACCCTGTAGTACTATAGTCCATCACAGGTTTCTCCTAGGTGTTCAGCAACTATTAGATTTTGTCCACAACAGAATATTGACTCAGCCTGAAGGACGTTCTGTGCATGCGTGTCTACAAAATGGAAGTTTAATGATGCCCTCAGTGTTTTCAATATGGGTTTTATTTTTAATGGAATATTATTTTTTTAGGCTGTGGATTTCAGACACCATACTGCAAGACTCCAGAGGCTAAAAAGCCTTCCATCCCTCTTATAAAGCTGAGAGGTATGACAATACGAATGAAAAAATAAAATGCATAAAGGCACCAGTATACAGATAACATTTCTTCTCATCTCCTTTTATCCCCTGCAACAGCCTCCCACAAGCCAGAGCCCTGAAAAAGTGCTGGACTACAGCTCCCACCAATCCAGACTATTTGGCCACTGGGCATGCTGGACTTGTGCTTCAATACATCTGGAGGGTGGCAGGTTGGGGAAAGTTGCCCAAAGAAAAGCTAGCTCCTTTGGACCATGAGTGGAGGGGAGGATGCAAAACAAAACAAAACAAAAATCCAGAAATTTAATACCTTTATACCAGTAAAAATAAAGTAGCAGTCCTCAGCAAGAAATGATACCATTAACATTTCCAGCAATTAATGGTTTGACCAGAGTAATCAAGGTTACTTTCCAAGTAATTAGTTATACATATAGTTCCAGTCTACCCAAATAACTACTGTTATAGTTGCTCTTTCAAAAGTATCTTTAGTTTCCAATTAGTAGTACAGTTACTTTTTATTTAAATTCTGAATGTTACAAGTCCTTGGCCAATAGTACAAATGCAGTGATCCACAACAGAGCATAGCCAACAATTGAACCACATGATATTCCTTCTCCACCAGACAGTGAGGCCACAACCTTGCACTGTAAAACATAACAAACAGTTGCAGGTACAAACTTGGCATGTTATTCCTCCTGAAGTTAAAACTGTAATATAATGGCACCAAACCATTATTGGTAGTTATGGGTTGAGGGAATAAATAATGATTTGTAACTTTGTTTTTGCTGCCAAGTTAGCTTCCGCTTAATGCCAACCTAATGAATGAGAGCTCTCCAGGAACTGTAGTCATCAACCATTATGCTTAGGTCCTGCAAATTCAGGCTGTGGCTTTCTTGACATAATCAATCCATTTGCAATATAGTTGTCCTCTTTGCCTACTGTCTTCTACTTTATGAAGCATTACTCTCTTTTCTAATGAATCACATCATCTTGTGATATATCCAAACTACAATATTTTCAGTTTAGCCAGTTTAGTTCTAAATACTGAACCAAAGAAGTACCAAGGTTCACCAAGTGTACATCGAGCAGAGAAAGATATCTAAAACCATCACCCTACCAGATATTCTTCCCTACCCCTCCCTCTTTCCCTCCATGTTGCCATTGCAGTTAAAGTGGAATCATAACTCTATAATTGTGCAGTACGCACTTTCACGGCAATGGTTACATCCTATCGAATCCTGGGATTTGCAGTTTGGGGACAAGTACTTAGAATTCTCAGCTAAAGAGCTCTAGTGCCTCACCAGACTACAAACCCCAGGATTCTATCGGATGTTGCCATGGCAGTTGAAGTGGAATCTTAATACAATAATTGTGCAATGTGAAAGGGCCCTGAGTGATTAACAAGCAGAACTTAATAAATACATTATCAAAACATTTGGAGTGCTACCTTCCAAGTTGCTGAAAAGAGTTGACTGAAGAAGCTGAAATGTTTTACTAATTTGTTTTACTAAGTAGTACTTGTTAATCACTCTAATATATACATATTGTCGATGATTAACTTCATCCTTCTGGGATCCAGAACAAGCATGGCAGGGCTGTTTGTTTTTAAATCCCTCTCTCTCTCACACACACACCCATATACATATATTTATATATACATATTGTTGATAATTAAATGCATCCTTCTGGGATCCAAAACAAGCATGCCAGTGCTGTTTGTTTTTAAATCTCTCTCTCTCTCACACACACACACATACATACACATACACATACACACACATATACACATACAGATAGATAGATAGATTTATATAAGTGAGTGTGTGTGCATTATTTCAAACAAATAAACATCTATCTAACACGTACAAAAACCTAAAGACATAAACAATACATCCCAATACCCACATTAACAACATTAATAACAATGTTTACAAAACATAATAAAATGACTTCATAAACTTGTAGTGCTTGGTTATACCATTGATTCTATTATATATAAAAAGAATACTTTTGTTTAGAAAATTGAAAGTAATTCCTCATCCTCCATCTTTATTCCACTACCAAGTTTTCCATTGTCTTAAACCTCAAAAATCTAACTCCGCTGTTATTCTTGTCTGGTCTTTGTTCTTTATTAATTCATGTTGAATATTGCTATTGCTATTGCTCTCTCTCTCTCTGGCACACACACACCCACCCCCCATAGATATAGATATAGATATCCCAGACCTCAAGATTTAAAGTCAAGTCAGTTGAGCCCACATAGGGGTAAAACAGTTGTACTCAGGCGTACTAACTTCAATTACGTGACAGCAGATTTCCTGCAAAACAACCTTATCCAAATGAAACCCAAGAAGGAGCACCTCTTCTATCAGTTAACATATACAAATTGCATACAAGTCGGTTTTTATCAGGGAAGGAGAAGATATTCATTTCCTCATTTCTGGAGGTGTATCAGTGGCCAGACTTTTTGGGGGGCCTTATTCCCAATAAAAGGATACCTGGAATAAAGGGTCTTAAAGTCCAGTGATGTGAGTAGGATCGTGCTCTTTAGAAGGAAGGATTAAAATAGAAGTCTAGTTCAAAGAAGTTATGTGTTGTTGTTTTGAGAATGCATTTTAGACAAAATAGTCAAGCAACCAATAATTAAAGGCATGCAAATAAGTTAAGAAATGGAACCCTCAGAGAAGTGAACTCTCCCACTTGTCTATTGTGATATAAATAAATCATGCATAAATTAGAACTTAATTCCTCCCATTTGCATCTTCTAATGAACCAAGGCAGATGTTTCTTGTAGACTGTTATCCATACATTCAGAAAGTCAGAGCAGTTCAAGATGCCTTTTCTCAGGAGTCAACATATTTGCAGAACAACATCTTCATTTCTGGCTGCTCTGTGGTATAAATATATGTGAGGCTTGCTCCCTCCCCAACCAGAATCTGAACATCAATCCAAGACCACTTGAGAAATTGCTCTGATCCCCACTTGCACTCAATTATTTTTGACATGCCAAAAAAAGAAGTAAATTAAGGAAAAAGAAAAAGAAATACAAACTTTGAATATTCCATGGAGTAAGCCTGAATGCATTATGCAAAAGGTTGTTTAGACCAACTACAGTAGTCCAATCTCTGGCTCAATGCAGGAACTTTGTTGTTGTGTGCCTTCAAGTCATTTCAGACTTATGGAAACCCTAAGGTGATCTTATCAAGGGTTTTTCTTGGCAAGATTTGTCTACTACACAGAATACAAGTAGAGCTTCTCTATAAGATGGCTGCCCTGATGCTCTTTTTAGATGTTTCCAGCAAAGGAGAATGATTCCTCTTTAGAAGAGGCAGTTGTTCCCATTGTCAAACAACTTTAAGAATTTTCAGAGCTGACCCAAGCCATTTTGCTGCCTGAGGCAGACTACAAGATGGTGCCTCTCTGCATTTCATGTACAGAAACTGATTAGATTGGCAGCTGAAGCTGACTTCAGTGCTCAAAGTGCGATAGCATCTGCCACCACCCCTTAGGAGAGAAGGTGTTTTGGGAGGTGAAGGACAGTCTGGGTGGCAGATTGCAAGAGAGAGGAATGACAAAGGGAGTCAGGAGAAATATCTGGGGAGCTGACAGCACGGCTTCCCAGCTTTTGTCATCTCAAGGCCAAATGTGCCAAATTATGCCAGTGACCATGTTGGCTGGCAATTCAGGGAGCTGTAGTTCAAAGTAGTTTAGAACTCTTACAAACTCTTTGGAAAACATGAGTGGGAATGGGGAGTGATAGCTCTCATAACACTCATGTTCTTTTACGTACTAAGAGAAAAATCTCCTTTATGGTCTTGGCATAAGCACCATCCCTGCCTCTTGGATCAGAGGAAGAAGGAATTTTGCAAAGAGGCAGACAATGGGATTAACAAAGCAGCAGTGGAGAGAGAGAACCAAAAACCTGAGCCTGTTGAAAAAGAGCCCTGGCTGGTTTAACCTGACCTCACTTTGTTGTCGGTTTTCACTTCCACTTGACTGACGTTAATTTTGCCCTTGAAAGTTTGCGCAAATCAACATTTCCCCCTCCTGTTTTAACATTTCCTGTCACTCGCAAGTCCCACGGTCCCTCAACATATAATAATCTCATATTATCTCAGCTGATGTGCAGCCAAGAGAATGAGAGAGAGAGAGAGAGAGTCAGTCCCCCTTGCCAAGGCTATTTTCCAGGGTAAACAAAACCACTAAACTTATAAAGATTACTAATGAACTCTGTCTTCCTCTGGAGACAGAACATTAGCTCAGAGCCAGCCCAATTTCTGTCAGCATCTCCTCCTCAACACTTCTCCTCCCCAAAGAATGTCAAGGTCAGCCAAGCAGCTGAGTCTTCCCTGGTGACAGTGTGCAAACTCAGTTGTGCCGGCTGATCACATGGGAAATACATTTGATGGGACATCATTACTCTTTTCTCTAGAGCCCTAAAACCTGCTTTGCAGAGCTGCCAGATCCTGACCTGCAGGGCTTCTGTGCCTTTCACATTAGGGATGGGGAACTCTGCCAGTTTCACTTTCACATGCATGGGGGGAAAGAAAAAAGTTCTTTGTCTTCTGAGTTTGCTAGTTTGGTAAAACATACAAAATGGCACTGGAAGGAAGGTCTTATCCATTTGTGTCCATCACATTCCTGTCTTCAGCCTAGGGAGGATAACATTTTATCTGGCTTCCATATGGGTGAAAAAGATGAGAAGCCTATCTGAGAAAAGTGATATTGGGTCCACCAAATTCAGTACCTGAAGCTGTCTTCAGCCTACAGAGGACAACATTTTATCTGTCTACCATACAGGTGTTAAAGATGAGGAACCTATCAGGGAAAAAAGCTGATATTAATCCTAAAAACACTAAGATAGGTGAATGCATATAGTATTGGTAAGTATAGTTGACAAGTATCCCTTATTATAAGGGATGCCCCTTATTTGAGGATGGGAAACCTTGTCTCTTATAGGGCTGGCAAGTGTCCCTTATTTCAAGAAATGTCCCTTATTGAGGGCTGGAAAGCTTTTCCTTTTTAATAGAGTGAACAATATGCCGGGGGAAAAAAATCTGGTTTTATTTTTTAGTGTGGGTCCTACATAAAGGCAGAAATGTGTGCATCACACAGTTTAATGCATCACATAGTCTATGCATATGGACAATAGGTTACAGGTGCAAAGGCTCCTGTGGTTCTGGATTTGCTAGGCCAAAATTCTAAGTAGGGCCAGAGGTCCAGTCTTCATGTTATTAATTGTGCAGTGCCCCAGCCATGAAATTCCTGTGTGAAGAGAGCTTAGTTGTAGGTGATGCTAAATGGTTGTTGTTGTTGTTGTTGTTGTTGTTGTTTTATATCTCACCTTTTCTCTCAGTAATGAGACTCAAAGTAGATATGATGGTCAAGGTATGACATTAGAAACACAAAAAGTTAGTCCATATGAGAAAAGAAAAAATTCCACACCAGAGCTGGGCCATGCTTTTGTTGAATCCCATCAAAATGTCACAAACATGTGCAAGCTTTGAGTCTTGCAAAGTTCTTCATCAGGCTCAGTGGTTCAAAAATTAAGGTGTGGGACAAGGAATGGGAAAGGTGAAAAATGAGGCCAGAGGCCAGGGTTGTGAGGTCAGGTTAAACTTTGTACCAGCATAAAGACAGCAGACTCAATAAGTCACTGGTAGATGTGCAGGTATAAAATTGTGCTTACCAGTACATACTGGATGAAAAAGCAATGGTGAGTCTCCATTTCTGAAACACAATGGTTGGCTATAACTCAAGAGATCTGCCTCTGCCTCTTTCCTTGACTGAAACATGCAAGTTCCTGAGATAGCAGCGCTGAGAAGAATGACTTATATCCTGAGATAGCAAAAGGGCTGAGAAGAATGACCTATAAGCCTAAATCTGACTACTTAATTGATTCAGTGGGACTTAGAAAAATGTTGGCTAACATTTCAGTGGGTCTTCCTAGTTAGGAATAACAAATCAATTTAGGCCTAAATTCAATACTAATATCAATTCACACAGAGGGATGCTTATTCACTTCAGTTTTATACATGTTATTAAGAAGTGTGAGAGGTAATAATGCATTTCACAAGCAAAATAATAGCAATAGCAATAGCAACTGCATTTCTACACCGTTTATCAGTGCACTTAAGCACTCCTTAAGCGGCTTACAGTGTATAAGCTAATTGCCCCCAACAAGATGGGTACTCATTTTAGCGATCTTGAAAGGATGCTAAGTGGAGTCGATCCTGAGCCCCTGGCTGGTACTGAACTCACAACCTTATGGTTTGTGAATGAGTGGCTGCAGTGCAGGCATTTAACCACTGTGCCACCAGAAGCAACAACCAATCCCACACTACCATATCATACATACTGTTTCAAGCAGAGAAATAAAGAAAGCTTTGGGTTTGTCTACACCAGCCAGAATACTCTGGGTTGCTCCTGGAGTATTCTGACCCTAGAGCTGAACCAGATTCCTCCCATTGCCTCCACATGCCATAGTGATGGGTAAATGCCTACACATGTATCCCACCCTGTGTCACCTAGTACCTCTGCCACTGAAGTCAGAAATAAGATGCCACATTGTGACCTCAGAAGGAATCATCTGCACCAGCATCAGCAGCACTGTTACATAGCTGCCCAGAATCACAGCAGTGTGTTCTGGGTTTTCTTGCAAAATCAAGAGCAAAAGGTAAGTTTTTAATATAAATTTAATATAAAGTCATCTTGAAGAAGGTCTGCACTTGAAATGGAGATTTGGTCTTGCGTTGTGAAGATATGTTGCCATCAGGATTGAATGAGATCATTTTACTTGGCCCATGTAGATGACCTACATGCTATGAAACCTCCCACCATGAAATGTTATATAACCTTTAGTAGCTGTAAGTAAACCTAACTCATAGAGTTGTGGTTTTTTTGTGTTTTGTTTTGTTTTCTGGTTTGTAAATTGTAAATTAGACTAATTGCATGCTGACTGACACAGGAAGAATTAGGGTGTAGCTAAGCCCAACAAAAAATAAAGGACATGAATACATACTACAGTTGCCCCTCCCAATTTTTGGGGATCCATTCTGGACACACACACAAAAATGGTGGCTCGCTAATATTCGAGTCTCATTGAAACAAATGGAATATGCACAGGGCCATGCATGGGCATGCATGGGCATTTTACCTGTAGTTGCTTGTCCCTCCCCATGAAGAGTGAGACTGCGGACTAAAGTCCATGAACAGGGAGAGACAACTGTATACCTAAACTTTTAGAGAGACGTTCAAACTAGCAAGTACCAAGTATAAATATATTACAGTTGATGCCTCTAACAAATCTGGATGCTGTAGCTTTTTGCCTTCATGACCTTATGCCATAATAAAGTAGCAAACTTTGTGATGTTACACCACTTGTGTCATTAAGTATGGTTACTCTTATGGAATTTATCAAATAGATTTATCTGGGATCCCTTGTTCCTTTTCAGACATTGTTCATGCATCTACCAAGTTTATTCCAACTCTGACTGCACTTATTTTTTATCTGCAAACAACTGCTTAATTAAGTTAATCCCTCTATAGAAGCTGTACCATGCCACAAAAGCAATTGCCTGTTCCTCCTGCCCAATTACTATCTAGTTTACACAAGGACTTACATTTGCCCAGATTTTCTAGAATAATTCTCTAAGCCAACAAAAGGCATGATAAGCTTTTGCCATGTGTATCCAAAGTATTTGCAAAATATGACCACAGACAATGAGAAGAATCAGCAAAAAGAAATATCCTTTGATCTCCTGAATATAAAGGCCTTGGAGGAGGCGAATATCTTCAAAGGAAATAAAAAAGAATAAAGGAAGATAGAATCTCAGAAAGCAAAGTTAGTTGGAAAACATGTAATGGATTGGAAATGTTACCTTTTTTGAACCACAACTCCCAGAATGTATTTTATTTCTCTGTATCTGCTAATGCTTTGTTTCCAATGTCAATGGATCATATCTCTTTTTTGTATTCAGTAGCAGCAGTAGTAGCTGCAGTACTAGTGGATACGTATGTTATTAAGTAAAATTGTAGTATCTTCATTTTATGTTGTCAGTGATTTTTGAGGATGAAAGTACTGATCTACTTATCCCTCCCATCAATACAGTTACCCTCAAAGTGGTTCACAATATACAGTCGCCCCCTCCGTTTTTGTGGAGGATCCATTCCGGACCCTCCCCTGCAAAAATGGAAAATCACCAATATTCAGACCTCATTGGCTTGAATGGTTGTGGGTGCCCATAGGCACGTGCCTCATTTTGTCTCCCTCCATTTGCTGCCCACAAACAGGCAAGGGACACAGACTCCAAGTCCACAAGAATGGAGGGGCGACTGTACATTGAAGACACTGAATATATACAGGTAAAGTCTTCCTTATCCAAAATGTTTGGGACCAAAAGTGTTTTAGATTTCAATTTTATTTTATTTTATCGGAGTCTGGTAAATTTGCATATACATAAGGAGATATCTTGGAGATGGGACTCAAGTTTAGCATGAAATTTATGTTTCATGTATACCTTATACTAATAGCCTGAAGGTAATGTAATAATAATAATAATAATAATAATAATAATTTTATTTATAGCCTGCCCAATCACAAGGGGTGATTTTAATGGCTATATCTTTGAATTCTACCTGCATGAAACAAAGTTTGTGTATACTGAGCCATCAGAAAGCAAAGGCATCACTAGGTCAGTCACCTATATGAACAATTTTGGATTTTGGAATATTTCGGAATTCCAGACAAGGGAGACTCAACCTGTACTATAAATAAAATACTTGCTACTGTCATACATGCTACTACTGTGACTAATTCCTGGCATTATACTTTGAATTTGCAAATTCATAAATGGCCTTATGTGCACACAAAATTTAATACCTTCCTGATGTCCTAGGGGCTGTACAGGTGTCTGTTGCATAAATGTAGCCAGTGGAATGACTGATGCACCAAGGCCAGATGAACAATGGATGCTGGTGCACATCAGGATGCTCTTCCATGTGCATCCAGACACTACATAATGCATCTTTGCAATGTGCTAACAGGCATAAGTTGCATTCCTGCAATGCAGATATGGATTCGTACAAAATATAGACTGTGATATAGGATCATGACCAATGTCTAAAGTAAGATATGATTAAATGAGAATAGAAACAAAGCTTCAGCAGATGCAGAGGAACAAAACAATAGAGGACTTTAAAAAAAAATCTCATTTTCTTATCATGACACAGTCTCTTAAAAACATCCCCATTCAAAGGTAACATATTGCTCAACCAAAGACGCTGTCACCTCCTTACCAGTTGATGAACATCATGTTTGGGGCCTTTCCAGGGAATAAGCAAATGCTTGGCTGACTCAAAAGGAGTTAATTGAGACATCAATGTTCATTCACTTCCACCATGGCAATCTTATATTCTAATGTTTATTATAAAAGGAAATTGTCTGGATGTCATGGGAAACGATAAACACTTTACTAAGCCAAATGCTGGCCAGCCATTAAGAGAAGGAGATGGAGAAGAAGACCCAGCCAGTTTGCAAGCATAAAGTATTCAAGAGCAAAGGCTGCATGGAAGGAAATAAATATGTGGCTTCTATTCATCTTAAAAGCAAAATTACACTGACCTCCATTCAAGGATCTTGTTCCACTTGTTACAGATTCATTCATGCTAGAAGTGGATGAGGATTGTTGGAAAAATAATGTACACTTCAAGTCTTCTGCTCCAAAAATGAATTTATTTGCAGTTTTTAAAAAACAACTTTTCTAAGGGGGGTTGCAGACTGCCAGAAATAGTGCAAATTGAGTCAACTTTTAGGGTTAGGGTTAGTGCTAGGGAATCATGGGAATTGGTGTTTTTTCTGAGACATTGAGCCTTCTCTGTCAGAGAGCTCTGGTGCCACAATAAAATACAGTTCCCATGATTCCCTAACCCTAACCCTAACCCTAAAAGTGGACTCAATTTGCACTATTTCTGGCAGTCTGCAACCCCCCTAAGTGTCTTTTGCTAGAACACAGATAAATATTGTTAGCTTTTTTTGATGGGAGGGGGGGGATCAACTAGACTTGTACAAACTATGTCCAGGGATTCATTTTCCCCCTGGTGGGGGAGGTTGTATCCTTTTTAAGGGAATATCTAGATGCAAGAATATTTTTTTTATTTTTTTCCTTTTTATTTTTTCTTCTTTTTTATTTTATTTGTTATGAGACTAATTAAAAAAGGTTGTTTGCTTCATTCAAAGCTTGGAAAAGTTGAATTTTGGACTGCAACTCCTATGACCCCCCTGAAGGATTCTAGATGAATATATTAAAAAAGTAACTTTTTATTACTCTGCTCATTATTAATTAATTTAAACCATATTTGCTTCATTATTTATTAAACATTTCATTCCTTGTTTTTATATGTGCTTCCTTTACTGTTTTCTGCTTTTTTGCCACGATATGAGGGGGAAAACCCCACACAAAACAGAAAGGTAGGTTTCATGACAATCTTTATTTATTTATTGAATTTATACCCAAAAATGAGATTCCAAGAGGCTTACAATAATAAAAAAGAGGCCACTAAAACATTAATTTACAAAGGCTAAAAAGGATTTAAACACCAGTATTATTGAAAACATGATTTAAACAGTTAAAATACTTAAAACATATTTAAAACACAAGTTCAATACAAGATAAAAAAGATTAAAACAGCGCACCACTACAGTTCCATGATTAAAATTAGAATTGTAAGTTCAAAAGCCTGTCTAAATAAAAACAAATTAAAAACAACTGGCAGAAAGAGAGCAGGGAGGGGGCCAACTGGACCTCCCATGGAAGGGAGTTCCACAGTGTGGGACAGAGAAAATTCTGTCCTGAGTTCTCACCAGTTGCATCTATGAAGGTGGTGGGACAGAGAGAAAGCTCTTCCCTGCAGATCTTAACACTTGTGCTGGCCTATATAAGGAGATACAGTCAGCCCTCCTTATCCACGCACTTTTCATCCCTGGATTCAAGCATCCACATCTTGAAAATATTTTCTAAAACTATAAATGCTAAGAAGCAAACTTTGATTTGGTGTCAGATGGTATCTCCTTATATAAGACTACCTGAAGGACTGCACAGTGGGGCCTTTGGTATCTCTGGGGTTTGGTTACAGGAGGCCCTGTGGATAACAAAATCCATGGATGTTCTAATCCAATTAAGTAAAATTGGCTGAAAATAAAATATTTTCAAGCTGTGGATGCTTGAATCTGGGATAAGGAGGGCTGACTGTGGGGCTATAAAGACAGCCCCTAAGGGGCAGTGTCCTGCTGCCCCTTTCTTTGCCGGATTGGGGCCGTGGCGTACCCATCCAGCACTTTGCTGCTCCAAAAAGAACTGAATGCTGGGCCAAGAGAGCACCCTGATGCCAACTGCTGTGCGGTGGGGCACACAGCATGACAATGTCTTCAGGGTGGAGTCAGGGCAGCTGATGCCCTGACTCCACTCCCAGGCTGGCCCTTTTGGTTGGTCTGTGTTTCCTCGTATCTCCCTATATAATCCAGCAAAAGTGTTAAGATGGATGTCCTTAACCATTTTATATAAGGGACACCATTTTACTATGCCATTGTATTTAATGGGATTTGAGCATCCATGGATTTTGGTATCCATGGGGGGTCCTGAAACCAAATCCCAGTGGATACCAAGGACCCACTGTACAGTCCTTCAGTTAGCCTTATACAATGAGATACAGTCTTTCAGATCTTCTTGCTGGTGGATGCCATTTTATTTTTCCAGAATTTCCATTTCTTCTGCGACAAGTGCAGAACAATCTAGGGAGGTTAGGAAAAGATGGCTTTTCATAGGCAGCTGCTACTTTCTCTGTGGAATACACCACAACAATACTCTGTCCAGAGCTTTCTGGAGGGTGGGAGACTGCTACCAAGAGGGTCCTGGCAAGCTCAGCTCTGCTGCATCCAAAAGAGGCATGTTCCCCTGCTTCAAAAACAACAACACATAAATAAATCCAATGGATGAATTGGCTTAAGAATGCTTGAGGCCTCAATGAGGCCACAAGTGTGCTAAAATTGGTGATAGGGTCTGCAGCTAGGGATTCACCATGGTTCCATAGTTTCAGTGAACACACATAGGGAGAATAATTGAAAGTTTTACAATTTAGAAAGAAAAGGATGTGCCTTCAAATCATCTGTCAATTTACGGTGATCCTGCTAATTTTATAGGGTTTTCTTAGGTAAGGAACAGTCAGAGGTAATTTGTTATTACCTTCCTCTGAATATAGTCTACACCAACTGCTATTCCCTAATGAGCTCCCTTACAGGCCTGGCCTTGCTTAGCCTGAGATCCAGTAGGATCTGGTACCTTCAGGGTGTTTTATATATGTCTTGAGCCATGTATATAGGGCTGGCTCTACTATTAAGCAGATTGAGACAACTGCATCAGGTGACAGGTATAGAAAGGTGGGAGAAAGATGTTAGCCTGCTCTGCATAGACGGCGTCCTTCAGGTGTGGTGGGAGATGCTGTCCCATCACCAAAGTTGAAGAAGAGATCCAACTGCCAGTCCAGTTGGTTTTGGTCCGTGGAACAGGAAGGGGTGTCATTTTGACCTTTACTTCAGAGACTAAAATATCATGGACTAGCTTTATGCAAGTAGAAGTGGTCTACTCATATTAGGGAGCCATAGGTCTGGAGTGAAGAAACTGCAGCCCCCTGATGTTAGGCTAGCATCCTGTTAATGGTATATGCAGGAATACATCCATCTCATGTTTACATATGTCTTTTAAGGGGGTAGTTGAATTCAGCATTCTTTGCCTACCCTGTGCCATTTTACCCCTTGAATACCCACTTCTTTCTCAGGGTCTTCTGGAAAGCAGGGATAGCTAAGAAGTATCTAGCTATGTGGTTATAGTCAGATGCACAACAATGGAAGAATCCTATAGGACCTCCTGGGAGACCTTTTGATAATAGCATTGTCCTCGAGCGTCTGGCTACAGTAACACGGCCAGAAACCTCTCAACTATCTTCCAATTCTCACCAGCCACTACATAGCGATGGGGTAGGGAGCAAAGAAGAAAAGTGAATCTGGCAGGAGGAGAGGCAGGAGAGGTATTGTTGCTCTGCCATGGGAGACCTCTATGATACATCTAATACAGGATCTTGGCCATTCAACTTTGAATCCCATCATCCTCGATTATTGACCTTTCTGCCAGTGGCTGATGGGAGTTAGAAATCCAACAATAACTGAAGTGTCTTAGATTCCTTACCTCTGCTATAGCTAGCAATGCTATTCTTCATGCACAACAAGGCAGACAAATACACTCATGTGAGCTTATCTCAAGTAGCAGTGTATATGCTTTTCTTTCTCTGTGTAGAAATAATGTCCATGAAGAAAACTGGTACATAAAAAGTGATCTTTATTTTTCATGCACCTTTACAGCTGGTTTTCCTTTTCCTTTCCTCATTTAGCACGATTTAGTTTCCTATCTTGAGGGAGGGGGCTTAAGGGGGGGTATGTTATCATTACATTCTGTTTTATGACTTAAAAAATAATTTCTTACTAGCTGATGATGTTTAGGAATCCGGAAAATGTTCTAACCTCCTAGGCAATTTCCCCCCACCCTTATATTGGATTATGCAAATCCTGTTTACAAATCAGCAAATTCAATTTGGTTGGGTAAATTAGGCATTACTTTTAATCACATTCTGCAATTTGTTTTCTGCTGCCCTTTTCACACCCATCATTGCATTAACTTCCTAGAAGTAGCTGTTCAAGGAGGAGAACAGTTATCTCAAGACAACATTGCTGGCAGCCATCCATCGTAGCAAGAGGATTGGTTCATAGCGTTCCTTCAGCTGAAAGCAAGGGTAAAGCGTCCTCTTTCTTGTTCCTTCCAAAAGTCTTGGCAATGACAGGGAGACCCAAACCTACTCAGCATCTCAGTCCTCTATTGCATCCAGAAAGGCAGCTGCCCAAACATTTGGAGCCAGCATGATGTGAATACAGTACACATTTATTAGAAGATATTGGACTCCTCTGGAGCTCCAGAAGGCCATGGCCATGATGTTCTAGCCATCATTTTGGTGACTAGAAGTGATCTCTGGAAGTGTCCAAGTGGCTGTTTTTGGGGAATGGCTGTTTTGGGGTGAACACACCCCTAAAAAGCATACAATAGACCCACAAATGTGCTGGGTTTTTTTTAAAATGGAAACTGTGTATGTGTGTTGTGGGAGAAGGGGTTCAACCAAATAAGAATTTTTAGTTGAACTTTTTGGGAAGTGTACCAGGGACTGGGGGTGGTCCACAGGGTCTCCAGAGGATGCATTGGACACTGTAATGGACCACATGTGGCCCATGGGACATACAAGTACCTCTCCTCACACACATATATACCTACAGCTTGAACAGATACCAGTCCAACTTTGTATCCTTTGCTTTCATTTCCCCAGAATCAGATCACAGGAACAGGACATGCTTATTGTGTGGCATTCCAAGCAATGTCATTCTTATGGCATCCCTGTCACAATGCTCGAGCAGTTTCAAAGTTTCATTACTTTTACTTTTGAGAGGAGTGATCTTCTTTTTATTTATTTATTTATTTATTGGATGACACCTCTCAGAATCCTACAATCAGCATGGCCATTTTTGGGCCAATTCTAGAAACTGTCATCTGCACGTCTACCAAAGTAATTTTTCCAAGCCCTGGGGTCCCATTTTCAGTGGTGCTACACAGTCTTTGCAACCCCTCACTGCAAATAGGGGATGCTGAGACTGTGTTGTTTTCAGAAACAGATCAAGACACATTTTTGGGTGCTCAAGCATTTTCAGTTTATCCTTCTGTTTTGATCTAAGGGTGGAAAACCTTTGGGATTACTTCCCATGGACTTCTTGAAATACCTCCCATGGGTTGAACCCTACCCTTCCGCGAAGATGTTGAGGTGGCAGCAATACTAGGTATTCTTGCTATGTAAACCAGATGCAAAGGAGTTGCCCAAAGTATGATCCCACATGGAAAGAGGACAGGTAACCCCCTTTTACCATGATTATAGCTAAGGTTCCTATGTAAAGGAGGTATGGATTTGCTGCTGCCACTGGAGTGTTGGACTAGGATTCCAGGAGAGTAGGGTTTGATTCCCTGCTTGGCTTTGGAAACTCACTGGGTGACAAATCACACACTCTCAGCTTCTGAGGAAGGCAATGGCAAACCGCCTCTCAACCAACCCTGTCAAGAAAGCCTAGTGATAGGTTCATCCTAGAAGTGCCATTAGTTGGAAATGACTTGAAGGCATGCAAAAACAACAAAGCAAGAATTGCTACTTTTTAAAAAATGTATAAGTATGGAAGGGGGTTGGCTTATTTCCAAGGTGACTTATACTTCCTGGTGGCTTGGAGGCTTTTTATGGGTCCCAAAGTGTTGATTTTTATGTGGCCCAAAGTGTTGTCATGGTGGCAAATTCAGCACTAGGTGATGGAAATCCTGGCAGTACCTGTAAATATGATTGAGGGATGGCACATTTTTACTATTCCCTTTTAGTGCCTGGAATGTTGTACATTTATTATTATCTCTACATTGTAGAGTTTTCTGGGTGGATAAAATGTGGCTCTCCAGGTGTTGCTGAGGTACAACTCACATCTGTCTAAGCCAGAGTAGCCAATGATGACAAATGTGGGGGAGATGCAGTTTAATCACATCTGGAGGGCCATACTTTGTCCACCTATTTTAATAGGACTCATTTTGTGACTATAATCATGATTAACTTGAGTCTCATTGATTTCAATGGGTCTTCTCTAAGAAAGACTAAATTTGGATCCTCTACTATCTGCACACTTTTAAAATACATATTGTTACACACAGAGGACGTTATCACACGGGGTCTAAAGCAGACCCATCCCCGTCGCATCCCAGTCCCATTGCGCTTCCTTTCCCCGTGTCTTCACACGACGTCGCACCCATCCCCGTCGCATCCCCGTCCCATTGCGGCATCACCTGGCATCATCCCCGTTCTTTTGAATGCCGGTTTCTTTGGGAATTACATTTTGCCGCGACCAGAATGATACCAGAATGATGCTGCTTTCTGTATGCCGGTAAGTTCTGGATTGAAAAGGAACCGCAATGGGACGGGGATGCGATGGGGATGGGACTGCTTTAGGCCCCGTGTGATATCGTCCAGAAAGACAGACACACTTTTCACTTGTTTATATTTGCTGTGACCAACTTTTGATACTAGTAGACAATATCACAATGTATTCAGTAGCTTCCTGAACAGTGGAGTGTAGTTTCTGCTGCAAAAAAGTAATATGTCTCTTTTACAAAAAGTTCCTTAGGGTGTGATACTGTTTCTCAACAGCATTACAGTTTCAAGTTTAATTAAAACTGAGCTAACCATAGACTTGGGTTCAGTTTTCCCCCCTGCTTATTTAATCTAATGCCAAAGTTTCCATTTGCAGGAGATTGGTTTTCATAGCTTGTCAAAATTAGCTCCTTTCCACCTCATCATCATTGCTATGATAAAAATTGTTTCGGAGTAATGTGAGCTTCAGCTGTCCATGTATCCACACCACTGCATCTGGCCATGCCACTTAAAATTATAGAGGAATTACTCATTTGATTTTTTTAAAAAATGTTGTTGGAAAGTGCTGCATTCAAATGTTTTCCTTCTCAGGTTCTAAAATGGCCTTTTAAATATTGAGCAATCTATCAAAAACTTAACACAAGAGATATTAAGGGGAGGGAGGGAAGGAGCGCAAGAAAGAAATTATCTGCTCACAAAACTTACAGCAAATTGAATAATAAAGACTGAGGTGGTTACTGCAAGTAGGATATGTTTCTTCTCTGAACATCCCCCCCGGCATGCTTTACTTTCAGTTCCGTTATGGGGAGATTATTTTTTGCTTTTTTAAAATGAGAGGTGGGGTGTCTGTGAAGAATTCTGGATGCAAAACCTCTGTATTTTGCCCCATTTTGAGCAGTTTTTAGGGGTGAAAAATCACCTGCAATATTTTTACAAAATGGATCTGGAACAAGAACCTCTTTCAGTCCAAGGGTCACCTTCAACTTCAGATAACTTCTCAGAGATAGGGACAAAAGCAAAAGCAAGGGACCAAAAATAACAACATATTTTAGGATAAATATCCTACAACTAGTATGCATGCCTTAGGAATAGCATTACAAAGCCTGAGAATGGAGACAGAAAGTGTGGAGAACACACAACAGGAGGGTTTCACAGAAAACACAGAAAAACTCATATCACACAGAAGGAAATTAGTTTAAACAGTAATTAACCGGTGAAAATCGCAAGAGCCATTATCCTGTGAGTAGCCAGGAAATAATCAGGCAATAAACAGCAAAAGGTTATTCACAGGAAAGTCCCATGAGTGATTTGCTGCTGTTTCTTGCCTGGTTATTCAAGAGATAATGACACTTTAATCACGTTTCATCTCGACATCGTGTGAAAACCATTAGCGAAATTACGGGATTATCATGGGTTAACCATCATTTATACTTCCAATTGTCCCCCATGTGATAAATTCCTATAGGAGTGTCCTGGCCACAGCCTGTACTATAAGTATACATTGGTCAACAAAGTAGATATGATCCTAGGCATTACCTCTTTAATAAAAAATTTGGTACCAGAGGCAGAAATAACATGGAAAGAATATGTATAGTTCTACAATATGGAAGACCAGCTCATATTTTAGCGAAGTTTTCACTCAGTATTAACAATATATACATATGAAATGAAATTATTAGCTCAGGTAAGCCTTGAGAGCCAGTGTGGTATAGTGGTCTGAGCGTAGGAGTAGGATCTTAGAGGTCAGGGTTCAATTCCCCACTCAGCCATGGAAACCCATTGACTCACCTTGGGTGAGTCACACACTCTCAGCCCCAGAAAGCCCTATAATAGGGTCACCATGAATTGGAAATGACTTAAAGGCACATAACAATTGTTTCAATTTATTGTAACCTGCCTTGAATCCTATTGTGGGAGAAAGGTAGGATATAAATCCTTTAAATAAATAAATAAATAACAAAGCCTTGCATAAGCATTTTGAAACTTTTAGAGCCACCTGTAGACTTGTTCCAAATTGCATCTACGGATGACTTTTTCTATTACCGACCTCCACTTTTCTTGTAATTTTTATGCTGCTTGCCAAACATATAGCTCTATGTTTTTTTTAACTTCTTGAAGCAGGCTTATGTGTTCTCTCCTCTTTTCTGTTTTGGTGTCCATCCATCCATCCATGCTCAGTAAGGGATATTAGAGGCAGGTGCTGTTTACCATTCCAGTTGTAAGCAGGCACATACATCTACCATAGGATCAACTAGAGTAGAATTTACTGTTTACCGCAGATATACTGCTGTGACCAACACTGAAAGTCGGTCTTTCTCTAGCCCGCCTTCTTCCCAATCCCAATGCTACTAAAAATGTCCAGCTAGACAGAAAATGAGGAAAACGGGGTAGATTGGGCATAAAAAGACAAGGAGTTTTGCTATCAGAGGCTTTTGTTTACTTACTTAGGTATATCTGTATACTACTAGTCTTAGTAGACTGGAGAAGCATAGCCTCCCAATGAAAGGACTGCAACCGGAGGAGACAGAACTAATATTTTAGAGTGATGACTTTGACAATAGCAAAGTGTCATATGTATTTCCAAACATAGTTTGTTTGAGGACTGAAGTGACACCATGTTTGTCAACAAGCTAATTGTGCACAAAAAGTAAACAATTCATTACAGGTAAGTGACAAGTTCTTTTATTAATTGGCAGTTAGCAATTTTAGGAGCCTTATTATCTAAACTGTATTTATGAAGTTTATCTAAATGCTAATGAGAATGTTAGTATTTTTGTGCATGGTCCACACTACCATTTTGCATTAAGTGTCGCAAGGCAAATGTCTACAGATAAATTCTATTTCCAGCTTGGCTTCCAGTATGAATTTTCTAAACAACACACATGCAAATGGTATAAAAAAATAAATAAATCTTAGTATGACGGGTGGATAACTGTGACTGGTACAGGGACCAGGTTTGACACCTGCGAGCCCATGTTGAGCAGTACTAATTGGGAATGTGTGGCTTTTCCATGTTACAACAGATTTGGCAGGAACAGCCTGAATTAATCTTCTGCCATCCCACTTTTTTCACCTGCTTTTAAAATGTCCCATTTTCGCTTTCCTTTTCTACTTTCTCCCTTTGTCTTTTACTTCAATTGCTGGAAATAAAGTTAAATGTGCACAAGTAGTTTGTAACCCTCCCAACTTGTGTGTTCTTTCTCATTAACACCCTTTGCCATATTGTTTGGTCACACATGTTGGAGTTTTCATCTGTGAAATGTTGGTTATGCATTCATGGGTTTTGTACACATAGATGAGTATGAATAAGCAGGTAAGGAATGGCAGATGGAACTTGAATTGTAGCCCAGTTAATTGGAGTGAGTTTCCTTCACCTCTGATAGCATATTAGTTGAATCCACATGTTGAAGCCTCTTAGCATTTCTAGGAGCTGGAACCAGAGATGGGGAGGTTTAACAAATATTTTATTTAGTTTGTGTTTTTTCATTTGTACATTCATGTAAAGTCATATTTTTGTAAAAAATATAAGGAAATAACATTTAAATTAGAACAGTTTTCAGTACATTCAACATTTAACTCAACGCATGTGTAAATTTTACACATAAAAAAATTGGAAAGAGGAGAAGGGATCAGGGCCTCCATGTCGCATACCTCGCTTTGAGCAACTTTTGTGCCCCCTCCCGGGGTCCTACCTCACCATTTGAGAGCCACTGAAATGGAAGAAATTGATCAAAAAGTTAACCAAAAAGTTAAGTAATGGAAGAGGAGCTGAACAAAGAAGAAGCCTTTCTTGGATATTAGACAGGAAAAGAACTAGGACAGGCACCAATGGGTAGGTAATGTATAGTGAAAATCACATGAAACAGTGAAAAACAGTCTACACCAGAAAAAAAGGCTGCATCTGTCTCAACAAAATAAGACTGTGACTGTGCAGGTGGGTAGGTAATATTTCTATATTTAGTTTGGAGATGGAATATAACTGCACCCTTCTTAATATTGGGAGTTGTGTCTTGTCTGTCTTTACTGAAATCTTATTGATCCTTTGTCTCCAGAAATGTTAACTGGGGTCAATGCAAGTGGTAACAAATGACTCCCATATCAGAGGGGTGGTAAAGCCATTCAGGGTTTTACTCTGAACTTTAAAGGAGATGTCCAAGGAGATAATTTTATTTGGGGGTCAGGTTCAGCACATTGGATAGATCCTTTTAAGTATGAATGAAAACATGGACTGGATTCATCACTTCATTGACATGCAAACCACAACTGGACCCTTGCATTCACATATCGTGTTAGCTTTTTTCTATATAAAAGAGATGGTTGAAACTATAGACACAATGATCTAGGCCAGATCACCTCTGCTGTTGTTAAAAGATTGAAAAAGCAACTGGAATAAATATATACAATATTTACATTTATTCCAACTTTTAAAATATATTTCAATAAAATTTAATATTTCATGCATTTACATTGAGCAAGCTGTGTGCTGTGACAGTATTAAAGATAAATGACAAACAGTAAAATGTTCTAAAAGATCACTTCCTCATTTAAGGTGCTTCATTATGAATAAATAAGGGGCCATTGAATTTTAAACCAAAAAAAATCTCATAAGGGCTGTTCTATTTTTCTGTAGTTTTGAATTTAGAGTCATCGAATCATCCAGCTTAACTACTGTAGTCTACAAAGAAGAGATTTACAGGTTCAGTGCTTTGTGGTTTTAATGATCAATATGTATAATGAGAAACTAAACATCTTAAAAGATTTGCAAGAAGCAAGACAACTGCAGCTACTTGGAAAACTTAGCTGAGAAGGCTCTCCTGAGAAAAGCTGCTTCAAAGATACTGCTGCTGTATGAGACTCATCCTGAATCCAGTTATGTTGATGTATGACAATTTAGGAAAGCTGTTTAGACTGATAAACATTAAGAAAAATACGGAATTGCCCAAAAGTGTAGACTACCACCTCCTGTTGTCATTCTGCCTACTCCTCTTGGTGGGCATAGTTCATGTTTGTAGGATGTATTTGGGTTTTACTAGAATCCCAAAACCTACAGGAATATATTAAATTCCTTTCATTTAAAAGCACTGACTCAAAGTGTGATCAGGATCAAACTGTTACACCTGAAGTGGAAAAGTGCTAAACGCAGGATCTTGTTCTGAATCAAACTGGGCTGAACTCATAGCCCAGAATTGGGCAGTGTACTAGTTTAAATTCTCTCCCCCCGCCCCCATAAATAAATAAATAAATAAATAATTTGCTCCCAAACACCATGGCTTGGCTGAATTTATTCCACTTTGGAACTCCCTTGGGTCATTTTAGGTCCAGGAAAGACCTTTAAAAAACAAACCCAATAATCAACTTTTGGTTCATCTATTGTTGAATAGAAGTTCTCTTGGGACTAAAATGGCCTAGGGGGTGAAAATGTGGCAAAATCCCCCTACACTTCCAGAGAATGCTTGAGGGGCACTTGGGAGCAAAAAGTTTTTGGATTTGTGTGTGTGTGTGTGTGTGTGTGTGTGTGGTGGTTTTCCAAGGTCTCCTGAAGGGCTGTTCCCAGCTTCCAACAGTTGCCCACCCCATTAAGAATGAATTTCTGGTTACCCCCCAAATTTATTCAGTTTTAACTGAAGACAAGGAGGAATCATATTGCTGTTGTTTTTAAAATTGGGAGGCAGACATCTTTGCAGGTATGGAGAAAGTCAACAGTAATTTACCAGTAAATCTAGATTTATTTTCTGTCCATTTCTGGTCTACTCTGACTGGAAGTGGAAGGTCAAAATCTCAAGCAGAGGGCTTTTTTGCCGCTCTACTAAATAAATGTTAATTGGGGTGTTGATTGATCTTGGAATTAAAACATGCAGACTACTGAGCCATAAATCCTCTCATAGCCTGAAATGAAATAGTGATAAGGCAGTTTACGGCAAATAAACCTCCAGTCACCTTACCATCTGCAGTTCTAACAGACTGCTATTTGCATGGTCTCCCATAAAACTTCACACATGGCCCCTTACAATAAGGAAAAAAATGGAATCTATTCTGACTAGCCAAGTGCTTTCTAAGTAGCACATAGTCTTTCTCACAACTCATTTCTTTTCCTGTGAACAGTCATGGTAAACCAACACCAAAGCAAAAACTCCACCTAACAGGTAGAGGAGGGTGCTAATGCAACCGACTGCAATCTCTATCAAAGTTTGTTCTTTCCAAGAAACTGAAGATTCTTTTTTTATCTGAACTCAGCTTTTAAAACTTTTAGAAGTAAAGGAAAGGGAGCCAGCGTGGTGTTATGGTTTGAGTGTTGGACTAGGATTGTGGGAGATCAGGGTTCAAATCACTGCTCAGCTATGGAAACCCACTAGGCGACCCTGAGCATGTCATTGCACTCTCTCAGTCTCAATTAACCAATGGCAAACACACTCTGAATAAATCTTGCCAAGAAAACTCCTTGACTGGATTGCCAAAGTCATAAATGACTTTAAGGCACACAACACAGAGGACTTTGCAGAGGTGAAATTGGAGCAGGCATCAATTTAGATCTCTGAGGCTAAACAACAGAAGCAAGTCCTAGACCAGGGGTTGGCAACCTTTTTGAGCCGGGGGCCGGGTTGTTGTCCCTCAGACAATTGGGGGGCCAAAGCACCAAAAATCAATAAATCAATAAATAATTTTTTTTAAAAAATATATATGCATGCACACTCTCTCAGCCCCAGAAAAGCCATGGCAAAACCCCTGTGGAGATTTTGCCAAGAAAACCCCAAGAACAAGTAATAACAACAATAATCAATATCATCATGGGGGGGGGGCAGCAGCAGAGGGGCAGCGGCAGGACCGGCCTAGGGCTGGTCCAAAGCCCTCAGGGGGCTGCATCTGGCCCCTGGGCCTTAGGTTGCCTACCCCTGTCCTAGACAGTGGGATAGGTTACAAAAAAAAAGTCTCAACATCTTTTAGGCTTGGCTATAGAATCAGACTTACCGATAGCTATTAATGGCAGAAGTGATGAAAGGAAAGCAAAGCAGCTTCATTTATATACTGCTTCATATTGCGCTATGGGGTGTCTAAGCAGTTTGCAACTGTAAGCTCATTGCCCCCCAACAGTTGGGTATTCATTTTAGCGACCTCGGAAGGATGCAGGCCTGAGTCGAGCCTCAGCCCTGGCTATTATTGAACTCGCAACCTTGTGGTCTATGAGTGAGTGGCTGCAGTACAAGAATACACCTTGGGAAGGATTGCTGAGCAAGGATATTAAAAGGCTTTATGGGACCTGGGAATGTAAGAGAATGAGCCTTCTACTCTGGATGATCTGTCCAGGATACTGAAATTATGAAGAAGCTGATGTCCTTTGTGACAGAACAAGCTGTAAGTCCACTATAGTCTGCAGTAATTGGCAGTGTTTTTCTAGGATCTCAAAAAATGAGTTTTAACAAGAGAATCAGCCTTGGATGTCAGTTTAGACCAGGGGTAGGCAACCTAAGGCCTGGGGGGCGGATGTGGCCCCCTGAGGCCTTTGGACTGGCCCCAGGCCGGTCCTGCTGCCGCCGCCGCTACCCGCCATGATGATATTGATTATTGTTGTTATTACTTGTTCTTGGGGTTGTCTTGGCAAAATCTCCACAGGGGGTTTGCCATGGCTCTTCTGGGGCTGAGAGAGTGTGCATGCATATTTTTTTTAAATTTTTTTAAAATATATTTTTATTTTTATTTATTTATTTATGGTGCTTCAGCCCCCCAATTGTCTGAGGGACAGCAACTTGGCCCCCGGCTCAAAAAGATTGCCTACCCCTGGTTTAGACCATCCCTGATTAGCGACTGCTCCTGCCAGCAAATAAAGATTTCCCACTTGAACTGCACCTCTCCAACTTGGCTTAACCTTGCCAAAACTGGACACTCTGAAGGCTCTACTCCAAAACAGGCAACAGTAGAATCTCCCAGATTTAAATGGTATTTTCTCCAGATGCATAGAGTACAATAATGGCTAAGTGGTCTACTAACCCCACATCTTGCTTTTCCCTGAATTACTTGCCCCTGTTATTGTCATCTCCTAACTATGGAGCTCCATTAATATTTTTTACTGCTAGATTTTTTTTCCATTTACTTTTTATGTATCCAGCATCTGACAGTGGCTTCTCCCCAAACAAACTAATTATTATTTATATATACAGACACATCAAATTCTGGCACACTATCAGTAGTCTGTCTTTATTTCTGCTTTAAAGGTGTCACTAGAGAACTCTTGTCTTCTTGGACTGCCAGGTATTATGAGAAAAGGGCTACTCCCCCTCTCTTTTTAATTTGTGTCTCATAGTTGAGATGGTGGTAGGGACATTGGAAAGGCAACAATTTAAATCTAGAAATTATAAATTACCTCCCAAAGAAATAAAAGCCCGGTTCATTATACACTATGATCTTTCTTTTCATGGAGAAGTGGGCATGTGTTGTTCTCCTATGCAGCTCCATTAACTATATGAATGCTTCATGGGTACTGCCAAATGTATGATTGCTTGGAGGAGGTGAAACACTACATGAATAGGATTGTTGCATACAAAGCCATAGGTGTGAATTTCTTGTGGCAGATGTTACAGAAGACGTCTGGCAGAAGGCAGGGTTATGCCAACTCCTTCATTATAGGGAAGAACTCAGCAGCCTGATAATTATGCATACTTGGACAGAAAACAAAAAAAATATGCTGCTTTCACTTCTGAATTTGCTCTTGGAGAGGAAATTATATTACAAGTAAATTAGTCCATAAAGAAGGGCCAAAATACTTAACATAAAAGGTAATTTTAACTTTTTCCTCAGGCATTACTCCCCTCATTTTCTACATAAATTGACTGTTGGAAGAGCAACAGTGGGAGGCCTTTGAGTGCTTTCAGCTTCTTTTCTTGTAAACAAAGATTCTCTTATCTTGGATTAGAACTCTGTCGTGCTGGTGATTCCTGCCTAGAACAAAAGTTATCCCAGCAGGTGGGGTCTTCAGGTGCAAGAGGAACAGCAGAGGCAACTAAATCTTCAAAAGTCAGTTCTGTAAATGCAGGCTGGGTCACATCTGTAGTAAGCACCTTTTAAAAAAAAAAAGCAGTGTGGTTAGAATTTGGCAAGCATCACCAATGACTTTACCACTGAAGAACAAGGCTGGGATTATTTCTTTATGTTTGTCACATTTAAAAAAGAGGCAATAATTTTACAGTGGGTAAGGCAGGACAAGCATTTCCAGAGTCAACAAGTACCTGTAATGAAGTCAATAAAGTTCTGAAGAATAGTTTTCATTCTTATTTTGATTATCTCCCCTACTCTGCCTGGGAGGAAAGGTGAAGATTTTCTACAAATGATTTGCAAATGGGACACAGAGAAGTCCCAGTGCATGTGTAATTCACTGTGAACATTTTCCTCCCTTACAGGTTGCATATTCACACTGATACATATCTATACTACTTCCACAACAGAGCAAAGAGGAATCAATATTGTCTGTATGGCAAGCAACGCCGGCTGAAATTCCCTCTTCTGTACAACCATTAGAGGGAGAAAAGCCCTGTCCCTTATTTCACCTAGCACCCCTAATATGATGAAAACAAAAACTAGGGAGCATCAAATAAAATCAGTAGAAAACAGGAGACATCTCTCAAGGTGTTCAATGAATGAATGAATGAATGAATGATTAATAAAAACCCCAATTCTTCATTACCTTTAAATATCCCTAGTTCTTTTTTGACAAATTATTGCTACAACCTTCCATATTTAAGAACAAAGAAAAGGATATTTAGATAGAATGGGATCAATGTGAGAGAGCACAAAAGGTTGGTATTCCTTGACTCTGTTGGACTCCTCTCATTGGAGGATCCCCTAAGGGTTTGTGAATCATGAAAGTACAGATATATTTAAAGGTAATGAAGAGTTGGGCTTTTTATTAATAAATTATTCATCCATTGAATTCTTTGAGACATATCCCTTGTTTTCTTCTAATCCTAACATGGTCAGTTTATGATTCCTTCTTCAAGAAGGGATTTAATCAAAATTCATGTGTGCTAGTGCACACTGAAGCTTGTAAGAAAACCTGAAAGCTATAGAAAACTGAACAAGCACAGTGGTATGAACAAAGTCTAGAATCAAATAAATTAATAGTGGATTGCAAGTGATCAATGTCGCTCCAGAAATAGGGATGGAAATCAGTTGATTCCCAATGGAATAATTGCAAACCCATTCATTTGCAAATGTCTGTTTAGTGGCTTCTAGTTGCTCCCTGCCATTTTTTTTTTAATTGCAATAACTTTAGGAGTTGTGGTTCTCCTCTAAAACAAGCCAGGGGAGTCCCCACACTTTATTTTAAAACTTCTCCCAGTTTTCTAAAAATAGGTTTTCTGTGAGGGTCTGCCAAGGTCTCGGATTACACAATGACCACAGAACCTCCAGAAGTGCTCAATCCCTGCTGTAGAACTCAAGACATCTGAACCAGTGCAGTATTTTGGGATGGAAGGCACTATACATAACATACACATACACACACACACTTTAACATGTGTGCTTGAGAATTTGTAATATTTACAGAGTACAAGGAGTACAAAGACTGTGAAAGGTTATAAAATTTCCCAGAATCATCTTACCTTAACACATTTCTTGGCAAACATTCTTGGTTTTTCTAGAGCGACTGCAACATGGTGATAATCATCTAATCGAGTTTCCTGGTTAGCAAATAAAATAATAAGGGCACCATGGAGGTCTTTCTTAATTTGATATTGCTGTGAAATATCGTAAGTCATCCTTGAAACTACTCAAACATAGAATGGTAGATCCAGAAACTTAGAGGATCACAAAATTTCCTGATGTTTCTAGTGTTGCTCAGTGCTTCAGAAAGTTTGATGAGAAGGCAAATGATAAACTGAAATATAATCCCTCATATTTTACAAACCTGTCCCGAAACCCCAAAAAGTGTCAAGGGGATATGTATAGCTGAGAACATCATTCTCACATGTTCCATGATACTTAAATGATGACTAGACCCAAATACATATAGGGCAAACCCCCCATTACATCAAGGACTCAACTCACTTCATAGGAAAAATCAATAACCTTGAACTTAAACCTGGAGAATACTAATCAGCTTCGATGTCGCCATAATGGACACCATGACACTCATCCAACAAATTTTTCCAAAGGACATCACAGCCCTGTTCGAACATTGCCTCACCACAAGCTATTTCCAGTGGGACAATGGATTCTACGAGCAGAGAGATAGGGTAGCAATAGGAAGCCCTCTACAGACAGATACCTGCACAAGAACTCCAACCATCACCCAGGACAAAAAAGAAGCACAATAAAAACACTGGTAGAGCAGGCAAAACGCATCTGTGAACCCCACTTCTTGGAAGACGAATTGAAGCACCTAGACCAGGCTCTACAGGCAAATGGTTACTCCAGCTCAGATATCAGAAGGGATGCCAGACCCAGGAAAACCCAGAGGAGTGAAGACGAACAACCACCCAAAGGGAAGGTATTTTTAACCATATATCAAAAGAGTCACGGACAGAATAGGGAAAGACTATCTTAAGGACCGCCTCCTCCCGTATAATCCTCCCCGCGCCCTCCGGTCCTCTGGGAGGAATCTGTTACAGCCTCAAAGAACGAGGCTGGTGACAACCTCCCAGAGGACATTTTCTGTAGTTGCCCCCAAATTGTGGAATGGCCTGCCGGAGGAGATTCGTCAATTGTCATCACTTGACAGCTTCAAGAAAGCTGTCAAGACGGATCTCTTCCGGCGGGCCTTCCCCGATTAATTTTTTTTGTTTTGTTTTGTTTTTTTGTTCCGGGATCCTCTTCCCCCCCGAGATGCTCCCCTCTTCAGGAATTGTGATTGCACTGAGCCAGCATTTGACATCCGCCGGCACCTTTGTTGTTTTAAGCTTATTGTTTTTAATGGAGGAATTTTACCTCCTTATATTGTGTTTCTTCTTTTTAAATTGTACAGAGTTTAATAAATTTTTAAGGGGGGGAGGGGGAGGTAACTAGTTTTAACTACTGCTGATTTTTATGATGTAAGCCGCCCCGATTGAGCTCAGAGGGGCGGGGTATTAAATAAAAATTATTATTATTATTATTATTATTAAAGTGATGAAGAAACACAACCTCCAAATGGTTTACAAACCAACCAAGAAAATCCAACAAATGCTGCGCTCAGAGAAGGACAGGAGAGACCCTCTCACAGCTGCAGGAGTTTACCGCATACCATGCAGCTGCAGACAAGTCTACATAGGGGCCACCAAACACAGTGTCCAAACACGAGTCAAGGAACATGAGAGACACTGCAGACTGGGCCAGCCAGAAAAATCAGCAGTAGCAAAACATATTATAAACCATCCTGGGCATAAAATGCTGTTTGAAAACACTGAAATTCTGGACCATGCCAACAACTATCAGATCAGAATGCACAGGAAAGCCATCGAAATCCACAAACACTTGGACAACTTCAACAGGAAAGAAGAAACTCTTAAAGTAAACAAGGTTTGGCTACCAGTCCTACAAAATAGGAAAATCAGCACTCAGCAAATGCAAATGGGAAACCAACCAGGGTCAGGGGCTTTCCCAACAGACAATAACAGACAATATCCTTGTTTGCCTATCCTCCCACCCCGAAGCCATGCCCTCAACAACAGGACAATACCCATTCAACAACAATACACAGTTTACATGGGAATCACTCTTCCCTACCCAGTATATATAGACCCACTCTTTTCCATTCCAGTATTCTCTGAAGATGCCAGCCACAGATGCTGGCGAAACGCCAGAAAGAAACTCTTCTAGAACATGGGCACACAGCCCAAAAAACCCACAAAAACCCCCAAATGCTTAGCATTGTATGGAACTATGTTGCTTCTGCCTGCCTTGACAATCAAGTAAACTACCAAAGCTCAATAACAGAGGAGAGAGACTGTTAATGGGGGAAGAGACCCTACCATAAATCCTTTTTAAAAGGAGGACTTTCAAATTTGTATCTGTTCTAGTTCTTTTCCATGACTGCTGTTCCTCAGGTCCTCTGCTCAGTAAATACCTCTCTTTTAGTTTAGCTTAAAAAGTCTGGCTCATTTCCACAATACAAATGTTTTTACAGAACCTTTACAACTGAGAGAAGTTTGTAGCAGATGTTTTCACACAGAGACTATTACAGCTATATATTTACCACCTGTATTCTTTTTTTTTTTTCGGAGAGACTGCGTGGTATAGTGATTTGAGTGTTGGACTCAGAATCTGAAGATCAGGCTATGAATCCCCACACAGTATGGAAACCCACTGGTTGGCTTTGGGCAAGTCACAATCTGGACACGTTTCTGAAATGTGTCAGCAAACGACACAACATATGTTGAAACAAGCAAAAAATACTTGCTTTAAAATTTGCATGCCAACATAGTAGAGTGGCTTGACTCTTGGACTAGGATTCCAGGTGGGGAACCTGTAGCCCACAAGACCCCCTAGGGCTGTTTTGTGATCTCCTGGGCCCCTCAGGTTTAACAATAAAGTAAAAAATACCCTTTAGGGAGCTTACAAGCATTTTAACCTCTTTTGGGAGATCCTAGGACAATTTGGGGATTGTAGTTTGTTGTGGCACCAGAGATCTCTGACATATTGATGATATTTATTTATTTATTTGGAGTATTTATACCCTGCTCTTCAGCTACAAAGACTCTCAGAGCGGCTTACAAATGGTTAATTAGACGGTTCTCTGCCCTCAGGCTTACAATCTAAAAAGTCAAGAGGCAAAAGGAGAAGAGAATGGTGGTGGGGAAGGGGAATAAATCCAGCAGATCTTCTCTCCCTCTGAGGCCTGGACCATGGCAGATGGACTGGAGGGAGGGCTCTCTTTCTTAATCTAGGCTAGGCCTGATAGAGCTGGCCTGCCTCTCTTCCTCTAAGGCCAAGGAGGTAATGCAGGTAACAGACCCTTGCCTATGTCCAGCAGAAGGACAAACATTTGCCCTCTATACCCAGTGCAAGAATAAACTGCAAGTGTAAAGAGCAGTGCCTGCTGAATCAGGGCTTCAGTCCTGCAAAGAGCAAGACCTTTAAGGGTAGCAGAGGTCCAAGGCAGAAGAAAATACAGCAGCCTCTTCCTTCCAACAGCCTCCCTGAAGGTCTCTGTGGTCCTCAGTCTCTCCCAAGATGGCTCTTCTTTCCCTCAGACACTACAGCAGTGGCAAACTGGAATGGATGGAGGGTGCCTCACCAGCTGCTGGTGCTAAGCAATGATGGCAATGTGTTGAGTTTATTTCCGATTTATGGCAACCCTAAGGCAATCATAGGGCTTTCTTAGCAAGTTTCTCCAGAGGAGGTTTTGCCAGTGCCATCCTCTGAGGCTGAGAGAGTGTGACTTGCCCAAGGTCACCCGGTGGGTTTCCACGGTCGAGCTGGGATTCGAACTCTGGTCACCCTGTGTCCTAACCCAATGCTTAAACCACTACACCACCCTGCCACCTCACAGAGAAGGCTAAATGTCTCACAACACTACAGTGCACAGAATTCCATAGCACTGAGTCATGGCAGTTAAAATGGCATCAAACTGGATTATTTCTGCAGTGTGGACAGCTCCTTCTTACCACTTCCTGATTTTATAAAAGGACAGAGGGAGGGAACATGGTAAAAATCCCCTGCACACTCTTGGAGGGTGTTGTGGAGCATTTGGGGATATTATCATTATTTCAGTTTCGGAGGTGGGAAACGCAGTGAGAATGCAGCCCTCCAAGGCTTCCTTGGAGATAATGCACCCCTCTAGCCTCCCACATTGCTCATCCCTGTTCTATACTGTGAAAGCCCCACTTTTCTCAGCGTTGAGTTATCCTTTATCTTTGTTACTCACTTCTTGCTCTTGGCTTCTCTCTCTCATCCTCTCACTATTTATAAAGAAACAGAAGCAGACAAACAAAATATTAATCAAGGCATGATCCACTTGTGGGTCTCTGCTAATGTAGTGCTAAATACTTTTTCACTTGTGTTTTGGCAAGTTACTGGAGGGCGGGCATGAAAAATAAAAGAAATAAAAATTTGTTTGTGGGAATGAAGGATGTTCTATGTATTGTGTATGTGAGGTGATTCAGTGTTGTTGTTTTTTCTATTCAGTGTTCCTTGGTAAATTGCCTCAAATGTGCATTCATGGCTGCTCATGTGGTATTATACTCATAATAAGGTAAACCTCCACTATATAAGAAGAGAAAGCCTTGATCCTCATTCTGAATTAGAATTTATGTAGGGGGGAAATGTGTTCCCAGGGAAGAAACATCTTTATACTTGTGAAAGCCCAGAGCCTAGAGAAGTTACTTTTTTCAACTACAGTCCAGTTGTACTTTAGCACAGTTAATTTTGCCAAGGTCTGCAAAACCCGTGTTTCAATGAAGTGTTCACTGTAGAAGATTAAAAATTAGCGCGCGCACACACACACACCTTGCCTATTACTTTGGCTACAACTGAACACTTATTTCCTCTTTTGTTGTTTCTGGTTTCTCCCACTCCCCTCACTCATACATTATCAAGCATAAACTGAAAGTTAAGAGGTTATATCTCAGTGACTTCTATTAATGTAATTTCCTACTTCAAAGAGCTAATGCAGCAGAAGCCTAATGTTCGTTTACTGCTGATGTTGGCATGAGGTCACATGGACCACAGATATGAAAAGCTTTATGGACACTCCAATTTAATGCATTTGTAGCAGCTGTGGAAGCATTTCCATTGGATAAAGCCGTCATTGGAAACATTGCTACATTTCTTTAGGGCAGTTCAGTCTTCAAAAAATAATTATGTGATAATTCCAAAAGTCATGGGTTAAGACCTAAATTTGGGTCCTAATCCATTACTTCAGACAGATTTGAGAAAGCAATGTTTTTAATTTATGTGCTGCTTAAGATACAGCAAAAACATACAGAGAAAAAGAGACTTTAATTGATAAGGTGGTGCTGATAATGCATATATGGTGAGTACATAAAGTCTTTTTACACCAGCAGGTCACCTAGTGCCCCCAAATGTTTTGGACTACAATTCCTAGAAGCTTCAGCCAACACAGCCAATGGGAAGAGATGATGGGAACTGTAGTTCGAAATATCTGAAGGTCCCCAAATTCCCTACTGGACTTAAAACCACTGCAAATGTACTTCATGTCCACACACACACACACACACACACACAGGTTGAGTATCCCTGATACAGAATTCCGAATTCTGAAATATTCCAAAATCCAAAACTATCCACACGGTTTGCTGAGATAGTGACATCTTTGCTTTCGGATGGTCCAGTGTACACAGACTTTGTTTCATGCACAAAATTATTATTACGTATAAAATTACCTTCAGGCTATGTGTATAAGGGGTATATGAAACATAAACATATTTCACGTTTAGACCTGGATCTCATCTCCAGGATTTTACATGCAAATATTCCAAAATGCAAAATGCAAAACACTTCTGGTCCCAAGCATTTTGGATAAGGGAGACACAACCTCTCTCTCTCTCTCTCTCTTTCTCTCTTTCTCTCTCTCTCTCTCTCTGTGTGTATATATAAATGTACTTAGGGAGTAGTCTTTCGTTTGGTACCTTACCTCAAATGTCCATTCCTTTTCTTCTTCACCATCCAAGAGCATAATTGTCTCAGTATATGTTTTTCCCACTTCCAACTGCACTGGGGATACATTAAATTCAATCCTTTGAAGATTGAAACCTAATCCAACTCCAATGGCTTTTATAAAGCTCTCTTTTAATGCCTAGAAGTACAAAATTGAACACAGTTTCTCTATTTCATTAAGCAAAATCACAGTCCTTGTGCATAATGTAGTCCTCTAAACAGAAATCACCAGAGAGATGCTTCTCTAGAAACAGAAATTTAAAAATTCTATATGTATATTGCTTTGATTATCAAACCAGAATAGCATCTGTGCGTATATTCCTTTATCAAATCAAAATAGCACCCTCCCATATCCCATCTGTATGTATAATGAATTTCTACATTATATCATGCACAAACAGAAAGATAGAGGAAATCTGTATGAAGGTCTCCTGTAGATTTCCAAATCACGAAAGTCTTCACTGAGTTAATAAGCATTGGCTATAGAAATTTGTGGGCTGTCAGTCAGAGTGTTATTTAATAAATTATTACCTACCATACTTCTATCGTAATCTCCTTAAGAGAAACTCAGACTTGCTTATGTGTGTTTTGAAATGGCAATGCAGGATGAAACAGAAGAAGCCTACTAATGCCAATACTGGACTGGGAATTAGGAGTGATTACATTGTTGGATTTGGAAGATGCTGGTTCCAGTCTCTATTCAGTCATAAAAGTTAGTGGATGACTTTGGCCTAGTGAGACTCCTTCTGACTAACCTATCTTACTGTGCTGTTGAAAATAAAAACAGGGAAGGGCAGAGCCATGCATGCTTCATTGCCTACTTTGGGAGGGGGAAGTGGGGCATAAGTATCACTATTGCCTCTGTCAGATACATAAATTAATATGATAAGAGGGACTGAGTGTGTCAGTGAAGCTGAAAGCAATATCATCATACCATTAGTAATATCATCTGGAGACCCAATTTTATTAAGACTACAGAATCCTAGCAGGCAACCCACAGTCAAATTGCTCAAAGTGGGGATACCAGACTAAGATGCACCCATCCATTATCTTCTGGAAGCAACAGTTGTTTCAGCAGAAGAGAAGTGAATATTCCAAATGATGAGGGTGGAAGAAAGCATCAGAATGGAAACTACTATGCAGTAGTAGGGGGTAACACTGGCACAGTATCTCTCAAAGACAAGAGTAGTGCCACTTCAGTTTCCTCTTACTAGCACTGTGCAGAAGACAAAGGAAACTACTCCTAATGTCTTCTGCCTCAAAACCCCTATGATTATGAGACAATCCAAAATGTCACAAGACATATTGCTGGGATGAAGGGAACTATTATAATGATCAATGCAAAGAAATAGAAGACGACATTTAAAAGAACAAGAGACCTCTTCCACAAGATACAAGAAATCAAAGAAAACTTTAAACAAGTGTGGGATGCAATATCACCAAAATGAAATTAATTTAAAAAGAAAATGAGAGCAATATGCTGAAGAATTATGAAAGTTGAGGAGACCTCAAAAGCAGGGTTATGGTTGAATATTAAGGAAACAAAATTAATGACCACAAAAATTACATAATTTAAAAGTAGATAAAATAGTTAAATATTTTATATACCTTGGCTCAATCATTAGTCAAAATAGAGACTACAGTGGGCCCTCCATATCCACAGACTTGTCATCCATGGATTTAAGCATCTGCAGACAGCAAGCCTGGGGGGGGGGGGGGAGAAGGAAGAAGGCAGAAGCCACAGAGAAGGAGGAGGAAGAGGAGGAGAAGGAAGAAGTGAGAGGAAGAATACAGGAGAGGGAGGGAGAAGCCATAGAGGAGGAAGAGTAAAATGAAAAGGAGGAAGGAGTGGGAGGAAGAGGGCGAAGGAGGCATGAGGAGGAAGGAAGAAGCCATGGAGGAGGAGGAAGGAGCATGAAGAAGAGGGAAGGAACCAAGAAGGAGGAGAAAGGAGCATGAGGAAGAGAGAAGGAGCTGTGGAGGAGGAGGAGGAAGATGAGGAGGAAGGAGGAGGAGGAAGGAAGAAGCGTGGAGGAGGAAGAGGCAGGAGGAGGTGGGAGGAAGCTGCACAGGAGGAGGAAGAGGAGGAAGAAGGAGCAGGAGGAAGCAGCGGCAGCAGAAGTTCCTTGTTGCCAGCCACCCACCACCTCAAGTGAAAGCACAGCACCATTGAAGACAATGGGATTTGAGTATCTGCGAATTTTGTTATCCACGGTGGGTGGCGGTGGAGTGGGGGGTGGGTCCAGAACGAATCCCCTGCAGATACCAAGGGCCCATTGTATAGTCAAGAAATTAGAAGAAAATTAGGATTTGGAAGGACAGCTATGAAGCAACAAGATAAGATCCCAACAGGTAAAGATAGGTAACTGAATACCAAAGTCAGAATCATCAACAAGATAAGAACCTCAGGTTTAAAGATATATCATTAAATATCAAAATCAGAATTATCTGTGTATGTATGTCAGTGTGCCTTCAAATTGCCTATTAACTTATGACAACCTTATGAATTTTGTAGGATTTTCTTAGGCAAGAAATACTCAGAGGTAGTTTTGCCAGTTCTGAAATATAATCTGCAGCACCCACTCACAGTATTCCTGATTTCTATGTATACTTATGAAAGCCAGACAGTGTAGAAAGCAGACAGGAAGAAAATTATGAAATGTGGGCTGGAGGGAGAATATGAATCCCATGCACTTCCAAAATGGGTTCTAAAGCAAATTAAGCATGAGTTCTCCCTAAGATGCAAAACAACTAAACTTGAAGCTATTATACTATTATATGTCTTAATACAACATGACTCACTGAAAAAGGCAATAATGGTGGGGAAGTGAAAGACATTACAGATGGGCTGGGTTAATAAAGGAAACCATAGCCCTGAGTTTGTAACACCTGAACAGTGCTGTTGATGACAAGGGCCTTGGAGGTCTCTTATACATTGAGTCACCATAGAAAATGTAATTCAGGGGGGTTGCAGACTGCCAGAAATAGTGTGAATTCAGTCCACTTTTAGGGTTAGGGTTAGTGCTAGGGAATCATGGGAACTGTTATTTTTCTGAGACATTGAGCCTTCTCTGTCAGACAACTCTGATGCCACAATAAAATACAGTTCCCATGGTTCCCTAACTCTAACCCTAACCCTAAAAGTGGACTGAATTCACACTATTTCTGGCAGTCTGCAACCCCCCTCAGTAAAGATGGATGTTCTCTAAATAAAATATGCCCAAACTGAGCTTTTTGAACTAGGACTAGAAATAACAAGAAACATTTTTCAGTGAGAACAATCTATTACCCAGTGCCTATGAAACATGTCCAACTGAAGCCATTCATTATTCATGGATGTGATTACTCTCCACTCCTCTTCTGTAAACTGTCGGTTCATAATACGAAAGAATTCAGGAATTGAACCACTTCCTGCAATTAGAAAGTAAAATAGCAATCAATGAGCGCTACAAATCGATGTGATATTAAGAGGAATGCAAGAGATCAGCTTATACTGAATGAGACCACTGGTTTATCTAGTTCATTGTTGTCAACACAATATATTCACACAATGGCTTATTGAAAAGGCAAAAAAGTAACTATAGCTTACTCTTTACTTTAAGTTACTTAATATACTTTAGATGCATTGCTGGTTCAGGTAAATAGTCACATGCAGTAACCACATTAAAAAATGAGAGAAAATGTGAACGTTTCCTTATGGCCTGAACTACAAAAGCATTACTGGATGAGCTCTTTTTTATTCCATGCAGTTTTAAAATTTAGATATTTGTTTCACATATTGTACCTTAGATTAGAAAAACATGACCAGGATGGTTTTGGTCATCTTGATGACATACATCATAGGCTGCATCTACACTGCAGAAATAATCAAGTTTGACTCCACTTTAACTGCCCTGCTTCAATGCTATGGAATTCTGGGGTTTGTAGTTTTGTAAGATATTTAGCTTTCTCTGCCAGAGAGCTCTGGTGCCACAACAAACTACAAATCCCAGGATTCCACAGAATGGACTCATGTATGTATTTACTCAGTCAAGGAAGCCACAGCCTTTAGCTTGCAAGACTCCAGCAGGACTGTTAGTAGACTTGGAGGTCTCTCATTCATAGAGTCCCCATAAGCTGAAGCCTACTCAATGGCAAATAGCAGCAACAGAATATACTATTGATATGCCAGCTTTTCAGCACTTCCCCCATGATTTAACAGGGGATATTAGGTCAGTTGCTCAGCTCATCTGCCCAGCTCATTTCCCTCACTGGTTATACCTTTGCATCCTTCTGTCCCAAAACAAATTAAAGAATCTTGTTTGACAAAGATACCAAAGAGTCTCTAGGATGCAAGAACAACTTGTGTTGATATATAAATTAGCTAGCCATAACACTATGTTGGAAACATTAACTATTATGTCTGAAAAGCTGCATTATTCACTACACAGATATGCAATCAAAACTCCTTCTTGTTCCCAACACTACTTTTTTAAAAACCTTAAGTGCCGCTTCCAGATATACTTGAATAAACCTACCTCAAGTAGGATAAGAAGAGGAATTCAAAATCATATCTGGAAGCCATAAAATGTTTGCATTAAGTAGGATATGAGTTTCAAGTGAGGTGGAGACATTTTTAACTGACAGTTTTGTTAACTTTGGCTTTTTTCTAACTGAGCTACATAGCCTCATCAAGTGAAATGAATACAAAAGCAAAGAGCATTTCTCTCTGCAAACTGCTTTGTATTTCAAGGCTGACCATATACCAAAAAAGTGGGGTAGAGGGAGGAGAAGCAGTCATTCCATCAAGTCTTTGCCAAGGTTTACATAAAATAGTTCTGAGAAAGAAAGGGGACTTCCTCCATTCCCCATTTTACTGCACCTACAAAGCCTAAAAAAATGAAGGTTAATAAAAAGCCTTAAAAAAAAAGAGGCTAATAGGATCAAGTAAATTTTTCTTACGATGCATCAGTATGAGAAGCAAGATGCACATCCACACTGAAATCTACCAGTGCCAACAAAGTCCTGGAGAAACTAACTACCATACTACCCTGAACATGCATTATCTCAGAAACTTACCATGTGGTTAGTCTCCAGAATGGGAGACTATCACGGATTGCTATAGATCTCAAGATAAGACTAAAGAAAGAATCCTGCCTGAACTCCTGAAGAGCCACAGCTGTCTACCAGAGCTGAATACACTGGGCTAGAAGGACTAATGATCTCATTTGGTTTAAGGCAGCTTCCTCTGTTTCTTCTATTTTCAAGAACATAGAAGTGCTATGCATATAAAGATGAAAATTAAAAACTTCTTTTCCAGAAGTTGGATGCAATTCAAAAGGATTGTTACTCATAGCATGCACAATGCATCCTACTTCTACATGTATTTCTACATGTTAAAGCTTTAAACCTGCAGAACTACTTTAATAAGTAACTGTGGAGGTAACTGGGGACCTCTTGACAACTAAGCTAAGGGTCCAGTGTTTACTCCCAACTTTGAACAACGGGTTGACATACACACCCATGTAAGTCATTTGAACTGCAACTGAGAGGTCTGGGAAGAGTGTATGTGCTTCTCATTGTGTGAATGGTGCATACAAAAACAGAGTCAGGGAGGACTCATGCCAATGTACCAACTGATTATGATGAGCAAGCTGTTTTATAGAACTGTAAGGAAGAATCAACTGAAAGGCTCCACAAAACACATTTATATTTCTTTTTATGAATGTCAACAGGGGTTCTGACTACTTTGGACAGTGGTAAATGCTACTACCATTCAACTGCTGATGTCTAAATTGATTCTATATGAGTACAACTTTTACAAAAGACATAGGCAAAATAGAAGGCAATCAGAGGATGGCAATGAAGATGGCTAGAGGTATGGAAGACAATGTTATAAGGAATGTTGGAAAAGCTGGGTATGTTGAGCATGCTGAAGAGATGATTGAAGAATGACAACACTCAAGCTATGTTAAGAACTGTCACAGAGAAGATGGCAAGAACGCTGTCTCTCCAGCCGGCACAACTAGATGCAGTGGGTTTCCTTACAAAAAATATTGATTGATTGAACTTTAGGAAAAACTTTCTGATAGTTAAGACAAGTTTGACAATGGAACCAATTTACCAAGAATGTATTTATATACCACCTTTCTCCCAAAATGAGACCCAAGGCAACTTACCAAAAAAAGTTAGTTAAAACCTGACACCATTAGAATCATCACATTTAAAACAGTAAAACATTAAATTAGAAGAATATATAAAAAGGGCCAGAGGCTATTTGGGGTACAGTTTCAGGCACAGAATAGATAGCATCTGCTGTGAATGCTCTAGCTCTGGCTTTATCTAGATCAGATGACATTGTCAAAAACGTTCCATGATTATTATGAGCAATCTATTTCATAGAACTGTAAGGAAGAGTCAAGTGAAAGGCTCCACAAAACACATTTATATTTCTCTTTATGAATATCAAATAAAAGCAAATGAACACTTTTCTAGGTAGGGATAATATTAGCAAGTCTTCCTATGAATTTTCTCTTTGGTTCAGTATTTCTACAGTGAAACCTTTATGTTCTCTTGTGACATGTCTCATATTTTCATGATGGAAACTATTTAAAGTGAACTGTCAGGAATGAAGTGTACTGAAGCATCCAACCAAGCTCTCCATCAGAGACTTTGGAAGGCAACAACAGTACAGCCAGTTAAAGAAAGAAGAGGAAAGGACTGCTTTGGAATATACTGAGGCAACTGGCAAAAGAAAGACAGGCGATTAAAATAGAAAAATAGTTCAGCTCACTGGAGAAATCACCAATACACATCTTTTCAGCATTAAGCAAGGCTTTGTAGGTTTGAAGCTTTCATTTATGAGACTGAGAATAATGGGAAATTAATAGATGCCTTGTTATTTGGGAAACAAACCTAGGGTTTTTTCCGCCGTCAGCTCATACTCACTATAATATTCCACCAATATATAGATATGTGTATATGTTTGTGTGTGTGTGTGTGTGTTGTGTGAGGGTTGTTGTTTTTTAATAGGCAACTTCCATAAAGCAGCATGTTGTTTCAGGAAAAGAATTATTCAGCTTCTTGGTTTCTTAACATTTTAAAAGAAAAGGGAAAGGAGATGTGATAGACCCCTTCTCCAGGTTAGCCCCACAGTTCCATCCCTTAGGCTCCTGCCACTCCCCTTGCCCTATACCAGGGGTAGGCAACCTTTCCCCTTTAAGGGCCGAGGGACTTCAGCTCCCAGAATCCCAGGAGCTATTGGCCAACATGGGACAATTGGCCAACATGGCTGAGGCTTCTGGGAGCTGAAGTCCCTCGGCCCTTAAAGGGGAAAGGTTGCCTACCCCTGCCCTATACCCTGAAGATCTCTCTCTCTGGATCTGGTCCTCAGACTTCAAGGTGATCACTATCCTGCCCAAGTAGTTATGTTGATCATTGAGTTCAGTATGATAAAGTGTGGCCCATTGTCCATTTTAACTACTAAATTAAAATATTACAAAAGAGGAATAAAAATAGTAAAGATTAATTATATAACAAATAAAACAAGCATCTAGTCTTAGGCTGGTTCCACAAACAGTAGATAGTAACATCACAGTTTCAAACAGAATTACACCTCTCCATGAGCTCTCCATATTCTCAGGTTCCTTAAACCAAATTCAGATCTCCCTTCATCCGAGTGAGCCCTCACTCCATTGTTAACTGACCTAACTCTGATTCACTTTGCCTCTATCTCTTTAGCAGACAAGCCTCTAAGGCAATGGTTCCTGATTTTTGGTTCCTCAGGTGTTGCTTAGTCTACATTCAGGAATTCTGGAAGTGGAAGTCCAAAACATCTGGAAGATCAGTTTGGGAATCACTTTTGTCGTTAACTGTCCTTGAGTCGATCTCAACTCATGGCAACCCTATGGATGAGACATCTCCAAGACCCTCTGTCCTCCACCGCTCTGCTTAATTCCTGCAACCCCTTAATCCCTACAGTGACCTCCTGCTTAATTCCTGCAACCCCTTAATCCCTACAGAGTCCATCCATCTGGCATGTGGCCTTCCTATCTTCCTACTTCCCTCCACCTTTTCCAGCATTATTGTTTTTTCCAGAGTCCTCTCTTCTCATGATGTGTCCAAAGTGCGACAGCCTCAGTTTGGTCATCTTGGCTTCTAGGGAAGTTTCTGACTTGATCTCCTCTAGAACCCATTTGTTTGACCTTTTGGCTGTCCATGGGATCCTCAGCATTCTTCTCCACATTATCTCAAATGCATTGATATTCTTCCTATCATCTTTTTTAGCTGTCCAGCTCTCACATCCATACATGATAATAGGGAATACAATGGTTTGTATGATTCTAACTTTTGTGCTGAGTTGTATATCTTTGCATTTTAGAATCTTTTTTAGTTCTTTCATAGCCATCCTCCCCATTCTTAATCTTCTTCTGATTTCCTGACTGCAGTCCCCATTTCTATGAATGTTTGATCCCAGGTATGGGAATTCTTTTATTATTTATTCTATTTATTCTATTTCTCCATTGTCTAGGTTGAACTTGAAAAGGTCCTCGGTGGTCATTATTTTTGTTTTCATTATGTTCAGCATTAAGCCTGCCTTTGCACTTTTTTCTTTGATCTTCCTTAGTAGTTGTTCCAGGTCTGTGAGGTTTTCTGCTAGTATTATGGTGTCATCTGCATATCTTAGATTGTTGATATTTCTTCCTCCTATTTTCACTCCTCTTTCCTCTGTGTCCAAGCCTGCTTTTCTTATAATATGTTCTCCATACAAGTAGAAGAGATAGGGTGAAAGGATGCAGCCTTGTCTGACTCCCTTGCCAATTGGGAACCATTCTATTTCTCCATGTTCTGTTCTGACAGTAGCCTCTTGTCCAGAGTACACATTCCTCATCAGGACTATCAGATGTGTTGGCACTCCCATGTCTTTAAGGGTGTTCCATAGCCTTTCATGATCTATGCAGATCTCCCCTCCTAGAGATTTGTTTATAGTCTATAGCAGGGATAGGCTTTGTTTATAGTCTATAGCAGGGATAGGCAACCTTTTTGAGCCGGGGGCCGGGTTGCTGTTCCTCAGACAATTGGGGGGCCAAAGCACCAAAAATAAATAAATAAATAAATAAATAAAATATTTTTAATTTTTTTTTTGAAAAAATATGCATGCACACTCTCTCAGCCCCAGAAAAGCCATGGCAAAACCCCTGTGGAGATTTTGCCAAGAAAACCCCAAGAACAAGTAATACCAACAATAATCAATATCATCATGGTGGGAGGCAGCGGGGGCGGCGGCAGGACCGGCCTGGGGCCGGTCCAAAGGCCTCGGGGGGGGGGCGCATCCAGCCCCCCGAGGCCTTAGGCTGCCTACCCCTGGTCTACAGCACATGCTGATTTTCTTTTGGAATTCCCTGTTGCACTCCATTAGCCATCATATATTTGTAATGTGATTCCTAGTACCTCTTCTTTTCCTGACCCCTGCCTGGACCTCTGGTATCTCTCTTTCCATATATAGTTGGGAGTCTATGTTGCAGAATTTTGAGCATGATTTTGCTTGTTCCTATAGTTACTGCAGTCTCTTGTGTCTCCCTTTTTATAGATGGGGATGTACATTAATCGCTTCCAATCTGTTGTCCATCATTTTGTTTTCCATATCTGTTGACATATGTTGGTTAGCACTAGAGTTGACTCTGTCAATGTGGATTGCAGCAGTTCAATTGGAATATCATCTGTTCCTGGCGATATGTTTTTCACTATTTCTCTTATTGCAGGAATTAATTAATTAATTAAGGAATGAAGGAATCACTGGTCTGGGGTATATTTTTCCCCCATAGGATGCCCTTCACAACATTTCATAAACTGTGATTGGCAGGTCCAATCCGGGTTTGCCCAGCTTCCCGCTTCTCAGGAACACATCAAATGTTTTAATATTCTAGCATTGTAGCTTTCTGCTGCAAAGCCACTCACCAGTCTAATCTAGTGATCATTAGAAAGCAATACAGAAATAGAAGACTTTGATTACTATTTTATTAAAATTTAGTTGGCGGGCATGAGAAAAAGGGCCTTCTCAGTCATGGCTCTATCCTCACTGAAGTATGCTCTACACTAAGAGGTGTACATGTTCCCTCCCTGTTATGAACCATAAAGACCTGGCTATTCTAGACTGTTTTTAATTAAATGTTGTTTTTTTAAAAAAATAAACTTTGGTACTGTTTTGTAATTATATTCTTGAGATTATTATAAAGTTGTTCTAGTTAGGTCGGTTTCTTTTTATTGTTTTCAAGTTTTATTCTGTGAGATACTGGTGAGGAAGGCTTTGCCTCAAAAGATGGTATAAAAATGTTCAAAATAAATAATAAAGGAACAATGAATCACTTGACTTCCAAAAATAGAAAATCTACTTGGCCAGAGCTCTGATATGAAGGAGACAAGAAACATTTTTCCTAAGGATCACTGGTCACAAAACATATGATCTGAGGGATGGAGATGACAGTCCGTGGAATATGCAACACTGCATAGCTTTTTCCTTTCCTTTTCACCCATCAAGCAGATGTTACCCTCAGAGAGTTAGTCCAAAGAGCAAGAGCTGATCACAGCATCCCATGAACAAGATGATGCTCAGAGCTGTGTCTGGTTATGGAATGCATCCAGTTTTTACAGCCTGGAGAAAATCTGGATAATGATTAAGGCTGCATCCACACTGCAGAAATAATGCAGTTTGACACCACGGAGATTATCGCACATCTTTAAAAAGGGTCTTACCCCTCCCGAATTGAAGTCTAATTGAAGCTTAATTCGGGCTCCATCGATGTTTTAACCCAGGGCTTTTGGCCCCCAAACCACCATCCGAGTACATCCCTACCCCAACGCGGGTCCTTTAACTCATTTCGGCTACCATTTTTCAAAAGTCGGAATGCCAAAGCAAGTTAAGGGACCCGCATTGGAGTGGGGATGTACTCAGATGTCAGTTTTTGGGCCAAAAGCTGTGCGATAAAACAAGGATGCAGCCCAAATTAAGCTTCAATTAGACTTCAATTCAGGAGGGGTAAGACCCCTTTTAAAGATGTTCAATAATCTCCCACTTTAACTACCATGGCTCAATGCTATGGAATTATGAGAATTGTAGGGTTTTTTGAGACATTTAGCCATCTCTGTCAGAGGGTTCTGGTGCCACAACAAACTACAATTCCCAGAATTGCATAGCATTGAGCCACGGCAGTTAAAGTGGTGTCAAACTGGATTATTTCTCCAGTGTGGATGCAGCCTGAATCTTGCCAGGTTAATCTAGGAGAACTAATGGATTATTAGAAATTTTTGTGTTCTTATGCAAATAAAATCATTTCCTTAACCAAACACACGTTGCCCAAGCAACATTTTGTTATCAAGGAAGCACAGTTTTTATAATGACTTGCCATGTTAAAATAGGTTTCCTCTGAATAAAATATACATTTAGGAATTTAGTTTCTCTTCTCTTCCTATTTTAGAAAAGATCTGCTTCACTTTTAGTGTAAGGTTCTGTCAACACTCCTTACTCTGAAATGGATGTGAAACTTTGAAGTGTATTTCCTAGAGTGGGGATGTTTAATAGGAAGGAACTGGCAAAACCACCTCTGAGTACTCTTTACCTAGAAAAAAAAGGGGAAAAAAGTGAAATTCATGGGGTCAGCATAAGTCAATAGGTGAACTGATGGGACATGTGTGTCTGTGTGTACACACACACAGACACATACATTTAAAGAAGTGCTTTATTCTTTAACAATGAAAAAACCTATAAACAGCTACCAGATATAACTTTGGTTGAAAAATTAAAAAAAACCCTCTCTTGCTTATCTGTTATTCAGAACATTTTTTCTTTGGACCAAGGAAAACATCCCACTTATAAAACACAACAAAGATATAGTAAGTTCTCTTTTCACTGTCTGTGTTGGAAAATCTCATCTTTATGCTATTTTATAAATAGAAGCATAAATGCAATTAGTGAGTGTTTCTTGTTACAAATAGATTTTTTAAAAGCTCATATGCCTGACTTTCGTACTTTGAAATTGACAATTCATTTTCTGTCCTCAAACAGAACAGCAACAAAATCAGTTTTCCATTGATTTTCATGGAGTAAAACCATTCAAACACTATATTTCAAATAACAATCCAACGCAAATGAAAACAAAAGCATTCAAATTCTCTCAGTGCAGTAATCTTGTACATGCTTACAAGGAAGCAAGACGTACTAACAAAATGGGACCTAAGCATGCCATAATTGGTCACTGCAATCTTCACGTTTAATTTCCTCTGGAATGAATCATATCCGACACTCACTCTAGAACGTTAATTTCAGAAAGCGGACAATCCAGCTTTGCGTCAACAGTTGTAAAATTAGTTTTAACTTATTTTTAATTGACTTCCCTTGCCAAAGGATAGACGACAACTGTTAACTGCAAGAGTAGGATGAGCCCCAAGGGCAGATGATAATATTTATGCAAGCTGAGGTTAAAATGCAAGGGAGAAGTATTCATTTCAAAAGCAATGGAACAGATCCAATGTTAGGCTAGTGGGAAAAGCACGAGAGTTGGCCCTTGGCTAGCAGTTGCAAAAACACAAATAGAATAATGAATGCAACCTAGTGAAGGCATAGGGAGCCTTTGGGCCTCTGCTTTGGCCCACAACTCCCCTCACATCCATCCAGCAATGGCAAGGGACTTTGGGAATTTGGAGTCTACAATGTCTAGACTCCCTAGAGTCTCCCTATGCCTCACCTAGTACAATGAAGCCAGCATGAGTTATGGCAAGACTGATTCCACTTGAGCAAATTCTTCTGCCAAAATCCCTGTATTATATAAAGATTAAGTGCTGTGCTAGACAGGGCAACCCATGGCAATGGGACACAGAGTTGTCATTTGTCCTCTTCAGCAATGGTCCTACTAGTTATTTGTTGTTGTGCACATGCAAGTTCGCTCCAACACAGGGCAACACTATAAAAAGGGTTTCCTGGAGAGATTTATTCAGAGGAGGCTTGCCGTTGCTTTCTTCTAAGGCTGAGAGAGTGTACCTTGCCCAAGGTCACCCAATGGGTTTATCTCTGCCACCTCTCCTCTCTCCTTCTCTGTACTTTCCCACCTTTTCCTCTCCCCTCTCTTTTTTATCCACTTTTCTCTTTTGCTTACTCTCTGCTACTCCCTTTTCGCTGTATTCTCCCTTTCCCCCTTTCATGCTCTGCTGCCCTCCTTTCTCTCTCTCCATCCTGCCCTCTCTCACTCTCTGTATCACTCTCTTTTCTCTTTTGCTCACTCTCTCCTTCTCCCTTTTCTCCCTTCCCTCCGGTTCACCCTTTTACTTTCTCTGCCACCTCATTTTCTCTCATTCTCTGTACTATTCCCTTTTCTCTCTCATTCATGTTCTCCTTCCCTCTCCATAACCCCTTCTCTCTATTTTTGAGTCCTTTCTGGGTCCCTTCTGGGATAAAATGTGGCATAAAAATAAAATAAATAAATAAAATGTTCTCTCTCTCTCTCTCTCTCTCATTCTTTCTCTCATTCACACAGACACACAAACACACTCCTACCCTCTTTCTTTGCCACCCTTTTACTCTCTGCATCCCCTTTACTTACTTACTTACTTATTTTATTTATTTACTTTCTTTATATGCTGCTTTTCTTCTAGGCCAGGACCCAAGGTGGCTTCCATAACAACAACATTTACAAAAAGTTTTAAAACCAATTTAAAAACACCACATTAAAACATTATCAAACTGATTAAAATCATACAAATAATAAAAAATCATCTGTTTTTCTCTGCCCCCACCCCAGTTGCTGGATGAGGGGCACATCAGGAATTGAAGTTTTGTCTCTTTTGTTGGAAGTATATACTTTTTTGTGCATTCTCTAATTTCAGTTTCAGAGGACTGAAACTAGGCTGAGGGAGGCCTGTGACCATCCTACTGTCCAGAGCTTGTTTAGGCTTCTCCCTAAAGTTGCAATTTATAAAAGCCACCCTGGCTGCATCTACACTGCCAAAATAATCCAGTTTGACACCACTTTAACTGCCCTGGCTCAGTGTAATCAAATTCTGGGAATTGCAGTCTGTTCTGGCACCAGAGCAAAAACTACAACAGCCAGAATAACATAGCATTGAGCCATGGCAGTTAAAGTGGTATCAAACCAGATTATTTCAGCAGTGCGGATGCAGCCACAGTCAATGTGAGAGGCAATCTGGTCCTTGCTGCCTTCTCAAAGCAGTCACATCCTATTGCACCTTAGCAGCCATGTTTCAACTTCATGACAACAGAAACCTATCATCTGAAGCGACAATGGCATACAGAAAATCAGAACATGACTGAATGCTATCAGAATAATGAACACTAGCTCAAAACCTTCCATCACGCCATGCTTCACAGCTCCAAAAAAGTAATTTTGAATGCACTGCTGCTCATGGAAAATAATTTCAACGCAATTATTTCCACAAGTCAATATGAAGAACTCATTTCTCCCCTTCTCCTCTAATGACTGAAGAGCCCCCAAATTCCATTTCCACGACTGGTGAAAGAAGCTGGTAAGAAAGCGATGCAAAACAAAACAAAAAAAACAAAAAAAAAAGGGGGGGGAGGAAAATAATCAACAGAGTAGTGTAATAATTTCTTTTAGGAAATTAAATGCTTTAATTCTATCAAACTGGGCAAGCCAATTATTACAAGAGTAGCATGATAGATAAGAGAGGAGATTAAAAACAAAATATCCCCTCCCAGCTAATGCACAAAGATGTTTCATCCTTGTTATCAGTTTTTCATAGAAAAATCTTTACAACTCATTCATCAGAACAGAGGACTGCTGTGTGTGTAGTCACACATACACATGTCTATGTGTGTATAATCGATGCAAGTCTCTCCTACTGAAGGAGCACGTAAGGACTTGAAGGCGATCATTGCTATTTTACACTAATTCTCCCGTTCCATGCTAAAAACTCTCCAAGCCCCATTGATGTCAATGAGAGGGAGGCAGATAAGCATCTGCTCAACTCTCACTGAAATCAGAGGAATAAATTATCATACTCCTAGCCTTAGTAAAGCTGCCCAAAGAAACAGCCACACATCAGAGTGAAACGTTACTGCCCATGAGCTGCCAAGCACTCTATTAAAAACAGACAAGAATTGACAGAAATTTAATTTACTAAAGCATACTGCAAAAACTTAAATATTTACGTAAGGAGAATGGGTATGCATGAAATGGGTTTGTTTGTACAAGGAGCACCTTTGGAGGCGTTGAGGCAATTTTTCTAGGATAACACATTCAGCTTTCATGGGGAAGGACAAAATATACCTGTTAAGATGGATAACAGTCTCTTGAAATGCAAAGTCCTGCACAGAGGGGGGGAAAAAAGATCATCTTTGTGCCACCTACCAAAACAGAACTGTTTCTGTAAAAAGGCAAGGGCAAAAGAAGTATCAGTTAATCTCTGGCAGCTATATTCTGGACCACTGAAGTTTCAAAATTGCCTTTAAAGGCAGAGAAGCTAAAGGATGGTACAATAATCCAAAAAGGATGCCCGTGCTTTATACTACATCCTCCAGAAGCCTCAACCAAATCAGCAAATTGTCAGGGATAATGGGAGTTGTAGTCCAGCAACACCTGGAAGAGCAATGTTTTCCCACCACCTTTAGCTGATGGAGACATCAAACATTATATTCTACTATCTAAGCCTTCTGCTGTACTTTCGTAAGGTGGGATGTGTCACTTTTTCCAGTAATGGTCATCAACCGTAATAAATTTTATTCATTCAGTTTCTTCCTCTCACTATACTCCACATTAAGAAGCTGTTCTTGGGCTGAGGAAACAATTTGGCAATCACACACACACACACAGACACACACAAAGATGTGGTAGGTAAGGTGGGTTGGTAAAAACTGGGTATTTTGCCTTGCCTGAGGAGACATACTTTTTGTTGACTGAGAAGCCAAAGCCTGGAAGTAACTAGATCACACACAACTCCTCTTCATTATTGTGAATACATTTTACCACTCAAATAGATTTAAGAGTTTGAGATCTGAATGGATGACCAGATTATACATCTTTCACAGATCAATACCACCACCGTGTGGCAGTTTTTAGGCAAAAAATGAATATTGGCCTCATCCCTATACTTACTCCCTTTCCTTTTGTTTCCTTCTTTCTTCATTGGTCTTGTTGTCCGTTAGTTAGATCTATTTATGTACATCCTATTTTTCTCTATTTTCCTCCCCCCTCTATTTACTGCTTACTACAACTGTGTGAAACTGAGAAGTAGTAATTGGCCCAGAAACACTTTCGGCTTCATGGCTTCACAGAGGTTTCACTTTGGTCCAGGGGAGAGAATCAGGAAGCCCTGCAGATATTGTTGGACATTTTATTAGGCAGGCAGGTTGAAATAGCCCCTCCCTCACCCTGGGTTGGATTAATTTATAATAATAATAATAATAATAATAATAATAAATTTGTACCCCGCCTTTTGCCGTAGCAATCAAGGTGGCTTACAGCTAAAACAGATACTAACCCCAACAATGAACATAATACCCCCCATTAAAATACATTAAATATAATCTCAATTAAAACAGTTTAAAACAATTAAAACAGTAGGACTCTGGGGCAAGCAAAATTTCAGGGCAGTGTGGATTTACCTTTAAAGTAGGTGTTGTTTCAGTTGCAACGTCCAGATGTCATTGCAGTACTACTCCCATTACTCCTTAGCAACATAGCCAATGGTGAAGGACCATGAATGCTAGCATCCTACAACCCCCAGACTAGTGGTGAATACTGTGCCTGGGGGCAGATTTCATCCCCATAGCCTCCTCCCTCCCCACAGCAGGCCACACTGTCCAGAAATTAGCAGATTTTCATTTTCTGGGTTTTGTGGTGGTGACACAGGCATGGATGGCTAAATGAAGCAATCTACTACATTTGGAGGTCTCCAAGAGCAGAGTTTAACCCTCTGGGGAACTGCCCACATTTTGGTATGCCCCCCCAAAAAAAAAAGAAAAAAAGAGAAGAAAAAGGATGGCTTTAGTATGAAAAAAAAGGACAGAATTCTTTCTTCATGAATTATAATTATAAATGTCACCTTTGAGTAAATCCAAGTTTCCTTTTATCCTGCATATGATTTAAATGCATGCCCTTTGCTTTGAGATGTGGTGGCTCAAGTGGTTAAGACACTGACTCTGGGCAGTTCAAGGCCTAGGTGCTGCATGATGGGGTGAGCTCCTGTCACTAGTCCCAGCTTCTGCCAACCTAGCAGTTCGAAAGCATGCAAATGCAAGTAGATAAATAGGTACCACTTCTCAGTGGGAAGGTAAACAGCATTCTGTGCAATCATGGTGGCCACATGATCACAGAGTAGTCTCTGACAACACTGGCTCTTTGGCTTAGTAATGGAGATGAGCACTGCCTTCTATGGTCAGACACGACTTGACAACCTTGTCAACGGGGAATACCTTTACCTTTGCTATTATAGGAAAGTGCTGACTAACAGAATGGGTCTGTATTAAGAGGCCAAAAACCTGAACGGATAAACTTAAAATGATTGTGTGAACTTCAGCCCTTACAGCTCCTGGCTATATATATTTATAAACATAAGTTCCCAGAAATTGTTACTGAGAGTCATACTACTGTTGATCCTGGATGTAGCTTATAGTCATCATGACTAGCAACCTCCATTATCCTCCATTAGTTTATCTAACAAGATCTTTTGAAAGGTAAAAACATATCATTGTATACTCAAGTTAGAACTGTTCATGCTATTGTATTTTTATGTATGGTTGTGAAAACTGGAAGGTGAAGAAAGCTAATAGGAAGAAAATAAACTCATTTGAAATGTGGTGCTGTAGAAGAGTTCTGCAGATACCATGGACTCTAAAAAGACAAATAAATGGATCCTAGAGTAAATCAAGCCTGAACTCTCCATAGAGGCCAAGAAGATGAAACTGAGAATGTCATACTTTGGCATTATCATGAGAATATATGATTCACTAGAAAAGGCAATAATGCTTGGTAAGGTAGAAGGAAGTAGGATAGAGGAAACTGCATTCCAGATGGATAATCAAGGAAGCCAAGGCCCTGAGACTGCAAGACCTGAGCAGAACAACTGATGACAGGGTGACTTGGAGGTCTCTCATTCACAGGGTTGCCGTAAGTCTACATCAACATGATGGCAGTTAACAACAACGTTTATCTAACCACCTTTTAATATCTTCTGAGGATGGTCTTCACTACAGCATAAGTTTAAACACACACATATGTACATACATCTCTCCCTGCCCATTGTCTCCACTTTGCTTTCTTCCACTCACGCTCCTCCCTTTGCCTTCTTCTTTTCCACTCATTCTTCATGATTATTCTCCAAAGTAACAGTGTAGAATCTTTGGCTTTCCAGCTATTCCACAGATCTTCCACAGATCTTCCATCCAGTAAGAAATTGTGGGAGTCACCATCCAAAATAGCATTTTTTTCCTGGGTCTGCGTACTTTTTTATAGACCCTTTTGCCTGGATATTTTTTCCCTTTCTAGCCACCTCAGCTGCTCAGATAATGGGCAAAGATCCTATGCTTGCCCCATTCCTGTGAAAGCTTAACCAATCACTAATACTACAAAATCCCTTAGTGTTACAATATAGACAGTCAGACAAGCAAAGGAGGTATCAGTTTTTGTTCTAACACACTGTGATAGATATGGTAGCCATGAAATACATTACCTGGCAAGGTGGTCTTCATAACATCAATGCCAACCTGACAGTCAGGTTCAGCTGCAAGAACAGCATAATTCCCTTGGTGAGAAACATTGAAGTTGAAATTGGCGTCAGTGCTGCTTAAGTCATTGGTGAGGACAGGTTTGCCTTTTGAAGTCCTTTGCAGCTGTATTTTGTTCCAAGGAACCTTCAGTTTTTCTGCAATTAATTTTCTTATTAGCAGACGGCCAGCCTATGAAACACAATGACCACATGCTGTATAAGATGTAACAACTCTTTGTGTGTGTGTGTGTGTGTTGTTGTTGTTTTTAAAAGCTATGTATTAAAATACAGTTTATCGTCAAAATATTTGACAGTCCATCATGGAGAAAAGTTATACTTCTGCCACCTTTTAAAATGAGAATGAAAATACAACATGGATAAAATATTAAATAGAGTACCCTGCCTTTCCTTGGAATTGCTCAGAAAGGTGTACTGTTCTGTTTCCAACCCAACCTTGTGAGAGAGGTTAATCTGAAAGAAGAAGTATCTGATGCAAGCTCACTGTGAATTTCATGCTTCAGTGTGGATCTGGATCTCAATTTCTCTTCCCCAAGCAAAATACATAACTTGGAAGGAAAATTTCACTTGTAAACAAGCCATACTGAAAGATTGCACCTTGTTTTAAAGGGAAAAACTGGTTTGGTTTTGTCAGTTATGACAAACTTAGCAGAGGACGGACTGCTCCAGAATGACTAAATTTGCTCACTCCAATGCCAACCATAGCAACTCATTTGATTTAAACATTTATTGACGAAAATAAAATTGTTTGACTCTTGGGTCCCTTCCAGTTTTAATATCTTTTGTTCTTATACAGAAAATCTCACTATATACAATGACAAGAGAAGCAACAATACAATGTTCAGTTTGCCAGAAAGTTGATATATATATTTTTAAAAGTATGTCCATATGCAAAACTCTGAATAGTAGTACCTGAAACTGGAACCCTCCTGTTCTATTGCTAGTCCCATTACCCACATCCACCAGGGGAACTTCAGCTCAGGATGATGGAAGCAGACAAAGAGGGAACATCTATCTCTGAATCATTATCGAAGAACAGCTACTGACCATCTGGCATAGCAATTTGAACTGGTAACTATCGGTACAAGAAACAAGACTTTGATTTGGACTGTGGGCGTTCTGGTTTAGTGCATAGATAGCTTGTAAAATATGTTTGCAGCAGAGTTTGTAAGTTAATACACTACCAAATAATAACATCTGTAACCAAGGCTGGAGTATAGTGGTGATTTTGTCCTACTCCAGAGTAAGATATTTTTTCTTAATGTTACTCCTACTCCTACTCCTATTATACTCTTCAATAAAAATATTTCTCAAAATTAACTTTCACAGACTTACAAGTTCATATTACCTAAAACAAAATTTAAAAACTTAAATGTACAATATAATAACAGGAATAAGGAGTAACAAATAGATTTTTATTGAAGAGTATAATAGGAGTAGGAGTAGGAGTAACATTAAGAAAAAATATCTTACTCTGGAGTAGGACAAAATCACCACCTTATTTACTCCTGTAAAAACCTCTTATTCCTTTACTACTTACTCCTACTCCCTAGCCCTGTTTGCAACAGATTACTTTTGGGGGTAGTGAGGACATAATGTAGTTTTTGCAACAACTGGTAACTTTTCAAGTATAAATGCTTAATTATTGCTTTTCAAATGTTGCTTTGGGTTAACCATTTTGACCACCTTTCCATTTTTAAAGTGTATTTTTATTAATTAAAAATATTGTACTTATAGTACTCTTACAACAAGTACAGAGTTACTTTTTAAAGCAATGACCGATGTAAATGCATTAATTTAGTTTTGGGCTCCATGCTACTGTCTGGAAGCATCTTGATGTTCAAAGAACTGGGAAATAGATAAGGGGACGTACTAAAACAAATGACAGTACTTGCCCATAAGGAAACTATACTTGTCCATAGAGACTCATTGGAGAATAGTTGCCCATATGAAAACATTGGGCAAGTATTCAATATTTCTCTATGGGCAAGTATTCTACAATGGTTCTCTATGGGCAAATATTCTGCAATAGTTCCCTATGGGCAAATATTCTGCAATAGTTCCCTATGGGCAAGTATTCTGCAATGATTCCCTACGGACAAGTATTCCCCAATGGTTCCCTATGGACAGGTAATCTCCAATGTTTTTCTATGAACAAGTATTCCCCAATGATTTTCTATGGACAAGTATTCTCCAATGATTCTCTATGGGCAAGTATTCCCCAATGGTTCCCTTTGGACAAGTATTCCCCAATGTTTTCCTATGGACAAGTATTTCCCAATGATTTTCTATGGGCAAGTATTCCTCAATGGTCCTTTGGACAAGTATTCCCCAATGTTTTCCTATGGCCAAGTACTCCCCAATGATTCACTATGGGCAAGTATTTCCCAATGATTTTCTATGGGCAAGTATTCCCCAATGGTTCTCTATGGACAAGTAATCTCCAATGTTTTCCTATGAACAAGTATTCCCCAATGATTCTCTATGGGCAAGTATTCTGCAATGATTCTCTATGGACAAGTATTCCCCAATGTTTTCCTATGGACAAGTACTCCCCAATGATTCTCTATGGGCAAGTATTCCCCAATGATTTTCTATGGGCAAGTATTCCCAATGGTTCCCTTTGGACAAGTATTACACAAATGGTTCTCTATGGGCAAGTGTTCCCCAATGTTTTCCTATGGACAAGTATTTCCCAATGATTTTCTATGGGCAAGTATTCCCCAATGGTTCCCTATGGACAGGTAATCTCCAATGTTTTTCTATGAACAAGTATTCCCCAATGATTTTCTATGGACAAGTATTCTCCAATGATTCTCTATGGGCAAGTATTCCCCAATGGTTCCCTTTGGACAAGTATTCCCCAATGTTTTCCTATGGACAAGTATTTCCCAATGATTTTCTATGGGCAAGTATTCGCCAATGGTCCTTTGGACAAGTATTCCTCAATGTTTTCCTATGGCCAAGTACTCCCCAATGATTCCCTATGAGTAAGTATTCCCCAATGATTTTCTATGGGCAAGTATTCCCCAATGGTTCTCTATGGACAAGTAATCTCCAATGTTTTCCTATGAACAAGTATTCCCCAATGATTCTCTATGGACAAGTATTCCCCAATTATTTTTTATGGGCATATATTCCCCAATGGTTCCCTTTGGACAAGTATTCCCCATTGTTTTCCTATGGACAAGTACTCTCCAATGATTCTCTATGGGCAAGTGTTCTCCAATGTTTTCCTATGGCCAAGTACTCTCCAATGATTCTCTATGGGCAAGTATTCCCAATGGTTCCCTTTGGACAAGTATTCCCCAAATGGTTCTCTATGGGCAAGTGTTCCCCAATGTTTTCCTATGGACAAGTATTTCCCAATGATTTTCTATGGGCAAGTATTCTGCAATGATTATCTATGGACAAGTATTCCCCAAATGGTTCTCTATGGGCAAGTGTTCCCCAATGTTTCCCTATGGACAAGTATTCCCCAATGGTTCTCTATGGGCAAGTATGGTTTCTCTGTGGGCAAATACTGTCATTTGTTTTAGTACGCCCTATATAGATAAGTATGTCTCAGCAAAGAACCCCAATAAATGGGCTATACCATTGCTGCCTTTGCATCGCGGTTGAAGACAAACTGTGCCAGGCGCTGCTTCTCTTCTGGCTGTATGAGGCGCATAGCCAGCAACCAGTCCTCACGGCAAGGAAGCCAGGCAGAATAGGCAAAGGCCCAGCGTACGCTTTCCATAGCAAGTTGCCCCAGGGAAGCCACAGGACGACAAAACATCTAGTGGCCCCCAAACGGTGCCCTTTAAGAGATTTTGGACTTCAGCTCCCAGAAGCCTCAGCCATGTTGGCCAATAGTCTGGGATTCTGGGAGTTGAAGTCCAAAAGCCCTGAGAGGGCAAGATGTGGGGGACCACTCTATCTGCGACGGCTGGGTTTGCTCCCGTGGAAACACCAGGGCTGTTGCATGGAGCCGGGCGGTGCGCCGGCCTTCCGGGCGGAAGTCCCGCCCCTTCCTTCCTATAGGGTTATGGGAACTGTAGTTTTTTGTTGTTGTCTGCCTTCAAGTCGTTTCCAACTTATGGCGACCTTAAGGTAGGTTCCAATCTATGCTCAGCCACGGAAGGGTGGTCTTGGGCGGGTCACACTCTCTCAGCCTCCGGGGCAGGCAACACATCACCGCCTTCCTCACACACCCCCAGTCCTGCCATGCTATTGACGTTGTTTTGTGCCTTCCAGCCCTTTCTGACTTAGGGGGACCATGAAATCTTGGGGTTTCCTTGGCAAGCTGCCTTCAGAGGGGCTTTTGCCATTGCCTTTTCCCCCCGAGGTTGAGACAGTGTGACCTGATAAGGGCCACCCAGGGTTATAATTGCTGTGTCCCTTCCAGCCCTTTCTGACTTAGAGGGACCCTGAAATCCTGGGGTTTCCTTGGCAAGCTGCCTTCAGAGGGGCTTTTGCCATTGCCTTCCCCCCGAGGTTGAGACAGTGTGACCTGATAAGGGCCACCCAGGGTTATGGTTCTTGTATAGGGGGACCCTGAAATCCTGGGGTTTCCTTGGCAAGCTGCCTTCAGAGGAGCATTTGCCATTGTCTTCCCCCCCTGAGGCTGAGAGAGTGTGACCTGATAAGGGCCACCCAGGGTTATGGTTGCTGTGTGCCCTCCAGCCCTTTCTGACTTAGGGGGACCCTATCTTGGGCCTCGCCAGAGGGAAGGCTTGCAATTTGGGAATGAATTCAGAGAACCAGCCCTGTTAGTCTGGAATACCAGTATGCATAGGGTGCTCTATGGAGGACATTCGAAGAAAATGTAGGGCGTGATCAAATGAACACTAAAAATGTGTAAAAATGGGAAGCCTCAGCCATGTTGGCCAATAGTCCCATGTTGGTCAATAGCTCCTAGGATTCTGGGAGCTGAAGTCCCTCGGCCCTTAAAGGGGAAAGGTTGCCTACCCCTGATCTACACTGTAGAAATAATGCAGTTTGATGCCCCTTTAAAGTCCTGTAGGCCCAGCCTAAGGAATCCAGGGATTTGTAGTTTTACAAGGTCTTCTCGTGCCTTGTTGTTGGTGTGTGCCTTCTTATGGCGACACTGAGGTCATGGGGTTTTCTTGGTAAGATTTGTTCAGAGGGGGTTTTGTCATTGTTTTTTCCTCTGAGGCTGAGACAGTGTGACATGCCCAAGTGGGTTTCATGGCTGAGGTGTGATCTCCAGAGTCAGAGTCCAACTCACAAACCACTGAGCCATGCAGGCTCACAACTGTTTTGTGGTGCCTTACAAAACTACAAATCCCTGGATTCTGTAGGATGAGGCCATGGAAGTTAAAGCAGTACCAAACTGCTTTAGTTCTGTAGTACAGATAGACCATAAAACGGGAGTATTAAGTTACAAAAGTGGGGCGGATAGACTGGGGAATCATATTGTCATTTAAGAAAACTGGAGCTAAATTTTACATCAATAGCTAGGCCTTAGTGCCATTCCAAGCCAATATTGTGGAGATCTTACAATAATATTGCCTTCGCTAGTGCAACTTCCACATAAATTTCACAGACTAAGGCTGCATCCGCACTGCAGAAATAATAATCCAGTTTGAGACCACTTTTAACTCAGAGCCTTTACAGACTGCCAGAATAATGCAGCTTGAGTCCACTTTAACTGTCCTGGCTCAGTGCTAGGGAATCATGGGAATTGTATTTTTTTTTTCTGAGACATTGAGCCTTCTCTGTCAGAGAGCTCTGGGGCCACAATAAACTACAGTTCCCATGATTCCTTAGCACTGAGCCAGGACAGTTAAAGTGGCCTCAATCTGCACTATTTCTGGCAGTCTGTAAAGGCCCTCAGTGCTAGAGAATTCAGGGAACTGTAGTTTTGTGAGACATTTAGCATTCTCTGTTAGAGAGAGCTCTGGTGCCACAATAAACTACAATTCTCGGGGTTCCCTAGCACTGAGCCAGGGCAGTTAAAGCGGTCTCAGACTGGATTATTTCTGCAGTGTGTTTTGGACCTAAGTGCTATGGATTCCTTGGATTTGTAGTTTGTTGTGGCACCAGACCTCTCTGACAGGAAAGATTAAGGACCTTTGCAGACTGCCAGAAATAGTGCAAATTGAGTCCACTTTAACTTCCCTGACTTAGTGCTAGGGAATCATGGGAACTGTAGTTTATTGTGGCACCAGAGCTCTCTGACAGAGAAGGCTCAATGTCTCAGAAAAAAATACAGTTCCCATGATTCCCTAGCACTGAGCCAGGGCAGTTAAAGTGGATCCAATTTGCACTATTTCTAGCAGTCTGCAAAGGCCCTAAATGTCTCACAAAACTGCAATTCACAGGATTCCCTAGCATTGAGCCAGAGCAGTTAAAGTGGTATCAAATTGGATTATTTCTGCAGATGCAGCCCAAGAGAAAAACAAATAATCATCTTTCTCTCTCTCTCTCTCTCTCTTTTTTTTTACTCATTTCTTAGCATCCTGATGCTCTGTAGGGTTTTCTGAGAAATTAGTTCTACTGGCAGCACTATTCTGTATATCTCTACTCACAAGTAAAGCCCACCGAATTCATGTGGATCTACGCCAGGTATGTGGGGTTTTCTCAGAAATAGTTGTAGAAAAATTTACAACTTTAGCAGTACCAACTATGAGGCTTCGTCAGTTCTCAGTGGTCCAAAACACACTGCAGAAATCATCCAAGTTGAAACTGCTTTTACTGCCCTGGCTCAGGGCTAGGGAATCCTGGGAATAGTCCTTTGTTGTGGCACCATAGCTCCCTGACAGAGAAGGCTAAATATCTCACAAAACTACAATTCCCAGAATTCCCTAGCATTGAGCCAGGGCTGTTAAAGCGGTTTCAAACTGGGTTATGATTAGTATTCATCCTCCTCTAATCTAGACCCTAATGTCCAAATTTGTAAAAATGACAGGGGCAGAATGGTTTTGTATTGCTGATCTGGAGCGAATATGTTACCTGCTCCAGTGGCTTTCATGAAGAAAGTGTATGGGCACATATGTGAGTTATCAAATAACTTACTTAAAACTAATTATATATACCATTCATTCTTTTTTTAATGTTTTTTTTCTTAAAACAAAGAAAAATACATAAAATACATACATTAAAAACAAACAGAAAAAGTACCAATAAATAAACCAACAACAGCAAGCAAATGAACAGACATAATATTTCTGTACCATATGTCAGATTAAATAGGTTGTTTACTGTAATGCAAAATCATGTAGAGATCCTTACTCTCTCTCTACCTCTTGCAATTATGCTTTATAATACTGTATAATATCCTGTTGCATTAGCTTTCAGTAAACTCAAACAACAATACAGTTAACTCAAATCATGTAGAGAGATTACATTTGGGTTTTATTCCATTCATCCTGTAAGTGTACATCTGAATCTCAAATCGTGCCATCTTGAGAAATCCTATAGACAGTAGACATACTCTTAAACTTCTCTGTGTTTGTTTTTATTTTTGTGACGGCCATAAAACCCTAGATAGAGTAGTGTTGCATAAACACAGACAGTAGAATACATGAGCAGAATGCCTTTGGTCTGATCCCTCAAGGCTCTTCTTATGCTCTTACATTTTTATTGTTTTGATTTATCTATTGTATTTATATCCTGCTTTTCTCCCAAATGGGATTCGAGGTGGCTTGCAATAATTTAAAAAAGATATAGCTAAAAAAATAATGTACAAGAGCTAAAAAGGAATTAAATATTACTATTATTAAAAACATGCTAGAATGCAGTTGAAACACTTCAACTTATTTATTGAAAACATGGTTTCAAGTTAAAATAAAGTAAAAAAAGATTAAGAACCATTGCACCATTTATTTTTATTTATTTTTATTTATTTGTTAAAACCAACAAAAAAAGACAACATTAAATTGCTTCTACAAACTTCTACACAATACATCACATCTACTACATCCAAATAAACCAAAATAAAACACACAGACAAAACCCCATCAGACATAAAAATGACTTCCTCAGTTCCTTCTAGACCCATTTCTTTATAATTATTCAAGCTCTTCCATTTACCAGTAATAGTTCTTTACCTTACTTTATCTATGACTCTTCATAATGCTAAATCAAATATACCATATATTGCTATCCAATTTACATCATCTTTGGGGCTGTATTACGGGCAAAAAGAGGTGCTTTCAGGATGACTTGGAGGCGTGGCGTTTAGATGACACATGCCTAAAAGCTGGCAGGAAAGTGCCCTCATGCCAGGAAAAGCCGCTCAAAAAGGAAAAGCTTTTTCCCACTTCTTCTGGAAAGATGCACACCTTTGCATGTGCGTATGTAGGATACAATAGGACGGGTGGGAATTGGGATTTTTATGTTCTATTTAAATTGTATTATTATATATGTATGGAAATTTTAATGTAAGCTGCCCCGATTGCTCTGCAGAGGGGCGGGATATAAATAAATATTATTATTATTATTATTATTATTATTATTATTATTATTATTATGTATGCAGTGACACTGGTGTGTCAGAAAAAAGAGCACCAGAGTTTTAAAACAGCCGTATAAATGCACTGCCGCACATGCGGCAGAAATTGAGTCGGCAATCCAGAGTATGTGCCCTACAATGCAGGCTTTAATTTAAAGCTCTCTGTGCTTCCAGGTGTGGATGCACTGCTGCAGGTGCGCTTTAATATTAGAACCCTAACCCCAATTGTAACCCTACACATGCGCCCTAGCAACTGTTCTGTATTATGACAATAAATGCATTCTGTCACATGTACACTTACTGTCAGCATGCACAGCAGTTTGCATAAAAGAGGCATTTGTGACCTCTTCTGTGCAGGTGTGCATAAGACCTGCACACCAGTTCCTGGCATGATGGGGGGGGGGGCTCCTGGAGTAACGCTGGTCAGTCTGTGTCCTGTTGACCATCTCCCTTGCATGACCACCAGCTACATGTATCCAGTCTGTCCACACAAACCTCCCTTGCATGTACCTCTCCCGTCCCCCCTGATCTGTGTGGGACATGTTTTGTGGAGGACGATGGAATAGGTGTCTTTTCAGTTGACAAACTCGTTCCTCCCCCCCAAGGGTGGCACAATCAGACAGTGGCACCTGTCTATGGCACCCACTACTTGGGGGAAGCTGAGATCAGTGAATCCTTGCATGATCTGTGGGTGTATGACAGGTCCTGTGCAGGTATGCAGGGATGCTGAACATCAGTTACCTTTATACAGACAAAATGGCAGACTGTATGCCACCCTATGACATGTTCTGCGCAGGTGTGCAGGGATGCTGAACACCAGTCACCTTTGCACACAGAGAGTGACAGACTGTATGCCACCCTATGACATGTTCTGTGCAGGTTTGCCAGGATGTGTCCCTGTGCACATGCGCATGTGTCTGAGAGAGAGAAAAATTAAAGCAACCGCTGCTGGCCTGTGCAGTTGCTTCATCTCCCTTCATGGCGTCCTCAGGGCCAATGGTGCAGTTGGCGAGGCTTCAATACGGCCTCGAAAAAGCTGCATTGACTGCCCCCTAGTGCGGTTGCTCCATCCCCATTTAGGGCATCCTCAGGGCAGCTGGTGCAGTTGCTGCAGTTTAGGGAAAAGGCAGCTTCATGTCACCTTTTCCTGCCCGTCTGTACAGCCCCTATATTTTCATTTTTCATATTTCAAAAATTACCTCAATCCAACAATCACTTTTTCTCCCCATTCTTTTTGTAGAAAGTTTACAAATGGTTCCCAATCTCTTTTACTATTCTCCCATGACTTTCCTTTTATTAGGGAAGTGAGTTTATCTATTTCCATATAGTCGGGAAAAACAGTACACCATTTACACACACGTTGCAGTTCTATAAAATTCATGTCAAAAGCCTGCCTAAATAAAAATGCCTTCGCCTGATGGTAGAAAGAGAGCCGTGCGAGAGGGGGACCGATTGAATATCCCGAGGAAGGGAGTTCGTAGTCTGGGAGCAGCCATGGAGATGGCTTTCGCCAACCATACCTGCAAAGGTGGTGGGACCGAGAGAAAGTCCTCCCCAGCACATCTTAAGGCTTGTGCTGGTTTCTGTAAGGAGACATGATCATTCAGATAGCCTGGGCCCAAGCTATTTAGGACTTTAAAAGTCAAGACCTGCACTTTGAATTCTGCCTGGAAGTGGATTGAGAGCCAATGCCTTCAAGTCACTTCCAATTTAGGGCAATCCTATGGCGAACCTATCACAGGGATTTCTTGGCAAGATTTGTTCAGAGTGGTCTTTACCATTGCTTTTTTTTTTTTTGTCGAGGCTGAAAGTGTGATATGTCCAAGGTCACCCAGTGGGTTTCGATGACCGAATAGTAGTGATTTGAACCCTGGTCTTCTGAAGTCCTAGTCCAACTCTCAGACCACCTTACCACATTGACTCCCATGTTTTTATATAGCAGGTTCTTATTTATTTATTTCATTTATAAGCCACCTTTCTGCCATGGGGTGGGAGCCAAGGCGGCTTCCAGAGATAGCAAATTAAAAAAATAAAGTTTTCAAAACAATTAAAAATCCCCACATTAAACACTAAGATCATTTAAAGTATTACAAAATTTAAAAGAGAAAACTTCCTATCATTGTAAAGAATTCATTTATTACAGCATAGTGGTTTGTGTATTGGAGACCAGGATTTGATTCTCAGCTTGGCCCCGGAAACCCACTGGGTGGGAAAGTCACATGCTCTCAGCCTGAAGGGAAGGCAATGGCAAAACCTCCTCTGAACAAATCTTGCCAGGAAAACCCCATGATAGTTTCATCACCGTAAGTCGGAAACAACTTGAAGGCACACAACACACACCTACAGTTTCAAAGCCTGAAATCAATCCATAACCCATTCATTCCAGGATAATCTTAAATTGGATGCCAGCTTCATAACATATGGGTTACGTTTAGCCAATAAATGTATAGTTCCATGGACCTCGGACCAAATTCTTAGCTACAAAAATCTGTCTTGCTCTCAGTGGCCAACTAGATATCTCTGGGAAGCCCAACAGAAGGAAATGTGTACAATAATACAATAGCAGTTCATATTCAGAGGCTGGTATAGAGTTGTGGTTTTTAGCATGGCTAATGTATTATTTGCATTCTATCCTTCCTCAAAGGGTCAGGGAACAACTTATTATTTATTTAGCACCATCAGCATCCATAGAATAAAACGATTAAAAGCATATCCTTCCTATTGGTGTACAAACGATTAAAAGCATATCCTTCCAGCATCATTATGATGTATGCTAGCCCAAGAGAAAATGGCTGACCAGGAACTTGAATGCAGGTTGCTTTAGTCAAGATTCCTGAAGTGTAACTCACTGCATGCATTTGAGGAAATAGAACGGTCTATGAAAGCTTATGCCACAACTTCTTTTGCTCAGTTAGTCTCAAAGGTGCTACAAAACAAACCCCTTTTCATAACAACTCTACAGTAGCTGATGCTTGAAGAGTGAATCTCAAAACTTGCTTCCACCGCTGGTTCTGGCTGATGCATATAGATCTGACGTTTGTCCTCCCACCCTACCCCACCCAAAAATGATGATATAGAATTAGAAAACTTTTTCCAACTCAGAGCTCTGGGAAAATATTTGTTGCTATATTAGAAACAATTTTCTAATGTAGAAGCCCCTTTCTAATCTAACAGCCCCTTTCCAGAAGACTGCTTGAACATGATTGCTAGCGCTGCCAATTGTTTTTTTCTTTATTTTACCATTCACTTTTTGGTCTTTGCTTTTTGAAGTTTTATTGTCAGTTGTTTCATTGGATTAATATAACTGAGTGGGCCGCTGTGATTAAGTAGCATCACTTGCCGAGAAGAAGCTGTCTGTTTCTGGAATGGCTCTAGGACTCAGCTCGATTTCACTATTTCATGCTGGTAGTGTGCTTTTTAAATTCAGTAGCACAAAAGTCTCTCAAATCTGCATGTGTTTTCCCCATGACTATTAAAGTAATCTTAACAAGTATTATTGATAAGTGCTGTGCTTTGTGAATACATATCTCAGAGTATTAACAATATTTTGGGGACTGTGGAAGGAAGCTGCTAAATATTAACTACCTCTGTAATTGTGCCATTTATGAGGGAAGGTTTCAGTATTTTGTTTGGCTTTTAGTAAACAGAATGAAGTTCTTTCAACAGGCAAGAGATCATGACTTAAACATTTTTTGAATTGTAGATATAATTACTTGTATGCACTGGGCTCCTTAGCCCTGAAAATTATTTCACTGTTTCCTCCAGAGTAAAAAGGTTGAGAAAGGCTGATACTATTTTCCCCACCTAGATTAGACACTCAGTGGAACGTACATAAATGTTCATTTACTAAGGGGGGTTGCAGACTGTCAGAAATAGTGTGAATTCAGTCCACTTTTAGGGTTAGGGTTAAGGTTAGGGAATCATGGGGACTGTATTTTATTGTGGCACTAGAGTTCTCTGACAAAGAAGGTTCAATGTCTCAGAAAAATAACAATTCCCATGATTCCCTAGCACTAACCCTAACCCTAAAAGTGGACTGAATTCACACTATTTTTGACAGTCTGCAACCCCCCTAAGTTATTTATCAATGGGTTTGCATTAAATGACACTAACAGTAGGCTTTAAGCCAATGTGTCTGACATCACACAAGAAAGCAAAGTAATGCTGCAATTCTTACTAAAATAGTGAGACATACAGCAGCAGAAATACCTGAAAACTTTCAAGATTTACAATGCAAAATACTTAGCAGCCACAAAGTGTGTTCTGTGCATGAGTTCCTTTGTCACCTGATTCATAATCATTTACAGAAATACATTACCAATGAGATTCAGATTTATGCTGTTTTGGTTCATCCTTGTGATGGATCATCATTATGTCATGGACTACCCATGAAGCCGCCACTGTACTATTGCCATTGTACGATAACCTTAACGCTCTACTAACTGTAGATAGGTGTGTGTAGGAGTGTGGCAACGTAGAGAGATTTTTAAAAGAGAAACATTCTTTGTTATAGTTTCTTGCTGTTTTCATAGAATTGTAGGACTGCAAGAACCGTGTAGTCAGCTTCTTGCCACTCAGGTATTTCCTCGGGTTTTCACAACTTGAACTCCAGCTGTTGACATTTTCCATGGCTTTGAACACAATCTTTTGACATATCCTTGCAGCCTTCTTTCTTTTCCCACAGTTGTCCAATCAATTTAAACTTTCCAAGGCCCTTCCCGGCTGGACATTAAATCTGTTTCCATGGAATGTTTGGTCATACTCCCAATAGTAGTGTCCAATATGGAGCCCCCCTAATGATACAAATACACAAAGCAGAACCATCTTGATCACCACTCAAGCAATTAAAACCTAGTAATAGCCAAAACAGCCAGTTGTCTCTGTATCACATCTCTTTCAAAAGAATCCTTTTCTGCAGTTGTTTATATAAACACATACTATGTATATATACACACCCGCCTTTTCTTCGCATTCTCCAGATGCTTGGAATGGTCCATATTGCAATATTTCTGTATACCAAAATCATGAAATGGGACCTTTTGTTTTCAGTCATGTGTTTCGAAAACCACACTATGGTTTTGATAACTCTTACATTTTCTCCTAAAGCAGTAAGAATAAGTTGAAGAAGCCATGGACAACCGATACGATTCCACGAACACCCCAACTTGCAATGGAATTTCAAGTGAGGAGAAAATCAGCTCCTTAGTGGCCGAAGGCCATGGCCAGCAAATCTTAGGTGTGCTGCAGAACTTCAGAGAGCAAAATATCTTCTTTGACTTTAAAATACTCGTGAAAGATGAAGCGATCCCATGTCACCGTTGTGTACTAGCAGCGTGCAGTGATTTTTTCAGGTAAATGCACTTATACATGCATCCTGTGCATGTGAATGGTTTTAAAACTGGACTTGAAAAATTGTACATAGTCAAATCAGTCCAATTTATTTCACATGTAGAATTCTTGTCTCATATTGATCCATAAAAAAACAAAAGCTTGCTTACATAAATATAAAGTCTTTAGTAAGTATATTCAACATTAAACACTATGACTTCGAAACCAGTCACTGTGCATATTACTATACATATAACTAGTGAATCCCTATGGAGGTGTTAAAAGTCACATTTAGCTACATTTTTGAGTTTGCATGAGTATTCCCAATCTATTGAATACATATGAAGGTGCTTGTTTTTATCCATGCAATGTGCGCATGAAGACTATTTTGAAGTGAAAATCTGTTTTGCTGGATTCAGGTATTTGCCATTAATTTAAATTACCCATATGTGACCATTTTGAATGTACTCAGTGATCATTTTTGTTGCTATTTGCAGATTTGTGATTCAGCAGATTTAATATTTTAGACTGAATGTTTTTACCTCACCTTGTAACATTTGTATGGCTATGGCTAGTAGTGGAGACCTCAGGGAAAAAAATATAACTGCCATCCCAATCAGGTACCTTTGGGATGTATGGATTACAATATTTATTATTAAAATATTTCTATTCCGTCCTTTATCCGAAGATCTCAGGGCAGCTTACAATAAAACCAACTGTTAAAAAAATCACAAAAGTTTGAAAAAAATAAAAATATATTTAAAAGATTGTATATTAAATAAAATATATTAAAGAGTGTATGAGAGACTGCAACTGTCATGTTATCTAGCCACTGTCAAAATTATGAGTGTACACAGTTTGCTTTAATTGATGCTGACTTTTTAAAGGTTTAAACAGCATAAGCAATCTGAAGATAAATGCATACATAATCCTAACTTCTTGGTGAATAGGGGAATTTTAACCCTTTAAAATAATTGCTACCACTGCAGGTTTTTGTAACAATTCTATATAGAGTTGGTTTAATTGCTTGATCAAGGTGGAACCCTGGGCTTCCAAGCCATAGTCCACCTGGCACTGTGCTGTTAAGTAAACTGCTGAGTTCAGTCTCTTGCCAGACCCCATCCATGAACCTTAATACCCTTCATTAGTAATGCCACTTGGCAAAAAACCACAGTGTGCCTTTCATGAATCTGGGAAAGCTGTCTTGGCTGAATTACAAAATGAGTTCCAGAAGTAGTTTTAGAGTCAGTTGCCGAGAGGTGGAGCTAAAAAATATCAAGTGGAATTGCCTGGAGGCAATCCTGAAGGAGTTCTTTGAATCCTGTCTTGTGAGTTAATTTGATTTTTGTTGTTGAAGATACTTAAAATTTCCCATCAAATTTTTAGAGGTGAATTGTCCCTCAAGCCCTAAGCAAAATTTATTATAATTCCCAACTAAATAACAGTAGTGTAAATGGTAGGGAAGAAATATCACCTCCTAATTCAGAATTTTTACTGCATTAGTTTAATATTCATTCATTAAGCAAGTAATTTATACAAAGTATTTTCTGATGGCAAATGCCAAGAATGGTATTCTTTATCTTATTCAAGGTTATGTTTTTCTTCATACTGAGCTGACCAAAGATATTGGTAATAACCTACCATATGTTTATCTTCTGGTTTTTTTTTTAAACTCCAGGGCAATGTTTGAAGTTAACATGAAAGAAAGAGATGATGGAAGCGTTACTATTAGTAATTTATCACCCAAGGCAATAAAGGCTTTCCTAGATTATGCCTACACTGGAAGAACTGAGATAACACATGATAACGTAGAAATGTTCTTTCAGCTATCATCCTTCCTTCAAGTTTCACTTCTTTCAAAAGCTTGCAGTGACTTTCTAATTAAGAACATAGATCTTGTGAACTGTTTGCAACTGTTATCCATTTCTGAAAGTTACGGGTCGACCCAGCTGTTTGATCGTACACTTGACTATGCACGCCAACATTTTTCCTTGTTGCTCCAGTCAAATGATTTCTTGGAAATGAATTTTGAGGTATTGCAGAATTGTCTAGAAGCTGATGAGCTGAATGTCCCTGATGAGGAGTCGGTGCTAAAGGCTGTCTTTTGGTGGACAAAGCATAACTTAGAAACAAGACAGAAACACCTTCCTCACTTGATGAAAAAAGTAAGGTTACACCAGTTATCTGAGAAGACACTTCAAGATGTCTTACACTCTGAAGAACAGTTACTTGAAAGCACTGGCGGCTTAGTAATAATCAAGGAGGCAATTAAAAATGTGCAAAATTTTAGTGGGCTGTTTGCAGATGCTCGTCCTTCTACAACAGAGAAGTACATATTGGTTCACAAAACTGAAGAAAATGGAGTACACAGGCATACATTTTGCTATAATATTAAAACTGATAAGTGGAAAGAACTGGCACATGCACACATAACTGATCTGCCAGGATCAAGTTTATCTTGCTATGGTGAAAAAATATTTATAACTGGTGGATGTGAAGGGAATTGTTTTCGGACTACTAGATTGCATATTGCTACAACATTTCATGATGCTACTGACAAAATGTGGTGTTACTGTCCAGCCAAGAATAGCTTCTCAGTATCAGCAATGAAGAAGCCAAGGACAATGCATACATCTATTGTGACTCTAAATCAATTGTTTGTAATAGGTGGAAAGACAAGAGCATCTCAGGAGATGAAAAGTATTTTGGATGTGGAGGCATACAGTCCTCTCTCTAGAGAATGGAAATCTGTGAATCCATTACCAAGAGGCATCTACTATCCAGAAGCTAGTGCATGTCAGAATATAATTTATGTCCTTGGTTCCGAGGTAGAAATTACCGATGCCTTTAATCCATCTCTTGATTGTTTCTTTAAATACAATGCTGCAACTGACCAGTGGTCTGAGCTGGTAGCAGAATTTGGGCAATTCTTTCATGCAACATTAATCAAAGCTGTTCCAATGAACTGTACGTTATACATATGTGACCTTTCTACCTATAAGGTTTATAGTTTTTGCCCAGAGACATGTGTTTGGAAAGGGGAAGGTTCTTTTGAATGTGCTGGTTTTAATGCAGGAGCAGTTGGAATAGAAGATAAAATTTATATTCTTGGTGGAGATTATGCTCCTGATGAAATCACTGATGAAGTACAAGTCTACCATAGCAGTAGGTCTGAATGGGAAGAAGTTTCACCCATGCCAAGAGCCCTGACTGAATTCCACTGTCAGGTGATTCAATTCAATAAATACAGGGACCCATGGTTGCAATAGCAATAAGATAAAAAGTATCAATTATAAGCAACTGCACACATTTAAAAAAAAAACTTTGAAGGAAACTGCATATTGAGGGCACAATTCACCCAACACAGATTCTGCTTTTTGCACCCATTATAATATAGTAAAATACCCTTTTTTTTTAGCACAGGTAAGAAGAATTCACTTTTTTCCTTCAAAAAAACTGATTGTGACTAGGATCAAAAGAGTTGTAAACTCAATAGGGCTTTAGTTTTTCTTGAACACTAGCCCTCTATGCCTCTATGCTTGATATTGAGAGTTTCGGTAGTAGTTTAGACAAGGGGTCCTTGTTATCCATTGGGGTTTGGTTCTAGGACTCCCCGTGGATACCAAAATCCATGGATGTTCAAGTCTTATTAAATACTATGGATAGTAAAATGGTGTCCCTTGTACAAAATTCAAAAGGCCTGCTTGCATAAAATGTCTTCACCTGCTGACAGATAATATTTATGGAAATAGCAAGCCACTGTGGTGTAAAAGCATGAAAGAATTCTGTTAGACCAGTCATAATTATACCTATGCTTAATTTTTATGTTGTTTTGTTGCTGTCAGGTAGCACAGAGGAATTAGGCTATATATGACGTTGATATTCATAGTCCTTAACAAAAATGAGAGCCGACTCCTGCTCAAAGCAGCTTACAATCTAAAATTGCTGCAGGGATGCTAGAGAGAAATCTGTGAAATGCCAGTGTCTGCTTTTTTGAAGCTACATACCTAAGCATATTTAATAAAGAATACATCTTACTGAAATCCAGGAACTTGCTTCAGATTAAACATTCTAAGAATAAGTTGCAAGAGTAATACCATCTGAATTAACACAGCTGGTCCCATTTCAAATCTAATTTAAGTAATGGCTGTGTATGTGTGTGTATGTGTGTGTGTATATATATATATATATAATAGGATGTCAGAATATACAGTTTCCGCATACACCTAATTATTATTTATAATGCATCATAGGGGGGTTGCAGACTGCCAGAAATAGTGTGAATTCAGTCCACTTTTAGGGTTAGGGTTAGTGCTAGGGAATCATGGGAACTGTTATTTTTCTGAGACATTGAGCCTTCTCTGTCAGACAACTCTGATGCCACAATAAAATACAGTTCCCATGGTTCCCTAACTCTAACCCTAACCCTACAAGTGGACTGAATTCACACTATTTCTGGCAGTCTGCAACCCCCCATAGGCACTATTAAATCACTAATCTTGGTTTGAGAAATCTTAATCTGAAGTTTATTTAGGTTAGAACCATAGCGTTGGAAGAGACCCCAAGAGCCATCCAGTCCAACCCCCTGCCATGCAGGAACACAGAATTAAAGCACCCACTACAGATGGCCATCCAGCCTCTGTTTAGACATCCAAAGAAAGAGACTCCACCACTTTCTAAGGGAGTGTGTTCCACTGCAGCTCTTACTGACAGGAAATTCCTCTAATGTTAAGGTGGAATCTCTTTTCCTGTAGTTTGCATACATTGTTCCATGTTCTAGTAGTCTCTGGAGCAGCAGAAAACAAGCTTGCCCCATCCTCAACATGACATCCCTTCAAATATTTAAACAGGGCTATCATGTCGCCTCTTAATCGTCTCTTCTCCAGGCTAAACATACCTGCCTCTCTAAGTCTCTCCTCATAGTGCATGGTTTCCAGACTTTTCAGCATTTTAGTCCACCTCCTTTCGACATGCTGCAGCTTGTCTACATCCTTTTTGAACTGTGCCCAGAACTGGACACAGTATTCGAGGTGAGGCCTGACCAAAGCAGAATAGAATGGCACTATTCTCTTGACACTAGAGCAGGGGTAGGCAACCTTTCCCCTTTAAGGGCCGAGGGACTTCAGCTCCCAGAATCCCAGGAGCTACTGGCCAACATGGGACTATTGGCCAACATGGCTGAGGCTTCTGGGAGCTGAAGTCCCTCGGCCCTTAAGGGGGAAAGGTTGCCTACCCCTGCACTAGAGAATTCATATAGTGGCATGTGTTATCCAGTAGAACCTCTGGTATGTATAAATGCTTTCTATGCTAATAATAATATTAATTTATATCCCGCCCCTCTGCAGAGCAATCGGGGCGGCTTACAACATTAAAATTTACATGGAATGGCATTCAGTAGAACATAAAAGCGTAACCATGAATCAGGATCAATATTCCTGTGTACTATCTTCATTTTGTACAATTAAAAGCAGAGTTTGGGAACATTACTGAAAAAGCTAATGTGTTGCTTTGAAAACAATTTGTTGGTCATTAGCCTTAAGGAATGAGTAGCAGTGCTTTTGTTACTTTTTATTTATTTATTTGGAAAAAAAACAAAATAAGATCCTCCAAATGACCTCTATAAGTAATGTTGTGAATGTGTGAAAAATACTATGAAAAGACAAACATTAATATTTACCTCATTATCGTTTTTTGTGCACTCACTGAAATATTTCTTCAGTTCACTTTCTTTGTTTTGGGAGTGGTGCTGTAGGAACCACTCATTAACAGTTGTAATGCTTGTGCCTTTGAAAGGGATTATCTTTATGTACCCTTCTTGCTTTTTCCTCATTATTCATGTTTTCCATAGCAATTTGTTCAACTGGACAATATTTAGGGTTACAGGTGTACCTCACTTAACAAAGTAGATGTGTTCTGTCCTAGAACATTTGGGACCAAAGAAATAGGGATAGGTTTGTGCACCACAAAAAAAGAAGAGCAGTTCAGTATGTTTCAGAAAACTTTTTATCTATGCACATGAGAAATGAAACAACCAGAACACAAAAGCCTTGCATAAGTTAACAAATATTTTGAACCTTCTACAGACCACTTCATAGTTTCTTCCAAAATGCACCCAGAGATAATTGTTTTCTTTCCAGGGAGCCCTGATGGCACAGTGGTTAAATGCCTGTAGTGCAGCCACAAGGTTGTGAGTTCGACCCCAGGGCTACAAGGTTGACTCATCCTTCCATCCTTTTGTAGGTTGGTAAAATGTGAGTACCCAGCTTGTTGGGGGAAATTGGCTTACAGATTTTAAACCACTTAGAGCAGGGGGTCGGCAACCTACAGCCCGCGGGCCGCACCGAGCCCGCTGACCGGCCCCCGCCAACCCCACTGTGCGCTGCCGCACACATCGTGACTGCCATTTTGTTTGCCACAATGGCGGCTGCGATTCGTTTGCGCATGCGCTGGAGTACTGCGCATGTGCAAACGAGTCACGGCCGCAATTTTGGCAAACAAGATGGCGGCCGCAATGTGCGCGGCAGCTGGCGGCAGCTGCACACGTGCACAGCCATCCCCCCCCGGCCCAGCAGGAGACCTGAGGACCAGTGACCAGCCCCAGGTATGTGAAGGTTGCCAGCCCCTGACTTAGAGAGTGCTGATAAGCGATATAGAAATGTAAATGCTATTGCTATTCCTCACCAGCCTCATTATTTTCATTTTTGTGGCCAAACTTATAGGTCTGTGTTTCTTTACAATCCTAGGAGGTAGTTTAGCTGCTTTCCCCATTTCTCTCTGTTGTGTTTATGCATGCTCTTTAAAGGATTCTTGAGCAGGTGCTGACTACCTCCTCTAGGAAGATGCATACAGCTTCCATAGGACTGGCTAGACAGAATCCCATTTCCCAATTCAAGCTTTTTTGCATTTTTTTTAACTGCAGATACACTGCTAAAACATATTGAAAGTCTGTGCTTTTTCAGGACCCTTTCACCATCTTCCCAATGACACTTCTGCTAAAAACATCCCAGCTAGGCCAATGACAAGAGGAAAGGGGTCTGGTGAAGTGTAAAGTCTTTAAAAAAACAAAAGGCCTTATGGCCAGAGGCTTTGTTAACTGAGCTTTCCCTGTATATCACTGAGTGTAAGGCTTTAATGTTTGTATAGCGAGATATTTTTTTTTAACAGAACTGCAAGTTATCCCAATGAGATAAACATTCTTCTTTGAAGCCACACAGTTTTGAAAAATATAGATATTGTGAATTCTTATGCTGCATTAAGATGAGCATGTCCAGTTTGATAGGGGAAACTATGGGCCTCAGCAGACGGAGGCCCCGGAGACGCCGCGGGTCGGAGCGCCGCCGGAGTTCAGCCTCCGGACCGCGGCGCTCCTGCGGCGCATCTAAAAGGAGCACCAAATTGGCGCTCCTTTTAGATGTAAGGGAAAGTGCGCCCTAAAAGCGGCGGGCGCACTTTCCCTGGCTCAAACGGCGCAGCGCATGTGGACGCTGCGCCGTGAGGTCATCCCCGGTGCGCATTCTGGGGGCGACCTCGGGGAGAGGAAGGGGCGCCGCTCGTGCGGCTGCCCCTCCTCTTCCCTGCCCGGAAGACGACTCTTTTAGTCGTCTGCCGAGGCCCTAAATTATTGGCAATAAGACCCATACAGGAGATCTTGTATTTGCACCAACGCATAATATAGAAGGAATAGGAGTACAGTTAATTTTGTACGGTTTTGTACTGTTGTATTCCTCTGTGTGTGTTCTTCTTAGTAAATCTGCAGTAAGATTTTTTTGTTAAACATCTTATAAGAACCTAACCACAAGAGACAAGCAAGATGCCAAAAAAGGAACAATAAAATTACTATATATTATTTAGGAGACTCACCAGCTTCCTCTGAGGCTAAGAGAATATTTTGAGTGAATCAGTTGCATGTTGGTATATATGATCTTATTTGCACTAAACAATGTAATCAAACCAAAACAGTTCCACTATCCAGGTATTGTATATTCATTAAATATAAAACATGGCATGACTTCACGAACATTAATGTAGTGTATGTGATTTCTTATGATAACTTGTTAATCTCTTGAACTATTTGCTAACCTAAGTATTAATATAATGGAGGTTATTTTCTACCACAAAAGCTAATGTTAAAATGTAACTAGTCATTTTTTGCATATAGTGGGCCCTGAGGTTAGGGGCACAGGACTCCTGTGGCCGTGAAAGTGGAAAAAACACAATTTAAAAACAGCTGTTTTTTTTTTTTTACCTGCAAGAACACCTCTGTAGGAATCTGGTCTTCCAGAGCAACTCTGTGGTCAACATCTGGCAGAAGGTTACCATAGAAAAGTGTTTTTTCTAGGAATCTCTAGGTCCTCCAGAATGACTTTATGATCAAATTATGATAGAGTCACACTGAAGAACCTAGAGATTTCTAAAGAGGACATATTAATAAAATCTACAAACAATCAAATCTGCAAAAGTCAAAGTCACACATGTGGATGGCTAATTGTCTTCTCATTTTTCATTTCAAACTACAGTACCACATATATATTGTTGTTGTATGCCTTCAGGTCATTCCTGACTTAGAATCCTAAGGCAAACCTATCACAGGGTTTTGTTGGCAAAATTTGTTCAGAGGGGATTTGCCTTTGCCTGCCTTCCTCTGAGGCTGAGATACGACATATCGAAAGTCTCCCAGTGGGTTTCCATGACTGAGTGGGGATTTGAACCCTGCTTTCCAGGTAGTCCAACACTCAAACCATTACACCATGCTGATACTATATACAGGGGATTTAAAGGGAACACTTGACCAAGTTCTCCATGTTATATCTCAGTTTATTCATTAATACAGCTTTAGTATTATCCTGAACAAAAAAAACCCATAAAGAATGCAACTTCATTTATCATATGGACTTAGATGAGGCAGAAAAAGTGGATACACTAGAAGCATACAACACTGATGTTAAAAATAAAAGTAGTGTGACAAAGGCTACACCTACACTAGAAAGTCTGAATGAGCTGAACCCATTTTAATATCAATGGCTTCCTTGAAAATACCTAGCAAGCATTTTATTCATTTTCTGGTCATTGGGTGAAGATTCCTACTTCCTTTACAGCAGTACTATTCCAACTTCCCTGCCTTATTTTGATGGGACCAGAACTGATTTATATTTGCTGTGGATTCATACTTGCAAGAAACCAACATGTAAGATTTTACTCAGATTTTTAGAACCTTCCAATGTTCTTTTCCACTACTGTTAAAACAGGCACAAGTTTGGGAAATAAGAATAGTCTTCAAAATATTCTTACCTTGCTTTCTAGATGCATCAATATAGAATTTTTTTAAAAGCCCCCAAATTTATGTCCTCAATTTTGTATTGTTTTTTACAATTTGAGCCAATGTTCCCTATATAAACAGGCAAAGCTGACAGGATCTACATTGCTTTGTGCTGGAAACCTGAGGTCCACTTCAGAGAGACTGTTGGAAAAAATATACTCTGAATTAAGACCTCTGAACCCATGAATTTGAGTACCAGAACTGGACAAATGTTGCAGTCCTGACAATCCCAAACTGTCTCCATTTCAACAGTATGGTGTGTGTGTGTGTGTGTGATTAAAGAATTGGGTGCAGGATTAGACAAATCTGTAAGGTTTCCTTCCTACTCCATTTAGATTTTGAAAATCTCAACTTCTTTCTATTCAGTATATGAAGAAATTTGTGATTGTTAATAGAGTTCTTACCAAAAATAAGCCAAATGAAATTCTCAGCCAAACCAAACTAAGTACAGTCCCAATATGGAAAGTATCATGTTGTACCTACCTCTTTTAGTGAGAGGCCTACTGGCAAAAAGAGATGGCAATTGCAATTCCATACCACAAATATAAGTGAATACATAAAGATCCAAAGCTAGATTTTAAGAGGTATTTATACAAACTTCATTTCCTAGGTGGGTTCCTTTCATATTTCATTACATCAGAATTCTATAGAAGCCTGCAAATTTTGGAGCTCTTACCATAATATGAACCAAAAGAAATTCTTACTCATCCATAATAGGGCGTCAGAAATCCTTGCTCTGCAAATTATGAGAGATTTATCCATAGGTCTGTCTTCTCCCTATTCCTGCTTTGTTCGGTCTCAAAAAATACAATCTAGAATGACACAAATATATATATACATTTAATAGATTATTTTCTCCCAATATGGCAACCAAAGCAGCTTACAATGTAGGTCAAAGTATTTTAATAATAATAATAATAATAATAATAATAATAATAATAATAATAATAAAATTTATGTATACCCCGCCCAATGGTACACCAATCCGGGCGGCTTACAAGTGTAAAAGTACAGTCCAATAAAACATATAATGCAAAGAACACCCCCACCCCCCCTTAAAACAATATTAAATCAAATCATTTGTGAGACACACCATTGTGCTGAAACAATGAAGGATAAAAGTGTATGCCTTCTGCAAAAAAACCAAAAAAACAACAACCCCAAAACCCCAACAACCAGTATCCTGTGGCACCTTAAAGACATTTATTTAGCATAATTGTTCACAGGCTGTACTGCTCTGCATCAGTCTTGCAACTGATGATGGCTGCAACCCACAAAGGCTTGGGCTAATAAGGTGTCACAAGATTTTGTTGTCATTATGCAGAAGAACATTTGTAATGGTAAAAGGAGTACTGGAATGTTTGTTAATTTCCATGATAAAAGCAATGAGCAATTGGTGTTTTATGCTTTTGCTGTATCTCACATTATAAAAACCACCTCCATGCATCTTATTGTAGCACTTTTGTTTATAATACAGAAAAGGGGCTGCAATTAGTCTTCTGGAAAGACACATTTGGACTCTACCTGTAACTAATATTTAGACGTGAATTCAGTAGGAATCAGTTAAACCAGGGACCGGCAACCTACGGCCCGGGGCCGGTTAAGTAGGCCAAAGGTTGCCGCCGCTGCTGCTGCCCGCCGCCACCGGGGCGCATTTTTGCCGCTCTGAGGCCGCACTCGCTGCGATCGCCATTTTGGAAATCAAAATGGCGGCCACGACACGTTTGCGCATGCGCAGTACTATTGCACATGCGCAAACACGTTGCGGCCGCGATTTGGACTTCCAAAATGGCAGCCGCGGCATGCGCCGTGGTGGCTGCGGCTGCGCGCGCTACGGCAGCGGCCGCAGTTGCCACGTGTGCAAGGGGGTCACGCGCGGAGGAAGAGGGTGCGTGCGTGCGCATAAGCGCGCGTGCCGCCATCCCCCCCCCCCCTCGGCCCAGCCAAGACCTGGGCTACGGGAGACCGGCCCAGGTCTCAAAAAGGTTGCCTGCCCCTGAGTTAAACGTATTTTGGGGATCAGTGTTTTAAAATCTCAGGTGCAGAACAACCCTGGTCAGTGCTTACCATCAAATGCAATCACCTATGTCCCTTATACGCAATGGTAAAATCAAGGTTTTTTGGAATTCATACTTTTTTAAAAAATAATTTCAAGCTGTAGATAGTTGAATCCGTGGATACAGAGGGCTGACTGTTGCATTTTTTTCCAAATAGCGCTGTTAAATGGCACTACTCTGAAACAGATAGGACTTGCTAAAACCACCCACTGAATTTCATAGTTGAAGATAATATTATAATCTAAACATGAAGAATGTTAGCAGCAAGGCAGTGTGTGGACAACAGCGGAAGTCTAGTGGGCTGCTATAGCTCCTGTTCCTGACAAACAACAGCAAAATAACATTTTGCTCCCAAACACCTCTAGGGGCTACAGGTGTTTTGTTACCTGTAGTTTTGGGTTTCAACAAAAGCGTCTTCTGGATGTAAACTGGCCTGGGGTGGGGTGGGGGAACAAATTGTAGTGAAAATGCATCCTATGCCCCCAGTACATTTTCAGTAAAATAATAATAATAAAAATTTCTGCAAAAAACAAACCCCGAACGCATTTGGGGGCATTCTGGAGCAGGATGCATTTCCAGTACAATTTGCCCAGAAACTCAAAACTCGGTGAAAATGCCCCCATTGCCCCTAGATGTGTTTAGAGGCAAAAAAAAAAAAAAATAAAATTTTTTTTTGGCAGGAGCAGATGGCCCTCCAAGGTCTCCTAGTTATTGTGGTCCCCCTACCCTTCCACAGTTTCCCATTCTGCAAATATTCTTGAAGTTTAGAATACGACATTGTCCTCAGCTGTGAAACTCCATGGGTGGGTTTAGCAAGTCTTATCAGTTGGATTAAAACCATTCAACAGCAGAATATGAAAGTAATAGTCCAAAGTTTTATACACCGCTGCATTTTCCAAGCAAAGGATAAATGTAGCTTTCCATTTTGGGATATGGGGGTGGGGGGAGCCTGCCTACAATTGACATCAGTCAGATAATATAGCCAAAGGTTAGGGACTGACTACTGTCAATGCCCACTGTGGCCCAGGAGAGCACAGGTGAATGGGGAAGCCACCTGCTCCTCTTTGCTCCCTAGTTGCTGTAATGGAAGGATTCTGGCTATTCAAGGAGAGTAAGCAGATAGCAGCTTATACTCTCTGGCCAGCTCAGGGGAACCAAATCCTCCCCACCATAAATGAAGAACCTGTGGCCCTCAAAATTGCTGCTGTTGTGTGCTTTCAAGTTGTTTCTCACTCATGGTGACACTATGATGGTATTGTTTGACAATATTAGTTCAGAGGCGGTGACTCTCCCAGTCATTTGGGGAGGGAGTCCATGGCTGAGTGGAGATTCAAACCCTGGTCTCCAAAGTGATAGTCCAACACTCAAACTACTTCTTAGCTGCCTTTGAGTCATGGCAACCCTGTGGATGAGATGTCTCCTTGACCTCCTATTCTCAACCTTCTGCTCAGATCTTGCAGGTTCAGGTCCATGACCTCCAGTTGATTCTGGTGGGTGGTCTTCCTTCTTTCTACTTCCCTCTGCCTTCCCTAGCATTATTGTCATGCCTTCTCATGATGTGGCTGAAGTATAGCAGTATCAATTTAGTCATCTTAGCTTCCTCAGCACTTTTTTCTAACACCACATCTCAAATTAGTTTTCTTATCCTTTCTTCACTGTCCAGTTCTCACATCCATGCACAGTGATGGGGAATGCAATGGTTTAAATCATTCTAACTTTAGTACTAGTTGTATATCTTTACACTTTAGGATCTTGTCTTGTTCTTTCATGGCTGCCCTTCCTATTCCTGGAATTCAAAGATATATCCATGTTAGTCTGTAGAATCGGTACGTAGAGAGATCTTGTAGCACCTTTGAGACTGAAGTCTACGAAAACTCATGCTGCCAATTTCTTTCTTTCAGATAGACTCAAAGGATTTCTTGACTGCTTCTCCATTCTTATCAATGATTGATCCAAGGTATGGAAATCTTTAACTATTTCAATTTCCTCATTATCTAGGGTGAATTCAAATCACTTAACCCAGTGGTCCCCAACCTTTTTATTGCCGTGGACCAGTCAACGTTTGATAATTTTTCCGCGGCCCACGGGGGGGGGGGGGGGGTGCGGCGTCGCGTTGATTATTAAATCAAAACAATCTCAAATATAAACAATTTTAATTTAATTGTATTTAAACATGGCATCAAAATAAAACAGTTACAACAAAATTAACTTAACATTTTAACTCTCTGGATTCTAGTGACTAGAACGCTAAATCAATGAGAACCCTTAAATTTGTTCTGGTCACTGATATAAAGCAGCTGCAGTGCCGGCTGCTTGTTAAAGATCAGCAGCCCGGCTGCGGCCACTTTAAATCAGTGACCAGCGGGTGCTGCTGCGGGCCAACACTCCCCTGCCCATTGTCCCCTGGTCGAGTTAAAAAGTCTAGGGTTGGAGGGGGGGCACACATACCAGGCGTCCTCCTTTTCCCGGACAGGCCCTCCATGCCACCCTTCTGCCCAAGAGGGATTCCCAAATGTCCTCCATTTTGAGCAGGACTCAGAAGCACGAGTGCGTTTCGCTTTTGTATTATATATATATATATATATATATATATATATATATATATGGTGTGTATGTGTGTGTGTGTATATAAAGTCCTCGATTTGTTTCTTGAACATCCTACATCTTTGTGGTGAGGAGGTCTGGTCACCCCCAGAGAAAGAGGCACCAGAGGGGAGGGAGGGGAAAAAAGAGACCCTCAAAGGCCATCCAAACAAACCCCCTTCTGCTCCCTGTCACAGGTGCCTCTTTCTGGCCACTGGGGAGCAGCTCCTTCTTTTCTGTGTGTGTGTTTGTGTGTGTGTGTAACTTTCCCAGAAGTGGTGCCCTGGATCTCTCTTCTTCCTCGCTCTTGGCATCCTCCCCTTGGAAGCCAAGCCAAGCCAAGCATCCCTCCTTCTCTGCCCAGGAGGCTGGCACACACCTGCCACCTGGGGAGGAAGCGGTGGGAAAAGGAATAAAAGGCGAGGAGGAGGAAGAAGAAGAAGGGAGATGCTTCGGAGGAGGCCAAGGAAGGAGAGAAAGAGGGGGAAAAGAGAGGAGGGGGAAGGAGGGAGAGAGGAAAGGAGAAGAGGGGGCAGAAGAGAAAGAGCGAAAAATAAGGGAGAGAGGAGGCGAAAGAGAGGGAAGGAGGGAAAGAGAGAAAGAGAGAGGAGGAAGGGAAGAGGAAAGGAAGGAGAGAAAGAGAGGAAGACAAGGAGAGAAAGAGGGAAAGAGAGAGAAGAAAGGAGAGAAAAAGAAAGAGGGGGAAAGGAGGGAAGGAGAGGAAGGGAAGGGAAGGGGACGGAGGGAGGGAGCTAGAGGGGCGGGCCTAAGGGTTCTCCTCCGCCTCCTATTGGTGGGGATTGGCTGTCGGGCCCCTGCCTCGGCCTCCTCCCTCCCTCTCCAGCTAAAGTGATCAGGCTGGCACTCGGAGGTGGCCAGAGGAAGCGGGCATGGGAGACACGCTCCCGAGGCTGCCTCCTCCTCCTCCTTTTCCTCTTGCAGCCCGGTACCATTTGTTCTGCGGCCCGGTACCGGGCCGCGGACCGGGGGTTGGGGACCACTGACTTAACCCTCCAAATGCTGCTCCCATCAGTCTTAGCTCCATCCCTGCTCTCCTTTTGGTGCAGATAAAAACACTCTTGTGCCCTTCAGGCTTTTTCAAACTGATAGGGGTTGGGCTATAAATGATGTGTAATTCCAATTGTAATGTTTGCATAGAATTTTTAATACATTTTAAATTTTAATGCCTAATTGATTTAACTTTTTAAATTGTTTTTAAAGTTTATATTTATACATTTTAATGCTTTTTTATATTGTTTTTAAATTGTACTGTTTTAAACTTGCCGTTCACCGCCTTGAATCCCTATATTGGGAGAAAGGCAGGACATAAGTTAATAATAATAATTGTAGTAGTAGTAGTAGTAGTAGTGATGCAGTGGCTCAAGTGGTTAAGATGCTAACTCTGTTGATTGCAAGATCAGCATGTAGGCAGTTCGAGGCCTGAGTGCTGCATGATGGAGTGATCTCCCGTCACTAGTCCCAGCTTCTGCCAACCTAGCAGTTCGAAAGCATGCAAATGCAATTAGATAAATAGGTACCACTTCAGTGGGAAGGTAAACAGCGTTCTGTGCAACCATGCTGGCCACATGACCACAGAATAGTCTCTGACAACACTGACTCTTTGGCTTAGTAACGGAGATGAGCACCGCCCCCTACAGTTCGACACAACTTGACAACCTTATCAACGGGGGAATACCGTAACCTAGTAGTAGTAGCCAGCATCCTCAGCTGATGATGGGTCCTGTCATCCAGGGAGTGTACGGTTTTCCATTCCTGCTGTCCCCACAGCTTTGGCCACTTACAACCAGTTTTCATGGGTCTCTTTCTGTCTCTCATCTCTTAGGAGAAGAAGAGAGTGACTGTGGCAGGAATAGGATGGTGACCTCTACCCCCACCCACCCCCCGCATCTGTATTGTTTTTAAATCGTATTGTTTTGAACTTGCAGTTTGCTGCCTCCAGTCCCTATATTGGGAGAAAGGCAGGATAAAAATTAATGATAAAACTAATATAATAATAATAGCCAGCATCCTCAGTGCTGCTGATAGTAATAATAATGATGGATGGCAGTATTCTCAATTTATGCTATTGATAATAGCAGCATCCACAATCCTGCTAATAGCCAACATCCTTAATGTTGCTAATGATAATAGCCAGCATCCTCAATGGTGCTGACAGTAATAATAATAATAGCAGCATCCACAACATTGTTGATAATCATTGTTGATAATAAATCTTCAATGCTGCTGATAGTAAAAATGATAGCAGTATCCTCAATTTATGCTACTGATAATAGCAGCATCCACAATCCTTATAATAGCCAGCATCCTCAATGCGGCTGATAGTAATTATAATAGCCAGCATCCTCAGTCCTGCTGTTAATAATTTTAATGATAATAGCAGCATCCACAATGCTGCTAATAATAATAATAGCCAGCATCCTCAATAATAATAGCAGCATCCACAATGCTGCTGATAATAATAGCCAGCATCCTCAACAATGATGATAATAATAGCAGCATCTACAATGCTCCTGCTAATAATAAGAATAAGAATAGCCAGCATCTTCAATAATGATGATAATAGCAGCATCCTCCATGGTACTACTACTACTACTACTAACAATAATAATAGCCAGCATGTTCAATGCTGCTGGTGGGTTTTGTCATCTGAGGAGTGTAGCTTATGTCCATTCCTGCTCTGTCTTCGCGGCCTTGGCCGTTCAGTTTCCTTGGGACTCTTCTTTTCTTTCTTCCATCTCTGAGGGGAAGAGGAGTGATTATGGCGGGGATTTGATGAGGGTGACTTCTCTTTCTCACGCAGACACTAGTTTTCCAAAGACACAGGCGGCTTTCCCTCACAACAACCGCCGTTTCTCCGACCTAGAAAATGGTACCAACGGCGACCGCGCATGCCAAAAGGGCGTGAACCTCACAACTACACCTATCTGCCCTCTTCCTTTCCCAGCCCCGCCATCTCCTCTCATCACTCCCTTCACCTCAGAAAGCGCTGCGCATCGGGGAGGTGTGACCTCTGCCTCTTCGTGACCTCTCAGCCAATGAGAATGCAAAGGCTCGGTGACAAGCGGCTGCTCAGACCAATAGTTGTGCGCGACACAGAGAGAGAGAAAAACGGGAGGCACAGTATAAGGGGGAGGCGTGACCTCTGCCACATCATGCCCTTTCAACCAATGAGAATACAAAAACTCGGTGACAAGCGGATGCTTGGACCAATAGAGAAGAGGAGAGGGAGCAGGAGGCACGGTATAAGAGGGAGGCGTGACCTCTGCCTCTTCATGTCGTTTAAGCCAATAAGACTGCAAGCACTCGGCGACAAGCGGTTGTTCGGACCAATAGCCGGGCGCGACAGAAAGAGAGAGAGAGAGGGAGAGGGAGAGAGAGGGAGAAAGATGAGGAGAGAAGAAACGGCTGGCACAGTATAAGGGGGAGGCGTGAACTCTGCCACTTCATGCCCTCTCAACCAATGAGAATACAAAGACTCAGTGACAAGCGGCTGCTCGGACCAATAGAGAGATTGAGAAGAGGGATTTGGAGCGGGAGGCATAGTATAAGGGGGAAGGCGTGACCTCTGCCTCTTCATGCCCTCTCAGCCAATGAAAATACAAAGACTCGGTGACAAGCGGCTCCTCAGACCAATAGAAAGAAGGAAAAGGAGGGCGCGGGAGGCACGGTATAAGGAGAGGGCAACCTGGGAAAGGGAAGGGGGGAGGAACAGAACGTTGGGCAAAGTTGCGCGAGTTGGGAAAAGGGGTGGGCCGCGAGGCGTCAGTTGGAACCGTTGGGGGAGCCGCGTGAGCCTCTCTGACCAATCGGAGCGCCGCATGAATGGGTGAGTGACAGGCGGGCTCGGCGGCGGAAAGGGGGGGGGGTGGGTCAAAAGGCCGGCGTTCGGCGTTGCGCGCAGGTGAGTCGCTTTTGCGCGGCTGAGGGAAGGAGGGGAGGGAGGCAGGGAAGAAGAGGGGAGGAGCCGCGTCCGCCCGCCCGCCCGCTTTGTGAGGGGAGAGTTTGTGAGGGGAAGCTGGGGTCTCCAATCCCTCTCGCCTTCCCTCTCTCTTTTCCTTGCAACGGACTTCATTCCCTCCCATCCAGCTTGTCAGGCCTCCTATGCTGGGCAAGGGTTGACCAGGCGTCCTCCTTTTCCCGGACGTCCTCCCTCCATCTCCCTCCCTGTCCGGCAAGGACGTAAAAAAGCAACAACACAACAAGAAATGTGTCGTCCCCCCACCCCCGATTTTGGGCCATGACTGAAGAAAGCAGGCGTTGGGGATGCTTTAAGCCAGTTCCAGTGCTTAGCTCCATGCAGGTTTTTTTGTTTGTCGTGGGTTTGTTGGCAAACCTATCTTGGGGTTTTCTTGGCAAGGTTTCTTCGGAGGAGGCTTGGCATTGCCTTCCACTCTGAGGCTGTGAAAGTGTGACTCCTTGTTTCCAACTTGTGGTGACCTTAAGGCCAACCTATCCTGGGTTTTCTTGGCATGGTTTTTTTCCAGAGGAAGTTTGCCATTGCCTTTCTCTGAGGCTGAGAGAGTGTGACTCATTGTTTCCAGATTGTGGCGACCCTGAAGCAAACCTGTCCTAAGTTTTCTTAGCAAGTTTCTTTTCAGAGGAGGTTTGCCATTGCCTTCCTCTGAGGCTGAGAGAGTGTGACTTGCCCAAGGTCACCCCTACTGGGTTTACATGGCTGAGCTGGGATCTGAACCCTGAATCCTCAAACCACGACACCACAGGAGCAGAGTGACCACATGTCATAACCCCAAAGGGGAGGATGGGTATCATAAAATGTAGGACAGCGATTCCCAAACTCTGGCTTCCCCAGAATCCCAGACCATTGGACAAGATGGATGAGGCTTCAGGGGGAGATGAGACAAAAACATCTTGAAGACCAGAGTTTGGGAATCACAGGTGTAGGACATTACAAAACGAAAGCTAACAGCATTCATATAAATGTAAATTCATGCTTAGTCATGCTCAAAATGGAGGACTGGACAGGAAGCTGAAATGTAGGGCATGCCCTGGTAAAAGAGGACATTGGTCACTGCCCATGAGGATCTTGAGGTAACACCATTTTATCTTGAAGGTGCTATTGCATGTGTGGGTGTTTATTTAGGAGATTCATATACCCTCATCCCTCCGCATTTGCGGCTTTGACTTTTGTGGATTTGATTATTCACAGATTTTATTAACATGTTCTCTCTAGGAATATTTAGGTCCTCCAGCACAATTCTATGGTCAGATTTAACATACAGCCCAGGGACCATATGCGGCCCGACAAAGGATTTTGGGCAGCCTGCAAGGATGTGGCATGACTTCAAGGCTCCTCTGCTGCTCAGGCTTCTCCTGAGGAGAGGACCATATGGAGAAGGAGGAGGAAGGGCAAACACTCACCCTACAAGGCTCCTCCACCACCCTGTTTTCTCCTGAGGAGGAGGGTGGGCAGTGGAGGAGTAGGAGAATGGGCAAAGACTCCTCTGCTGCTTGGCTTTCTCCTGAGAAGGCCTGGTAGAGGATGAAGATGGGTGAACACTTGCAGTGCTTCTCCGCTGCTCAGCTTTCCCATGAGGGCAGGCAAACGCTCACCCCAAAGGGATCCTCCACTGCCCAGCTTTCTTCTGAGGAGGAAGGCCAGGCAGTGGAGGAGGAGGATGTCGGAATTAATATTAATAATATTAATTAATTACTTAAATCTATCTGCGGCCCGAAGGTGTTTAGCCTATTTTAATTTTGGCCCATTCTTGCTGCCAAGTTGTGCAGGTCTGACCTAGGGATTCCTAGAATGAACACTCCACGAGTCATTTGTAGCTCCTCTAGCGTAATTCTATAGTCAATGTTTGGCAGATATTGACCACAGAGTTGCACTGGCCGACCTAGAGATTCCTAGAGAGGTGTTCTCAAGTAAAACCATGTTTTTGTTATTTGCAGTTTTTCTACATTCATGGGGGTCCTGTGCCCCTAACCCTTGCAAATGTGGAGGGACGGGTGTACCCCATTTTTACTCTATTTTTGTTTTAAACTAGAGGTCTCAAAAGTGGCATGCAGCCTTTAGGAAAGAATAAGGGTATGCCAAGGCAGTAACCAACTGGCCCCATGCTTTCAGGTGAGGTTATTACTGTGCAGTTGGGCTGCCCTGCCTCGTTTTGCAAAATTTGAGCAGGGTGATCTGGATGGTGACCTTGGTGTATCCTTCCTGTGTAGGTTCTACAGTTTTTTTGTTTTGTTTTGTTTTGTTTTTTAACAGAGAGGAAAACATGAAAGGACAAAAAGTAGAATGACTGCACAACTTCAGATGATTAGCTTCTGACCTTTATGCCTGGAAGTATTCCTGATGTTTCTTTGCAGAGGTAGTTAGTGGAAGATGGCTAGGGAAACTGGAGCAGCTCCGTATGTTGTCTACCTCCCTTCTTCACTCTCCAGTTCTTTCTTCATAAACACTTTTTTGAATAATGCTGAAAAATTGAAAGTGCATCAGGGAAAAGTAACGGACTGACTGTTGCCATACAGAGATAAGTCATTTTATTTGGGTTTTTATTTTCTGTAAAAGCTGCTAAAATGTGCTTTTAACTTCTGCCTGAAGTAGTCCAGCCCACTGTGTTCTGCCACCTATAGATTTCTATGGTTTTGTTACATGTATTGAGAGCTACCATGGTGAAGTGGTGTTGGACTAGGAGCCTGGGGGGGGGGGGGGGCGGGAGATCACTGAGGTCCAAAACACGCAGATATTATCCAGTTCGAGACCACTTTAACTCCCCGGCTCAGTTCTAGGGAAATCTGGGACCTGTAGTTTTGTGAGACATTTAGCAGCCTCTGTCAGACAGCTTCGGTGCCACAATACAGTGGTCCCCTACCTTTTTATTGCCGTGGACCGGTCAACGTTTTATAATTTTTCCGCGGCCCACTGGGGGGCCCTGCTGGCTCTGAACAGCGTCAGGGACGTCACTCACAGGAAGACGCAGTAGCAGGGCGGCCTGGTACCATTTGTTCTGCGGACCGGTACCGGGCCGCAGACCGGGGGTTGGGGACCACTGCCACAATAAACTACAGGTCCCAGGATTCCCTAGCACTGAGCCAGAAGGGTTAAAGCGGGCTGAAACTGGATTATTTCTGCAGTGTTTTGGACCTGAGTGACTTTAAGAAGTCACATTGAGAGGAAGGCAATGGCAAAAAATCCCTCTGAGCAAACCTTGCTGAGAAATCCCTGTGATAGGGTCACTATAAATTGAAAACTACTTGAAGGTGCACAACAACATTGAGAAGTCAGCCATCACAGTTAACACTGATGAAGCAAAAACACCCTTTCTGATCGGTAGGATAGCAAATGTCCCTTTTGTGTAGAGCACAATTTCCTGTATCCTTCATATATGTATGTCTTTTCTGTGGTTTGTCAGCCCAACAATGTTTAGTAGCTGAGCATTTTAAAAACTTGCTAGCTTGTGCCTTGTACCACTGAAAATGTTCTAGGCTAGCTAGATTGTGCCTGGCATCACACTGAAAATTAATGATTGTTAAAGGTTAAATCCTGCTGAATTCAGACACCTACAGTGGTTCCTCCACATTCGCTGGGGTTTGGGGTGAGGGATCTCTGTGAAAGTGATTTTACATAAGAGAACAACTCTCTAGGAATCTCCAGGTCCTCCAGTGCAACTCTGTGGTAAACATCTGCCTGGAAAATCATGCTGGAAGACCTACAAATGCCTAGAGAAGTGTTTTCTCTAGTAACTTCTGGGTTCTCCAGCACAACTCTCTCATCACCTTCCAGCAAAATTGCACTGGAGGATTCCTGAGAGATAGTATTAATAAAAACCACAAATAATCAAATACACAAAAGTCAAAAACCGCAAATGTGGAGGGCCAACTGTATCTCTTAAACAGTTTGTTTAGGATTATAGTCTGCAAGCCTAGAGAGCAGATTGTGTTGAACTCAGTGGTTTAGGATTTTGCTGAACATGACTTCTTTTTATGATTTGGTCAGAAGTCATAAAAACCCAGGAGTTGTCTAGAAGGAAGGATAGTATGTGCAACATGAATGTTGTTCCTCGGATACTCCTTTTTCAATATTTTCTTTCCCATATAGCTAACTTTTTAACTAGTTTAAAAATAGTTGTACACATCACCTGTTGATCATTGTTTTCTCTGAACAGTGTACATGCAGCACTTCCTTAATAGATTTATAGATATATTAATTCATATTAGATAATGTTGTCTGAATGTGTTTAAAACTCTTCTTTGTGACATAATTATATTATACTAGATTAGCTGTAAACAGGTGTAAACCACTGCCACAGCTGTTCCAATAATAATCCAGAGTAACCAGATTTTTATTCTTCAGGTGCTTTCTAGATATATGAACACATCTCTGACAGTCTGGACTCTGAATTTAGCTGGTAAGGTCTTCAGAACAGTTTCAGATCTGACTTGGGCAATCTGGAATCCAATCCAGAATTGGTTGTGAATAACACTCTTCTTAAACAAGTGGCTAAAATATGGGATTATCTGACTTCATTGCCATTTCCAATAGATTCTGAAAATCTGTATTGACAACACCAGTTAAGTTATTTGCATAGTGATCAAGGGGGTAGTAAACTGGGTTTAAACTGGATTGTGAAGATTATAATTGGCTCATGAGGGAAAATAGTAGTTGGAAGCAAAAGTAGTAGATGACATTCAGTACTGACAAATGAAGAATGGCATGGGCCAGAAAAAGAATCTGAATTATATAAAATTCAGCTTGCTAAATTAGTCATTGCTGCTCAAGAACAAAACATTGCAGTTGCAACTGTTTTGTATGGTTCCTAGTGGTGGCTCTGATTCAGCCATCAACAGGAAGAAAAAACAATATCAGAAGAGGTTTTCTTAAACAAAACCTTTACATAGATCATTTGCATTTGTGCATCTTTCTAGTTCTCATTCTTTAAATTGAAGTGTGTTGTCAAAAGTAGAAAGTTTCTCACTGTGGAAACACTGTGAAGTTGGCCTTTAATTTTAAAATCAAGATGTTAAAAGCAGATTGAAGATCATAATTCATTAATTGTTAAAGAAAAATATATAGTTAATACTGAGGAATACATTTGACTAAATTTAGATAGACTGGCTGAAATCCACAGGATTTGGCCAAAACCCACAGTATACCTGAACTGAAATAATTTAGTCACACCTCATTTTTTCTGGATAGAGACTTTGGTTTAAGATACAATATTTTATCCATTGAAGTGAGATGTTCTCTACAGTTACTATAATCAGAAAATTAATATGAGAAATAGTCTACAGTCAGATTTCGATATCTATGGATTCTTCATGCATGGCCCCAACCATCTATGGCTTGAAAATATTTTAAAAATATATAGATCCCAAAAAGCAAACCTTGATTTTGCTATTTTATATAAGGGACGCTGTTTCACAATGCCATTGTGTTTAATGGGATTTGAGCATCCACAGACAGTGGTATCCATGGGGGGCCTTGGAACCAAACCTCAGCAGATACCATGGGGCCACTGTAGTTATGTTGAAAAAGCAGTCATTGTGAAAGAAGAGAATATCAACACCTATCAATACAGTCCTTTGAATAAGGTTCACAGAGGTGGAGAATTGGCTCCTCACACCCATTAAACCTTCTGAAATTATTAACAGCATACCACTACACTGGTGAAGGTGCTCTGTGAAAGGCCCCTACTTCATATGTGGATACACTGCCTGCAGACAAAAGCATAGTGGACAGCTATGCTAAAATTTATTTCAGAAGTGTTCAATCAAAGAGTAGTCTGCCAAGGTGAATTATTACTGCTCTGAATATATCAACATCAAAATAAAAAATTAACACAAACCACTCATCAGGATCCTCCTTGTAGCACCGAGATTTGAACCTGTACAACATTAGAACGAATGAAAAAACTTGAATATCCAAAATGGTTTTGGAAGGGTTTTGTGGATAGTACTCAACATCTAAATTTTGTTATCTAAGTAATACTTACCTAGTAGTATTTAAATTTAAAATTATTTGAAATAAAAGACACATTGATGACTTCAAAGAAATATTATATCCTCCTGTTGTTTATCCTTAGGTCGGCTCCCATTCATGACAACCCCATCAATGTAACACCTCCAAGACACCCTATCTTAAACTGCTCTCCTCAAGTCCTGCAGGCTTAGGATCATGGCCTCCTTGATGGTGTTTATCTATCTAATTTTCCTTTCTGTCTGCTGCCCCCTACCTTCTCTAGCATTATTGTCTTTTTAGTGAATTCTGCCTTCTCATGATGTGGCCAAAGTACAACAGCCTCAATTTATTTATCTTGGCTTCTGGAGAGAGTTCTGGCCTGACCATTTGTTTATCTTTTTGGTTGTCTACAGTATCCTCAATACTATTCTCCAGCACTGCATCACAAAAGAGTTGATTTTCCTATCAATTTTCTTCACTGTCCAACTCTTAAATTGCATGGTGATGGGGAATACTATGGCTTGGATGATCCTAACTTCATCAATTGTGTATCTTTGCACAGGTTCTTGTCCAGTTCTTTTGTAACTGCTCTTCCCTATCCAAGTCTTCTGATCTCATAACAGAATTTCTCAATATAAACCTAAATACATTTTTAAAATATCAATGAATTGAACTGCAACAATGAGTCAACATTAGACTGTTCCTAGAACAATGTTATTCTCTATCTGCCAAGACAAGGATTTTCAATATCAGGTCTTACAATAGGTCATTTTCTTAATCCATTGTATCTTCCATCTTTATTTCATTTTTCTTTTTTAACTGAAAGCTTTTCTGTTCCTTTGTAACAAATAGTTTCATCATTGTTTGTATATAGTTGATTTACACTTTACTAAATAAGGCTTTTTTTAAAAAAACATACTGCAAGAACTCACTGATGCACAATTTGGCTAAGGAAGGGACAAGTGAAATGAGAGGGAGGGTGAACTGTTATGCATCCTGGTCTGGTAAACCAGCTGTCACAGTTGCTTCCCTATATTTGGTGATGCTGAATAAAGCCCTGCCTGGATTCCCATCCAAATTTTGTGGCTTGCCCTTGCCATCCTGTGCAGCCTCCAGTTTGAGAAAGATTGGAATTAGAGTTAATCATCTCATGGTGGCTCTTCAAAAATAAAATAAAAAAGTTGCTGCCTTGTCATGCCCTCCTCAGGAAAGGGGCCAGTGCTGCCACATTCTCTACACTTTCATGACTTGGGAATGATTCAGCCCAAACTGGATACCTCCCACCTTCCCCAGGTGTTAGCTTTTCCCCACTGATCAATTTAAAGTCTGTTCTGCCACTTAGAATCATAGAATCATAGAGTTGGAAGAGACCACAAGGGCCATCCAGTCCAACCCCCTGCCATGCAGGAACTGCCAATCAAAGCATCCCCGACAGATGGCCATCCTCTGCTTAAAGACCTCCAAGGAAGGAGAATCCACCACACTCCGAGGGAGTGTGTTCCACTGCCGAACCACCCTTACTGTCAGGAAGTTCCTCTTAATGTTGAGGTGGAATCTCTTTTCCTGGAGCTTGCACCCATTGTTCCGGGTCCTAGTTTCTGGGGTGGCAATAAACAAGCTTGTTCCCTCCTCAATATGACATCCCTTTAAATATTTAAACAAGGCTATCATATCACCTCTTAATCTTCTCTTCTCCAGGCTAAACATCCCCAGCTCCCTAAGTCGTTCTTCATAGGGCTTGGTTTCCAGACCCTTCACCATTGCCCTCCTTTGGACACGCTCTCCTTTGGACACGCTCCAGTTTCTCCATATCCTTTTTGAATTGTGGTGCCCAGAACTGGACACAGTATTCCAGGTGAGGTCTGACCAAAGCAGAATAGAGTGGCACTATTACTTCTCTTGATCTAGACACTATACTTCTATTGATGCAGCCTAAAATTGCATTGGCCTTTTTAGCTGCTGCATCACACTGTTGACTCATGTTCTACTTGTGGTCTACCTGGACTCCTAGATCCCCTTCACATGTAGTCTCATTCAGCCAGGTGTCCCTCATTGTATATCTGTGCTTTTCGTTTTTCCGCCCTAAGTGCAGTACTTTACATTTCTCCGTGTTGAATTTCATTTTGTTAGCTTTGCCCAGCTTTCTAGTCTGTTCAAGTCATTTTGAATGTTGATCCTGTCTTCTGGGGTATTAGCTACTCCTCCCAATTTGGTGTTGTCTACAAATTTGATAACTATGCCTCCAATACCGTCATCCAAGTCATTGATAAAGATGTTGAATAGCACTGGGCCCAGGACAGAACCCTGTGGCACCCCACTGGTCACTTCTTTCCAGGTTGAAAAGGAGCCATTGTTGAGCACCTTTTGTGTTCGGCCAGTCAACCAATTACAAATCCATGTAACAGTTACTTTATCTAGCCCACATTTTACCAGCTTGTTTGCAAGAATGTAATGGGGAACCTTGTCAAAGGCCTTACTGAAATCAAGATATACTATATCTACAGCATTCCCTTCATCTACCAAGCTGGTAATTTTATCAAAAAAAGAAATCAGATTTGTCTGGCATGACTTGTTCCTCTGAAACCCATGTTAATTTTTTGTGATTATGGAATTACCTTCCAGGTGTTCACAGACTCTCTGTTTAATGACCTGCTCCAGAATCTTTCCTGGTATTGATGTCAGACTAACTGAACGATAATTGTTGGAATCCCCTTTTTTTCCCTTTTTGAAGATGGGGACGTTTGCCCTCCTCCAGTCTGCTGGACTTCTCCTGTTCTCCAGAAGTTTTCAAAGATTATTGCCAATGGTTCCGATATTACATTTGCCAGTTCTTTTAGTACCCTTGGGTGTAATTCATCTGGTCCTGGAGACTTATATTCATTTAGATTAACCAGGTATTCCTGTACTATCTCTTTACTTATTCTATACTGAAATTCTCCTATTCTGTCCTCTGCTCTATTATCCTCAGGTTGAGCACCCTTTGCTTTTTCTGAGAAGACTGAAGCAAAGAAGGTGTTGAGTAATTCTGCCTTTTCTCTGTCCCCTGTTAACTTTTTACCATCTTCTCCACACAGTGGCCCTACCATTTCCTTCTTCTTCCTTTTGCTGCGGACATACCCAAAAAAGCTCTTTTTATTGTTCTTAACCTCTCTAGCAAGCCTGAGTTCATTCTGCACTTTAGCTTTTCTGACTTTAACCCTACATGTGCTAGCTATTTGTTTGAATTCCTCTTTGGTGATTTCCTCATTTTTCCATTTCTTATACATGCTCCATTTAAAACTTAGTTCAGTTGAAAGTTCCTTAGTCATCCATCCTGGTTTCTTGTGGCACCTCCCATTTTTCTTCCTCATTGGAACTGTTTGAAATTGTGCCTTTAGTATCTCCCTTTTGAGAAACTCCCATCCATCTTGAACTGCCTTCTCTTTTAGTGTTCCTGCCCATGGGATCACCCCCAGTATTTCTCTAAGTTTACCAAAATCAGCTTTCCTAAAGTCTAGAATGCATGTCTGACTATGCCTGGCTTCTCCTTTCCACTGTATAATAAATTCCAGGAGAACGTGATCCTCCCACCTAAGGATCCAACCACTTTCACCCCATTAACTAGGTCATCCCTGTTAGTTAGTATCAGATCCAAAATAGCTGACTCCCTTGTTGCCTCTTCCACCTTTTGGACAATGAAATTGTCTTCAAGGCAAGTGAGGAATTTGCTAGACCTTGAGGATTTTGCTGAGTTTGAATTCCAGCAAATATCAGGATAGTTGAAGTCACCCATCACTACTATATTTCTCCTTTCTGAGTGTGTGGTCATCTGTTCTAGAAAGGCATCATCCAGTTCCTCTGCCTGAGTCGGGGGTCTGTAGTAGACTCCCACAATAACATCCCTGTTGTTTTCCTCCCCATTAATTTTTATCCAGATACTCTCCACCTGGCTTCCATGAGTGATGTCCTGGATTTCTTCACTGGTGTAAATATCCCTGACATATAATGCTATTCCTCCTCCTTTCCTGTTTGGCCTGTTTCTCTTGAAAAGGTTATACCCCTGTATTTCTACATCCCAATCATGAGACTCATCCCACCAGGTTTCAGTGATGCCTATTATATCATATTTGTTTTGTTGTGCTAGAGTTCAAGTTCATCTTGCTTATTTCCCATGCTCTGTGCATTAGTGTAGAGACATCTAAGACCATATGCACGGGTTTTTTGCCTCCCACTGTTGGGTCCTTACACTGTTTGCCTTGTTCCCTCGATGACAGTTTTACTATTTTTTCCAGTCCTTTTGTCTTCCAGAACACTGTCTCCCTTCCCCAAATAACTCAGTTTAAAGCCCTCCTGATCAAATTCTTGAGAGTGTTGGCAAAAACATTTCTTCCAACTGGAGTGAGATGCAGCCCATCCCTTGCCAGAAGTCTGCCCTCATGGAACCGCAGCCCATGATGTAAGAATCCAAATCGTTCTCGGCGACACCATCTGTGGAGCCAGTTGTTAACATCTGCTATTTTCTTCTCTCATCCTGGACCATGCCCTTCAACTGGCAGAAGAGATGAGATGACAATCTGTGCATCCATTTCTTTCAGCTTCTTACCCAGAGCCTCGTAATCTCTTGTAATGATCTGAAGACTGTGTCTTGCTGTGTCATTCGTTGCCACATGGACCAAAAGGAAGAAGTTTTGGTCAGTAGGCTTGACCAGTCTTGACAGCCTCTCTGTCACATCTCGGATCTTTGCCCCAGGGAGACAGCACACCTCCCGAGACATCTTGTCAGGCCCACAAATCACTGCTTCTGTACCCCTCAGCAAGGAGTCCCCCACCACGACCACATGCCTCCTCTGAGGCTTAGCAGCGACTGTTCCCTGTGGTGGAACTCCCTGGGTTCCCTGCTCTGTTCCTGAAGTCTGTCCATGCTGCTCTTCCTTGTCTTCCTTGATAAGAGAAAGAGCTTCAAATCGATTCTGTAGCTGTAAGCTCCCAGAACGATCCCTGGCCTTCCTACTTCTATGCGTGACATTCCTCCAGTTGTCTACCTCCTGTGCATATGAAGTAACCTTCTCTTCCCCAGCAACTTCCTCTGTGTGGTCCCTGTTCAAGACAGTTCGTTCTGTTCTGTCCAGGAAAACCTCCTGTGCCCTAATTTGCTGAAGTGTAGCTACCCGTGCCTCTAGCTGCTGTACTTTCTCTTCCAACAGGGCTACCAACTTGCACTTGGGGCATGTGAAGTTCCCCACCTCTGTAGGCAAGAAGACAAATATCCCACAAGTATTGCAGGTAATGGCAGCAAGTCCCTCAGTGTCCATACTGAGAAGTCTTAATTAGTCCCTGAAACAGGACTATGGCCTTCCTCTTCAAAGAAAATCCCTCAACTAAACAACAGTGTCAGGGGCTCCTGATGACCTAAACTTTTCACCAATTGCTGTTGGTAATTAAAAAAATGAATAAATAAAATAAAACAAAAATTCTGAGAGGAGTTGTATAAAGCTGGACTGCTACCTCCACTCCCCAGTGACTCACAAGTGTGACTCACAGTAGCTCCACCCTCCTCAGCAACAAAACACTCTCTCCAAGAGTTTTTAAAAGTTCAAAACTCACCCCCTTAGAATGGCTGCCCAGGAACTGCTCTCCTCCTCCTCCTCTCTAGTAGGAGCTTGCCAAAAGAGTCTGGAAGGCTCTCTTTTTTTGTGTTGCATGGCATCAGTCTCAACTCATCTTGGTTCAAGAGGAACCTTTTCATTTTGTATAGTCCTGGATTTCCTCAGACTGTTCCCCCATTGTCTAAGAAATCTAATGTACTCTTTCCTACACCATTGTCTTACTCATGCTCTGAGATCTTGAACTTTACCTGTCTAGTTAACCTTCCATGTGGAGATAGGTAGCATATCATATCATGTTGGATCCTCAGTGAAATTAAGGATCTTTTAATTCAGAATTATTTAACTCAGTTGATTGGGATAAAATGCATTCAGAAAAAAATTACAACATGTTATTTATTCTTAGGTTATTTAAAGGGAGAAAGCAAATAAGCTGAAGGAACTCTGATGCATAGGAGCAAAATGATTTCAGGATAATTTTAAAGGAACAAAGATACTAACCTTTTTTTTTTTTCTTTTGTTATGCTGCAGATAGAAATAGATTGAAAGCTGGAAAAGATGAAACAACTAAAAAGAAAGAGAAAAAGCAATTTTAGCGTTCAGGAAACTCAAACACTACTTAAAGAAATCCGAAAAAGAAGAGAAGTCCTTTTTTCCAAACAGTTAAATACAACCATTAATGAGATGAAGCGAAAGGCTTGGGAGGAAATAGCAGAGTGTGTGAATGCTGTTGGTGAAGGAGAGCAAAGGACAGGGACAGAAGTCAAAAGACGATACCTTGATTGGAGAGCCCTCATGAAACGGAAGCGATTGAACGCCAACTTCAAGTTGGTGGGTGCTGGCTTTCACCTTCCTTCATCTGATTTGGATGACTCTCTCAATGAAGATATTGATGAAAAAATGGGATTTCCAAGTGAATCTGGATTTGAGTGGCAGAATTTCACAGACTTCAGAGAAGCAGGTGGATCATTAACTGAGGTCAAAGTGGAAGAAGAAGAGGAGGATCCACAGAGTTTTGAAGTGGGTAGTTCCATTACAGTAGGTATATTAGATATATAGAAATTCTCACAAACTTTTTTCAGTTTAAGGTCCAGTTTTTAGTAACAAGTCACGTGCGTTTTGTTAGATAGGAAACCTATCTTCATTATTCTGTCTATGCACATATAATTTAGATAAAAAGTACATAAATAATGTGGTCTTAGTTTTTCCCCACAACTATGGATTTTCCTTTTCCAGAGGCTAACAAAATCCTTAGTTTGTGAACTTTGTTTCAGAAATGATGCAAGATATTATTGGACTGCTAGTTAGGATTGTACTTGTATGTAGGAATGACTTTTTAGTGTTTGTTTATTTTTATTTTTAATTTTACTTTTTTATTCTACATTATGTTTCGCTTCATATTATATTATGGGTGCAGATTAGAATTGTGAGTAAATTTTTGGCACAGGTTAGAAGAACCTGGCTTCTTAGTCAGATTTAGCAAATGTATTACTTTATTCTATTCCTTTCCTCATATCCCTTGGATTCTACTTTTTAACTGGTAGTTTGTAATGTCTCTGAGTAAGAAAGTAGTTTAATAGCTAAAAGATGCCTATCCTACATCTATGTAAAGACCTCCAAAGATGAAGAGTCAACCAACATGCAATCTATTCCATTGTCCAACAGCTTTGATATTTTTTAAAAAGTTATTCCTTTTCTTTCTCTCTCTCTCTCTCTCATTTTGTAAATTGAATCTATTGGAATCTATTCTCATCTAGTCTCTAGAACAGGGGTAGGCAACCTTTCCCCTTTAAGGGCCGAGGGACTTCAGCTCCCAGAATCCTAGGAGCTACTGGACAACATAGGACTATTGGCCAACATGGCTGAGGCTTCTGGGAGCTGAAGTCCCTCGGCCCTTAAAGGGGAAAGGTTGCCTACCCCTGCTCTAGAACAACAGAAAACAAGCCTACTCCATTTACTACATGACATTCCTTCAGATATATAAAGATGGCTTCTATGTCACTTCCAGTCTTCTCTTTTCCAACGTAAATGTTCCCAGATCCCTAAGTCATTCTTCATAAGCTTGGTTTCCAGACCTTTGATCATCTTGGTCACCCTTCTCTGGACACATTACAATTTGTTGATATTCTTCTTGAACTGTATTACCCAGAACTGGACAAAGTATTCCAGTTGAGGTCTAACCAAAGCAGAATAGAGTGACACTAATACTTCTCTTGATCTGTGCATAAAATCCTATTACTGCAGCCTAGAATTACATTGGCTTTTTGGCTGTACATCACACTGTTGAATACTGTTTAACTTGTGGTCTACTAAGACCCCTAGATCCTATTCACACATACTGCTTTCAAGCCAGGTGTCAACTATCATATATCTGTGCCTTTCATTTTTTCCTGCCCAAAGGTAGTACCTTACATTTATCCCTCTTGAAATTCATTGTGTTAGTTTTGGCCCAACTGTATAGTCTGTTAAGGTCATTTTGAATTCTGTTCCAATCCTTTGGCATGTTCTCTACCCCCTCCCCCACCTTTGGTGGCACCTGCATATTGCATATTGCCTTCTATTTCATATATCTATTTATAAAACTATTAAACAACACTGGGCCCAGGACAGAACCCTGAGACACCGCACTAGTCACTTCTCACATGGCAACCTTACAGCTAGTGAAAACTGTTAACAGACCTGCAATAATGAAAAACTTTTTTCAGTATTATAGTTGATGTAATGTATTTTTGGGTACTAAATTCTAAAAATACAATAACATTGTACCATACACACACAGTTCTTTCACAAATTTGATATTTTTATCAATTTATTTGTTACTCAGCTTTGAATGAGTGTGGGCACTGATGTTCCAGTACAATTTCTTTAAGTGCTTTTGAACAGATTTTTGTGTTTTATATCAGTGAATTAAACTGAAAGTTTATTAGAAGAGTTTAACCCCTTTTCTACTCTTTTAAGGATAATTCTTTGGCAGGATCATTTAATTCAGTCACATATTACAACTAGAAACATCAGGTAAAAAAACAGATGTGATGGAGCAAATCTGTGCTTATTTTTGGGTTTAGAATGCCAAATTCCTATAAAGTCCACATACATTTTTTAAAAAGTTCTTACAGCCCTCAATTTTCCAGTCCAGTTAACACTTAAGGAGGTACAGAATGAACTATGAATCCCATTTGAGAGAAAGGTGAGGTGTAATTGATTTTTTAAAAATGCTCTGTGATTGTTTCTCCATTTTAAACAGCAACCAAGGACAGGCACAGGGAAACTTGCAATGTGATGGTGCCTTATCATAGATTTTAGCGTGGCATGGGGCTGTTTGCTTCTTTGTTTTCCAGCAGCCTCACACTACCAGCTGTTAGCATCAGATATTAAATTGTGCCTTCTATATAAATATATAACACAAATGTGAGGTTTATGCTACCTCTAAATTTGAGTAGATGCTACTACTATAAGTGAAATAGTAGCATTGAGATATGTATCCTATCTAACTGATGTATGTACTCTATATAATATGGAACAACACTAAATTTCTGGTTGATTTCCTTAGTTTCCTATTGAGGAAGAAGAAGAGATTTTGTCCTCAGTGTTGCCAGATTCCAAAAAGGAAAGTGACCTCCCTGATTTCACCCATATAGAAGAATTTGGAAATCTAAGCTCTGCTCAGGCTAGGCTGGCCTATGAAGATTCCCATTTGCTGATCAGCCTGGAGAAGCAGAAGCTAGAATTGGAGAAACAACGGCTAGTTATCGAAGCAGAACGTCTGCAAGTTGAGAAAGAACGTTTGCAGATTGAAAAAGAGCGGTTGCGGCACATTGACCTGGAGCATGAGAGGCTTCAGCTGGAAAAGGAGCGGTTACAAATAGAGCGAGAGAAACTAAGGCTTGAGGCTTTGCATGCTGAAAAACCTGCACCAGAGAGTGACCCCATCCAGTCTGAAAAACCTATCTTGCAGCCTTTGGATCTTGAGACGGAAAAACTGAAAATTGAAAAGGAGCGCTTGCAGCTTGAGAAGGAGAGGCTGCAGTTCTTGAAGTTTGAGTCAGAGAAGTTGCAAATTGAAAAAGAGCGTTTGCAAGTGGAGAAAGAACGACTTCGAATTCAACGAGAAGGGCACTTGCAATGAACTGAGGAAACCAGAATTAACAATGCTGTGCTTTGTTGTTTGTATTTTTTTTTTTTTTAGGGTAGCTTGGTTTCAGTAAAAATATTAAATAGTGTGGTCTTCAAAGCATTTCACCAACAGAAAAATTGTTTTACATTGCTTCAATACTGTGATGCTTAAACCTTGACAGTACTTCCCCCCCCCCTTTTTTTTTTGGGTCAGAGTTGAACATTAATGTGTTCAAGTTTTAAAAAGCTGAGAAATGGTGCTCAGTAAGTCACTGTGCCTGTATAAATGGAGTTTATGTGTGAAATTGCATTTCAAGAGAATAAGTGTTAATATCCTCTTGCATTCTCTGTTGTATAGCTTTATGTCCACATTAAGGATCACAGCTTAGTTGTATTTGTCGTTTTAAGTGTGTTATTCTAAATCCATAGGAGCCTTCAACATAAATTTGCATTTGATCTGAAGAAATTAGGTTAAAGCTAGGCCTTACACATTTCATGGTGTTAACCCTGAAAATAATGCCTTTCAATATGCGGTATGTCAAGAGTAATGCCTTTCAATATGAAGCATGTCTTGTCAAGAAGAAACTTGGAAGAGCAAACTTTGAGGGTCACAGTAATTTTCCTACTCAGTATGCTTGCTTGTAGAAAAAGAGTAAATGAAGCTTTATGTATGAAAACAGATTTCACAATTTGTTTCTCAGCCAGACCCTAGAACCTCTGGCTTTTGTAGAAAATTTTATGGCCTACTTAGACATATGTCTGAGTAGGAATATATCTTGTGGGATTTACATAGATTATTTGTACATGTCAATTTATTTATATCACTATGTAATTATTTTTATTTTGCAAATAAAGTGTTATTTTTATTACTGAAATAAATACAGCTCTACAGTGGGAGGAAAACTGGGTTATTGCAGATTAATTTATTATCTGTTAACAAAATTGCTTTAAATTAAAGAATCAAAGTTCTGAGTTTTAGCAATAGTATTAAAGTTAATGTACTTCATCTGACTGATGCCTGGCCAATACCAATATACTTGCAACTTGCATTTCTGATGTTCCGGGGTGATGCATACAGTTGAGAATATGGGGCATAGAACAGTGTTTCTTTGAAAGAGGCACTGACAGAACTGGTGGGGACCCCAAATGTTCCCCCTCCACCTTTTAGGGTAATAGGTTTCTGTGCTGCTTTCTGCCATATGAGCAGTCTTTGGTCAGAGACTTCAACTGTTGACTGTCTTAAATATCAATGCTACTCATACATTTTCATCTCTTATGTGACCAGACTCTGGAATACTACTTGGTTTGTTCCATATTTCTCTCTTAATTGTACTGTTCAATCATTAGTCAGTTGGTTCATAAGGCAAAAAGTAGAGTTGCCAATTCATTTCATGCTGTGTAATTCAATACTTGTAGGTTGGTAATTACATTGTACCAGACTTATGATCCATCCTGAGATAGCTTAGTCTTGATCGATGACACCATCAAGGAGTGCAGAAGAGCTAGAATGAGGAGAGTGAAAGAATAAAATTTTAATTTAGCTCTTTGGTCTGTTTGATAGTCTGAACACAACTTTTCAGTGAGCTAGTTATCTTGTGGAGATTCGATAAGATTAAGGGAAGGAAAACTACTGGAGTTACAAACCTTGCAGGTTAATTTTAGCTGTTTTGAAGTTGTGGTTCGGAAAACAGTGCTCTTGAGTGATCATTTTCACAAGCGACAGAGAAGCTTTTAACATTTTAATAGAATCCATTTGTAATGGCAACACTTTTCATTCTGTTGCCAACAAACCATGTAATACAAGCTGTGAGCTGTCATACATTTGCAATATGGTTTCAACAGCATTTGGGGGGGGGGGTGTCACCCATAATTTAGGCATATTGCAACAGCTCCATATCTGTGTCCCTTTAATTGGTGGAGGTTTTAGAAACCATACCTATGAGCACTAAACATAATTGGTACCTATGACTAGTTGTGTATAGGCTGATAACATGCACAAAATGGCCCTTGGTAACTAGGTATTGCCACTGTTGTATAGAGCACATGGCCATCAATTAGGTGGTGTAGATTTGTATCCCACCTACTGGGCGATGCCAGATTGCAATAATATCTACAACAGTTCCTAGGAAGGGACCTTGGGAGTTAAACGATAGTGTAGATTTCCCCACCCATAGCATAGAAAGAAAGGGAGATAACCTTCAGAGAGGACAATCAGTGCAGAAATCTTTTCTTGATGATTATGGAACATTCTGCTGTTCATCATTCTGGTTAAGAATTAGGATAATATGCAAACAATGGTCACTAATTGTTTTTCTCAAGTGTTGGAAAACTGATGAGAATATTGCACTGATGAGAATCTTCATAGTTCAGGATTAATTCTGCATGAAAGTCATATATGTTTTTGCACAGCAAGTGGCATTTTCTGCACAGGAGACAATCCTTTTCTGTGCAGAAAATCATTGTTTCCTGTGGAGAAAATGCTGTAGTTGGGGACTTACTCTGCAAACTCACACAAGTTTATATTCTGTGCAAATTTGCTTGTGGTTATTTGTAGCAGAAAAGAAAACACTTGACTGTTCCAAAGGGGGGGGGGGGGAGGATTTTCTGCTGAGAATATACTGTAATATTTTTGCAGAAAATGTCATTGGAGGCTTATTCAATGTAAAATTGGCATGTTTTTATGTAGAAAACAGCATTCCACAGAAAAAAACAGGCTAGACAGCTGCCAAGGGTCATATTTATGACTCATATTATTCAATTAGAAAATGAGCCTTAGAGCTGCCTATTCCTCTCTAATTCATATTGCAATCTAAATCAGAGAAAACTACCAACCTCATGAAGGTGGGGGGGGGGGGGGAATCTGTTGGGAACCTATTGGGGTCTGAATGGTTTCAGACTGGCTTGAATTAAGCAGAGCTATTTCTGCAGGAACAGATGGGCAGCAAATAGCTCAGTTCTTTATTGATCATATATCATTGTACCCCTAGAAATATGGGGCCTGATTAGTATGATGGTGTATAATATGCCATGTACATTTTAAAAAATTAGATGTCCAGATAGAAAGCATCAACAGGTTCAAACTCTTTCTCCTTGTTGAAAAATAAATCACCCTGGAGAACCAAGCAGACACTTTATAATATTTTTTTTTTCTGTTGAATGTCTTAGGATGCCCTTGGGCCTATACTGTTGTTGATCTACCCAACAGGCTTTGAAGAGCTGACAGCAGAAGTAGTCTTACCTGCAGAATTTAGACAGCCTTTTTCCTTCCAAGCCCAAGAAAATATAGGGGAGATTCACATGCCAAGATTTCAGCAGGACACTGGGTGCTGTGAGTTAATGATCGAATCAACACAGCTTTGAATGGGAGAGATAACAACCACTAACCCAATTTCTGGTAGTATATACAATCCCACTGCATATTTGTGGTGTGTGAGGTGGAAACTGCAAGTACAGAATGGACGAACATAGCTCCAAAGGCGCAGTACATTTACAATTAACATATCCCTGATTTTTGTTGGCGGGGGGGGGGGGGAGGGGGGGACTGGCTCTCACTACAAAAAAGGTGTTGGCTGGCATTCTACTTCAGATTTATGTTGTCCGGGAAAGCTGCCAACAGTGTGGCTGATAAGAACAACGTCCGTCTCAAGCACACAAACACAGATGCAAGTACAATACCAGTGATTGCTTCAAGCAGCCAAACAGTGAGTCTAGAGTTCAAAAGGCAAGTCAAAGAGAGCAGTCCGAGGTCTAGGGTTATCACAAGCAGGTAGTCCAAAGCCATTCTGAAGGTCACAATATCCAAAGCAGTCCAGAGTCAAGCTGAGAGTCAAGAGTCAAAAGCGTTCGCCGGGAATCCCAAGATAAGCTCTGACAAGGAACTCAGCTTTCCTCATCTCCTTATATAGCACAGCTCCCACTCACAGCTGTTTGGCCTCAGGTGTGCGTTTCTCTGATAACCTCTGAGAACGCCGGAGGCATGCCCTTTCTGTCCTCTGAGCAAAGGTAGGTACCTCCGTGTCCTGCTCCTCTGTCTCTTCCAGGCCTGAAACCTCTGCTGGGGGGAGGCTAGGCTGCTGAGGAAGAGGCTGTGCCTCAGTGGGTCCCACAGAGCTAGATCCAGGTTCAGCTAAGTCCATGGGAGCTGGTAACCCCAAGCTAGGACCTGGCTCCGCATCCTCCTCCTCAGAGTCCTCCATGTCCTCAACCTGGCTGTCCCTGACATATGTCTTCATTCAGACTTAATGGCCTTATATATGTTGAAAGCCCATATTACCCTTGGGACTGCTGTGTGGGTGTCCATTGGAGTGACTGATGAGCCACAGCCCAATGTGAAATGGACACTCATGCGCATTGGGGCAGATCCCAAGTGGAGATCTGGACAATGGCTAGGAAGTGACAGAGCACAATGAAAGCACCCAACAGACATCTCAAATCAGCTGTTCCTTGGCAATCTGTATCTTCAACAAGGCATATGTTAAACCACTTTCATAATGATCACACCTCTCCCCTATCTGAGTTTGAACTACTCCATACCATGTGTAGAAGCCAGGATACATCTTACACCTGTTCTAGTAAACTGAAGGAAAACATGCCAAATAAATCCTCCATTTTCCTGCAGTAACATCCAGGAGCACTCATCACATGGCACATCATTGGTGGCTGCAAATTTTCCCACTGCTGTCTGTAGCAAGCAGTGAGACACAAAGGAGAAAAACATAGTAGGGATATACTGGGGGTAAGAGCCTAATCTTATTGCTAGTAGATCACTGGAACAATGGGATTTACTTATGTGATGACTCAACATTTAACAATTGATTCAGTGGCCTACTCTAGTTGGGACTAATCATCATGATTTTGACCAAAGAATCTGAAACGTCAGTGGAGAAGGCGAAGCATCATTACTATGGTAGGCATGTGCAATGGGTTACTCTGAGTGACAAGACCAGGCCCTTGATCACCCCTCATATTTGATATCAATTTTATATTCAAAGGGATGCCAGAGTGAGTGAGTGGTGAGCGACCTGGAATGGTGACACCCCCCCCCTCCCAGGTGGAAACCGAGCCATACCGTATTTGGAAATCTGGTTGGCTCTAGCAAGGGAGTAAGCAAGGCACCCACAACAATGAGATCAGCCATCACATCAACATAATCCCTTTTGTCTATGGAGGGCAATAATGGGTTTCTGGCCAAAGCAGATAGTTGTGCATACACTGGCAAAGGATGCTTCTCTAGCAGCAAGAGGTTTTCTTTTCTCTGAGATATTCACACCAATTGTCTTGACATTTACTACAGTTTCCAACCATTCTTATTCCTTGGAAAACTATTTAGCAGCAAGTTAATCCATTCATTCCTGGATTACTGCCTCAGAACATGATTTTGGGTATATATACTACCATCTAGACCAGGGGTAGGCAACCTTTCCCCTTTAAGGACCGAGGGACTTCAGCTCCCAGAATCCCAGGAGCTATTGGCTAACATGGGACTATTGGCCAACATGGCTGAGGCTTCTGGGAGATGAAGTCCTTTGGCCCTTAAAGGGGAAAGGTTGCCTACCCCTGATCTAGACCAATGGTTGCACTCAGAGCCCTCTCTGTGACCACATGTGTTGGAAAAATATTTTCTTGATATCCGCTAGGATGCTCAAGAAACAGGAGAGATTGCTTAATCTCACCAGCAGAATAAAGCACAGCAGAATAATGATGAGCAGGAACAGACTAGATCCACTTTTATCTCCCACACCCACGTGTCTACAAAACAACACAGAGATTTCAGTTAGAGTAAAATAAAATGATATTTACTTACAAAATCATGTATATGGAGATATACAGGTCTAACTTCATGTTGCAAAGAAAAGAAAGTAAGAAAAGTAGTTCTACATGCTTCTAAGGAAGTTTTGCTCTAGCATGCTTGCTGGTCAAGCATCTTCAGGGAAAAGAGACAAAGGGTAATAAAGGTTCTCAAGCATGGGCCAAAAGGTGAGGTGTGCTTAGTTAAAAAAAAACAGGAAATGAGGAGGGGCTATTAGTGGGTAATAAAACTACCATAGACATGCATACCTATAGCCCTAGAAAGACTCAGCATGCGAAGTTGCTATATCCCAACAACATGAGCCATAGCACCAGCATAGAGTTTGCCAGAGTTCATTACTAGAAAGCCAGAAGGATGTGGCACTTTGCAATAAATATGTGGGTTTTAGGTTGCAGTTTGAGCGCTTGGTCTCTAAAAGGTTTGTCATCACTGATCTGGACAATAGCAATTTGGTCTAGTTTGTAACTGGGCAGACACTTGGTTCTACTAGACTCCTCAATAAACTGGCCACCTCACTTACCAAGGCGACTATTGAGCTTTCTGTTCCAGACCCATCAATTTGAACCATGCTTCATGATTGGTAATGTATCACTGTTAGCAAGGCCTCTACTATTCAACTTCTCCCACCTTTGCTTCGTTAGTTTATGTGAATGTGCATGAGTGTGTGTTGGTTATTTTCTTATTAAAACTATAAAAACCTATTTGGAACTGCTTCTGGAATTTTGTGTGATTTGGAACCATTATAAATAGGGTAAGATCCCGAGGCTGACAGTTGCCCTGGTCAAAACATAATTTGATTCACCTAGAGCATATTAATTTGTGGGTGCCTTCCCAGGACCCCAGCATTTTGAGTAACACTTACTTATTTCACTCACTGGTTTGCTTGAATCCCATCATTAGTATCAACTAAAATAGACCCATTGAATCAATTGGATTTACTTATATGTTCACCCATGAATCAGCAACTGATTTGATGGGTCTTGTCTAGTCAGGGCTAACCTGTAGGATTCAGTCCTATATACTTATTTATGTATATATGTATTCAATATAACTTTTCCAAATAATTTAAAGTCTGCTAAACAGAGACTTAATTCATTGATGGAAGGCCAAGATCCCCTATTAGTATATCAAAGTTACAATGAGAAGGCTTTTTATCAAAATTAAAATTTTGATTTTATTAAAATCTTTAAATAAATATACGAATGGATGAATGAATAAATAGAAATGGATTTTAAAATGGACAAATCTGTTAATTTTGCTCTCTTTCCCTTTCCGCTTTTCTAAATACAGAATTTCTGTTTCTAGAAATGAAATGTCTTGTTCCTTTCTCTTCCATTTAAGAAATGAAATATGTGAATTTTTCACACATAAGCACACACACCTGGTCCATCCCGCCCTGCTGCCAATATGTGTATCAGTTCCCAACTTGGAGAGGCTCATGTTTTAATTGCCTACCCTTTCTCTCTTGAAGATTTAAAAAATGGCGATAACCTTAATTTGGGACCAGAAACATAGCTGAATACCCAGAGATTCAAATCCACACTTTCAACAGCTAAGCACTCTTAAGGCCAGAATGTACTTTGCTGGCATAACTTCACTGATGTAGGCAGTGGTAATGGGAGAAAAAGGCTACAGATGCATTAGCTTTGAAGAGACGACGGTGTGCAATGTGAGCAGGAGTGGCAAAGTGTGCACTGTGGGCCACATGCAGCCCCCATGGCTGCATAGGAGTCAAAAATTGTTCCAAAATGCCTTGGATGTTGGAGCTGTCCCCTGTCTTGGCATTTTGAAAAGAAGTAACTTCTGCTTACTTCATGTCATTAAAAAATGGCCCCTGATGGGCCTAACGTGGTCCATGAAGGCCTAAAAAGATGGTTAAATATTTCATGTCCCCTACAGAACATTTGAAGGCAAAAATGTCATATATATATATATATATATATATATATATATATATATATGACTTTTTATATGTATCTATATATATATATATCTGCTTTATATTTACTTTTTATATCTATATATATCTGCTTTATATCTATATCATATATATATATTGTTAAGGAAAAAGCAACATGGGATATACAGTAATAGAAATAAAAATATGTATGTGAATGTCAAAGTGACTAAGCAGGAGCAATCAGGAAGATACACAGGTGAAAAAGATAATATAATTAAGAAGCCTTGAGAGCCAAGGACAAAGTTATAGAAGGTATATTGAGAACACCTGTGATAGATTGCAAACACCTGAGACTCATTAAGTGGTCAAGGTAAAGTGATGAAACACTTGGGTTGGTCTTAGGTATGGGATGATCTATGTGGACCAATCAAGATGTATGTACACACCCACTGGGTGGAAACTGACTGGTGGGTGGTGTCTAACAATGGCTATAAATTGCAATGTTTGCTAATGTACATTGTGGAGTATTGTGGTGTAGTTTGGAGTAGTTTTGGAGTAGTTTGGTGTAATGTGGAGTATTTTGGTGGAGTAGAGATTGTGATTTGTAGGGCATATAGTATTTATGTATATAGTAGAATAAAGTAGATCTTTTATATAAGACTACTGAGTTGTCTGGTGTCTTGAGGGAAGATACAAGAGCCAGAAGAATCCTGGAGAAGTTTGGAGACATCTCAGGAAGAAGAGTGAGAAGGCTTGGAGAGTTTGTCAGGGTCTTCAGCCTATTCTCTGAAACTCTGCTGCTTGGGAAAGAAGCATCAACCACTAATCAAAGCTGGTCAGCTCTGCTGCATAACAAGGTGGTGAGTTAGAGCCAGAGGTGAAGAGCTACAACTCCCATCATCCCTGACAAGGGTTATGGGCCCAGATACTAGAGCAACCAGCATCCACAGAAGCTGAAAGTTCCAGAGAGTGGAAGAAAGTTTTGTGGAGCCTTGTGAGTAAATCATTTTGTGTTTTGTCTGCTGTGCATACTCAGAGGGACTGTGTCAAATTGAGTCACTGCACAAATTAAGATGGAGATACTAAAGTTTAGTAAATTAAATAGAAACAACTACTCTACCTGGAAAATATATGCCCAATCTCTACTAATAAAGGAGTCTCTGTGGTCGCCAGTTGAATCAGGGCTGGCAGCTGATGCTGATGAAGCCGCTCGAGAAAGAGACACTAAAGCAAAAGCATGTCTTTATCTCATGCTAGAAGAAGACTTGATTAACGACGTAAGAGATAAAGTGTCCGCCAAGGATGTGTGGGATACCTTGCAGAGATTACACACTCCTTCAACTGCGTTTGCAAAAATGCTTTGGTCTAAAAGAATTTACAGACAAAAGATGACCAAAGGACAGTGTGTGATAGAACATTTAAAAACAATGCAAGATTTATTTGTGCAAGCTGAACTGAGAGGAGTGGAAATTAGCAAAGAGCAGCAGTGTTATATTTTGCTGGAATCGCTAGATTCTTCTTGGGACAACATTACAAATAGCTTGCAAAATTTGCCAGAAGCTGAGCTGAACAAAGACTTAATTGTTGCCAGGATATTGGAAGAAAACTTGAGAAGAAAGTCTGAGTAGGGTGACTCAGCAAGTTTAAGGACTGTGCCAAAACAACAAACAACGCCTGATCTACGAAAGCAGGAAGAAGCAGCTTCTACCAGGGAGCAACGGAGGTGTTTTTATTGCAAGAAGATTGGTCATCTGCAGAGACATTGTAAACAATTTGCTGCTGAGAGAAGCAAGCAAGGAAAGAGCAGATGGCAGCCGCGGCAGTATCAAAAACAGTCCAAACCTCCATTTTTGAAGGACAGTGGTAACAAAAAGGGGGTTGCAACCATGATTAAGGAAAAACAAAATACTAATTGTAAATGGTTGATTGATTCAGGAGCATCATCTTCAATGTGTAACAATATTAATTTGATAAGTAATAGAAAATCAGCTAATGTAAATACTGTAGTTTTAGCTGATGGGAAAGAGCTCAGTACTGTAAATCAAATGGGTACAGTTTACATTCCAGGGCTAAAGGAAAACTTTAATGATGTGTTACATGTAAAGGAGTTAGAAAATAATTTGTTATCAGTGAGCAGGTTAACAGACAGAGATTACACAGTTATATTTGAAAAGGACATGTGTAAGATAAAATTGAATGGGGAATTGCGAGGCATAGGCTTGAAAAAGGATAAACTTTACTATTTGGAAGACAATATTGATAGCTACAGTGTTGAAAATGCTAATAACATAGACAATAGTCCAATACACAAAGACTGCATACATGAACTCCACAGAAAATTTGGCCATGCTAGTTTCAAATGTTTAAAGAAGTTAATCAGTATGTGTCCAAATTTAAAAGTTGCTGAATGCAAAAATCACTTAGATTGTACTGTATGTAATCAGGTAAAGGTCAGAGCTTTTCCAGTAGCCAAGAAAACCAAAAGAATTGCTCAAAGACCATTTCAGTTTGTACATGCAGATGTGGCCCAAGCTAATTGTTTATCTTTAGGGGGAAGCAAATATTTCCTAGTAATTGTTGATAGGTTTACAAGGTTTGCATTTGTAAGAATATTGAAAAACAAATCTGACGCTGGGCAAAGTTTAAAAGCATGGGTGAGAATGGTGGAAAGACAATTTGATATTAGAGTAGGCACCATTGTTACTGACCGGGGAGGAGAGTTTCTAAGTAATCAATTGTTTAATTGGTTTCAAAAGGTAGGAATAAGGCATGAAACTACTAATCCCGCTTGTCCTAACGAAGATGGTTTAGCGGAGAAAAAAATACAAGATATAAAAAGGATAACTGCTTGTTTGATGGCAGATGCAGAGGTAAAAGATAGTTTCTGGGCAGAAGCAACTTTGACAGCAGTACATATTAGTAACAGACTGTATCATTCAGAAATTGAAGACATTCCCTACAGGGTATTGTATGGGAGAGTGCCAAATTACAAGTATTTGAGAGTCTTTGGACAGTTTGCTTATGTTTACATACCAGCTTGTTTCAGGAAGAAAGGAGAACCCAAAAGTAGAAGGCTTAGGTTTTTGGGTTATTCTGGAAATAGCTACAAGTTTCATTTAGGTGGAAGGGAAGTGCAGTATTCTAGGTCGGCAAATTTCGAGAGACATGCCGGTTGGGACAAACTGCATGCAAATAAAGAAGTTTTCTTGAGGTTAGGAAGTTCAAATGAGCCAGAAACACAAACTGAACCAACTTCCGGAAACGGAGGGGTTTCAGTTAAGCCAGAAGCATCCACTAGCAGCAGTGATAGTTCTTCAGATAATGAGACACAATCTAGACCTATTACTACTAGAATGACTGAGGACAAGAGATTTAGCCATAGAACTATAACTCCCAGCACAGAAAGTGAGGATGAAAGAGGCAGATCAGCAGAGTTTATTCCCAGACGTAGTCAAAGAGTTAGGAAGCCACCAGATAGGTTTGTTGTGACAAATGCAAGAGCTTGTTTAGCAGTGGAAGAGCCTGAAAGTTTTGAAGAGTTGGAAAGTTTGTCTAGAGAAGAACAGGAAAGATGGATTGATGCAATGGATGATGAGTTTGGTTGTCTGGTAAATAAAGATGTTTTTGAAATAGTTGATAGACCCAAGGACAAGAAAGTAATTGGTTGTAAGTGGGTATACAAAAAGAAAGAAATGCCAGATGGAAGTATTAAGTGTAAAGCAAGGTTAGTAGCTAAGGGTTTTGCACAACAGCAGTATGAGAACTATGATAAGACATATTCTCCAACTGCAAAGCCAGAAAGTCTGAGAATGGTTCTAGCTGTAGCAGCAAAAAGAAGTTTAGTTGTAGAGCATTTTGATTTTGAAACAGCCTACTTAAATGCTAGTTTAGATGAAGAGATCTTTATGGAGCAGCCACAAGGTTTTGAAGAAAATAGTAGTCAGAAAGTTTATAAATTAAAGAAAGCATTGTATGGGTTAAAACAAAGTGCCAGAGCATGGAATTTGTGCATTAATGACGAGTTAATTAAGCTAGGATACAAAAGGAGCATTGCAGATGCATGTGTCTATACAAAAGGAGACATAGTGTTAGTGATCTATGTAGATGATTTGTGCGTGGCAGCAAAGTCAAGACAGGAGATTGAATCAGTTAAAAAAGAGTTGTCTAAAAAGTTTGTTTTAAAGGATCTAGGTTTATTAAAGTCTTATTTAGGTATTGGTGTTGAGTGGACAGAAGAAGGACATTGTTTGTTAAGTCAGAGAAAGAAAATTGAAAATTTGATTGAAAAGTGTGGATTACAAAATGCTAAAATAGTAAGAACTCCAATGACAATTGGTTTTGTATTTGAAAAAACAACTAGAGATTTTGAAGACTTTATTCAGGAGCATAATAGGATCTTTACAATTCATATCTTGCCACACCAGACCAGACATTTCGTATGCTGTAAATGTATTGTCCAGAAGGGTTAATGATCCAAAAATTGAAGATTGGACAGCAGTAAAACACTTATTAAGATATTTGAAAGGAACTCTAGATAAGAAATTGATAATTAGAAACAGTCATTCAGATTTAGATTGCTATGTAGACAGTTCTTTTGCATCAGAATTAGGAGACAAGAAGTCAGTTACAGGAATAATAATCAAGTACAGTGAAAGTCCAATAGTCTGGAGAAGTAGGAAACAAACAAATGTAGCGATAAGTACGACGGAAGCAGAATTCGCAGCTTTAAATGAGATAGTAAATGAGGTACAGTGGGTTGAGCAGTTATTGAATGATTTAAATGAAAGTTACAAGATACCAGTAGAAATTCTGGAAGATTCACAGTCATGCATAGCAATGGCTGAAGCTGAAAATTTGAAGAACAGAACAAAATATGTTGGAGTAAGATATCAAAATGTGCGAGACATGGTTCAGAAGGGTGAAATAGAACTGAGATATATAGAAACACAACACAACATAGCAGATTTGTTCACAAAAGCATTGACAGCAGAGAAACATGAAAGACTGACGCAAATGGTAGGAATGACATTGTAAGACATACAATATTTTATTTCGGAGGGGATTGTTAAGGAAAAAGCAACATGGGATATACAGTAATAGAAATAAAAATATGTATGTGAATGTCAAAGTGACTAAGCAGGAGCAATCAGGAAGATACACAGGTGAAAAAGATAATATAATTAAGAAGCCTTGAGAGCCAAGGACAAAGTTATAGAAGGTATATTGAGAACACCTGTGATAGACTGCAAACACCTGAGACTCATTAAGTGGTCAAGGTAAAGTGATGAAACACTTGGGTTGGTCTTAGGTATGGGATGATCTATGTGGACCAATCAAGATGTATGTACACACCCACTGGGTGGAAACTGACTGGTGGGTGGTGTCTAACAATGGCTATAAATTGCAATGTTTGCTAATGTACATTGTGGAGTATTGTGGTGTAGTTTGGAGTAGTTTTGGAGTAGTTTGGTGTAATGTGGAGTATTTTGGTGGAGTAGAGATTGTGATTTGTAGGGCATATAGTATTTATGTATATAGTAGAATAAAGTAGATCTTTTATATAAGACTACTGAGTTGTCTGGTGTCTTGAGGGAAGATACAAGAGCCAGAAGAATCCTGGAGAAGTTTGGAGACATCTCAGGAAGAAGAGTGAGAAGGCTTGGAGAGTTTGTCAGGGTCTTCAGCCTATTCTCTGAAACTCTGCTACTTGGGAAAGAAGCATCAACCACTGATCAAAGCTGGTCAGCTCTGCTGCATAACAAGGTGGTGAGTTAGAGCCAGAGGTGAAGAGCTACAACTCCCATCATCCCTGACATATACATATATATATATATATATATATATATATATATAAGAGAGAGAGAGACCAAATCCTTCTGCCTGGATAGATCCACCAGTCTTGTTTTTTCTCACATTCAACATTTTTTTACTTTCAACTTCTGTATATCTCATTTATGATGATTTTCTTTTGGAACATTTCTATAGAAAACCAACTAACCACCCCCACTCAACACACACTTATCTCCCTTATGCAGCTGGTTTAAACTTTTGTTGCTGTTGTGTGCCTTCAAATCATTTCCAACTTAGGTAACTCTATCACAGGGTTTTCCTGGTATGTTTCTTCTGAGGGGGTTTGTCATTGCCATCCTCTGAGGCTGAGAGAGTGTACCCAAGGTTACTCAGCCAGTTTACATGGCCAAGCTGGGATTCAAACCCTGTTTTCAACATCATAGTTCAATGCTGAAACCACTACACCATGCTGGCTCTTCAGGAAGAAAAAGCGGAACCCCAATTTCTAAAGAAAACCATATAGCAAATAAGGAAGAGATCAGAAATAAATTCACAATATGGAAATGAAAATGAATGGCCTTACGGGCAACTTCTGGCTTGGAATTTTCTCCCTAGTGAGTTTGTGTATACAGTCGGACCTTCACATTTGTGGCTTTGACTTTTGCGGTTTTGATTATTTGCTGATGTAATTAATATGTTTTCTGTAGGAATCCCAAGGTCCTCCAGAGAGGTTCTGCTGGAAATTGACCATAGAGTTGCACTGGAGGATCTAGAGATTGCTAGAAAAAACATTTCTCTAGGCATTTGTAGTCGTCCAGCATGATTTTATGGTCAATTTTTGGCAAATGTTGACCAAGAGCTGTGCTAGAGGACCTAGAGATTCCTAGAGAAGTGGTGTCTCAAGTAAAGTGGTGCCCAGAACTGGACACCCATACTGTGTCCAGTTCTGGGCACCAGAATTCAAAAAGGATGTGGAGAAACTGGAGCGTGTCCAAAGGAGGGCAACTAAAATGGTGAAGGGTCTGGAAACCAAGCCCTATGAGGAACGACTTAGGGAGCTGGGGATGTTTAGCCTGGAGAAGAGAAGGCTGAGAGGTGATATGATAGCCTTGTTTAAATATTTGAAGGGATGTCATATTGAGGTGGGAACAAGCTTGTTTTCTGCTGCTCCAGAGACTAGGACCCGAAACAATGGATGCAAGCTGCAAGAAAAGAGATTCCACCTCAACATTAGCAGGAACTTCTTGACAGTAAGGGCGGTTCGACAGTGGAACACACTCCCTCGGAGAGTAGTAGAGTCTCCTTCTTTGGAGGTCTTTAAGCAGAGGCTGGATGGCCATCTGTCGGGGATGCTTTGATTGGGAGTTCCTGCATGGCAGGGGGTTGGACTGGATGGCCCTTGTGGTCTCTTCCAACTCTATGATTCTATGATTCTAAAAAAAAGTAGTGTTTTTTTATTTGCATTTTCCACTGTCATGGGGGTCCTGTGGCCCTAAGCCTAGTGAATGTGGAGGGCCCACTGTATAAGCATCTGTTTCCACACACCCCTCCCACCAAACAATGAGGCTGCAATGATCAGAAGCAGGATCCTTGGTCTCATTCACACATCTTTTTTTTACCAGAACGAGGCAAATAACCTCACTCACACATTCCAGGTTTGTTATTCACACCATGAAATTGCATCTTTCCGGGAACCGCATCTCTGCCAGTTTGGTTGTTCATACATGTGGGCACCCTTCCCTTGTCCCTGCACCCCTTAGGCGTACAGAGAAGGATTGGCATCCCTTTTTCTTTCACCTTTTTCCCTCTCTCTTTCCTTCTTCCTCCCCAATGGCAGCTGTTCTGCTGGGGAAGGGGTGGTGCTTTCTTGACCACTTGGGCTGGCAATTATGTTAATTCATTCAAAACCCTTTGAAGACATGGAGAGTTTCATCCTGAGTCTATTCAGGTATATTCACATCATTGTTCACACAGCCGATGATGCAAATCTTTTGTAAAAACTCAGGGGAAAAGCCTGACATTGATTATCCCAGGGTAAGTGGGGGTTTTTTGGGCAGCCCTTCCTAAAACTTAATTAAGTGCTTTTGGGATTTGTGTGAATTCACCTTGGATTATTTTCATCATGTGAATAACCCCCTTTTTGCACTTTTGCTGGCTGGTGGGGTGTATGGGGAAATATTATTTGCCCTGGCCCCAATTGCTAGGAGTACAGACCCATTCTCTCCATTGATCTATAGTAAAGTGGTGGTGGAAGGTGAGCTAGGAGACGCAACTTAGCTATGCAACCAAGGTAGTTACATAATTAAGTGACAACATGTATAATTTTGGACATAGCTTCTAATATCCAGATACAGGGTCTCTTCATTTTGTTTTTACTTAAATAACTGCTGAAACTGCTCCTAGCTATCTCAGTTAGAGAAATACCATTATAAATATAGATAGCACTTAGATGGATCTTATGATCTCACATATTCCAAAAAGCAATCCTTGATTTTGCCGTTTTATATTACTATGCCATTGTATATAATGGAAGAGAGCCAGCATGGCGTAGTGGTTTGGGCGTTGGACTGCGACTCTAGAGATCAGGGTTTGAACATAAAAACCGACGGGGTGACCTTGGGAAGTCACATTCTCTCAGCATCAGAGAATGGCAATGGCAAAATCCCCTCTGAAGAAACTTGACAAGAAAACCCTATGATTTGCCTTAGGGTCACCATAAGTAAAAAATAATGACTTGGAGGCACACAACTACAGAAATATGTAATGGGATTTGAGCATCCATGAATTTTGGTATCCTTGGGGGGTCCTGGTACCAAAGCTCAGTGGATACCAATGGCCCACTGTACTATAACTGTGCAGTGTGAGAGGGCCCAGGTGAAGAAAGATTGACATGTGCCCCCCTCATCTACTACTCTATTCTGCCTGACTAGAAGAATATGTCAACCCCAGTGACTGAAAAAGACCTCTTTTATGCTGAGCAATGAAGAAGTCATATTGATCCACAAATGTCTGTTGTAGAGGCATATCCCAGGCGTCCTTTATGCCACAGATCCACTGGTGTTAAGGAGAGAAGCTATCTCAAATGAAAAACAAAACTGTAATGAATGCTCATACGCACAGACACATTTTGCTTAGATATGCAGCCTTCTTCTCCAGAGTGAGTTTAAGAGAAGGTGTTCTTTCTTTATAGCAAAATATAGCCCAGATTAATGCTGGCTGACAACCGGAGGTGTCACTAACATTCCCTTCCCAAGACTGATTCTGTGTTTTAATGGAATACATAAAAGAACCCACTGTGTGTTACATGTTTTTATTTGCTTAAGATGAACAGCCTCTCTGAAGCATGGAGAGAGGTCAAGGCAGACTACCAAATCAGCATTTCATTGACTAGCCAATATCAAGTGAGTTGTTGCCAATGGGAAAAGATGAGTGAAGGATTTGGGGGAGCTGGAGAGGGGAGATGTAGCTTGTCCCAGTGAGCATGGCTTGTATATGGCCCAAGGGCTAACAAACAAGGGTTAAAAATGAACAACCCAGAGAAAGTATGTTATCATACCATCTAAAATTTGATATGTCAATAAATGAATCTTACACCACTCCCTTAATACACAGTCTCAACATAGCCAGAAAGAAAGATATTCAACAATATCCTGCATTGCCTATTTAGTTAAAAATGTGTAACTAAGTACCATGGGCTCTCGCCATCCACAGGCTTGTCCCCATGGATCTGAGCATCTGTGGATGGCAAGCTCCATTGTTCTCAATGGCAGTGCATGCATATGGCTGCACTAGCAGCCACACACGTCACACCATCATCGGGTACAATGAGACTTGACATCCTGGGTTTGTTCTTTTCTGCAGAGGACTCCGAAACAGATCCTTACAGATCTGAAGAGCTGACTGTAACATCTCCTGGCACAATTTTCCAATCCCTCCTTAACAACCAGTACCTTCATTCAGGTACCAGAAGATAATACACTCGTCCCTCCACGTTTGCAGCTTTGACTGTTGTGAATTTGATTATTTACTGATTTTATTAATATGTTCTCTCTAAGAATATCTAGATCCTCCAGCGCAACTCTATGGTCAACTTCAACTAAAAGTCGCACTGAAAGACTTAGAGATTCCTAGAGAGAACACCCCACTAGGCATTTGTAGCTCCTCCACCACAATTTTATGGTCAATGTCTGGCAGATGTCGACCACAGAGTTGCACCGGAGGACCTAGAGATTCCTAGAGAGGTGTTCTCTCAGGTAAAACATAGTGTTTTTGTTCACGGGGGTCCTGTGCCCCTAACCCCAGTGAATGTGGAGGGACAAGTGTATTTCCAGTTCCATCCCACCAGTGAGGGAGGCTGTGGGCTTATAATCACTTGCCAGAATACTCTGGGATGCCCCAGAGTATTCTGCTCCTGAATTTGTTCACCCCAAATTCCTCCTCTTACTTGCTCTCTTTTGCTATGAGGTTTTGACTCTTGCAGCAAGCAAAAGGTGGCTGCTTTCCTACAAGGTCTACATTTGTTGTCCAGTGCTGTTACTGAGGCCAAAAGGAGGTGCCCAGCCATGTTATTGATGGTGGGCACCTTCTTTTGACCTCAGAGTGACTTTCACCAAACAGTAGCAGTACCAGGCAGCTTGCCCTCTACTGCAAGAGAAGGCAGCTGCTACCACTGCTACAAGGACAGCCAAACACCTACAGCAAAAGGTGAGTTACTTAAATGCAGGTTAGGGGGAGAAAACCCGAAATTATGTGTGGGTGTCAGGAAGAGAGTCCACACCTGATTTGGATTTTTTGCCCTTGATAATGTAAGCAGGATATAGTGAGCTCGGGGGGAATTCAGGGTACTTTGTCCATGTCCCTGCCAGGTGGAATTACAACAGGTCCTGCTTTTACTTGTTGCAGTTTTGTTGACTGGTAGGAAAGAGCTGGAAATATCCTCCTTCACCCTGATCACCAGTTAAGCAGACCTCTTTTTCTTGATGAGGCTGCTGGCTGTTAAGGAGGGCTGCAAGGGATGAATTTACAATTCAGAAAAAGTGCCATGTTTGTGACTATACTGTTACTGAATATGCAGCGGTTATGGATCTATATCTACCTTACAGAATGGCAACCATTGTCCAGAAAGTGAAAGTCTTTCCAGAGTCTTGGCAAGAAGGGAGCAAAGGGTCACATAATACCTTGTGAATGTCTAACATAAATCCAAAGCCCAGTTTCATAGCTGCCTTGAATTCTTAGCGTGCACCATCTTCCTGTCTATTCCTTTATGACTTCTTGCTCAGATCTGTGTGTAGTACAATGAAATTCTGCACCAGAAGAAGCTGAGAGGGGTGGGAATTGTGCATGGTGAAATCCCAGAAGCCCAAGGAATGAATAAACAAGCTCTGCAATGCTTGGGAGTGTGGGCTTCAGTGTTTAGCATGTTCTTTGTCCCTCCCCATGATGAGTAAAATCAGATTATGTTATTATGCAAAACTGGGAAAAAATGCAATGGGGAGAAATCAAGCACATTAGTTTAATTTGCATAATATATGCACATTTCTTGTAGCAGGGTTGGGAATTCCCTTGGAGCAAAGTTGTTGTTTTTCAACAGGATATATGCCACCCTGCCTGCAGCATATGCAACCACACTGGAGCGAATTAGTGTCAAAGCCAAGAAGAGTCTGCTGTTTCTCTGTCCAGATCGTCAAAACATCATGGCTGGCCACACTTCATGTCATAAGCACCCAAATTCATTGTGATACAATTCTCCCTTGCTCTGTTGACCTGATTCTGGACAGCATTTCTGATGGTCAGGAAACCACTCCAGGTCAGTAGGTATTAAAAGAAACGCTTGTTGTTTTATTCTTTTTTGGTGGGTACAAAAACCACAGTTTCTTACACAGAACAAGATTATAAATAATATCGGTAACATGAGTGACCCGTAGTCTCTTTGATTCTACACTGCAGACTGATGGTGTTCTCTAAACGTATTTGTTGGTTTCTTGTAGTTAGACAGATGCAAATCCGTGGAACACTGAATGATGGAACAGAATGACGGTAACAGCAAATGAGAGGATGACCAACAATGTTTATAAAAAAAAAAGTCTTTGAATTTTATTACAGTGATGGCATTTTATATCAATTATTGCAATGAATTGTTCCCTAAGATGGTTAGAAAAAAGAATCGTGTTGTCCTCTACTGAATTTACATCCGTTAAAAAGCAAGCATGTTTCAATATTCCTCTTTTTTTTCCAAAGAAAAAAGTAATTTGTTTATTTTTTTTCACAGGATTTACATATTTATTTTCTTATCACAGTTTAGTGACTGGTTTCCACAGCTGGATAATCTTCCCATAGTATAATGTTGATCATCTGGAGACACAGGTTAGCATGTTCATTGATTTCTATAGCAATTGGTTCCCCACTTTGCCGAGACAAAGACCACAATGTAGTCTTTCCTCAAGTGTGTTCTTCACAGTTTTAATGCGCTAAATTGGCAAGTCTTATTAGTTTTTTTAAAAGTCCACTCAAGTGAAATTTGTTGCTGTTAATATTTCTTTCCCAACCCCCTCCTCCCACCCCCAAGAAAACTAAATTATGAATATTTTTTTCCTGATATAAAATCTGAGTTTGGGTTTTCTGAGCTGAGACCATGCACACATTTGTTGCTGATGATGTCTGGCATGTTTGGATGCCCCTCCCATACTCAGCCCGTTTTCTAAGTTCATCAATGACATTTCCCGTGTCGTGTTACAGTCCGTGCTGTATTCCCATCAGTCACTGACACAGTTTAATTAAGGCACTCGATTATTTTTTTGGTTTTTATGGTAGGTCTGATGCAATTACCGCCAATCCTGAACTTTGTCTAATTGCAGTTCCGGTGTGTACAGCCTTTGGGCAATCGGGAGTGAGGACTCGGCCGTTCTCCCCCACGCTCCCTGTGATGGATAATCTGGCTTTGTTTCGTATGGCTTCAGAAAAGGTCAGCTAGGAGGCAGGAAAAAGGACATAAAAAAAAAGAAGGGGGAGGGAAGGAGGAAGTAAAAAGGGAGTGTTACAATATTTCTAGTCCTCAATAGAACAGTACACAGCAAACACCAAAAAATATCTGTATGTAGACATCTGCATTATCATGTTAACTGTTCATATAATAAACATGCATTTTACATTTTTTAAAACCAAAAAAAAAAAAAAAAAAAAAAACAACTGGAAATTCTAGCTATGGCAAAATTTAGTAAAAGCCAATCTCACTGGGGATTGAGTAAAATCTCACAATGTTCCCAGTTTCCTTAGGGATCAATCCTCTTTTCCTCATTCTGTCTCTCTCTCCCTCTCTTTATCAGTTTTTATGTATATGAGAGCACTAAGACCATCGGCCTGGAATTTGTTCACAAATTATCTTGGAACTATAAAACCAAGATCAGTTTGACACTGTCTATAATCATCAGAGTTGTCCATTTTCTACACATTTCAGTGAAAAGGTAGGCAATCTTTTAAAGTCCCAATGATTTAACAGAAGAAAAAGATTTAAACATGCCTATTTCTTCTACTGATATCAGTGGAACAACTTTGGGTTCCTTCCTTCTCACTCTCCCCCCCCCCTTCCTTCCCTTCTTCCTTCCTTTCTGACACTTTAATCCCATTTTTCTTTCAACCCAGTTTAAGAAGGTTACATTTTTTTCAATCAAATTTACAAAACCTAAGGTATCAGTGCTAATAACTGCTCATTAAAATTTTGATTAATCATACTGAGTTGGACCCAAACTAGTCCTGCTTACAAATGATCCATTGTAATAATAATGATTAGTTAGTGACAACTGCCATTGATTTTATTAGGTTTACTTTAAACATGACTAAGTCTGGATCCAAATTTAGAGAAGTTAAACTTAAGGGTAAATAAGTCCCATTGAAATAAACAGGTTGTGCTAGTTCTTAGCAATGTCCCATTGATTACAACAGGACGCCATCGCAATAAAACAAATTTCCTTCTAAAATCTCGGCCACATATAGGGGGACAAGAGCAAGACACACAGAAGAAAATACACATAAAGGGCAAAAGAGGGATGCTCACAATGCATTCAGACAATCACTTTTCCTTCCTTTAGTAACAGAGATTATGGCAAGGCAATTCTCTGAGAGGTCTTTTCTGCATTGACTGCTTTTATATATATATATAAGAATTAAAGCCATATTTTAAAAGGGATCAGTATGAAAATGAACACTCTAGACAAAAAAAAAAAAAAAAAAAAAAAAAAAGCAGGACAAGATGAATGTGGTTGATTGTTTGTTTTTCTGTGTAGTGAAACTTCTACACCTTGTCTCAGCATCTCTTCTTGTTTGGGTTGTACTTGAAGCCGGACTAGTGATCAGATAGCTCAGTTCTAAATTATTCTAACAATAAACAGTCTTCTATCTTCTAAAGTAAAACAGGTGGGCAACTTCTTGAGGCTGAGCAGCCATTTTGGCCCACCATGGCACCTCAGTGGACTGCCCTACCACTGTGGTAGAATTCAAAGATATAGCCATGTTAGTCTGTAGTGTCAGTAGATAGAGAGGGATCTTGTAGCACCTTTGAGACTAACAAAGAAAGAAGATGGTAGCATGAGCTTTTGTAGACTTCAGCATATCTGAGGAAGTAGACTGAAGCCTATGAAAGCTCATGCTGCCAACTTCTTTATTTCAGTTAGTCTCAAAGATGCTACATACAGGGCTAGGCAAACTGTCCCCTTTAAGGGCCGAGGGACTTCAGCTCCCAGAAGCCTCAGCCATGTTGGCTAATAGTCTGGGATTCTGGGAGCTGAAGTCCCTCGGCCCTTAAAGGGGACAGTTTGCCTACCCCTGCCTCGCTACCCACTGCCCCACCACTTTTTCCCTTAAAAAACAAACAAAACACCTTTAATCATGGGTGACAATTTAACATGTATTTATACCCCACTGGTTTTCAGTCGGGAAGTAAAATGGAATTTTTAAAAAGTTTGAAAAAGGCTCCTGTGTCAGAAGGGGAAACCATGCCAAAATTGCCCCCCTGTTGTGGCCAGTGTGAGATGCATTTTTTATGGCCAATATTTGAGGGGAAGTCTTGGAGAGTTACAGATTGCAAGCTTGAAAAAAAAATGAGGTTGGGGATCACATCCAGCCCTTGGGGCGCACTTTCTCTACCCCTGCTCTATGACTTCTGGGAGAAAGGAGAATTAGTGCTAACATGGGTGTGTCTTGTTTGTAACATGGTGGCGCAGTGGTAAAATGCCTGTACTGCAGCCACTCACTCATAGACCACAAGGTTGCGAGTTCAATACCAGCCAGGGCTGAGGCTCAACTCAGGCCTGCATCCTTCCGAGGTCGCTAAAATGAGTACCCAGTTGTTGGGGGACAATCAGCTCACAGTTGTAAACCGCTTAGACATCCCATAGCACGATATGAAGCGGTATATAAATGAAGCTGCTTTGCTTTACTTTGCTTTGTTTGTCCAGTTAGAGTAATTTAGACATGACAAAGTATACCTGGCTGGGAGCTTGTGCTACAATAATGGATTATTTGAGACCAATAGCAATAGCAAGTACATTTCTATACTGCTTATCAGTCAACTAGCATTCCCTAAGTGGTTTACAATGTGTAAGCCAATTGCCACCAACAAGCTGGGTACTCATTTTGCCCATCTACGAAAGGATGGAAGGCTGAGTGGACCTTGGAGCCTTCCAGGATCAAGCTTATAATGTTGTGGCTGCAGGACCAGCATTTAACCACTGCACCTAAGGAGTGGGAATGGCAGTATTTGAGAGGTGTAGTGGCAGATGTTTTGTAGCTACTTTTCCCCTAGTGGCTTTTAAAGGGCAACTCGTGTTTTCATGTCATTTTCTTAACAATTCTACAGGGTTTTTAAAAATATAAAAACATAAGTAACAAAAAGCAACAAGTAATGGAACAAGTAACACAGCCAAGTTACTTTTTAAAACGTTGCAACGAGCAATGCCAATGCATTTATCTTAAAAAATATACTGTAATCACTAACAGGAACAAATTACTTGGGGGGGGGACCTCACAAGCTCTGTCCTAGTCAGTATTATTTCAGGCTGCAGGTGAAACATCCCATATTCAGTTAAATGCTCAGTTTTAATATAAGGAAACAAACAACTCATCCTGTCTGCACAAAGATAACTAGCTTGTCAAGGAGAAAAATTCTAGCCTATCTTCCTTTTGGAACTGGACATTTTCTATCTGCAACAACATTCCCTTCTGATTTGTCCAGGATCAGACCACAAACAGTTTTGCTACATCATCCATTGTGCAAACAAGTCTGGCTAAATGTGTATCTACACTACAGCATTACAGCAGCTTTAGCTCCCATGCTTCCATTCCACAGAATCGTGAGATTTGTAGTTTAGTGGGGTATTTAGAATTTTCTGTTGGAGAGCTCTAATGTGCTGCCCTGACCTATAGCACTAGAGTTCTTTGGGGGTGTATTCCAGAAAAGCAATATGTCAATACTCTGTCAAAGGACGACTTTGCTCTATGAAAGACTTGTGCACTCTGGTGTCCTGTTTTCCGCCCTGAAGGAGATTCCACCACTCTCTGAGGCAGTGTGTTTCACTGTCGAGCAGCTCTTACTCTCAGGAAAGTCTTTCTAATTTTGAGGTGAAATATCTTTTCCTGTCTCTTGAATCCATTGCTCTGTGTCCTAGGTCTAAAACACTGCAGAAATAATTCAGTTTAAGACTGCTTTAACTGTCCTGGCTCAGTGCTAGGGAATCATGGGAATTGTAGTTTACTGTTGCATCAGAGCTCTCTGATAGAGAATGCTAAATGTCTCACAAACTACAGTTCCCAGAATTTCCTATCACTGAGCCAGGGCAGTTAAAGTGGTCTCAAACTGGATTATTTCTGCAGTGTGTTTTGGACCTTAGTCTCTGGAGCAGCAGCAAACAAGCTTGCTCCATCCTTAATATGCCAGCCCTTCAAATATTTAAGCATGGTTATCATGTCACCTATTATTCTTCTCTTCTCCAAGCTAAACATACCCAGCTCCCTAAGTTGCTCCTCATAGGGGCTAAGCAGACGGGCGGCTGTGGGCCTCTCTGGGAAGCTGTGCTGCGGGACCGAGCCATCCCCATGCCTCGATCCTGCGGCGCACCTTCGCCGCCCCTGAAAGGAGCGCTAAATTAGCGCTCCTTTCACAAGTCAGTGAAAGTGCACCGCAAAAGGCTGCGGCGCACTTTCGCTGACTTTTCCGCCACAGCACGTGGAAAGGCTGCTGCGGGAGGTCCTCCTCGGAGCGCCGGCCGTGCGGAGGGCCGGCTGCTCCGAGGACGACCTTGGGAGGGGGATGGGGCACCGAGCGTGCGGCTGCCCCTCCCCTTCCCTGCCCCCAAGATGGCCTTTTAAGCCGTCTGCTTAGGCCCATAATGCATGGTTTCCAGACCTTTCACCATTTTGATCATCGTTCCTCTGGACATGCTCCAGCTTGTCTACACTCTTCTTGAATTGTGGTGTCCAGAACTGGACATAATATTCCAGGTGAATTCTGACCAAAGTAGAATAGGGTTGTACTATTACTTCCCTCAATCTAGACATTATAGTCCTATTGATGTAAATCTAGAAGTGCACTGGCTTTCTTAGCTTCCACAGAAAAAGTCATGGCTTCTCATGATATGGCCAAAATACGACAATCTCAGCTTAGTCATCTTGATTTGTAGGGAGGTTTGAGGCTTGATTTTCTAGGACCGATTTATTTGTCCTTTTAGCTGTATGGTATCCATAGAATAGCAGTATCCATATAATAGCTTTTTCAAATAGTATCCTTCTTCATGAATATATTTCAAATGAATTGATTTTGTTCCTGTCAGTTTTCTTCACTGTCCAGCTTTCACAACCATACATAGAAACTAGAAATATGATGGCACAGACAATCCTAACTTTGGAGTTCAATTATATATCTTTTCAGGATCTTGTATATTTCCATTGTACTTGTTTTTCTAAGTTCTTCTTGCCTGCAGTCTGCAATCTGATTAATGACTGAGCCAAAGTATAATTTTTTTTAACTATTTCAATTTACTTTAAAGATATGTAACAAATCTATGGTCATTATTTTTGTTTTCTTAATGTTCAATTGTAAATCTGCCTTTGCACTCTTTTCCTTGACTTTCTTCAGTAATCGTACTGTCTTTGCTATTTTCTGCTATCAGTATGGTGTCATCGGCATATCTTAAATTGTTCATGTTCCTTCGTCTAATTTTCACACCACCTTCTTCCAAGTCTAATCCATCTATATGTATGATACATTCACCCTACTAGTTAAACAGCTTTGCCTGACCCCCTTGCTGATTGGAAAGCATTCTGTTTTATGGTATTCTGTCCTGACAGTATCCTCTTGTCCTGAGTACAGATTCACATCAAGACAATCAAATGTTGTGGCACATCCATTTCTTTAAGAGCAATACAATGTTTTTCATGATCTACATGATGAAAAACTTCACCACAAACTAGCCTAGGCTATTTTTTTTTCCTTAAATTATTTGGTGTGCTCCATTATCCAACAAATGTTTATAATATGATCCTTAGTGGCTCTTCCTTTCCTGAACCCAACTTGGGCATCTTACATTTTTCACTCCATATATATGGGGAAAGTCTTTATTTTGAGCATTACTTTCATTGCATGGGAAATTAGTGCAATAGTCCTGTGGTTACTGCAATCCCTGGTGGTCCCTTTCTTGGATATTGGAATGTATATTGAACACTTCTAAACTGTGGGCCATTGTTTTGATTTCCATATTTATTGGCAGATTTAATTAGAACTAGAGTAGATTCTGTCTCTGTAGATTGAAGCAGCTCTATTGGTATGCCATCTGTTTCTGGTGATTTGCCAAGTGTTGTGTGCAGCTTCCACTTCACTTTCTAAAATCAGAGGTTCATCCTTGAATAAATCTATCATCTTTTCATCTTTTATACAGTTCTTCAGTGCACTGTATCCATCAACTTATTTCTACTTGGTTATTAAAGCATTCCCCTGTCCAGAGGACTGTGTGTCTGTGTTTGTGTGTGGTGAGGAATGGAAGAGGAGATCATCAGTGGACGTGACTGCTGGTCTTTCATGGCAACCACTCTCTTTCCTTCAGCCCTAGGTAGCTCTATATTTTGCTTCTTTGGTATAAGGGAAACCTGCATATTGTTCTACCCATCGACCTGTACATCACCTGTACAGAGGAGATTTGCAGCAGCATTCAAAGCATTCTCCGTCAATGAAGCAAAGCTAATTTGAATTCACTGAAGGAAAGTTTGGCTATAAAAGTGCAGGAGAATTAACCAGCAGCCTGGGATGGCAAAGATATCTGCCTTAACTGAGATTTTTACAATATATTTATCAAATGCACAGGCTGTAATCTGAGGCCAAGATCCTGTTTCCTACAGGTGGAGCATAAAGCTCTGCCAGCATGCTTATGATGGAGGTCCCAAGGGCAATGTCTGCATTTTTACAGATAGCCCAATTCTGTACAAGTTTACTCATAAGCAAGCCGTATTTATCAAGAACATAAAAACAAATGAAAATCTCTGTTGGATTAGTGCAATGCCCATCTATTCCAGAATGCTATTTTTCCAAGTGACTAACCAGGATTCTGTTGGAAAGTGCACAAGTGGGGTATGGAGATAGCAGCTGCCTCATACTGTTACTCCTCACAAGTGGTGGAGGTTACGATTATCAATGGCTACTAGTCAGTCAGGATGGGTATGTGTCACCATAGTATCCAAGGCAGAATGCTGAAGTTGCTCCCCTGTCCTGATGAGGAGCTTCTCATCTTTTTGGCTACTATGGGAATAGTAGCCTGGGCTAGAAAGGACTTTAGTTTTTGTTGAGCATGGATTTCCTCATCTTATTATAGTATTCAGTGGCTAATTGCTACTCTGATTCTGGAGGTTAAATTCAGCCATCAGTATTAGCAGCCATTAAAAGATATATCGTTGAATGATTAGCTTAATCCTTTGCAAGGTCATCTATGGTAGAGACCATTACTACATACTGAAACAACAAATAGGATCAATTAATTAGAGACCTGTGCTGTTCAAGTCGACTCTGACTTATGGCAACCCTATTTTAGCATTTTCGTGGCGAGATTAACTGAGAGGTGGTTTGCTGTTTTCTTCCTCTTATGCTGAGAGTGTGTGATTTACCCAAGATCACCCAGTAGATTTCTATGGCTGAAAAACCACTGAGATCCTGGTCTCCTGGAGCCCTAGTGCAAGACTCAAAAGACTACATCATGCTTAGAGACTTCTTGAAACATCCCAAGGAAGTATCCCAACTAACTAAACTGGTTGTATAGAAGGAGCTACCAAAATAGAAAAAATGAAACTGACCCCCTCAAGTCAAGTGCACAGATTCTAAGACCCTCTCAATATGTAAAATTTATAATGCCTATAACAAATTTGGCATACAAGCAAGCAAAGTGAGAAATCTTACTTGGCCTGACTCTTAATCAACAAACCTAAAATTTCACCAAAACTCTAAAATTTCACATAAATGTCCCCTTCTGATGGATATATCTGTATACATGTATATATTTGATACTATTATATATAGCACACACATATATGTACATACATAATTGTATCAAATATATACATGTATATATGCCAATGCATTTATTAAAAGAAAAGCAAAACCCTTGCAATGCAGATGTCTATTGTCACATATAAGGAAGTATATTAAACATCTGCAGCCAAAATTAATTGAACCGGTTTTCCAAAAAAGAGGAAGCTCTCTTTGAGAAGCAAGCAGGGACCACCACTAGACAGACAGGTCACAACACTGCAGGACAAGATGATGCATCACCCACTCACTGTAGTAGGCCCTAAGTCCTACCCCTAAATTTTAACACTCTCGGTTCCATATACGTTGTAACCTTCTCTATAAGTTGCTAAATTCTGGGTATTCTGCGAGGAAGTTGGATTAAAAGTCTGTGCACTCTTTGCCACCTTCATTCTCTTCGCCTCTGCCCTGGATTTGTAACAGAATTCTATCAAAGCCACCAGCATAGCCAAGCCCAGGCCGCCAACCAGAATGTAGAAGACACCGGCAACGTTGCTGAGACTCAGGGCGCTCGTCTTGTCCTGTGGAAACAGAGGTTTGGATGTTAAATCCAGGGAACAAGAGGCTGGGAGAGCAAACAAATATTACAGTACAGTATATACAGAGACAGAAGTAGTGATTTCATGGGTTTAAATGGGCGAAGACAGCCACTGACAAATGCCATCAAGAGAATTGGTTTGTCCTAGTTTGCAAAACATACATACATATAAACAACAAAAAACTTAACAAAAGACATTGAAAAACATTACAAGTGCTAAACCAATACTTTAGGATGTGATTAGTCCCTTGCTTACGAATGGCTGTGAAATAGTCTAGCGCAATTAACTGTGGCATCAATAAAATATATCTATTCTCTCTCGGCCTGAGCATGGGACTTTTAGAGGATCATTAAAATAGCTTCATGATCTATGGTGGTGATTCCTTTTACACTAAATGTGCCCTCATATATTTATTTGAAAAGCTAAATAAAACACCTGACTAGCTTTCTATGCATTAGTTAAATAGCAGTGGGTTTAATGTCTGTTACGTTTAAACCACTTTTTACAACTCAAGCAAATGCATTTTCACGTTACAGCCATACAGTCCACATCTACAATGTAAGTAGGGAGATTTCTGGGCATAATGAGATCCCCCTCCCCCTTTGATTCTTCCTCCTCCTATCTATACTAGTTGGTGGCTTCTATGACAGTACGGTGGTGAATCTGTCTGGGTTTCAGTTGGAAGTTTTACAGAGCTATTCCAGAGGCTGAGCCTATTTTGGAAATAAGGTTCCACAAAGTGGGGAGTCCTTTTAAAGTTACAGTGGATTTACTGCTCCATTGATATGGAAACCCACAGCTGCCCCCCACCCCCATGCTGACAAAGAAAACTTTTTAAAGTTCTCTGGTTTCAGAAAATCACTGCAATGTGTTGGAGTGGGTCTAGCAGACTTGAAAAGCCAGGGGCAGAACTCTTGTGCAGGCTCAAGCCCATTCCCAACCGTTAACTGAATTCTCTCCATTGGCTCAGTTGGGTACAGCCCTGGGAATTTTGGCACATCTGAGTTTCTCTCAATTTGGAAAATATGGCTGGCACTTTGTTAGTCAGTTATGGTGTCGCATGAGGCTATATCTGGAGTATTCTGGTTCCAAATTCCTGGCATTACTTGTACTTTCTCCACAGTGATGATGGATGGCTGCTTTCCCACACACTCCATTTGTCACCCGGCACCACTGCTGAGGTCCCAATGAGGCACCCAGTCCCAGTTATTGGTGCTGGATGCCTTGTTCTGACCTCAGAGCATCACACACCCACAGTGGCAGCACCAGGTGGCTCACGTGGGAAGACAGCCACCCATTGTTGCCGTGGGGAGAGTTGAAAACCCAGAGCAAAAGCTAAGGTTTTAAAATTCGGGTTAAGGAGACAAAAGGCTGGATCGGGTGTGGACAACATGAAGACAGTTTGTGCTCAATTCAGGGTTTTGTAAACAGGATACAGTGAGCCTAGGGGGAATTTGGAGTAAATAACCCATGTAGACAAGCCTTTAGACTTAGGACATCATAACTGCTTCATATTCTCATTTGTGTTCATGGCAGGCACCTTAAAAGCTAGTCAGCCTTCCAGAACAATGGAGGTCTGTTCTGATGGTGAGCAGAGTGTGCTAGAGGATGATGTGACCAGTCCTCTCCTGCCAACAAGTGAGTTTGCAAGGAAGAGTTGTGACAGTTCCCTGCTTTGTGGCATCACCTGGGGGGCTAGTCATGCCAGCACAGACCTCTATCACTCTGAATGGTTGACTGGGTTTCAGGAGCCAAATGGGGAGTTCAGTCATAGCTATGATATAGTGGCTACATGTTTGATGCAGTTTTAATCTAAAATGTGACTTTTGGTTCTACAATAATGTTTAAGAAGTATTTTAGACCAATATATTCTTAATAATCCAAGTTTACGTTGCCAGTTTTATTGTTTAGTTTGTTATGGCCAGCATAGGCACACTGGCCTGAACTGAATTGCTAGTGAGACCTAGAGTAGACCTTCTGGGAAAAGAAACTGCTGAATGGTAAGCCTGTATTTTTGTCAATCTCATTGATTTTTCTATAACTGACACTAGCAAATTGATTTGGATCTAAACTGTCCACTTGACATTTCGGGATTTCAAAAAGATGTGCACAACCCCCGTCGTAATTCTTGAAGCTAGTAACATTTTTCAGGATGTGACATTGTGCTACACTCTTTATATTACTAATTAACTAATCTAGTAAGTCTTGCCTTTAGCAATCAGTTTATTTTTTAAACTGTGAGGGCGAAGGTCAGGATTATTTTTTAAAACTCTGAGATGGCCAAAATTTGCCCACTACAGTGACCAAAATTTGTAATAGTGTAGCTATTACAAAGCTATATTACTGCATATTCCAACAGCTATCTCAGTAAATAGAAGATTACAAAGCTGATGGGATAACACCATACAAAAGTGTTTTCACTAGGCATTCATTGCGGAGGCATAACATTTTAATGTTATGGTCCCCTATTAGGAGAAAGGCAGGGAATAAATAAATAAATACACTTTACTTTCCCCTCAAACACTGTTAAGAAAGCAGAGAGCAAAACTTTTCTTTCTAACTTTCTTTTTTTAAAATGGGCAATTGTTAAGAGTCAGCCTTCTATGGCAGTACTGCCAGCTTCCCTTGAATGAATACCAGCTTCTTAATAGAAGTGTCTGTTGGAATAAAGTACCACCGCTAAGTGTGAGGGAAGGCACATGGCACAAGACTGTATAATATAATAAATGGCCTCTAAAGAGCCCACTTCAGTTTTAAAGACTGAACAGCAAGGCCATCCTGAATCTAGTGTTCCATGTCTGCAAGAAGAGAACATTCAGAAAGATTGTAGTCAGTGAGTCCTTTTTATCTGGGGGACCTCCATGCCTTGCACACTGAAGTAATGTAAGTCTTGGAGTTTGAGTTTGTGCCTTGGGTGAAGCTCTTGATGGAAAAGTTTAATATAGTGGGAATCCTTTTACTGTGTTGCAACTTCCCCCCCCTGCAGATTTTTACAAATCCAAGCAAATACTTGTTTTTGTCCCATTGGGATTGGGAAGAAAAGGCTAAGCATCTTCTACACGATGTCTGTTCAATAGCTGACTTATTTCCATTCCTAAGTGATCATTAAGTCTCCCTTGTGAACACAATAGTAGGTCCCGAACTGCAGCAACTGACCTTACTTCCAGAGTCCTTGGGTCCACATTCACCTTTATCGTACCACCATTTGTTTTTCAGCTTGTCTAAGACGCCTGCCTCACTGAGTTTCAAAACGGCAAGGTTTACAGGAGTTCTTCACGTGGAAAATAACATAAATAACATTATATATGTTATTTTATGTTATTCAAGTAAAACTACATAGAATCGCATTGCAAAGTGACGGAGCAGAGGCCACAGTGACTGTTATGTCATGTACGGTAGGCCAAGGGTTAGAGACAGACATACAACTGGGACCTGCTCCATCGCTTCAGGTAACGGGCACATACTGCTGGGGAAATTTTTAAACAAGGTGTGTGCAATTACTGTAAACCCAAAACTATTGGCTTGCATTGTCAACTAACAAATATTATTTGACTGTCCCACCAAAGGCTTTGGGAAAATCATGCCTCTCCATTTTTGTTTTCTTTTGTGTTAGTTTTTATGAAGATCAGAGGAGATACCAGTCTGCAGATCTTTCACCCACAAAATGATCCTACCCTGCCATTGAAGCTATGCATCCATCATAGGGTTACCATACATTCTCCTTTTCCTGGACCTGTTCTCTTTTTTGGAAAATGTATGTCTCGGTGGATTTTTAAAATGTTCAGGGATTTTTAAAATGTTAGCTGCTGCTTTGCCTCCTGTCTGCCACTGCCATCTTTCCAACTTGATTGAGAGCTCATCTAGTAGAAAGGATGGAGGCTGGCTCAATGGAGTGCTCATGGGAGGGGGGAGGAGAGAAATTTGGGAGTGGGGAGAAGCAGGAAGGAAGATAGTGGAAACTAAACTGGCTAAGTGAGGTGGCTGAGGAACCCGCCAGCCACAGAGGCTTGGTGGAGCAGGTGAGGAGGCTATTAGAAGAGGAGGAGAAGTGAAAAGGGAAGGCAAAATTGTTATTTATATACAGGGAAGGTTGGGAATATTAGCAATTTTATCTCAGCTTACTGTTGTTGTGTGCCTTCAAGTCATTTCTGATTTATGACGACCCTAAGGCAACTCTATCATAGAGTTTTCTAGGGCTGAGAGTGTATGATTTGGTTAAGGCCATTGAGTGGGGAATCAAACTCTGGTCTCCAGGGTTGTACTCCAATAATCAAACTGCTACACCATGCTGGCCCTCTACCACAGATTATACAGTAGAGTTATTTAAAGTGAGAGTCATCATAGAGATTGGTGGTTTGAAATAGTTAGTAAATTTGTCCTCTTTTTTGCTTTTGCAAAACCTAATCCATTGTATAATTTAGGCTGCAAAGAATAGCAGATTTACTGAAGATTAATTTTCACTGAGCAGAGTGGCATCTACTTCTGAGATTTGCAGCTGCATGAATAAGGGTGGGTTTTTCCATCACTGCATTTCACTGCATGTAAGGTGATGTAAATGTATGTAATGTGATGAAAAAACTAAGGGGCGAAACAGATGGGCAAAATAAGCCAATTTCAGGCTGGCTCCAGGATGGGACATTTAAATGACGCATGCTTTGAAGCCAGCCATAAAGCGCCCTCTTCCCATCTTATGGGGGGGGGGGAGCCGCTTCAAAAAGAAGTGGCTTTTCCCCCACTTCTTCCTGGAAAGTGCACACCTTCGCATGTGTGTATAAGGGCACCAACACCAGTGTGGCTCTAAAGGGGTGCTCTTTCCAAACCCTAACCCTGAGTGTGCATATAAACAGTCCATCACAAGAGGAACAGAGCTGCCATACACAAGTGGTGGGGGTGGCAATGCCCAAAAGAGAAACCATGGAACCTCTCAGTGAGTAAAACATACACAAAACAGGCAGTCAAAGAGGGGCATAGGATGAAGGAGGGGTACAGGGAGGCATGATTGTACCTTGCTGGTATCTGCATAGGCACACCTCTGCTCTGATGTCCTATCCTGGTGAAGCGCTGCACATGCAAATGTGTGCAGGTTCACAGGGATGGCCATGCAATGGGATGGCAGTCACCAGCAGTTCACTCCTACTGGAGGTATACAGGGATGGTGGTGGGGATAGTAAAAAAAAAAAAATGTACCCAGTGGCATGGCTTGAAGCCATGCCATGTGGTCATGACATGAGCACTCCAACCGCCTTGAGAGCTGGTGGTGCGGTTGGTGGGGTTTCAATGTGGCTTCAGAAAAGGTAGCTTCAAGCCACTTTTTTCTGCCTATCTGTTTCGCCCCTAAGCAGCCACATGCTGCAGCTCCGATCCTCCTTTTTGCTGCTCCAAAAAGAGCTGGCAATTGCTGCTCCTTTTTGGGGCTGCAAAAAGCCGCTCTTAGAGCTGTCATTGTGGCTCTTTTGCACCCCTTTTGCACAGCATGTGTGCACGCTGCGCCAATGGGGAGCCCTGACATGCAGTCAGGAGTGCGGTGCGACGGCAGCATCAGGACAGCTGGCGTGCAGTCGCCCCACCCCAAATCCACCCCCAGGGTTTAACACAGCATTGTGGGTGTCTGCCTATTCTATTACTCAAACAGTCCTACATCTAGGAAGCTCAGTGGGTGACATTGGGCCAGCCACACTCTCTCCAGTCAACTTATTTAATGGGTTTTTTTTAAGAAGATACAACTGAATAAGCCTCGGAGTTGTTTGGAGGAAGAGTCTGATACAAATATAATATGGATAATATAACGAAAGTATCTGGAATGGAATTTTCCTGAATGGATTTCTTTACCCTCTGTACTTAGACACAAGATTTGTAAACTTGGTCCTTGGATTTTGTTCCTGTGGATCATGAAATCAAGACCATTTCTCAAAGGTAATTTTTCATGGGAAATGTGTGCTTCTTTACTGGGATGTCATCCTTCAGAAACAACAACTCCCACGTTTCTTTTAGAGAAACTATAAACTTTCAAGCCAGTTATGTGTATATGTGCCCTAAGCTAAACAGTCCCTCAGAAACATCCAGTAGTCTTTGTGAGTTGCCATCTAAAAAGCAAGAGAGTTGTGTATACACACTGTTGGTTGTGACTAGACTCACCAGAAGTTTTTAAAAGGAAATTGGAAGGTGATTTTAAGTAAACCTGGATAGCTATAGTCAGTATAAACCATTTACTATCAAACTAGGGAGGAGGGAGAGGTAATCTGGCAGGTTCACCAACTATGTCCCCATGAACATTTGAGTTAGATCTTTGAATATATATGAATTTTTAAAAAGTAACTTTTTTGAGATCTGTGAGACTGAGATGCCACAATTTAGACTCCTGGGCTCATCAGTTACCTTGTGGTGATGGTGGTGGTGGGGAATAGAAGGGTGCAAATATTTTTGCTTTGACAGTAATTGCATACATATGAACGTAGGGGTCTTTTTTGCTCCCAGTGTTTAACAATGCCTAGGACACAATCAAGGGCTTCATGGCAGAAAGGAAAAGTCCCCAGCAGATGCACCAATTACTCTACATACTGTTTACCCGCTTTGGTGACATTGAGGCTAACCTTGGAGTCACCTCCCCCGCTGCCACATTCTCCTTTGTCGTACCACCATTTGTTTTTCAATTTGTCCAAGAGGCCTTGTTCATTCAGTTTTAAAACTGCGAGGTTAACAGCATTTCTTGAAACGATAAAACATATTTTGTAAGAAACTGCACAGCTGTTAAAGATGTTAGAAGGAATGAGGACTTAAAAAGCTCTTTTATCCACACACTAAATAAACCTCTCATTTGCATATTACAACATCACCCTGAGAAGGAGGAGGCATCCAAACTTACAAGTTCGGGAAGCAATTTTTTTATTTTTTTCTGGCATAGGAATGACAGCTTTATGGCTCAGCATTTAAGTAAGGATAATACAGTTTTGTCATTGCCCCTCCCCACCAGCAATGTGATTACATATTTGCATTATGGTGATAAAGGATCCCTGGATATCCAATTTAACTGTGTGCATCTTTTTCTCCTTCAGTTTATAACAGAGACAATTAAAAATTGGGCCTCAATTCAATTTCTTTAGCAGCCAGAGGACATCATTGTTTGCTGTACAAAATTAAAGTTTTCAATTTTACTTCCCTTGAGTAGAGTATTTCTACACAAAGGAACTAAAATGCAAAACTTTCTTTTAATGTACTAACATTAAATTCTGTAGGAAAGGCATAAATTCAGTAGATAGATAACTAGCAAAATCACACACACCATGCACACACATCCTTGCTCTGCAACTGTCTATAACATTGACATATGATGCATGACTCAGTCATTGTTAAAGCACTTTTATACCCTATTGATTGAAATAGGGAAGATATAGGGATCTTTATTTCGTATTTCAGACCTTTAAGATACATATAGGTGAATTCTTAGACAATGTCACTGCAGGGAACTCTTCACTAGATCTCCAAAACAGATTGTTCCATGGAAGTTACAGGTTGAGTCTCCCTTATCTGAGAATCTGAAATCTAAAATATTCCAAAATCCAAAATGGGTGGCTGAGATAGTGACACCTTTGCTTTCTGATGGTTCAGTGTACACAAACTTTGTTTCATGCACAAAATTATTTAAAATATTGTGTATAAAATTACTTCAGGCTTTGCATATAACATATATACAAAACATAAATGAATTTCATGTTTAGACTTGGGTTCCATCTCCAAGATACCTCATTATCTATATGAAAATATTCTAAAATCAGAAAAACTCTAAAATCCAAAAGACATCTGGTCCCAAGCATTTTGAATAAGGGAGAGACATCTGAATGAGCCAAGTCTTTCAGGTCTTCCCTAGCATCAGGCCACTCACTGTTGGTCCTCTATACTCCTCTAAACCCTGATCCACATCCATGGGATTATCTAGTGGTATCAGGATTTAAAAAAACATATTTGCCCCTCTTTCTTTTCATTTCACAAGCAACATCAGAGTGTGGTCATGAAGGCAAAACTATTATGGGCAAACCCACAAGCTAGTGGATGCTGCAGCAGTTTGTATTCGCATTTGCCTGAGCCTACTGGGATTCTGCCTCCACCTCTCATCTACCCCACTGAGTGCAACTTCTTTTGCATTTTGAACTGAGTTTGCAATAGTTGAAGTAAAAGGGTGATGATGGGGAAAGGTGAAAGGAAAAGAGAGAAACTGGGACATCTGAAAAGCATCTGAACAAGTGGGATGATAGAGGATTGACTGGGACTGTCCCTGCCAACTGGGGCAGATGGAGGGTATGTGTAGGGTATCCAAATCCAAATAAACACAAAGCAGTGATTCTAATTTGTGTCAGTAATTGCCGTTTGCTGAGATGAAAGCACAGTACTGGTGCTGCTGCTGTAGAAAATCAAACACTGCCCCTCATCCTGATACTTATTTGGGGTGCAGCAGTTCTGCCACCCACAAGGAGCTCTCTGGCTGCAAGAGCCCATTCTGTTCAACAGAAGGCTGCAGCCACATTTCAGCGTGTGCAGTTAAGCATCTTCAATTTAAGAGATTAACAAATTTTAGGTCAGAAATATTTGTCTTGGAGTACAGAAAAGTGGCATAAATAGGCACAACATGAATAGAGTTACCAGATTTCAGAGCCTGGCCTTGAGTCTCCAATTTTTGTGAATCATTTCTAGGCAGAGAATATGAGGGTGCAAATTCTCCAGTTTCAGTGGGCTCACTTTTGGCAAGAAGAAAGAGCTATGTGTACAAATTTCCTGTTCAGGTAGGAAAGCAAGATCTTGCTACAATTTGCATTCATTCAGTTTTCATTCATTTGTTACTGTAATTTTCAAAGATTCTTGGGGGGCGGATTTCTATGCTTTTACTTTGTTAGCTTTCACTTTCTCTCCTAGTTGTTGTGGTGCTCTATACCTACCAATAGAAGGAAGTAGCTAGATTAAATTCTCTGTATCCCATCTCCCTATGTACTTAAGAAAGAAAGAACAATACAGTACTGTCATTTCACACTGAACAAGGCAAACACTTTTAGTTAAGATTTCTGTCTTTAATTACCAAACAGGAAAATGTGTGTGTGTGTGTGTGTGTGTGTGTGTGTGTGTGCACATTTGAATGAAGGGCTGTGATCAACAGTGGTTGGTACTTAACAATTATATCACCAGGGGCCATCAATAGTGGTTGGTACTTAACAATTATATCACCAGGGGCCATCCCTAGGTATCAAGTTTTGGCCCAGAAATCTCAGTGTCTGGGATGATCTTGGACTTGTACCCCTACATATGAAACAAGGCTCCTTTTACTTCAAATGCAGCTGGTCTTCCTGTCTAGTGAAAAGGAAGTCCTGATTTCAGAGAATTGCAGGCCTCCTTTGACTCTGAGTTTTTAGATTTGCCAGATACAATAGTTTAGATTATTTGGAAGAGTGTACAACAACTACAGGTTGAACAACGAGATGATTGGTGCCTGCTCTTTAGAAACCCACTGTAAAACTGCTGATGTCAAGTCCTCCTATACTGGACTTCATCCAACATTATTAATCCCTGTTGGCATCCTTATGGATGGAGTATTTTCTCCCCTCCCCACAAGTATTAAAAGACAAATCTTTTAAAAAATGCAACTGTTATCAATGAATGATTTTCTTTTTCAGCCCCCTTGCATGAGGACAAAGGAGATTTAAGGAGAAAGAAAACAACTGGGTTGGGGGAAGATTTGAACCTCACCTATCTGTATTCATGGATCCCAGTGTTGTGTTTCACCCATGTGCACTTACTTTGGAATGAGAAAGAAAATGAAGCTCAGCTGCACACTATATATTTAAGGTATATAATAATAATAATAAATTTTTATTTATAGCCCGCCCCTCTGCTGAGCAATCAGGGCGGGGAACAACAAAATTTAAAACAAACATAATTAAAACATTCCCTTCCCCACAAGCCCTCCCCCCCGCCCCATCCCCTTAAAATAGAATTAAACCATGAATAAATTAAAAGTACAGAGTTAAAAACAAATTATGGCATAAGGAGTCAGATTGTGGGGCCCAACCGTGGGCCGACTGTTATTCCGGGAAGGCCTGCCGAAAGAGATCCGTCTTTACTGCCTTCTTGAAGGCAGCAAGAGTAGTGATAAGACGGATCTCGTCCGGCAGGCCATTCCAGAGTCTGGGAGCAGTTGCGGAGAAGGACCTCTGGGAGGTCTGAGACAGCCTAGTTTTTATCGGCTGTAACAGATTCCTCCCAGAGGACCGCAGGGCGCGGGGGGGATCATATGGGGAGAGGCGGTCTCGTAGATAAGATGGACCCAAGCCATGTAGGGCTTTAAAGGTCAAAACCAACACCTTGTACTGCGCCCGGAAACTAATTGGCAGCCAGTGGAGGGATTTAAGCACAGGTGTCTTGTGCTCCCTCCTAGATGTCCCAGTAATTAGCCTGGCTGCCATATTCTGTACCAGTTGAAGTTTCCAGGTTAGGCACAAGGGTAGCCCCATGTAGAGTGCATTGCAGTAATCCAGACATGAGGTTACCAGGGCATGTACCACAGCTTCCAGATCCCTTCTTTCCAGATAAGGGCGCAGTTGGCGTATCAGCTGAAGCTGATAACAGGCACTCCTGACCACCGCATTCATCTGACTAGTCATGTGAAGCGATGAGTCAAGGAGCACCCCCAAGCTGCGAACACAGTCCTTAGAGGAGAGTGTGACTCCATCCAGGACTGGAGCCTGTATTCCCAGATCTGGTTTCGGGCCTGTGACTGTGAGTACCTCCATTTTGTCTGGATTCAATTTCAATCTGTTTTTCCTCATCCAACCCATTACCGCTCTGAGACAGTCATTAAGAGGGGAGGCGCCATCTGAAGTCTGAGACGATGATCTGGTCATGGAGAGGTATATCTGGATGTCATCAGCATACTGAAGACACCGAGCCCCATGCCTCCAAATGATCTCACCAAGCGGCTTCATGTAAATATTAAATAGCATCGGGGACAGGATGGCACCCTGAGGGATGCCACAATTAAGCTCAATTTTGGATGAGCAACTGTCCCCGAGCCTCACCCTCTGGGATCTGCCTGAGAGGAAGGAGCGGAACCACTGCAAAGCAGTGCCTCCAATTCCTAACTCTCTCAGGCGATCTAAGAGGATGGCGTGATCTATGGTGTCAAAGGCCGCTGAGAGATCCAAGAGCACCAACAAGGTCACACTACCCCTGTCGATACTCAAGCGGAGGTCATCGGTCAGAGCAACCATGGCAGTCTCCACTCCATATCCTGTCCTGAAGCCGGTTTGAAATGGGTCAAAATAATCGGTTTCATCCAAGACTGCCTGAAGTTGGGAAGCAACTGCCCTCTCGATCACCTTGCTCAAAAAGGGGAGCAAGGAGACCGGTCTGTAGTTATTTCTATCCAGGGGATCCAGGGAAGGCTTTTTCAGGAGTGGCTTAACTGCCTCCTCCTTCAAACAAGATGGTAAATTGCCCTCCCTGAATGACGCATTGATTGTGTCCCGAAGGAACACCTTCAACGCGTCCCCCCCCGGACGACCAGCCAAGATGGACAAGGATCGAGGGGGCAAGTCGTCTTTCTCACACTTCCGAGCAGCTTGTCCACGTCATCGGTACTCACAGATTGTAATTGATCCAGTAAAGTGCCTTCAACGGAATTCCTGGATGCCTCGTCTACGGATTCTGCCAAAACAATGGTGTCCAAGTCGGCTCTTATCCGAGAGATTTTATCTGCAAAGTGAGTGTTAAAGGCCTCACAGCAGGCTGTTGTTGGGTTAAGTAGGGGGTTTGGCACAGGAGGGACCTTCATCAATTCCCCTACCACCCTAAACAGCTCTGCCGGGCGAGACTCTGCAGACGCAATGCGTGCAGAACAGAAAGATTTCCGCGCTGCACGCAAAGCCTCCCTATAGGAATCAAGATGTTTCCTAAGGCGAGTTCTGTCGGATGGGAGAGGAGTCTTCCGCCATTCGCACTCTAGTCGTTGTCCAGCTCGCTTCATCCTCCTAAGCTGCTCTGTATACCAGGGCTTACGATTCAAAGCGGGCTGGAAAGGACGCTTGGGAGCGATTGTGTCAATAGCCCTGGTGAGATCGGTGTTCCAAGTGTCCACCAGGGCTTCGACAGAATCACTGGCATTACCAACCATTAAACCCTCTAAGGATTTCTGGAAACCAATTGGTTCCATTAGCCCTCGAGGGCGGACCGTTCTAATGGGTCCGCCACCCCCTTAGTGTGTAGTTTAGCTGTTGACACAGGTTTTGTTCTCTTGTCTGGGCTAAAAGTTGATGACTGCTCTGCAAGAATCCTGAATAAGCTGCAGGGCCACAGATAGCTCACTGTCGTTGATTGCAAGATTGATAAAAGACAAACCAATGAGCCAGGTCCTAAGGCAGGGGTAGGCAATTGTAGAGAGAGAAAGAGCCATTCCCCCATCCCTTCCAGCAGTCTATACCAAAATATTTGGGTGTACCATTTTGCCCAATTTAAAGCTGGGGTTATTTGTTCCTTTCGGACAGTTGAGAGGCTTTTGGGAGGTGCAAGGAGTAAACTACTGAATTTGCAGCCAGTTTTGGGTACTTTTGGCTATTCTAAAGGTACCAGAAAATTGGCATCTGGGGGCTTATGGAGGGCTTTGGCTGCATGATGCCCATGGACCACGATTCGTGTTGTTTGCGTTTAATTCATTTCTGACCTAAGGTAACCCTAAAGCAATCCTTTCATGAGGTTTTCTGGAACTGAAAGTATGTGAGTTGTCCAATGTCACCCAGTAAGTTTCTATGACCTAGCAAGGAATTTAATCCCGATGTTCAGATTCTAGTCTTATGTTCAAACCACTACACCAAACTGGCTCTCATACTTTGCCCATCCCTAATCTAGGAGCATTACTACAGATATGCCAACTATACACAAATTCTCATGCCAAGATGATTGTTTAAAGCTCCCAAGCTCTGGCAAAATTGAGAGGGCTGGCTACTAGGGCTTGTGGGCATGGCAAAATAATGGAACAGTGCCATCACAAGTTGCAGATGTTCTGGGGAGGAGTTTGTAAAGCCAAGAGGATGTGTTGCACATGATGATGGTACTGTTGCCCCTCATGGGAGGCACTAGTGATGGGGACCATTTTTTAGCTCTGGCATGATGTACCATATCACTGTGTTGAAACCAGAAATAAAATTATACTTTTGTTTTTAACTGCCATCAAGTGGACTTTGACTTATGGCAACCCCATGAATGAGAGACTTTCAAATAACCCTATTATCAACTGCCCTGCTCAGATTCTGTAGACTCAGGGCTAAGTCTCTCTATCTGGAATGAGGTCTTCCGCTCTTCGATTGCTATGCAGAGGGGCGGGGTACAAATAAACTATTATATATTCCCACTGCCTTCTATTTTCCCAATGATTATTGTCTTTTCTAGTGAGACACATCTTCTCATGATAAAGCCAAAGTACAACATCCTCAAATTAGTCATTTTGACTTCTGGAGAGACTTCAGATTTTATTTGTTCTATGATCCATTTATTTCTCTTTTTAGCACTCCATGGTGTCCATAGAACTCTTCTCCAGCAGCACATATCAAACGTAAATTGTATCACTTTTGGTTTAAATTATATTAAATTATGTTACTCCTGGTTTAATTTTTTTACTGTTTTTCAGCCACTTGTGTGGGGTTTTAGCAAAATCTATTTTGCAGCCGTTTTAGTGCCTTTTTGTCAATTTGGGGGCAAAAAAAAATACATTCCTGGCTAAAATGTAAATTCAGGAAAGTATGGAGGGTAGCAGGATTGTTCTGGGGGTCAGGGGCAATGCACTCAGAGGCCGCATTCTCCTAATGCAGCTGTAGTAAAAGATAGTTATTTTGAGTCACCATCTTCAACCTTAATGCCACCATCTCCCTTGATAGGATCTGACTTCCAGGCCATGGCAATGATATGGAACAGACTAGACTCTCATCTCCTGAGGCAATTATTTTCTTATTATGCTTATTTTTCCTTTTACGAATAATTCTTATACATGTTCTAATTTAGCAGGGATAGTCTGGATCAATCCTATGCCATCCTACTTTTTCAGCAGCTTCCAAAAGGCCCCAGTTTCTCTCTCCTGCTCCCACTTTCCCCCTTTTACCTCAGCTTACTTTCAATTAACTAAGCAGGAAGGAGAGACGAAAAGGGGGCAGAATGTTGTCCTTCCCAGTAGACTCAGACAAAAACAAACTGCTGCAGCATCTCTTACCTTGCCTGTTCTTTCTCATTTATAACCTTAGCCATCTTGGCTACAACTCTCATGTTGCTTGGCCACATGCATCCTGGTTTTCATCTGTAAAACGTTTGAAGCTGTGCTTATGATGCCAATCATAATATGTGTCATCCTTGGCTAGGAAGTGTCTTTATGGAGTGTCCATTTTGAGAACATAAGTGCTTTTGCCTTTATTGCCTTTGTGTGCATTCTTGGTGCGGCCTGCTCAGATCTTTGCCAACCAATTACTGAGTTTTGGAAACTATCTCTAAGCAGAATTGACCTGAGCCTAATGTTCACGGCTTTTAAATTTGTATTAGATAATAAATACAGTTAATGTAATTACTTGCCTGCCCTGGAACTCCAAAGATGGGACTATAGGCTGGGATGTTAGTGATAACGGCCTGCTCTTTGTGGATAAAGCCTCTGAGGCTATGATTCTCAGGCAATTTGACAAATGTAATTTTATACAAGTGCTCTAATTATGGCTTGTGATCAAGAGGGAGAGGAGAAAGAGAAAGATTGGGTTGAAATTGTTCATTTGCCTCCATTGTTCCAGGAAGCAATTGCTTTTGAACTGCAGATATTTATTATGGATTTCTAATTAAGCATTTGGAAGACAATGCTTTTGTTTCCAGTGACTATCTCAACCTCTGTGTTATCCCTGAGTTTATCCAATGAAGTCTGAAGCACTGCTCAAGGGGGTTAAGGATTTCAACATCTCTATTGCTATCACACTGAAAGTCAAAACAAAACCCTATTCTGTGTATCATTGTTGCCATTTTCTTCTTTACAAAACAAAACAAAACAAAACAAAACAAAACAAAAGGACCAGGTGCATAGCATGCACAGTTCACTTGGCAAAGTAGCTGGAAAGTTTTCTGTGGCTGATGATTACAGTGATAACTCCATAATACAGAAAGATTTTCAACAGTTTTAATTTAGACTGTAAACTTCTTGAGGGAGAAGCCCATCCTTTGCTTACCTTACTCTGTAAGGTGCCATGAATGTAATGCACTGACTAAAGCATTGGACTATGTCTAGGTAGAGCCTACCTGATAAACCTAGGTTGAAAATCCCTGCTCAGATATGAGACTAACCAGGTGATCCTTGGCAAATCACTATTATCAAGTCTAATTACACTAGTTGTTGTGTGCCTTCAAGTTGTTTCCAATTTATGGCGACCCTATCATGGGGTTTTCTGGGAATGAACATGTGGGACATGCTCACGGTCACACAGTAGGTTTCAGTAGCTGAACAAGACATCAAACTCTGATCTCCAGAGTCATAGGAGATTATCACACAGAGGATAAGGATGGGAGCGAAGCAGATTGCTCCCAACCTTATCTTGTCCTTATCACTCATTTGCCACAAAGATTATCACACACATTGCACTTATCCCATACTTCTCCGTCAGTGAAGTGGAATGGTCCTATCACTTTGCAGTAATGGGAGTTTCCCTTAAGTCCCTGTTAGCCGCCTTGTGCCCTTGTACTGGGAGGAAGGCAAGAAATAATAACAACAACAACAACATAATAAGGATGGGAATGATCTGCTTCGCTTCCTTCCTTATCCTCCCTGTGATAATCTCCAATGTCCAATGCTCAGCCCACTATACCATGCTGGCTCTATTCACACTATAGTGCTTTAAAATCCTTGAAGAAAAAGTAAGAGTTACTGGGTCTTTTCATGGAGACTGTTAATAATAATAATAAAATTTATTTATACCCCACCCCTCTCCATAGCATAGACTCCAGTTTTATTGTTAGTTATTTAAACAGCTCCTTTGCAGATGATGTAGTATTTCTTCAATTCTGTAATCTCTCTCTCTCTCTCTCTCTCTCTCTCTCTCTCTCTCTCTCTCTATATATATATATATATATATATATCATGTTCAATTTTTAAAATCCAGACATGGCACAAATTGGTTAAATTCAGTCTCCTCGTGGTAATTACTTGACCCATGTTTTATTTCTGTTTAGATTTTTAAAAGTTTGCTTTTCTGCTGTTTGTTGTATTGTTATATACTAGTGTTCTGTTTCATTTTTCTTGTTGTTACTTTTTCTTTCATATTTGATTATTGTTGGAATTTGCGTATGAATAAATTTTGAGCTGTCATTTGTGCCTCATACTGAGAGAATGAGAGAGAGAGGAAATAAAAATGTTATTAATAAATACGTAACCTACCTTTCCAATTTAGCTATTGAACATTTTTATTTTTAGATTTAACAGTAAGGTTATATCAAGCCTCATTTTCACATTCATATTTAGGAAAGGTTTTATACCCTGTGCAAAAGGACACTACCTAGGTGGCTAACAATAAAAACAAAGTAATAATGCTCCCTAAAATAATACTGTTAAACAGCAGATCTACCAGCAGAGCAGCAGATAGGATCATTTTCATATTTAAGCACAGGGACACATATTTCTTAATTGTAAACCCCCCAATCTCCTTGGAGTAGGGATAGTTACTATGCTGAATAACTATCTGTGAAAGCTTTTATATCATTAATAAAAATTCTTGTGCTTAATTTATGGGAAATGAACTGTTCCTTAATAGGCAGTTCATTTCTATGTATGTGACACTAAACAAGGGGCCAGAATTGGGTGACCTGCAGGCACAGGTAGAGTTGGCAGGTGTCCCTTATTACAAGGCAGGGGTGGACAACTGGAAGACAAAAGGGCCACATTAACCCTCTAGGGATGTTATCACATGGGGAGTTGCGGGGAGAAAGTGGAAATAAACCGGATGAGCGGAAGACTTTAATTTATGGAATTTGTCCTGTTCCGCCTCGTCTGATAACTAAATTCTAATTTAAAAGGGGCTTAATTCAAACAAAAACCTGATATTTCGAAAAGATCAGGTTTTCGTTCGAATTTAGTTATCAGACGAGGCGGAATGGGACAAATCCCGTAAATTAAAGTCTTCCGCTCGTTCGGTTTATTTCCACTTTCTCCCCGCGACTCCCCATGTGACAACATCCTAGGAGACCTTGATGGCTTGTACCCTCCACCACATCTGCTTCTGACAAATTAATTAATTAATTAATTAATTTTTTAAAAATGCTCCATATGCCCCCAAAAGCCCTCTAAAGGATATGTTTGGGAGCCTTCTTAGGCCTCTAGAGGGCATTTTGGAGCATTTTGAGAGAAAAAAGGTGGGGTTTTGTTTTTGTTTTGCAAATTTTCATTTTGACTTGGGGTCCAGTTGAAGGGGATTCAAAACATGGTGAAAATTTTCCCACCCAAGAGATAATTTTGGTAAGATAAAAAAAAAAAAAATGTTTGAGGCCCATTTGTTGTTAACTGCCTTTGAGTCAACCTCAGCTCATGGTGACCCTGTGGATGAGATCTTTCCAAGACTCCCCAACCTCCACTGCTCTGCTTAGATCCTGTAAATCCATACCCATGACCTCCCTAATAGAGTCTATCCACGCAGTCTGAGGACCACAAAAACAGCCCTAGGGGCCACAATTTACCTGCCCCCATTATAAGGGATGTCTTTTGTTTGAAGGCCAGAAAGCCTGTCCCTTATAAGGCTGGCAGGTGTCCCCTTAAGAAGGGTATATGGATCTACTATGTATGTAACACCAAATAAGAGGTGATCCTTATTATAAGGAATGCCCTCTATCTGAGAGCTGGAAAGTGTTTCCTTTTATACAGACAGGATACCAAAAAGTTATATATTTGGGGTGTGTGGGACCTTCATATAAACAGAAATGTATATATCACATAATTTAGGAATGTAGAAAGTATGTTAATTTTACAGAGGAATGTTTGGATTGGTTAAATGAAATAACTACTTTTATTTGGTATTCAAATAATAGCTATGTCTTTAGTTTCCATATCATGTTTTTGTTTATTTTCTCAAATAACTTCACTTCAAACCTATCACAAAATTTGGACCTCATTTTTTTTTTAAAAATAAAGTATCAAAAGTATCAAAGGTATAAATATGGAGTCAGTAGAAATAAGCATTTCTGAAGAAAGAAGATGCTCTCAAACAACAGAAAATGTGAAGAGATCAGTAAGGATATTGGGCTTTTTCGTGTATTCTGTTGTGTAAATTTGGTTAGGGTGGTGGTTAAATGTAGGATGTTTATAGGTTTGTTACTGTTTTTTGTGATTTTTGTGTATATCTGATGTTATATTTGTTTTAAACTATTTGGAAAATTAATAAAAAAATGGTTTTTTAATTTTTTAAAAAAATATATTGTCAACTCTGCATGCCTGCTGTTTAAAAAACCTGGCAATACTAGCCACATGTGACTGCACAAAAGCATAATGGGTCCCAGAGCTCCCGTCGCTTCCTCTAATGTTTGGTACTGTACCCTTTACAAGGTGCACTTCTTCCGAAAATAAGGGGTGGTACCCATACCTTGTTTATTTTGCAAACCTGCTTGACAAAAATGCTTGGAATGGTTTCGTTGGGAGCACCAGGTTCAGCCAGGAGTGTACCCATGGATGTAGAAAAAAAATGGTCCATAGAGTTTACAACAGTGGTTCCCAAACTTTGGTCCTCCAGATGTTTTAGACTTCAGCTCCCAGAATTCCTGACTGCTGGCCAAACTGGCTCAGGCTTTTGGGAGATGAAGTCTAAAACACCTGGATGACCAAAGTTTGGGAATCATTGGTTTACAACTTGCCCATCTCTGCCCCCAACCATACTTCAGTGTTATGCAAGAAAAAACATATTGAACCTTAGACTTGTACACTTCCAATTTCCTCTGGCTTTGAGGAGGAGTTTGGAGGTATTGAACATTGTGTTTATTCTGTTGTCCAAACTGAATAAATTGTGGCTATGGGCCAAATCTAAATAATGGCTGATGAAACTGATATACATGGTTTAGCCATGAATGAATGTGGCCTAGCTCCTCAGGCCTCACAGACCTTATTTTCAACACAGACAGTAGTCTTCTGTCTTATATGACTACTTTTCATAGGCCTGTCTGTTGCCTCTCCATTAGTATTTACATTATTATTTTCAGAAAGGCCTTTTTCCCCAAACAAGCCTTGAAGAGTGAGCATTGTGTGCATTTTTATTCATTTAAGTTGAATAATTATCCCACTGAAAAATAAAACAGGTGCATGCATAACTGGGATCAATCCATTAAGTCTGTAGCTCCCAAACATTGATCCTGCAGGTATTTTGAACTTTAACTCCTGAGCCCCAGCCAGCTTGGTCAACAATCAGGAATTCTGAGAGCTGAAGTCCAAAACATTTGGAGGACCAAAGTTTGGAAAAGACTGCTAATGCTACTGCCAAAATTTAAAGAACTCTCACACATGAGTATCTCGGAAGTTGCCCGTGTCTGGAGGGGACATTTGTTAACATGAAACAATTTACACTCATCCCTCCACATTTGTGGCTTTGACTTTTGCAGATTTGATTATTCATGGATTTTATTAATATGTTCTCTCTAGGAATATCTAGGTCTTCTAGTGCAACTCTATGGTCAACTTTAACCATAAATTGCACTGAAGGACCTAGAGATTCCTAGAGAGAACACTCCACTAGGCATTTGTAGCTCCTTCTGAGCAATTCTGTGGTCAATGTCTGGCAGATGTTGACCACAGAGTTGCACTAGAGGACCTAGAGATTCCTAGAAAGGTGTTCACTCAGGTAAAAACATAGAGTTATTTGTGGTTTCTCCACATTCAGAAGGGTCCTGTGCCCTAACCCCAGCAAATGTGGATGGATGAGTGTATATGCAGAAACCTCTTTCTGTTTAGGTGTCAGGCTAGGTTTCTGTGTTGAGTTTGATAGAGGGAAGGTCTATACTGGCCAGAATACTGTGGGCTCCCCCTGGAGTATTCTGGCCCCAGATACCCCTCCCCCCAAATCACCCTTACCAGCTTTTTTTTGCTGCAGGATTTCAGCTCTTGCAGTGAACAATGGCTGGCTGCCTTCACACACATTCCCTATTCATCACCCAAAATAGCTGCTGAGGTCAAAACAAGGCATTCAGCCATAGTATCAATGTTGGGTATGTCATTCTGATCTCAGGGTGACTTGCACCCACAGTAGTGGTAATGTGTGGCTTGCATAGACCATGATTGAGGGCAGCCGCCTGTCATTGTCATTAGGTAAAGAGCTGAAAGCCCACAGCAAAAGGTGAGTTATTTAAACGCAGGTTAGAGGGAGGAAGCCTTGAATTGGGTACAGGTATTGTGAAATAAGACAGTCAACACCCAATTCAAGTAACAGGATGCAGCAAGCCTGGGGGGAATTTGCGGGAATTTGTCTATGTAGACAAGCCCTAAGACAGGGAGGTATCTTTAAATGTTTCAAATGAAAAACAAAAACAAAAAGAAAAACACATCTCTGTCCTTTATTGCAATGAGATGAAATACCTCTAAGTATTCAGTGGAACAACTAGGAAACCGGATAGATTTCTTGACAACTAGACCCTACCATGTCTTAGCATGCACGCACACACACACACACACACACACTCTTAAACTTCATCTTGAAGGAAAAAGTACTCACCCTAACCAAATGTTATCCTTAAAGCTCAGGAAGAAAAACAAACAAAACCTTTTTCCTCTTACTTTTTTGAGGACACTGCAACTGGCTGATGACAATCCTAAAACAATAATTTTAAAAAACAAACCCATAAAAGCTATTCATGAGAGGGTTATTTAGTAGGGTTATTAGCCATATCCATTGACATTTTCACAGCACAATAAGAAAACAAAAGAAAACAAGAAAGAATGGAAAACTAAATGAAAAATTTTAAGGGCTTCTCATTGTTCTGAAATTAAGCTTAAATTGGTTACCAGGCCTAACCATGTTGCATTCCTTGTTACGTCTAGCAGGCCATGTAAAAAACATGTTTGTTTCACACCGCTTCTGTTAATGGCTGCAGAATTAAGATATAACTCAGTGTTTCAGTGGCTGCCCTTTTTACAGTGTAAGGACATTTTTTCTTCTGACACAATATTTAACATTTCTATATTTTCAAGGTTCTAAAAGTATTTATATATTATGTTCATTAAACAGAGATCTCTCAGAAATGTGAAGAGATCTGTAGAGTATTTGGAGATAATCAGTCCTATTTTGTGACATAGAACCAGTTTGTACTATGAGCCCTATTTGGACCTTATAGGTCTGGGTATTTCAAACACGGGAGAAGTGGCAGTATGCTAGTTCCATATGCTCCTCATGCATTTCCATCACTCTTGTCATGAGGAGAGCAACTTCCTGCAAACAAAATCTTCTTTCTTCATACGATCAGGAACTGTAGTTTTCTGGCATGGTGGACTCTATAGTGTGTTGTTCCATATGGACGGATGTTTTCTTCTTCAGAAAGTTACATTCCACATGAAGAGCATGGCAGAAATGCATGCAAAACTGGTGGCACTAGCATACTTCCCCTTCTTGCCTGTTCATTTTATAACAATCAAATAGGGCTCTCTTAACTACATAGAGCTCTGTACAGAAAACAATAAACACAACAGAAACTTTCATAGCATCTTAAATACCAGTGATCTATTCAAGTCTTTTACTCCAAGTCTCAAGTCAAGCCTCAAGTCTCTCCAAGTTTTAAGTCCCAAATCCTTGCAAGATATTTTCAAGTCAAGTCTCAAGGCTGGGAGCCAATTGTAACAGAAACAAAGAAGGTGATGTATGTGTGTGTGCATGTGTGTGGCTTGAGGCAGAAGGATTTTTCTAAAGCTTTTCAAAAAATGTGTTTGTTGTTTCTGGATGAAGTTAGACCAACAAGTTGGTTGCTAAAAATATACATCCTTATTAGTTGAGTCAAGTCAGGGCTGCATTTATTGCTAACTCAAGTCCAAGTCTAGTCCTTGAAACAACTTGACCCTGACTTGAGTCCACGTTATTTGACTAGACTAGAGCAGTGATTCTCAAACTCTGGTCCTCCAGGTTTTTGGACTTCAGCTCTCTGAAGCCTCAGCCATCTTGGCCAATGGTTTGGGATTCTGTGGGCCAAAGTCCAAAACACCTGGAAAGCCAGAGTTTGGAAATCAGTGGACTAGAACTACACCACTGTTAAAGACTGGTTTTTTTAAAAAAAATTATGGTATAAACTTGTGCGAGTTCCACACCACCTTGAATCCTTTGGCATGAAGTATTCCCTTTGGTATTACATGCATGTGTGGGTGGGTGGGTGGCTGGATATCATACTACTTGTTAAACATCTCATTGATTCAAAAATTTCAGTGTTACCACTGAACTACTGTTTGTTAATTACCACTCTTAAGATGATTATAACCATACTTTTGCATTTCGGTTCCTTCTGACTGTCCAATCACTCAAGCATGCATATAATAATTTTCTAACAGAAGGGAACTTCTGTGCATCAACTTAAGTGGGCAGCAGTTCACCAGAATTTTTTTTTTTTTACTGCAACATTTGTTTTAGGTGCTACTAAAGGGGTGGCAAATCCACTCTGGATTTTACAGATGCTTTGCATTGAATGGGAATTCTGCTAGTGCTGGACCTTAGTTTGTTACTGACAGATCTCCCATTCAAGTCAGAGCAGCTGTGGGATGAGTGACAACAAGCAGGTTTGCCTCTCAACTTTCCATTGCCTGCTCAAATTTGTTGGTCTTTAAGGTGCCAGTAGAGCTATTGTTTTGTATTTGGTTTTTAAAGAGATACATTTAAAGTTTTTAAATAAACCACTAACTTCAGGCTCTTTCACACTACAGCATGCCTGCACCAGCCATGGACTTGCCATTGGTAGTTTGAACTTCTGAGGATGGCAAGCCCGGCTTTTTCAATGGGTGTGAGAAGAGCATGCACTCATTGAAAAGAACAGGACTTAAGGTCCTGTGTTTTTTGCTATCCACAGGGGGAGGGGTCTGGAATGGATCCCCCACATATAGGAAGGGTGCACTGTATAAAGTTATAGTGCTATAATCCCACTTTAACCACCATGACTGAATCCTATGAAATCCTGGGGTATGTAGTTTGGTGAGGACTAGATCTGTCTGACACAGGACTAGGACTGCCTTGCCAGACTATAAATCCCAGGATTCTGTAAGATGGAATCATGGCAGTTAAAGTGAAATCATAGCACAAGAATTGTGTAGTGTGAAAGAGCCTTTTCAGGCCTTTCTGCATGGGCCAAATAAATTGATCTCCTCTTGGTAGGAAGACTGGGTGACACATGGCCCAAACTCAGAGTCTGACACAAACTGAATGACACCTGGCCCTCCAGTGACCCTTTTGGCTGCCCAATGCAGCCACAAATGCTGCCAGTCAGTCACTCTGATGTCAGAACGTGATGACCAGCCATGTGATTGAGGCTCAGTGCCTCCTTTACATTTCAGAAGTGAGTGACCCACTGCTGTTGTGGCTGTCCTGAGTGACACAATGGGACATCCATGCATACAGATGCCTGGCATAGGAATGGAGGGCCCAAATAATGTCAGGAGGTCAGGGTCGCTTCAAGACCAGGATACTCTGCCAATGCAGACAGGACCCTTGCTGAGTCCCACAGAATAATTCCTTTAAACCCATCAAAAATTCACAGAATTCAGATGTGCACATGGAGGGTCTTGTAAACAGGGCCTTGATCTATTTGTGTCACCACTGTGAAAGCTCTGTGTAGGTTAGTGGATTCAGACAGTTCCTTAACACTAAATGTAGAAGCTTTTGCACATATGAATTTTTTGGGGTGCACCGGATGATCACTATGATCACAAAACCTGCTTTATGTGATAATAGTAAGAAGATGATCTCTCTTTCCTTTTTCTTCCTTTTTTTTTTTTGGTAACACTGACAATAAGATTCCAGAAGACAAATCAGCCAAAGAAGAATATACACAGTAATGTTTTAACCAATTTGCTAAGCAAGAAGTTAGAAGACTTTGTAATTTCCTCAAGTTTAACAATTACAGAGAAATATAGAGCCAACTAGTCATTCTATGAGCTTTATCACACATGAAAAGAAAAAGTCAGGGGAAAAGCCTGATCTTGTTTTTCTTATATCTCAACATAAAGCAGAGTCTTCATCAGATGAGGCCAAGATATTTTGCTGGCAAAAGACAAAATGCCCCCCTCTCTTTCTCCCCACCTCCCATCCCATGTACAAATACTGAGTGGGTTCATAATTTGATCTTACCTCCACAATGACAATGGAACAACACCCATCATTATACCTGAAGATATTAAGCCAAACCAATTTTTTGCTTCCAGTATTTTGCTGTCACCCCAATCCCTAGCATCTCCTGCCATTAGTTTCTGACTCATTTTGCCTAATAACAAGACAGGGATCACAACCAACACAGGGATTTCTAATGCAGTGGGGAGCAGGTGAAGAAGTATCTACCCCTCTCTTGGCAGTGAGGTGCCTTCTGACAAGCAGTGATGACAGGACTCTTCAGAGTCCTGCATGTGAGAGCACTTTGCTGACAGAAGAGGGGTGGATGCTTCTTCACTCACTGCCTCACTCCATTGTTGTTGTTATGTTGGTGTTGTGCCTTCAAGTCATTTCCAACTTATGGTGAATTATCCCAGGATTTTCTTGGCAAGAGTGGGTTTGTCTTCAGCATAGCTCCATCATCAGAGTTAGGCATCACAGCTCCTTATGTGGGATCTCAGTCTTTGGGGGACTGCAGATGGACAGCTCTGGGCTGCCCCGGGAAGCGGCAGAACAGGGCTGTGGCAACCCCACGCCGTGGCCCCAATCCTCCCTTTTGTCACCTGAAAGGAACAGCAAACTGCTGCTCGTTTTAGGGGTGGCAAAAGGCCGCCCTAAGAGCCAGCACATGGCTCTTCAGCACCCTTTTCGGCACAGCCTGCACTAGAAGGGCATCAGGACAGTGTCGGTGTGGGGTTGGGGTGGCCGGCGTGCAGCTTCCCCACTCCAACTCTGCCTTTTAAATTGGCTTAAGATAGGAAAATAATGAGCATTTAAATAAGAAGGAAGTTGGCCAAAAGGATGTTATAATTAGCATTCCTGCAGTTTAATAATTAGTATTCCTACAGTTTAAAAGGATTGATCATAGAAATAAAATTAAAAAAACCCACTGCATTTCAAAGCAAGGGAAATGGTTCTTAGATCATGACCTGAAAGTTAAACAAACAGTTGTCTCCACTGCTGAAAATGTTGTCTAAGTAACTATAGTCCAAAACACACTGCAGAAATTATCTACTTTGAGACTGCTTTAACCACCTTGGCTCAATGCTAGGGAATTCTGGGAACTGTAGTTTTGTGAGACATTTAGTGTTCTCCATCAGAACTCTGGTGCCACAATAAACTAAAATTCCCAGGATTTCTTAGCACTGAGCCAGGGCAGTTAAAGTAGTCTCAAACTGGACTGTATGTGCAGTGAGCTTTGGACATAGGTTGTGGTAGTAATCCTTAACAAATTAAGGAACAATAATAGAATCATAATAATAATGGAACAATAATAGAATCATAGAATCTATGAATCATAGAGATGGAAGAGACCACAAGGGCCATCCTGTCCAACCCCCTGCCATGAAGGAATACACAATCAAAGGATCCCCGACAGGTAGCCATCTAGAATCTGTTTCGAAACTTCCAAGGAAGGAGACTCCACCACTCTTCCACTGTGGAACAGTTCTTCCCAATGTTTAGGTGGAATCTCTTTTTCCCATAGCTTGAATCCATTGATCCAAACCTAGTCTCTGGAGCAACAGAAAACAAGTTTGCTCCATTCTCAGTATGACTTCCCTTCACGTATTTACACACAGCTACCACATCACCCCTTAACTTTCTCTTCTCCAAGCTAAACATACCCAGCTGGCTAAGCTGCTCTGCATAGGGCATTGTTTCCAGACCATTCACCCTTCTGGTGTCCCTCTTCTTGACACACTCCATCTTGTCCACATCCTTCATGAATTTTAGTGCCTAGAACTGGGCACAATATTTCAGGAAGGACCCCTAACAACAGAGTGTTTGAATATTAGAGTCAATGATATATCCAGAACCCTACCCAGCAGGCAAAGATATTATATAGGTTTTTGTGGGGTTTTCGGGCTGTGAGGCCATGTTCTAGAAGAATGTATTCCTGATGTTTCACCTGCATCTGTGGCTGGCATCTTCAGAGAACACGGCCTTACAACCTGAAAAACCCACAAAAACCTATGGATGCTGGCCGTGAAAGCCTTCGACTTTGCAAAGATGTTTTTGTTCAAGCAGGCTTTTGATATATAATCTCTCTCAGGGAAGCTTCTCACTGGGGTGTGTGCTGTCTTTATTTTTAATGTTTGTATTTTGTTAAATACTGTTTTAATGAAACAATTTCAATTTTACCTGTGAGTCCCCTTGGGTCCTACTCCAGGAGAAATATATAGCAAATAAATAAATAAATAAATAAATAACAATAACAATAACAATAATATTGCTGGCAGGGGGAAGGGCAGTGGAGGCATAAGCCAACTCTTGCCCTGTGGGAACTTGTCCAAATTTCCCTTCACTTTGGGAGTGAGACTGCAATATGACAGGGCTACCAGACTCATGCCTCTCCTCCTCCTCCTGACCTGCTCCCACATGGATTTCTGACCTTGTAAAGCAGGGATGGGCAACTGTGGAAGGAAAGGAGGCCTTGTAGGTCTTCACCCCTCCACCACACCCATCTCCTCAAATCAATAAATCAATAAATTAATAATAAAATATGTGCTCCATCCCCAACCCCCTCTAGGAAGTATGGGGATATTTCCACCTTATTTCTGGGCTTTCCTATGCCCAGGAGAGGCCTTTTTTTAAAACAATGGGAAGTGTAAGGCACTTCTTGTTCACTTTCTCTTTCAAAAAAATATTATTCAGGGTCTAAATTGGTCAGACTCTACCCAAAATGTGATGAAAATTCTCCCATGCCCCCCTAGAAAGCAATTTGGGACCCCCCTTCTCTCTCTGTTTGAAAAAAAATTCACAAAATATTTTCTTTGACCCCTGGGGGGGCCCAGGTGGCCTCCAAACATGGGGAAAATGCCCCACACATTCTCAGAGGCCATTTTCTCTATACCCAGGTAAGCCACATGGAGCCCTTGGGACTCCCTTTGCCCACTCCAGTTGTAGAGGAACTCACCAGGGAGCTCTCTGTGTCTGTGGTAGAAGAGAGGGACCAGAAGGCAACCTTTAAGGTCAGATGTCTCCATCTGAGTGCAGAGCTTCATGATATATCATGTCTCTTCAGATGCTGTTGGACTACAACTCCCAGCAGCCTTATCCAGCAAAGCAGTCCTGAGAGTGGCAGTCCAACAATATCTGCAGGGCCATGTGATTTCCACCCTGATATAAAAACTTCTCAAAATATCTAATAATACAAATAAACATCAAAAAGGTCAAAACAGAACAATGTAGTCAATCAAAAACATGCCCCAGCAGGGTCTAGCAAGTGTGGGGAGGACATTGCTCCCTGAATATGATTTCTGCTCTCCCAAAGGATATTTTCCTTCAGTCCCTAATTTCTAGCACTGCATTAACATTACACTTCAGTTGACTATTTAGAAATAGTTTATGCATCCAAAGAAAGAGGACAGGCAAAGTGAGGAAGGGAATGCAAACATAGCAAATTGAAAAGTTCTAGGTGTGAATTATTCTTAATGTTTTGTTCTCTGCTATGTGTGAAATTTGGGGACTGAAGGAAAATTTCATTTGGTGGAAAAGAATTATTATTTGGGAGGACAAAATCCTTATATCTACCCCCCCCTCCAGCCTGGGCCCCAGAATGCTCTAAATTAGCTTTTTAGTTCTTGCCATAGATGAGTCACCCACTGTTACAAAGGCCTTGTCTGCACTAGCCAGGATAATCCAGGGGCAGCCTGGGGTATCCTGGCCCCATAGCTGCCCCGTTTTCCCTCCTCCCATTACTTTGGGCTCCATCCTCATAATATCGAGTCTGTCTGAAGGGTTATCCCATTGGGGACCCAGCGCATTTGCCACCATCATGGGACATTTGCCTCCCAGGTCAGGACAAGGTGTCCAGCAATGGTCACATTCTGGATGACCTGCAGCAGTTGTGGACAAGTTGGATGGTCCAGAGGGATGTCCAAGCAGATAGCTGCCACAGTGTGGAAACGGTGGAAATGAAACATGTAATTAAAAAAAACACACCCTCCCTTATAACCATGTTATGCTCAGTTATGGTGCAGGATGTGCCAGACATGATCTGGACTGCTCCAACCAGAACTGGGGTTTGGACTGTGAGCCATCCAAATAGGATAGATAAATAAATTAAAAAATCCCATGATTCCTCAACCTCGGCCATATTATCATGGACAGATGGGAGTTGTAATCCAAAATGTCTGGAGAGTATCAGGTTAGTGATGCCTGTAGTAAGATCTCATTAATATACGACTATAATACTTTACACTTCTATGAAAAAAAACCAACCTAGACACTTCACAATATTGCATAGAAAACTTAGAAGGGAACCTAAAATGCTTCCATTTTTAGAAAAATGAAGGCTCATTGAACTGAAATTATTCAATCTCTCAGTTTTCTTTCTTACAATTGAAAAATGCCTTCATCATTTCTTTTCAGCAAATATTTACAAATACAAATATAGTTACAAATATTTCAAATATGTTTTAAAAGGCATTGTCTCTTATGAGCTTGTCTTAACTGGTTAGAACTCTTGGGGATGCCCCCAGAGTATTCTGCCGCATATTCCCCCCATTACCTGTGCTCTCTCCACAGTGATGATGGCTGGCTGCCTTCCCATGAAATCCCCATCTCTTGCTCAGTGCCACCACTGAGGTCACAACAAGCCATGTTATGGATAACTGGGTGCCTCATTCTGACCTCAGAGCAACTTGTGCCTGCAGTGGTGGCACTAGGTGGCTCACAGACACCATGTGGAAAGGCAGCTACTTGTTGTCACTGTAGAAGGAGCCAAAAACCTGGAGTAAAAGGTTAGGTTTTTCAATTTGGGTTAAGAGGAGGAAAGGACAAATAATGTGCAGATGTGAAAACAGTCTGCACCCGATTCTAGGTTTTGGCCTGCATCATGTAAACAGGACGCAGCAAGTCCGGGGGAATTAAGAGTAAATAACCCTTGTAGACAAACTTTCCCTATCGACATCCTCATCACAGATGGCAGAGATCTATACACCTAATCAAATACACAGATACCTAAGATGGTGGTGTATATGATTGTACTCTTTCGAGTAACCACAAGTATTCTTATTTTATGGACAATGCTGCAAACCTATTGCAGAGGAAAGAATGAACAATTCAAGACTACTCAATATGTTTAATGCAGAGGCCACTCCTGCATTCATATGCAAAGAGAAATGTCTCTTTGAGGGTAATTCCATACATTTTATAGAGAGACAAAGCAGATCTGTACCACTTAACAAGATGTTGTAGCTGCTCAGAATTCCTGGATGAGTGTACCTATACAATTTACTGCATCTACTTGTTACATATTTAGATACATATTTAAAACCCACTGGTTGAAATCCTTCATTGGGCATGAATGTAACACTATTGCCCCCTTATCCTGGCAGCCACTGCTGTTGTTTACTGATGGGAAAGAGAGGAGGATGGGGCAATTCATACAATGAAGAAGCAGCTGATCTCAGCTCAGAGAGGGGAAAAAGGAGCACTCACAGAAGGAATGTACCATCTTTTTCTTTCCCTGGGAGTCCAGAGCAGCCACACCTTCATCACAGGAATTGCTTCCCCCCTGGAGCTTGACAGCTACAGGTGGGAGGTTCTGGATGGACTGACAAGTTCTCTGCACTCTATTAAAAAAGAAACATATGTGCTAGTGCAGCCACATTTAACACATCTGTATTCTGCTAACAGATTGATACTCATTCAGTGATCCTAATTCATATAAGAGATGTATAGAGCAGAGAACCATTTGTATGACTGCAAATTTTATAGGTTTGTGACTTCTGTATTTGCAAAAAGACATAAACTTTCCCCCTTTAATTATCATACAGGCATATCCTCAAACATCCTTTTTTTCATATCTTGTGTCCCCCCAACCTAGCCACATACAGACATTTCAAAACTGTTAATATACTAAATAAAAATTGTAGACAAACAAATATACTTTCCAGATTTGTTTTTACTTTTATGCCTTATATATCTCTGAGAATCCTTTCCCTAACACAACAACCCTGACTTATTCAGGTCTCAGTCTTGTAACAGATCCTCTCCAACTATGCAAATATCCATGACTCTACATATTTTAAAAATATCCAAGTTCTGTGCCCATCAAATAACTCATTCACTAAGGTCAAGGGTGGGTCCTCCCGATGTTTTTGTCCTATAGCTCCTATCAGTCCTAAGTGGCACACCTGTTGGGAAAAAAAAACCCCACCTAATAACTGAAGACTACATTTGGTCTCCCATGTCTTAGGTTGCTTTCACGTAAATACCAGCAACTACGGCAAGAGAAAAGAATAACCCAGTGATATCCAAACTCTGGCCTTCCAGATGTCTTGGATTTTGGCTCATAGAATCCCAAACCAAAGGCCAAGATTGTTGAGGCTTCTGGGAGCTGAAATACAAAACACTTGGAAGACCAGAGTCTGGGAATCACTGGATAGCCTGAGAGATCCCTTTAGTGGAAGAAAGACATTTCTTCAGCATTGCTGACTATTGCCACAGTTGGAAGGCAGAATTATTCTCCCTCTGATCTATCTCACCCTTGCATATTGTTATTTACTTGAAATCACAGAGTTGTAAGAGACCACTGGGACCATTCAGTCCACCCCCTGCCATTATATTCATATTAAATGTTCCTTCAATGAGAAGGTGTAGTCACAATTGATATAGCTGGCGGGGGGGGGGGGGGGATTAAGAGATTGCTACTCCAAACAAGAATTCTGCCCCCAATGAAGTTTTTCTTTAGTCCCCAAATTTTGACCATTGCTGAGAACGAGACATTAAAAATTGTACTCATTTAGAACTCGTTATCTGCTATATTCTCATTCCCTTAGTGACGTTGCCTGCCACTCTTCACTAGATGCCTGAAAATTATTTCTAAATGCTAAACTGATATTTTAAATTACTGCAATGATAGAAATTTGGGGATGAAGGAAAATTTAATTTGGAGGTAAGAATTCTTATTTGGGGAGCAAGTCCTCATTTTGCCCCTCCCTGTAGCTATATCCCTGGATAATATCAAAATGCTTTTCTCCTCTCTCTTGCCATAGTTGCTGGTATTTACATGAAAAGCAACCTAAGTCCTTGGAAGCAGGCAAATTACGTGAAAAGCAATCTAAGTCCTTGGAAGCAGGCAACTTCATAACCACCATACTGATTGCTTGCAAAACAAAACTCTTTACCTGCTTTCAAAACACAATGGCCACACACAGATTATTTCTGTTGCTACCTGCTCCTGAAGACATCTTAGTGATCTTTAACCTTATTCATGCAATCCAAATGTGATTTTACTATTATCTTAGCAGTACAAGACCTTTATAAAGGCCAGCATTCCTGTAGTCCTAGCTTCTGGAAAAAGACAGAATACTACAATACAATAGTTTCCCTTTCCTGTTCAAGGCAAAGTGAGTTGGGCCACACATTATAATGGCAGCTACTACTGAGAAACAGAAATTGCTTGAACTTGTCATAATTTCTTGAGCAACTGTAGGCTTAAAGGCAAAACATGCAATGGAAAAGCAGAAGAAAGCTGTTAAACCATTGCAATAAATAAATAAATAAATAAAAGCAATATCATAAGCAACTGTCCTGTGGTTGCGGGAATGGGGCGTAACAACTGGGGGTAATTTAGTTGTGCCACAATGTGAACAAGCAGCCTACTTTTCTTAGTAGTAAACTAGACTTCACAGGAGTCTTCACAGGATGAAACTCTGGTCAATAAAACATTCCCTTGTCAATGACACAATATGATAGCAATCATTTTAGCATTATTGAGACATTACATGAGCTTGAAGCATGCCTCTATGTATAAAAAAAGCTTTTTGAAATGAAAATCCAATATGAAACAGATTGGACTGACTCTAGGTCTACTCACAATTTGCAATATTCCCTCCATGAGGGAATAGATCTGTTCATTCCCTGCAAAAAGGACATGTTATTCATATCAAATTTGTGCTCCTTAGTTCATCTTCCCTGCTAGCTGGGAGGGGATATTACTGGGCCCAGGTCTTGGCTCAATGAATCCTTTTGTTCCCTGGGGGGGGGGGGGGGGATATAGATTAGAATCCTCATTCAAAGAAAAATAACAGATGCCTCTCATCTAGAGATTGCTACATATCTTACTGTGACATGCTGTTAGCACCTTATATAACATTAGGATGCATCCTTTCTGCTGCTAGCTACCTGTTTTTGTCACTGGTATGATGAAGACTGAAGAACTTCCCATTACAGCAGGAGTGGGCACAGAATATCCTGTGGGCTGTATGTGGCCCCAACGCCATTTTGGACCCCTCCCTCTGCAGAAAAGGTATTGTTGGTCAAAACCGTTTCCCCCCAAATTTGTGTACAAATCCATTACAGCTTCCCAAGCCTCCCGTATCCAGTTTGATACTTCTTTTGTCTTCTTTGCAGATCTACAGGGACCTATGGAGTCTTACAGGCTGGAAATGGGCCCATGGATTTTCTGAAGATGCCCATCCTTGCATTACAGCAAGAAAAAAGCAAGTCATATGGGAAAGCAAAGGCCAGAAATATAACCATGTTCGGTCAAACTTGTAATACTTACTATAGTTGGACCCACATTTGCGGCTTTGACTTTTGCAGATTCGATTATTTGTGGTTTTGATTAATATGTTCTCTCTAAGAATCCTTAAGTCCTCCAGCGCAACTCTGCCAGAAGTTGGCCATAGAGTTGTGCTGGAGAACCTAGAAGTTCCTAGAGAAAACACTTATCTAAGCATTTGTAGGTCCTCCAGCATAATTCTATGATCAACGTGTTGACCACAGAGTTGCACTGGAGGACCTGAAAATTCCTCGGTAAAAAGAATAGTGTTTTTTTATTTGCGATTTTTCCACATTCACGGCGGGCCTTCAGCCCAACTCCAGAGAATGTGGAGGGACCACTGTAACAAATTTGGCACGTATTTTCATGGCCCTAATTGACAGCAAGTAATGAACAAAAAAGACATGAAAAATGCAATACTGGATGAGCCTCTAGGTACATTTCGACTGCATCTACACTGTAGAATTAATGCAGTTTGACGCCACTTTAACTGTGATGGCTCAGTGCTATGGAATGCTGGGATTTATAGTTTTGTGAGATGTTTAGTCTTCTCTGTCAGAGAGTTCTGATGTCACAACAAACTATAAATCATAGGATCCCATAGGATGTAGTCATGGCAATTAAAATGGTGTCAAACTGCATTAATTCAGCAGTGTGGCAGCAGCCATCATTAGCAAACAAAGGGCCCTTTCACACGACACAATCATAGCACTATGATTCCACTTTAAATGCCATGTCAACATCCAATAGAAACCTGGGGCTTGGTGATTGGTGATACATTGGAACTCTCTAACAAAGAATTCTTAATACCATTCCTGCAAATCCCACAATTCCACAGGATTTTGCCAAGGCAGTTAAAATGAAATCATAGCACTATAACTAGAGTGTAGTGTGAAAAGGCTGCAAAATTCAGCTGTAGATTGTGCACCAGCATGGTGTACTGGTTTGAGTGTTTGAGTAGGATTCTAGAGACCAGGGTTCAAATCCCCTCTGGGTCATGGAAACATACAGGGTGACTTTGAGCAAGTCGCATGCTCTTCAGCCTCAGAGGAAGGCAAAGGCAAACTCCTTCCCAAAAAAATCATGTCAAGAAAACCCCTAACTTGCCTTAGAGTTGCTGTAAGTTAGAAATGATAGGTAGGCACAAAACACCAACAAAGACTGTAGCTGCCAATGTTTTCAAAGAGCAGTTCCCAGTGAGTAACTGGGGACCAGGGTCCAAAACAGACTGCAGAAATAATCCAGTTTGAGGCTGCTTTAACTGCTTCGGCTCAATGCTAGGAAATTCTAGGAGCTGCAGTTTTGTGAGACATTTAGCCTTGTCTGTCAGAGAGCTCTCGTGCCACGATAAACTACAACTCCCATGATTCCCTAGCACTGAACCAGGGCAGTGAAACATGTCTCAAACTGGATTATTTCTGCAGTGTGTTTTGCACCAAAGACAACATTTTTACTGATTTTGCCTTGCTGCACTGCAAGCGTAAAATTAATACAGATTGACTAAAACATTAGAGGCCTCATACACTGTCTGTTAAAAACTACCACTTTATTGATGGCAGTGCTCCATGCAGCAGCCATTATGTCTAAGGCTGTATTGCTGAATCATATATAGCACATACAGGGCATTAAAGGATAGTACCCATTATTCCAACTGCTATGATCATTACAACAAACATAAATGTAAGGAGTAGGGATTCATGAGATGGAAGTTCCCAGCCTTAACCTAAATGACCAGCTAACTAAAGGAGATCAGGGATGTCATGAGGGACATCTCATTAATTACACTGCTGGTAAAACATCCTCACATTACTCCTTATTGCTGCATCACTGAATTTCATTAGGTGGATGGCTGGTAGAATAAAGTGAGAATACTGTGTGTCCTCAAGTAAACTATCATTATTATTGCTATCATATAATGCTTATCTGAGCTTTCCATCTTGACTCAAGAAGTGAGATGGATCTTAAGACTGATGCCCTGCCTGTCTGCTTTTGCTGAATAACCCTTTTGTCTTCACCTGTAGAGGTTGGGGAATCCTCTAGATGCTGTAGAAAGTTGCCTCAAGATGGCAATTAACACCACCAAAGCACAATCCCCACAAAGCTACCTGTCTGAAATTTGGTTGGGTTAATTCCCTTTTTAGGATTTACCATGTCTTCAAATTTTATGAAGATGTAAAAAAAGAGGTTAAACCACCCCTTCCCCCAAGAAGTTTCAGTCTTTCTGATGTCCCAGTACAAATCAATGGGGATAGGACTGATTTCTGAATTTGGAGTCTAGATTAAGTTGGGTCTATATTGATCTAGACCAAATCAGACTCAGATCTGAATTGCTGTATCAGTCTCCAAACCAAAGCAGGGACCACATGGGTAACCTTATCTAATATCTTCATTACTCTACAATTCACCTGAATATTTCTGCATTTAGTATCATCTATTTTCTTCTGATGGTAAAATGAGATGGTATTCTGGGGAGTAGCATAACCTATCAAGAACAGATTGCTTTGAAAGTCAGTAAACTTTATTTGATTACATATTTTTTATTTCAACAGACTGCATCCATTTATTAAGGATGTAGTAAGAGCAGATTTCATGCATCAGCATGATATGGATTAGATAATTTGAAGTCTCTTTCAGCTGTATGATTCTGTGATCTCAGTTTCATAATATTGTATAGATAATTTTCCAGATTTATTTTACTGTGATTTGGAGTTGAAAGAAAAACATAATTTTGCTCTAACATACATCTGTTTGAATTTTCAAAAATTGCAGCACTATCCATTTATTTCTTAAGATTTCTTTCCAATCTTGAAACTCAGCTGAAAAAAAACAAAAACCCAACACTTTCATTTTGGCAACTGAAATAAACTGGCAGGAACAATAGGGGTGTGTGACACCATGTGTTATCACTCCGGGTGACACCAACCCTAGTGATGTCAATGCTTCATGCACTACTCTGCTTGTACTATTTGCTCTCTTCTCTCTCCTATTCCCTCCCTCATTTTCCTCCTTCACTGTGCACATCCTTGATTCTTGCACTCCACTGCTTGCTCTCTCATCTTTCTTACTCTGTTCCTTGTGTCATCTCATGTCTTTGTGGTGCTCTGCTCCCTTGCTTCTTGCAGTCTATTGCTCATACCATCCTCTCTCCTGTCTCTCTTACTCCCTTATCTTGCTTCATGCCCATCCAGCGCACCCATCTCTTGCTTCTAGAATAAAGCCATTTGCATTGTTCACTTTCTCAGTTCTCCTATTCCCTTCCTCACTTCAACTAGAACCCTTGCAGTGTGTGCTTTCCTTGCATCTTGCACTCCACTACTTGCATGATTCACTTTTGTTCCCCTCATACACCCCATACCCTCACTTTATTCCCCTCATTCTCAGAGGTACCAATTTCTTGCAAAACAAACTGACATCAGTGCCTCTACAATTTGCTCCTTTGACAAGTGCTAAAAATTTATAGTTTTTTGTGGGTTTTTCGGGCTGTGTGGCCATGTTCTAGAAGAGTGAAGTTTCGCCAGCATCTGTGGCTGGCATCTTCAGCCACATCTTCAGAAGATGCCAGCCACAGATGCTGGTGTAACATCACTCTTCTAGAACATGGCCACACAGCCCGAAAAACCCACAAAAAACTATGGATGCTGGCCATGAAAGCCTTTGACTTTGCTAAAGATTTACTTTCTTTAAAATGGCAGCTTGGAATCCAGAACAAATTATGGTCCAAACAGGCATCAGAGCAGCATGTCTAGAAACCAGGGGAAATCTGACTAATCGAGAGGTATAGTAACACTATCCCTGGATCATTTTAGGCCCAGAAGAGGACTTTTTTAAACATCAGAACCTGAAATGGCTTCCTGTTCACTTTCTGCTTTTTTTAAAAAAGGCCTTAACATCACCTCCTACACCTCCTAAAAATGTTTTGACCTCTAAGAGGCTTTGACACCCACAAAAACAGCCTTGGGGATCACATGCGACCTATGGAACACCATTTATCCATTCCTGGTTTAAGAACATTTAAAAATAAGGAAATAAGATATAACAGAAACACAAACTTGATGTGGGACGTTTTATACAAGAAAAAAGGAACCGTGGCCAAACAACCTTACTGAAAAAGCACAGAGATTATGGAGCCTCAGGGAAATTCAGCCACTTATTTAAGGACTGTGAATGTGTGATGTTAAAAAAACAAAACAAAAACCCAAAAAACCTCACAGAAAATATGGGTGGTGGGATGGTCTGAACCTCGGTACAGTAAAGGCACAGCTGAGTGTCTGAGAGCTGGCACCTCCTTCTATGTTGGGACAATCAAGAATGCACAATCTAGTTTACATTAAGCTGTTTTAATAAAGTGTTTCATGATTCTTTAAATAACTGTGTGACACAATTCAATATAAGTGATAATCTCTTGACTTTCCTTTTAGAGTGTGTAAATAAGGCCCTAGAGTACAGATGTGCTCAGTAAGCAAGGCCTGGCAGGTGCTTTTTGCAGGATAAAGTAATGTGGGAAAAGAGAGTCACAGAATCAAAGAGTTGGAAGAGACCACAAGGGCTATTTAGTCCAACCCCCTGCCATGCAAGAACACACAATCAAAGCACCCCCAAAAGATGGACAATCAGCCACTATTTGAAAACATCCAAAGAAGGAGACTCCACCACTCTCTGAGGCAGCTTGTTAGAAAAAGAAATGGATAGGAGCAGACCAGTATGGTGTAGCAGTTTAAGTGTTGGACTGGGACACTGGAAGACCAGGGAATAGCAGTGAGAAGTGTCCAGCTATTTTCCTATAGCTTGATGTACAGCAATGACACAAGCCTTAGGGGTCCCTGGAGGATTGCCAGGAGGCCTCAAAGGATGCTGTTTGCTGTGTATCCAGCTTTAAAAAAAATAGGTGGATGCTTCCTTGCTGCTATCCTGCTCTCTGTGGCTCAGAAACTTGCCATATTGGGGTGAAGGCTCCTGAAAGAAAAGTGGAGGTTTTGCGGGGTGGGTGGGTGGGTTGGTCATTGCATGGTTGGTACAGAATTCAAACTCATGCAATGACCAAAAAGTGAGTTATAATTGCATAAGCTGTACCTACACCATCATATCTCACTGTGGATGTCAGCCTATACAACCATCTCTCTGAGGGCTAAACAATATGGGAAACTAGGGGGCTAAACAGACGGCGCAAAGCGCCGTCTTCAGAGCAAAGAAGGGGAGGGGCAGCAACACGCTGGGCGCCCCAACCCCTTCCCCAAAATGTCCTCGGAGCAGCCGGCCCTCCGCATGGCCAGCACTCCAAGGATGACCTCCCACTGCAGCGTCCGTACACGCTGCAGCGGAAGAGTCGCCGAAGGTGAGCTGGCAGCCTTTTGTGGCGCACCTTCGGCAATTTGTGGAAGGAGCGCTATTTTAGCGCTCCTTCCAGGGGCAGCGAAGCTGCGCCACGGGGCCGAAGTGTGCGGATACCTCGGCCCCGCGGCGCAGCTTCCTGGGTCGGCCCTGTGCCGCCCGTCTGCTTCCCCCCTAGGACAGACCTCATGCTCTTTTTATGACTTCAAAACAACTTTCAGATAGTCTGAAATGAAATCAGGGGGTAGTGCTGGAAGGAGATGTTTAACCCTTCCTCTGTGCTGGTTCTCATCACCAAACAACTTAAGCTGATATTTTCCCTGAATAGGAAAATAAGAAGTTACCTACATCCCTCCCATTGCAATGCAAAAAATAGCAGCTTCAGGAGATATGGTTTATAGTAGAAAACAGCAAGGAGAAAGGACTCCCCTTAGCTATTCTGTATAACAATGGGGAGGGGGGAAGCCCATCTGCATTCAATAACCACTGAAGATGATGAGGAATAAGCCCTATTCAGGTGTCATTTAAGAGGTGCTAAATCATCACCTGCAAGGAAAATCATGCTAACATTGTCTCATCTCTCATCCGTTTCTCTTCTTAGGTGGTGAATGATGAGTCTGCACACCAGAGCTGCTCCTGCACCTGGAGGTACTCCACAAAATCAAGAGTCCTAAATAACAAGGGTTCCCAACTGTGTGGAGAAAGTTCATGCATAATAAATTCTAACTTCTTCACAAGTATCATACTACACACGAGGAACAGAATTCACAAGGGAGAGGCAAGACTACTGTATTCCTCTATTTGTGTGTTTATTCAACACTCATGAAGTAACACCTGAATAAGGCTATCAACTTCCAGCAAAAGTGGAATGGGGTGGAAAATTCATAATAATGTGGCTGTGATCAGCATCCTAGAAAGTATTTTTCATTTCCCACTTCCCCATTTGCTGATATATATGAACCACAACTGAAAGTCATGCTGAAAATTATTACTAAGCACCAGTTAGATAAGGCTAGCTGGAGAGTCTGAAAACAATAATGATCAGGAAAGACTCAAAGACAAATCAGCTGTACTACTTATTTATAAAGACGAATGATCCTAGTTTAAACTGAAACTTGTGGCTGGTACACAACTCTAAGAATTAGGGAGAGGAAGGAAACACTTCTTTGCACCTTTCTGAGGCTTGCCACATGTAGCTCCTGAGAAATATAGTTTTACCAAAGCCCATTGACTTTGCGATAGCCACTGGAAAAAACTGTATGTCCTTGGCATGCTCTGTAGGAGTGCAGTAACAGCCAGAAAGGGAATTTGACTCCCTCCTTTTCTTCTCTTCATGTAGCTTGTTGCTGATGGAGTGCTAACTCAGTAAATGAAGTGAAAGGATAAATGTTTGGGAAGCTAGGGCATATGAGGTAAATGGAACAAAAGCAGAAGTGAAACACTTCACTCAACCATTTCTAATGTCATTAGATATAAGATAACTGTAGGATTTCATCATCATGAGCAAATCTTAAATGTGAAAGCAGACCTACAGAGAAGCAATTGTATAAGCAAATACATACACAGTCTGTCTGTCAAACTGAGCAATCCTAAAGGTGAGGAGCTCATCAGATGGAATGCCTCCCATTTTGGAGGTTCTCTTTCACCTGCCAATGAAAGCACCACTGACCTCTTGCCAGCAAGGGTGGAAGTATCAGCAGAACTAACATCTTTGCCCTTTTTCTATTCCAAAGATTCCCCTGCCCCAAGGAGGAACAGAAATGAAGGAAGGTCTATCCCCTCTCCCTCCCTCTCCCCCTGACAATTGCTGCACTGCTGCAAAGAAATGAACAGGATGGGAGGTAGCAAGAAGCTTTCTTCTGTGCATCTAAATTTCACTTCCTCTTGGGGTATAAGGAAAGGTTAAGAGAGGTGAGATTTGGTGAATCTGTGTTCCCTTTCTCTCTGCTCATTGCCACACACAGGGGCTGAAAATTTTGATGTCGAAAGGAAGACACCAAAAGAAATCTTAATGGTTGCTGGGCAGGGCTTGGAAGGTAGACTCCTCGAGACTGCATCTCCACCTCTGAGTTTGGAGCACAGTTAACAAACACAGAGGGCAGTTTCCAGTCCATCTTATGTTTCCTTACTGGAGATAGGGAAGGGATATTTAGGCAAGTTTTCAGATCTATAAGACTGGCTAAACAATATCTTGGCCATGGTGACTGACTAACTTGCATTTGGAGTTATCAAAATTAGTGCTTCGCTGATAAGTGTACTTTTCAGTGGCAGTGGGCCATACTGCCCCATGTTTCTTCCTTCTTTCTGTCTTTAGTTAAAGCATGTGATTCCTTGCACCATATCCCATTAATGGTGGTGTTGACAAAATCTCAAATATAATTGCTGGTGCCTTGTGATGCTTACTTGCAATCTGATGTAATAGTTGTAGTTCCTGACTTCTTCTAAAGCTTTGGATTCTCTTGTGCTGTAATCCCCTTTCTTCCACACCCTTATGTGGCAACAACAGTGGATACTGGAGGAAGGGAGAGTTCTCTCCCTCTCCTCAGCTCTCACCTCCCTTGCACCAGTGGCACTGTTATGGTATGTTATGCGTCTCAAGTATGCCAGGATGTGTGACACTATGGGCTGAAGCAGGTGGCCTGGAAGGAGTCCTGGCCCCAATTGAGCCAGGACTGGGGAGACCTGATGGTCCACTTCCAAAGCAGGTCACTGCCACAGTCCCAAGTGGCCTCTGGCAGCAGCAGATTAAGGGCCTTTGCAGACTGCTAGAAATAGTGCAAATTGAGTCCACTTTAAGGGTTAAGGTAAGGGTTAGGGAATCATGGGAACTGTATTTTATTGTGGCGCCAGAGCTCTCTGACAGAGAAGGCTCAATGTCTCAGAGAAAAAAAACAAAAAACAATTCCCATGATTCCCTAGCACTAACCCTAACCCTTAAAGTGGACTCAATTTGCACTATTTCTGGCAGTCTGTAAAGGCCCTAAATCTGCTCCTAAAAGATCTGGCTCTTGCCGCTTTAGTGTGGCCTCACAGCAGCCTACGGCCACTTTGGGGGTGTACTCCATCTCAACACCACACCTCCAAAGCGGCCGGAAGTCACTTTATTTGGCCCGTGTGTTTTGGGCCCATGTTTCCCAGGTCTCTTCTTGCCTCTATTAGATGTTACGGGTACTAGAGATGGTGCGATGCGCAAACATCCCTCCCCTATCTCCAGCAAGGAATAAGATAGCAAGAACCAGAGTAGAGAAAGACAACACCAATGAGGAAAGGCAAAGGTGTTATGACCACCTTCAAGGCCCAATGCAGCTACCACATAAAAGAGATTTTGGGTGACTTGACAGTTGATTTGAAGATCTAAATCAGTATAAAACTCTTGCAGGCGGTTGTGGTGAGGACTAAGTATTTCCAAGCATTTCACATTTTTTTATTTAAATTATTGGCCTCGATCTATACCAATTCTGGGGATGAGCAGCCAAAGTGAAGCTAGTTGAGGAAATACATGCTGTGTTATACTTTTGCATTAAGAAACTAATGAGACATGTGTGGAAAAACCATGGATAAGGGCTTTTGCAGACTGCCAGAAATAGTGCAAATTGAGTCCACTTTAAGGGTTAGGGTTAGTGCTAGGGAATCATGGGAATTGTTTTTTTTTTCTGAGACATTGAGCCTTCTCTGTCAGAGAGCTCTGGTGCCACAATAAAATACAGTTCCCATGATTCCCTAACCCTAACCCTTAAAGTGGACTCAATTTGCACTATTTCTGGCAGTCTGCAAAGGCCCTAAATGGCTATGTTGGAGTCTCACCTCCCTCAAGAGACAGGCGAGACCTGTGGCAGGTGGAAGGGGAGGCAAGGCATAGTTCTACCTGGGTAGAACTTCATGCTCCCTCTTCCCATTCAGGACTTTGGGTATAGTTCCACTCTCAGATGCCTGGGTATGTTCTGGCTAAATGTCAGTTCACATTTTCCCTTTACCTCTCTTTTGTGTAATGCAAGGCATCTGAACAATTTACTGAAATGATAAAATAGACATGACACTGTGTCCAACTTCAGGGTCTTCAAAGCTGCCACTGTTTTCATTGTTCAACAGCATTTATGAGTTAATTTGAGTCAAATTATCACAGGTTTAAGTACAAATCAAGTATTTCATCAGATGTTCTACCTGAAAATCAAACTAATTTGTATGTAAAAATAAAAATATCCAGCATAATCCTACAAATGTTTAGTCTAATATTCTTTCAGTGGGGCATATTCTTAGATAAAAGTGTATATAATTCCCAATTAAAGTTACAATACAAAGCTCACTCACTTCTAAATCACAGTAAAAAGGCATATGACTAAATTGCAAAACTCTTCAAAGTCATTTGAGTATAATTTTACATTCTAGGTTTAAAACATATTTATGTAGGGATGGGTTGCTTTGAAGCCAATACTACAGTAATAATGCTGGAAATTAAAAAAAAAGCAAGATCTTAAAATTTTGAGTAAATAAAAAATGCTTCAGTAATGTCAACATAATTTTTGTTTCCATAATGCAAATCATAATGCAAATCTGAAGCAAAGGTGACATAAGCAGTTTCTTACCTAATATATGTAAATACAAAAATATGATAGCATAAGGAATTTGATAAATGAAAAGCCAATGAACCTGAACAATGTTTATCCATCAGTTTTGAGAAAACTTTGAAGCAGTGTTCAACCAGTTTGGTTTTTATATGGCCTTGATAGACATATACACCAATTGTAACTATTAAATGGTCTTTGTTATCAGCAATGGTTACCTCTTTGTTGATCGAAACTATGAAATGGGAAAAGGAAAAAAAAGAACATACCATGTCCACAGAACAACACAAAAAGTACTAGATCAGGGGCATCAGGGAAGGTGGAATACTATAACAACACATGTTATATTGTTATACTATTCCACCCACCTTAATGAAGAACCCTTTGGTGTGGCTACGCCATAGCCTTTCGAATCCAGATTTCCTCCCACTTTCATGGTGTCACATGGCTTTCGCTGCTCAATGTATTCATTCATGGTGGACTCCAGGAGGAAGGCAAACTTGCCCTTGGATTTGCGAACACGGGCAACTCCCTCAGCCGTAGTCCTAGCGAACACTGATGGGTCTGTTGTGCTCATGTATGCCCACATCTTTTCATACACTGCTATTTTAGATCTCTGAAGGAAATTAAAAGGAGATTAGATATAACAAAGGGATGAGATCACCAGAAAAAAACAGGTTTCAAAGTATAATATAGCAGGAGTCAGGTTTATTGCTTGTTCCACTATGGAAAATAGATATCTTTTGCTAGCATTAGATGCTTTCATAGGAAGATGCTGAAATCCTGTCATGGCTTACCACTTCATGTAGCTTGGCTAACTGTTCTATGTGCAGTCTGGCTACAGTCATTGAAAGACTGAATCCAAAGCAAACAGAACTTTCACAAAAACAAAGCAAATTAGATGGCAGAGTTAACAGAATAAAAATATAATGTGGGTTTAGATATGATGATTTAACACAGGGCACAAAATATTCTGCCATCTCTGTGTTTGACTATATGCACAGCCTGTATAACATCCCTCTGTGAATTTCCTCTTATCTCTGGATCATTCACCATCAGCCACAAGTGCAAGTAGATAATCAAATCCAGAGTAATTCATTTTTAAATAAGATATATGGTTTTTTTTTAGAGGAAACGTTTCCTAGTCAGAGTATAAAATTAAAACTGTAAAACAATAAAACAATGATGTACAAGTATAAAATAGCAAAATTTAACCATTAAGACTAATTAGCAAACTGTATATGTATATCAGGTTATTCTATTATTTCCTGAATTATAGACCAAAAGGAAAAGGGAAGCATTTTGAAGGCTTAGTGGGATCTAGTGGACATTTACTGGAAAATAATTTCACAAGCTGGAAAGTACACCATGAATAAGTCTCTGATCCTTGTACTTACTAGACTAATTGCACACAATTGGGCACACAAGCAAGGACTCCAGTGGTGATCTCAGTCCCACCTAATGGCCAATTCCAGAGTTGATCAGCCCTGCTTATGTGTTTAGATCAAATAAAAGGGCCAGCAAGTAGCTGAAGATCAACACATTTGCTCCCATGTAAGGATGCAATTCTTTGCTAATGTTCTCAAATGTTGTACTTGAATTTTGTTCTTGAATTCTGCACAAAATTCACACATAGTCTTTTTGCACAGAAAACAGCATTTTTTTAAAAAAAGGAAATAGTGTGTGTGTGTGTATACATAAAATAAAAAACAAAACAAAAAAAAAAGTGAAAAATTGGCAATGTGGGTATGAGAAAGGTGCATATGGGGCTGGATATAGTGGACCATTCCCATCAATGTGGATTTGGCTGTAGGCCTTCCCACAGATGGCAAAAACATAAGCAGTCACACCCCATATTATTCAATGATGGCAACATGTGCGTATATGCGTCAGTGCATCCATGCACATATACCACCCCTTAATAATATTGGGCATGGCAATCCATAGGCAAATTTGCAGACTGCCAACCTGCCAACATGGATGGTCCACTGTACTGGGTTCTTGGGTGGTGGTGGTGGAGGTAAACCACATCCATGCTACAGCTTAACCACACCACAAGTGGGAGTGCAGAATGGGTCAAGCAATAAAATCCATTAGAATTAGCAACAAATAAGGGCCAAAATGCCAGTATATTTACAGCACAACTGGATGCAGGAACAGAAACAACTTCCTTGACATTTACTGGTATTATTCAGGAGGCCTGAAATGAGTGGTAATTATACTAACTGACTAAAGTTCTATTGAGTTTAATGGGTCTATTCAAAGTTAATCTGGATCTAACCATTGTTTAATTGTCTTTAAATACTTTCAGTTACCTATGCTGCATTCATACTTGAGACAAGAAGCCAAGTGTGACTGTGGCAGCAAATCAGTCAAAATTAACAAATTGTTAACAATTTGTTAAGTCTAACTGATTTCAGTGAGAGATATTTACAGTGTAATCCTATTCAGATGTAAGTCCCATTAAGTTTAATGAGGTTTATTCCCACATAAAGGTGTAGGATTGCAGGCTTAACCACTTGCTTAATTATCCTACTGAAATCAAAGGGACTTGGGAGTGCTTAAATTTCACTGGATTGCACCTGATATTCTCCATTTAACAGCAATGAACAACCCAGCCCAAGTTAAACACTTTCAAGTCTTAATGGGTCAGAAACACACACATGCCTAAAATACCCAGAGCCACCAACAGGACATAAGAATCCACAGCAGCATCTGTTGCCAAGCTGCAAGAAATTAATTTTTACATCTCAGTAGCACAGCAAACAAAATTAAAGCAATGAGAATAGAAAGCTTCACAAAATGAATGTGAGTAGTGAAGCCACTAGAATAATACACCTCATAGTAAAAACAGCAGTGCCATGACATAATATTATATCACATCTTTTCACCAAAAAAAAAAGAAAGAAAAAAGAAAAAGAGCCTGCAGCAGAATCTATAAACCAACCTCTGTCAGCAAAGTCCCTTCTGTCTTAGTGCTGTTGCTTGTAATGAACCAGGAGAATGGTGCTATTTTAATAATCTCCAATTCTACAGTCCCTTAGGGCAGTGCTTAGCCTCGTGTCAAGATCAATACATTTACCACAAATAAAATAATTGCAAATGCCAGCAAGGGCTACTAGAGTTTAGAAAATCTAACATCAATATTGCAAGAGTTACAAGCCGCAAATCTGATTATCCTTGGTGCATAATTATTCTGACTGCATTCTGAATGCTTTCTGTGTGGGATAGGAATACCATGCCATAGTAGGCATGCCAACTTACTCTGAAAAATTCTTTTGTTGACCCCGAATCCAGTGTTCCATATGCAATCTCAGTTTGTTTGGCAAGGTCTTCTGCGCTTTCTATGGGCGAGACCATTCGCTCAACAGTCAAGAAAGCAGCAAGATTAGCGGTGTATGATGAAATAATGATGAGTGTGAAGAACCACCACACACCTCCAACTATGCGACCTGAGAGGGATCTAAACATGAATAAGATAATGCATATTTTCCTATCTCTTGTGCCATGGAGAGAAAGAGAAAGAGAGACAGCAAGAGATAGTGTTATTACAGGAAATTTATTAACCAGGCAACAGTAAGTGGGAGGGAAAACAGGTTCAACGTTCTGCTTAATATTACTTCATCCAAGGGTTCAGCCCAAATTACTGTGTGGCTTATGAATAAAACTGTAATAAAAGACCAAATAAATTTTAGTTCATAAAAGAGGAAGTCACTGGTACAGTGACTAGCCTAATAGTTTTCAGACTGTTTACTAGAGAATCCCAGAGTCCTTTGCAAGTCAGAGAGAACATCAATAAAAGCAAGAAGGTTCCTTGAACCACAACACACACACTACTGAGCTTCCTCTCAAAATGAAGCCATAGGGAGTGGTTGCTCTCTGTTTGCATTGGGTAACACTGACCCACTCCTCTTCCAAATCTACCCTCAGTTGAATTCAGAATTCACTCTATTATATGCCTTGGAATTTTGGGCAATATTATCAGGGTTCTTCACTAGATATGTTGATGCAGAAAGGTTTCCTGAAGGTAGACTTTTGTTGTTAAAAAAAAAATTCACACCTAAACTGCTTTACCTTAAGCCAGGGGTAGGCAACCTTTCCCCTTTAAGGGCCGAGGGACTTCAGCTCCCAGAATCCCAGGAGCTATTGGCCAACATGGGACTATTGGCCAACATGGCTGAGGCTTGTGGGAGCTGAAGTCCCTCGGCCCTTAAAGGGGAAAGGTTGCCTACCCCTGCCTTAAGCATTCCAATAATATATTGTTATCTGTTTACCTTCATGCATTTAGGTACAATTCAATATGCTAGATGCTCACTAGGCCATCATAAAAAATAATTCCAACCGAAGATGTTTATAAAGGGGAAAGTGTGATCCTTGGACCATATGCGATCCTCAACCCATTTTGCCTATCCTGAACCCCCTTTGGTAATCCAATCCTAAAATCTTTTTTTAAAAAATAAATAAATAAAAAACATTGGGAGGGCAATATTCCTTCTAATCTTAAAACTTTTTTAAAAAAGATTGGGAGGACAATATTGTCCCCATGCTCAAACCTATGCAAAACTGTAATGAAATGTTGCAATTTGGTCTCATCTTGACCCCTAAAGACAAAAATGCACAAAAATGGTAACAAACAAACAAACAAACAAACACACAGTTGAAAACAAAATAGGATTTGTTTCTGCATGACAGTGTGGCCTGTTAGGGTGCAGTGTGTCTGTATGAATAGTGCCTTTTCCCTACCAAGTGGGTGCCCCCATAACTTTAGAAGAAACAAAAACTGGGCAGCTTCAAAGAAAATGCACAGAAGAAACTGTAGACATTCCTCCACGGGCTCAATTGATGGATGCCTTATTGGTTAAAAGAGAAAACCCCAATATGTTTCAGCCTATATTGCTTTTAAGGCCTTCTTCAGGGGCTATTTGCAATGTAACTTCACGGATTTCTGGAGCTGAAATTCTGATATCATTTAATGGACAAAAGGAAACCAGTACCCTAAAGGCACCAGATCCAATCTGATAATGGAAACTAAGCAAGGTCAGCTTAGTTAGTACTTGTATGGGAGATTGCCAATGAGCAAATTATACACATTTAATGTTGGTGTTAATTCACTGACAATGAACCTGTCCCTTCTTTTTTCATCAAGTTATCTGTGACACTTCAATCTGTCAAATTAACCTTCCTCTCTATCTCCTCCTGTTAACTGTTTTGGACCAGAGTTAACTTTTCTGAAATTCTGTTTTCTCCTTAACAAACACAGCCAGATATTGGTCCATTTATCCCCATATTTCTTGTCAGTGTCTCCACACATTTCTGAAATTATGCTCTTCAATTAGACAGTGAGATCTTCAATAGGAATGGAAGAAGTGCTATGGAGGTGGTGATTACAGTGGGATAAAGGAAAGGAGAGTGTGAGAAGTATAGATGAGGGTGACTTAAAGGTTTAGGGGTACTTGTGAGAGGTAATAAATATTTTGTATTTATAAAGATTTGCCAGTGTTGTATAACTTAATAACAAGGGTGGAATAAACAATGCTTTTGTTTCAACATTAGAGTTTGATAAAAAAAAAATACTCTGTGAACATTGTTTAGCTACAAAGAGAGCTCAACTGAAAAAGAGAGTTGACAGCAGCATCTTCATGTCTTCTGCTCTGAGGGGTCTCCGGCTCTACCTCCTGCCTGAGCTGGATGGGACTCCATGAGACCACCTTTAAAGAACTTGCTGACACCACCTGATGCTTCACTTTCCCCACTTTATCAATGCATCAGATTTTATTATTTACATTATTTTTTATTTTTTATTTATGTGTTGCTAAAGTGGGAGGAGTTGATCATCAGGTGGTGGCAGTGAGTTCTTTAGATGAAAGGTGGTCTCAAGGGGTCCCATGTAGTTCAGGCAGGAAAACAAAGGGGGACCCAGAGACCACTCATACCTTTTTGTCTAGTGTTGGAGGGAATAACAGTACAACAAAGTGGGAGAATGAACTGACCAGTTGGAGTAATCAGTGACCCCTGTCTTGCGTGTTGATAAAAATACTAAATTTATTTTGATTTTCACTTATGTTATCTTCTGGCAGTTAAATCATTCCTCACTATATTTTAATGCAAACATTACGTCAAAGAATTAATGTACAAAGTACTTAAGAGCAATATCCTCAGTGCTGAGATCTAAGTCTGTACTCCTATTTTGTTAATTTGTATCAAAATTTTGTCGTTGATCTCTGTAAGAAAAAGAATGCACTCCAAAAGTTGATTTTCTAATTCACAATTCTCTAATTTTGTTTCATGAAGGGGAAGAAAGAAGCTATGCATGACAACTAAAATGCATTGAAAAAGCTATTGTAAGGGTGTCTGGAGATCATTGGGCTGATGCAGACAGCATATTTGGGGAGGCAGAGAACCGCCCCGGGGAGCAGTGGATCGGGGCCATGGCATCCCCATGCCATGGCCCAGATCCTTCCTTTTGCCTACCCTAAAAGAGCGACAAAATATTGCTCCTTTTAGGGGTGGCAAAAAGCTGCCCAAAGACCTGGCGCCGCAGATCTTCCATGCCCTTTCGGCGCAGCGTGTCTGCACGCTTCGCAGGAAGGGTGTCCTGACACCACGCCCCATGCGTATGGCCACACGCTGTCATCTTCCATTAGAAATAAAGTTGGTACAAATGTACAAATGTTTGATAATGTTTGTGAATGCATCTATGTTTGTAAATGTTGCATGTATACACAGATGCAAGACTAATAAAAATATTTTTTAAAGAAATAAATAAAGTTGATGCCATAAAGCTGCAAAATGGCTCCCTTGCTAATAACAATTTTATGGAGGTATATCACATTATATGCAAATGTGTACACACAGTATACAGTTATATACCATATATGTATTATACCCAAAATATAAGACCAAGTGGCACATTTCTACTTTTATGTCTTTGAATTCTACTATAAACAGAAGTAATACAAAGCTAACTAAGAACATTACCTGAATAATGTAGCAGTTGCTGAATTTTATGTGGTGGGTATATTATTACCACTAATGATAAAATGCATGTTTTAAAAGAAAAG